>CANUEZ040000102.1:3600000-4200000 GCA_948099385.1 Fasciola hepatica
GACATTTTAGTGATATGAACTGATTTGTCGCCCAGTTCCCATTTCTATTTTGGTGCATCACATTCCACCATTATGAACGTAAACAATGTGCGCAACGATTACATGCTTGCTTCCGGTCATTTCTTTCATCATCACCTAGGCAACCTCTCTACAAATAAGTCCTTCACTGGGTATTTAACGGACTCAGCCGATATTTGGTCGCTGAACGTTACAAGGAAAATCTTCGAAAGGTTTTGATTGTTCTTTGTCTGCAAATTCATTCCTTTCATCGTCTGATTTCCAATCCAAAGCCGTGCCATATTCCGCGGAGCGCTATAGCTGGTTCATGTCTCCCTTAGAAACTTCTTTTTTCTCAAGGTGAACAAAACTTTCGTCAATTTTGTTTGATTCTCTCGTTGCATAGCTCTTCTTTTTGTACTATTTCAGGAAGAGTCAACTACCTCCGACCAGGTCGACCCTGACTTGGCCGGGCTGGCCACCCGACCTTGAGTTCAAATTTGCCGGGCGCCGCCCTAAACAGTGATTAAGTACTTTCTCCTGTTCAATATCGGGTGCATATACCTTAATCATCCTCATGGAATTCGGACTCTACGTCCAATTGTACAGTTTGATCTCGCATTACAGCATGCCTCGGGTTATCCGAAATAAACCATTATCATTATCATTATCATAGATAAGCTTCGTAATAGGGCGATGGGTTTGACCTGGGACACGACATTGGAGACTAAAGTCGAGGAGCGCTGGCAAGTCATAAAGGATTCCCTGACTGCCCCAAAGGAAGATTTTGCACCCCTGAAACAAAGGAGTGGAGGGGGGCTAACCCATGTGGTGGAAGGCTGCAATAGCCAAGGCCATCAAACGTAGAAACCGCAGCTAGAACCAGTACAAAGCTTCCGGCAGTCAGCTAGCCTGGGACCGCTAAACAATGTTCAGAAACGAAACTGCGAGCCTTCTGAGAACTTCCAAGCGGGAATTTGAGCTCAGATTTGCCCAGTGCGTAAGACAACAGCCAAAAAAATTCTACAGCTATGTACAGTCTAAAGGCTCAACAGGAAATGCCGTAGGTCCGGTATCCACTAGGGACCACGGTATTGTCACTGAAGCCCAGCGCAAAACAGACGCCCTGGGGGAATACTTTGGAAGTGTAAATATGATAGATGGTGGGGTACGATTCGATCTGGCTCTGGTGCATCCTCCTCAGCAGTTAAAACGGGTTAATTTTCCAGAGGAAAGCGTGCGTGAGTGCCTGCAGGACTTAAACAGCTACAAGTCAGCGGGTCCAGATGGTATCCACCCAGCCAATCTCCTGTGCTTCTGAGATGGAGTAACTCGACGACTGGACGAAGGTAAGGAGGTTGATGTATGCTACCTGGACTTTGGCAAGGCGTTCGACTCCGTTATTCATCGTCTTTTACTATGCAAGATGGAGACTTTGGTATGGGTGGGCCAGTAAGTAGTTGGATGGCAGAAATCCTCTCCTACAGGACGTTTTACGTCAAAGCGGGGGCAGGTGCTCCAGTTTGGTGAACGTCACCAGCGTTGTGCCTCAGGAATCCGTCCTAGGCCTGGTCCTATTATGTTATTTAATAATGACCTGGCATCTGTCCTCCAATCTCCCAGCTTTATTTTGCGGATGATGTGAAGACTGTTTGATCTGTGGGTAAGGCGGACTTCGGCAGGGAAATGGGTACCGTCCTGAACTGGGCATACAAATGGGACTTACCTCTGAACGCTGAATAAGCCAATTGTTGTCAGGGTCAAAAGAAAGCCTAACTGTCGCTCATGGTCAAGGGCTGTTCACCATAGAGGCGGTTAGTAAGGTTAGAGACCTTGGAGTCATCATGAACAGTGACTTCAAATGGTCGAAGAGGTGCAACGCTGCTGCACAAAAGGCTCGTGGTGAACTGTTTAGGCTGCGATCAGCTTTGTCTTGCCGGAGGCCGGAGGTATTCGTACCTATTTACATGGCCATGGTACATCCTTACTTAGAAGGTAGCGTGCAGGCTTGGTCACCCTTTTACAAAAAGACACCGCCTGCCTAGAGATAGTTCAACGTCTCGCCACGCGACTGGTTGAAGGGCAGAGGGGTAAGACTTACGAGCAGAGACTCTGTGATCTGAATCTTTTCTCGTTGGAAAGAAGGAGACGTCTAGGTTGTCTTTTGGAAACGTTGGAAACATTGAGACTACCTGCAAATTTTATCAGATTTATTTTTGATTCATCTAAGCAACAAAGATATCGCTGCTCCGCTTGTTTGGGTTTACAGCCGACAATAATTTAGGTGTCTCTTTCTTTTGCCAAAGGAGACACTCAGCTGGCGGTCGAGTGAATTTCAAGAAACGGTCGTGCTTTCTGGATGTTATCCTTAAAAATCACTTCCCACCAAAGCGCCTTACTTCCGGTAAATTTCGGGACTTTTTCGGTCATAACCCTGGAGCGTCTCTCATAGTTCGAACCCCCGGTGATAGTCAACGGTGCATTAAGGCTGAAAAATGGAAGAGAGATTATCATTCCGGGTCAATCAAGGTAGTCCTCGGCTCTGATTAGGAGGCATGTCTGGTATTCCAGTGGTCGTTCCAATCAAAAAGCGGTAAGATAAGACCGCTAACTGACTCGGATCCTGAGGCGAGGGAAAAGACCACGGTGTTACCCAGTGAGCTTCGGGAGCTTCGCCAAAATTGAGGAGCAAATTTATGCTTCAGTTTTTTCACGTTCAAGCGGTGAAGCTGCAGATGAGTTGGGAATTGCTATCCATAGTTTGCCAAGTGCGCCCAGCGGTAAACCCTCAAAAGGCTATGGTGAATCCTTGTTAACTTCTGGAGCTGGACTCAGGAGGACGTGAATCCGTTTTTGTTACCTATCGAGAGCAGCCGTGTTTACACCAAGCATACTACGTGGCACACGCAAGCGGCAGTAGAAGGCTATCGTCTTTTTTCTTGGCTAAATCGGTCGCTGAAATGCTGATTGGGTGAGTCAACAATGCCGACCCGGTTCCTACTCATTTAAAAGGAATTCGTTCTGACTCTTCGGCATGTAACCCAATAAGCGCTTACTCGAGGGGAACACAGTTCCATTTTAGGCTTATTCATGTCTCCCAGCTTTCTTGAGGCCTTGGATTGTTGGAGTGGTTTTTGGGTGTGGGGCTGAATCCCAAAATTTCCCGGTCCTAATAGTTATGAAAATGATGATAATAATAATGGTTTATTTCGGTCGAAGGCTTTAGACAAGTCTAAAAAAACTGAGATCACTGCCCTATCATCATTGGCAGCTATCGTGATAAGGTTCAGAAAGTCGGTCAGGCAATTGCGCAAGATCGACGCCTTAGGAAACCGTGCTGACCTTCACTTGTAGGATGATTTTTTAGGAGGTGATCCACTAGCTTAACTTATTAATCTTTCCATAATTCTCTATACTACTGGGGCATGATTCACAGGCCGGTAGTTGACCGGGTCCTCCCGTGGTCTGTCCTCATAAATTGGGATAATAACCCAAGTTCTACAATGTATAGGGTACCAACCAAACCACATAGACAAATTGAATAAATTCGATGAAAGAATAGGGATATCTGGGCCGCCCAATTTAAAGATGGCCGATGGTAACGCGTCCGATCATGGGTGGGAAGGCATTTTGTTAGTTCAAATTAAAGGCTCAATTTCGGAGGGCAGGAATTTTGCAGAAGAAAATGTCTCATGTGATGGTACTGGTGGATCGTAGAAAATCGGTGCTGTGTCACTAGTTAAGGAAGAAGCAAAAACATGTTAAGCCTTTCTGCTATGTCCAGCGGTTTGTCGAGGCACGCGTTATTGAGATAGAAGAGATAGATGAAGTTGTTTTGGGGTTTCTCGACTTCATCATTGTTGCAAGAATCTCAGCTTTCTTGGAATCACGTAGGGCCCGGTGTTACTGTTGTAGTAGTTCACTCTCAGAAAACAGATTTATCGTTTCAGCCAAACGATTTAACAGTATAAATAGTTAAAAGTCCCTCCTTTTAAGATAAACGCGTTAGAGTCTACTTAACTTCAAATTAAGACGAGACCATTAATTGTCTTTAGGGCGGATTGAAGATCTTTTTACGGGGTTATTCGGTTGGAGCTTTGTTCAGAATTAGAGTAAAGTTGATCTGCCACTAGCTAGGGATCTGCATTTAAAAAGAAGGTGTCCTAATTCTGGCTGCGAATCAGAGACGGCAGTGTATTCCAGCTAGCCCTATGATATGGTTTATGCGGGGGTGTCGGCTGCTTATCTTTTATGGCCACTGTGAGGCAGAAGTGGACAGTTGCGTGATCACTCCCGGGTAGGTTGTTCTGAACTTTTGTTATAACCTGGATTAATCCTAGTGAAAAGATTCAGTCAAGTTTGTGGTCGCGTCTGGTTTAGGACGTGACGTGCTGCTTCAACCCTCCTAGATGAATTGCATTAAAAAAATGTAGTAGAAGGCTTGGTGCTGTGAATGATGTACAGCATGTTTCTGGTGCAATAAAGTCATCAACTATCAATTTTGAGCCTACTTTAAAATCACTGAATAAGTTGAGTGATTGATAATTTGCAGGAAACCGTCAGAACTAGATCTAGGCGGACAGTATACGCAACCTAGTATCAGTTCTTGACGTTCGACTCAAACGGTTAGCCGTACAGAGTCGACAGTGCCATCTAGGATAGGATGCTGAAAGCTTGTGGCCCTGAGATTTTCATCTACATACACTAGGCAGCCTCCACCACGCTGATGTGTTCTGCCATTGCTGAAGGATTTGTACCGGAGTATCTCAATGTTCTCTCCTAGACAGGAGTCCGATAACCAAGATTCCGTCAATAAATGAAGTTATAGTCGTTTGTTAGTGCAGCTGATGGTATGCATTGGATTTTGTTCCTAATGGAGCGTGCATTGACCAATACCAATGTGAAATTTCCAGTGCTTCTGAAATCGTCATTGATATTAGTTTTTACCGTTCTTTGACCGCTGCATTTAACCTGAAAAGAATCATCGGCGCAGGATGCAAGCCAGCTCAGGTTGTTCTTCACAAAGGGAGGACTTGGGTCTGCATGTGTATCAATAAATGACAGGGTATTAGGTATTGCACTACTATACGGCTTATAAGAACGGTTCATATGAGGCATATCTACGTTAAGGGCCATGTTTAGCCCACGGTACGTATGGAAAAAATACGTACTTTGGCTAGATATGGGGTACCCGCTGATAGATGGGCGGATGTGCGATGCGCTTGGGTAGTTTAATGGAGGCAGAATAGATGGAATTTATGGGAGATTAGGCTGATGGGAAGGTTCCATTAGTCCGGAGTTAGGTACGAACGCGGTTCGCTCATCTTACCATCTATTTTTTTTAATAATAATAATAATAATGGTATATTTCTCGACCATGGTCGAGACGCATGCGCAAGCGCATGATCATGGTGTACAACGTTACTCAAAACAATGAACTATACACGAATTTCAAGAAAGCAAGTGGAGTCGTCAGAAGCAAAACAATATAGCTAGAGATAGTTTGAGTCGACTGAAATTATAAAGGTTTGCGCGGCAAATACGGTTTGGTTTCGGATTCGACTGGTTGGTAGTGGTCCGTGAAAATACAAAATATATCGTGAAAATATAGCGCTAGGGATGCGTTATAAGTCATAATAATGCAAGATGTGGGTAACTGAGGCCTATTGCGGGTTTTATGCACGGAATAAGTAATGGACATGGAGAGGTTAAAGAAATGAATGGGACTACAACCGTGAACTTTGGTGAATATGAAGAGAGCGGCTCTCTATGGAGATGAAGTTGGCCCGGAATGATGGATATTCCCGATTCTAAGAGAGGGAGTTCATCATGAAACGAGGGGACATGAGGAAACTTTGTGGAAATGGACAGGCAACGTTGATGAATGTGGAGGAAACAGCAATCCATATATAGGGTGAGTTTAGGTTCAGGGTCAATAACCCTTATCATTCAGAAAAAGGCAGCGCAACTTGAAGGCCTTTAACTGGTGAAGAGTCAATTTCAAGCTGGATACCGATCGAAAGAAAAATGAAATCTTGGAAGAGAAAACGGAGCGAAAGATCTCCTTGTAGGCTCGCGCCTTATTGTTCTGTTATGCTGACAAATATATTGACTTATTGATTCTCAGTGATCTTCGGCATCATTGTTGGGAACCAAGGATGTGAGGGACAAGTGGACTCGCGTTCGGATAACGTATCGAATTTTAATGAGAAAAAATTCCTGTGTTGCGTATTCTGGCTCTGTTATTGGACTGTTTCACATGAGACCAAGGCGATGTGCAGCATCCCGTGGGTATGGTTCATCAGGCGGGGTAAGGGACGTGTCAATCAATCAATAGAAGGTTGCTTGCGAACTGTTATTTCTGAAGCCTCCAACAGTGACATCAGTAGTAGAGGTGTTGCGTTTGGAGACGTCTATCAATCTGCTTGTAAGCATTTGGGGGTGTTTTAGGTCGTGTGGCCCGATTGCAATCCCGTTTGGTATAAAAGATGCCATTAAGGTCTCTGTCGGTACAGGTCAAAGTGTGGACATTGGTCACCGAAAGTGGTGCCCGAGAGAGTGGGCGACGACAAACCTGAAATGAATGGTGTTAGCAGTCTGGACGTGGTTCCAGCTGATAGTTATGATAATAAATAGCGACAATTAATAATGAACTGACTGGGTCTATGTGGACTGTCAGTGTTACATTTCGTACTTTGATCTGGGTTCTAATTAGAGAGCCTAAGTAACATAGGGTTGCAGGGGGTTGATAAGTACTACCACCGGCTAGCAAGATAGCGTAAACCCGGTTGGCTGCTGCGTCTGCATTTCAGAGATTTAACTTAATTGTGAGCAGGCTGCGGTAGTGATTGTAGTTGGCAGGAGGCAGTGGTTACTGTTAGGTAGGGTTGTAAACCTAAGCGTGGCTTGGATGCTAGGACATCGAGAAGACCGCTTTCTAAAAAAGATGACGGAAGATAGAGGGGTATAGATCAAAAAGGTGACCGGTTTCACTATGTTCTTATCTCTTTTTCCTTTTCCGGGCTTCATCGAGGTTGCCGTTATTCGTCAGGTACGTCGATACTCTGTCCAGGTCAATGGGTTGAAGGTCAGGGCTGTGGTAGCGATTGTATTTGACGTCGACGTGCATGCTAGGTGCGCTTATGGTGGGTATGGGGTGGTTGAAACTTAGAGCGGGGGATGGGAAAGCGTATGTGGAGAGTCCAGTGCGCTGTCACCCCAGTCAGTCTCGAGCGTGAAGACCAAAGCTTGTCGAACGAACAAGGGCGATGTGGGGTTTCCCCTTTCGCAGGATCAGGTCTGAGCTGATGGGATACTTTCCCATAGATGAAGGTTGCCCAATTCCTTCACAGCCCGATGTCAGTGGTATTTGGAGATCGAATCGATCCCACAAGGTCTTTTTCGTTTCCACTGTTCTCTTTTTTCAGTTTTATTGTTATTATTATTTTTTTTGTTTGTTTCCTAACAGAGGGGTGGTTGAGCCCATATAGGAACTTTCCATAGCCCCTCCGCCCGATCGTAATTTTATGCGTATTTGTCTTTTTTCGCAACTGCTGGGGGTGGTCTGTTTTCCCCACGTTCCAACGACGCAATGGTATGGGTGCCGTTGACATCAGGGGTTTCGCTAGCATGGGCTGGGAAAATGCAGGATGGGATTATGCAACACACGGAGTAGGACAACGAACGTTGTAAAGCACAAGCTAGCATACGTGTGTCAGTCTCATACAGCGCCAGGCCATGCCTAAGACCATCAGAGTCCATTCCGGGCTAGCTGGTGCAGATGAGTTTAGCTCTGCTGATGGGAAATGGTGTGGTGCACAAGAGAGAATATGATAGTAGTTGGTGCGTGGTAGATACAGAGGTGAGACGAGAGGAAAAGCCACCAAGTAAGTACTAGCAGGTGGGCTTCTGGGATGATAGATTCTGGAATGAGGTGATTAAGAAAGGTGAATTGAGGCCGGGCATAAAACCCAGGTGAGTGGTGGTAGCAAAGAAGAACGGGAGAGGAGTGAAAGGATCGAGTAAAGTGGTAGACGGCGGAACTCAGTGTCCTAGGGTCCGAAGCCACGTACTTATTTTCTGTGGAGACATCTAAGACTAAGAAACTTAGACTGGTTGGCAATAGAATAGGAACATTGTCTAAAATTAGGAGAACCGGCAAGCAATAAACTAGGTATAGTTATAAAAGTCAGCAAACTGTGGCTACAGTAGTGTAGATTGTAAGCAATATAACGTAAAAGAGAATTGTTGCCCTGGCGTTTGTCATCGGGTGAGAAATGAAAGTTCTAGTGCAGTTATCCTAGTAATCAAACCCGTTTTCGTAGGCCACCTCTTCGGTGACGGTCAAGCCGGTAAGAAGGATCACATTGGGAACAGTCAAGAAGTGATCCAGCGAGCCTCTGAACTGGGAAATTGAGAGACTTTCGCGGATGTTTAGCGGGAGTTTATTCCATAACTTTGAGTATTTTATAAGGAAAAAGTTAGATCTTAACGCTAGTTTTGATCTAGGAATAGAGAGCTGCGATGACCGATGGCGTAGAGCATAATTCGTGGAGGGAGTGAGACGAATGGGTTCGGTACACGAAAAGGCCGTACGGTGGTACAGCTTAAACAGGAAGCACAAATTGAGCTTCATGTGACGCAACCATAGAGGGTCAAGATTGAGTAGGATGCATCGATCCTTGTAACACAGACTGGAGGAAAAGCCTACTAATTGTTTGGTGAACTGACGTTGCACGGACTCCAGAGAAATGCGGTCGGATTTCGTCATGTTGGTGAAGATAATGGGACAGTATTCAAGGAGAGGCCTGGCGTGAGACTTGTAAGTGAGCAGTTTGCAATCATTTAGCCGAAAAGTTCTGGAGATGAGACCAGTGGTTCTTCTGGTTTTTGCAATCTGGAGTGGAACATACTCAGAAAACCTAAAGCTACAAGAATAATGGAGACCAAGGTCTCGAACTAAAGGGCTGTACGAAATGGGTAGGTCGTGGATAAGCAGGGTTCCGGGGGTCACTTGACATCTGAATGTTGTGTAGCAGCTCTTCGAGGTCGAAAAGTCCATATTCCATGAATTGCACCAATCCCCGAGTCGCTTTAGGTCACTAGAGATATCATCCAGCATGATGTTGAGGTTTTGACGAGGAAACTCATAGACAATCTTAACGTCATCAGCAAAAAGGAATGGGGTACCATGGTGCAAGATGGGAAATATGTCGTTTATGTAGATGAGAAATAGTAAAGGACCGAGTACACTGCCTTGTATAACTCCACTGGTGACTGGAGCAGGTTGTGAGAGACACCCATCAATGGAAACCACTTGTGAACGGTCCGATAAATAAGATGTTAACCAAGATAAAAGCGAACCGGAAAAGCCATGAGCTTTGAGTTTGGTTAGTAACAAAGCGTGAGGGACGCGGTCGAAAGCCTTTGTCATATCAAGGTATATGATGATGATAGATTTAGCGTTGTCGGCGGCCGCCGTTATGAGGTTAAAAAAGTCGTACTGACAGGTGGTGCATGAACGTGATTTTAGGAAGCCATGCTGCCCACTATGGATGATGTTATGGGACAACAGGAAGTCGGACATCCGTTGTTTGACGAGGCGTTCCATCAACCTAGAAGCAATTGGAGTGTGGTTGATAGGGCGGTAATTTGAGGGGTCATGTATTGGTCCCTTCTTATGGATTGGGATGATGACCGCAGTCTTCCACTGTGAGGGAAATATGCCAAACTTGATGGATAGATTGTAGACCTTCAATAGTAAGGCTGCGACATCAGTTCCTCCAAGACGTAGAAGTGTCGGCGGAACACCATCATGGCCAAGGTGTGAGGACTTCCGGACACGGGTAATCTGGTTGGTCACCTCTTTTAAAGTAAATTCTAAATCAGACAGTGAGTGCTCGGTGACAGGGTCTATGCATGGGGATAAAGTACGGGGGTTCGTAGTCATGTATGCAGCAAAGTAGGAGTTAAGCGCCTCGGCTATCGCTACAGGTGAGGTAATGTGGTCGTTATTTTCTAAGATTAGAGAGGGGATACTTACTGGTTTGCTCTGATTTCTATTCTTCATTAGGTATGCCAACTTTGAGGAAGTATCATGGCATTGCAAGGCAGATACTTCTTGTTTTTTGAGCATATCATCAGTCTTCATTCTGATTGCTACCGAGAGACGTTGGAGCTGCAAGAATGACGATAAGTCATTATTGGTTTGGTACACCTTCTGGAGCTTCAGGTACTTGTTTTGCATTCGGCTCAGGATTGAACTACGGACTCGGTTTGATGTGATACGAGTAGTAGTGATTTTGGACAGCAAGTATGATAGGTTAGAATATAGTAAATTAGCAGCCAGCTGAGGGTCGCTTTGCAGGAAAAAGTCGTCCCAGTCTAGCGATCGAAGCGTGCAGATAAGATTGACCCAGTTGACTGCTGAAGAGTAATGATTGGGTGGGTGGGATTTGTCAAAAGATTGCGGAACCACGAAGGTGCAGGACACCATTCTGTGGTCACTTCCAGGAAAGAGGTCGAGCGTACTGGCTGAAACATCTGATAAACCAATAGTAAACAACAAATCAAGGATGTTGTTACCTCTGGTTGGGACTGTTACATGTTGGATCCAGCGCCCAACGCGGATGCATGACATAAAATCTAGTAAGTTGTTTGGGGCGGATAGAGTATTCCAACAAATGCTCGGTGCATTGAAGTCCCTCGCTATGGGTTTGGAGGAACAGGGCAGCAATGAAAGATAGTTGAAAGCGTCAATAATCTTGGTAAGATCCATAGCGTTGGAATCGGGTGGCCTATAGGTGCAACCAATATGAAGATAGGAATTAAGTAAGGGAATTGTTAACCACAGTGAATCCTGAATGGCGTCCAGAGTTGTGTGTGACAGTGGAATGGCCAGCAGAGTGTTTTTGACATAAATTAGACAGCCTCCCCCACGACAAGGCCTATTCCTTCGGAACATCTGGTAGCCAACTAGGCAGACTCGATCTGACGGGACGGAATCTGTTAGCCATGTTTCAGTTACAATGATAATATCAAAGTCAGAGGGCTCAGCGATGCTGCGGATGGCTTTAGTTTTGTGCAGTAATGAACGGGCATTTACAAGTATGACTGAGAGAGATGATACAGGCCTCGGTAGTGGTGGATATGGTGGGGGGTTCGGTAGTGGTGATGAGGGTGGTAATTCCAGTGAAGTATGGGGCAAGGATGGGGGGAGGACCTCAGTTGTTCCACGGATTGGATGAGTTGAAGCCTGGAGGGGGATAGTGTGAGGGGAGAGGGATGGGGAGGTGCTGTTTGGGAGAGTAGTTTGAATGCGGGGAATATTCTCGAAGGGGGCCGGCAGGAAAAAAGCGGCCATGGATGGATGGCAGTACTGGGCCAAGAGACGTGGATGGGTCTTGTGGGAGAGGGTAGCTAGGTGAAACCAGGAAATGGTTCCCAGGGAGTGACTGGGTAGCGGTAGAGGTATAGAGTAGTTGGTGTGGCGGATAGTAATGTAATGGAGCGGTGAATGGGGGGGGGATAAGGTGGGTACAAGTAGGGTGGAAATGAAAAGGCAGTTAGCCGAGATGGAAAACTAGGATTCCCATCCGCATAAGGGGCTGGTAAAATTTCACGTGACTGAGTCATTACCTTATGGTTTGCATGTGCGTTACGTTGATGGGCCTTGTTCTTTTGGTGACGAGGTGTTAACTTCTGTGGGTGAATCTGCACTGACGGGCTAATTAGCGGTGGTGGCCTAGGTGGTAACCAGACACATTCTGGTTGCAAATGGGTGGGTGCAGATGGTGGGCTTAGGGGCCTGGTTGAGTTATCAAAAATGCCAGAGGTAACAGGATGCATGGGTGTAGACGGAGGTGGGTTGATGGTGCAGTGATTTTTAGGTATGGTTAGATAACCCGACATGGAGCTAGTAGAAGGAATGGGGTCATCTAGACTTGTGGAGTACATGAGCTCGCGGGTGGATGAGTTGGAGGAACCTTCATCAGTTTTGTGGACGTTGGGGCGCTTGTTCCAGTCTGGAGATTTGCTTGGGCTATTCTGGATATTGGGGCGTTTGCCAGGTGGCTCATTGGGTGAGGAAATTGGCGTACTGTCTAAATCTACGGTTGCATTGTAATCTGCAATAGATGGCAACATCGGGTGATGGCCAGTGATAGGTGCCCCAGAGTTTTGGGGTGGATTGTTGGTTGCGCTAACACCGGGGTTACTGTTCTGGGCGTGACTCTTGTGCACCTCTCTTTGCAGTGGGGTCTTGTCAGGAAATATCTTGGCGCACTTGAAGCCGGTTTTGGCTACGACTAACGCTTGCCGGCTGATAAAAATCTTGGCGACAACTTCATTTGTAAACTGGAACAGCAGTGGACAGGTGGTGCGTAGGGAGGTTTTGCGGAGTCTAATACAGTGGCACAGTTGTGAGTCAAGGTTGCAAGCGCTTAAGATCATATTTTTAGCAGCTGAGAGAGGTATTCGGTCTGGAATGTTAAACACAACCGCATTGTTTGCCTTTTTTATCCGTCTGGAGATTTCCGAGGCAATTGTGTCCACAAACTTCGTGGCCAGTAGTAGATTGGTTGGGGTATGGTGTGCGGCTGGATCAAGCAAGAATGCTATAGGCATCAGTTGACTGATAATTTGATCAGCGGAGTCAATGCGAGAGGAAAGACTGCTCAGATTTTTGCTCATTTCCGTAGTTTGTCTATTAGCATGTCCAAGTATATCTACCAGAGAGACTGAGCAGTTATTCAGTGAGTTTTGCAGTTTAGCAGTCTTGCGACGGCGGTTGCTGGCAGTGATTTTGGGTCGGTTGGGAGGAGATGTGGGCATATCTATGGTGGTAAGGATGTGGATGGCCAATCGGATGAGATGTGGCAATATGCGGGGGTAAGAGGGCTATACGGAAGCAAAGGATTAGGTGTAGAGTATGGCCAATATATGTGAGCCTTAGGTGGGGAAGAAAGTATTAGCCACGGGGGGTCAATATCAGTGGAACTAATTATGTATCAGTTGTTCAGCTAAAAACTGCAAGCAGTTTCTGCGGACGGTGCTGTTTGAAAAGTTCCGGATGTATTACGCAAGTCAAGACGGCTTTAGTCTCTTTACTAAGGTGATTCCCTGAGTGGTGTCTTAGAGTCTGATAGTGTGGTTTCACTGAGACTGATGTTTCGCTTAGCTCCGACCCTAAGAGCAGTTCAATGATAACTTTTGTGTGTATCTTTTACCACCGGGTGGTCCCAGGGACTAATGTTCAGAAAAAATCAGCTTGATTTTTTCTGGGTCGGACAACAGACCTTAGAGCTATAGTTTTAGGGATTATCCTAGATAGCTTAATAAAAACTATACCGATAACAGCGAGAAAGCTACGCGGTGTAACGCAGTGATGACATTACGGGTATGGTCCCGTGGTTGTTGTATCATCATCTTGGAAGTGCTATTTTGTTTCAAATGCTGAGAGACACGAAAGTATCCAAAATGAGGGAAGTTGGTCGATGACGAATTCGGTCTAGAGAAAGAACAATCATTGTCATTGTTCGTGCATCCCCGTATCGTCTGCCCGCATGGAGACTTAGCCTCGACAGCTAACCTCACGCTGGACCTCTCTTCTGGACGGTTATTTATTATCAGTGACATTCGTGGCATGCGAGTGGCACGCAGGAATTTTCGTTAGTTTTTAAACTGGGGCCTATGGGGACAGATAATAGCGCTGCAGGTTTTATTTCATTTAGAACTTGAAGTCCCGTGAAACGGTCATCCGGAGCTGGAGGCGCAATGTGCGGATCCTCCTGAGATGAGCCCGTAGGTGTTGTCGATATATGTTGTCGTTTTGGCTGAGTAGCTGTGGGGAGGTTGGTCAAGATTCGTCTAGGTCAGCTAACCCTGTGGATCTTCTAGGGGTAGGAGTGTGAGGGGTTTTCTGAGCCTTGGTAAAGTGTACGGGGAAGAGGGTGACTTCCGGATCTTAATGCCAATGTGATTGAGTTTTTCAGCGGCACATCTTATCACTTCTCCTTGCAGTGGCGTTCCGTCAGCTTGTATCTTGACTGATTGAGACTGTGAAGCATTTGCGACCATACGCTGTTTAGTGATGAATTTTCTAGCGACGTTTTCATCAGCAGATTAGAATGGAAGGGGACGAGTGTGCTTTTGTGACCGTCTTCTTAGTCTTCTGCGGTGACATGGAAAGTGGGCCAGGCCCGCGGCTTGAAGGATGGTAGATTTAACCAATGTGATATCTAGCCAATCAGGAATATTAAAGCAACTCCATTTTTTGCATTCTGCAGCGGTCGCAGGATTTCCGATGCCACTGAGTCAAGAAACTGACGGGCTGACATTAGATTCTGGGGACCAGGGAGTGCCGAGGGCTCAGGAAGGTAGGTTAGTTTTGTTAGTTTTGATAATATATATTATCAACCGACGCGATCTGAATAGACATACTTTTCAAGTTACTTTCAAGGGCACTGGCCCTTTCACTGGCTTCCCCAAATACTTCTGTCATATTAGGGGGTATCTTTGTGTTCAGGTCGTTTGGGTTTCTGATTTGCTGTGGAGCGAGAAGCCATTGGTTGAGACCTTTTGCTCGTTGACCTTGCCATTTCTTTTTACAGAATATTGGTGGTGAACGATATGATCTTTGGTGATGACTAACAGATAGACAACCCAAGGTCGGGTAAGTATAACTACTACTGTTTCTTTGTAGCTGGCTCTGGGTTGCTCGCACAAATTATGAGGGACTAGTAGTTTGAATAAGGGGTGGATTTCTTAAATGTGGCAAAGATGAAACTTTCAATATAGGTTGCTGTTGAAATATTCCTAGAATAACTAATACGAAAAATTAGCGAAATCTAAAAAACCTCGCCGTAGTGTGGCTCATTCAGGTGCTATCTGCATGTCGTCACTGAATGAAAAGACAATTGGAAGAAGGAAAAGGGTTCAAAATACAACTCTTGACAGAATCCTGGGTCTGGTGTCGCCAGTTTTCTAGAAGACCGGCCTCTGGACAGTGCAAGATGTTTCAAGATATCTGTATTGTCTGCTTCTTGCGTCTTGTTTTGCCGGCGATCCGAAGAACAGATCGCTGGACAGGGGGACAGGGCTCAGCTTTGCGTCAGCCCGTTTAGCTTGAGCAGCACAAACAAGCCTGTATTGGAAAACCTAATGTACGTCAGACAGTTAGATCTTGGGTCAGTAAGCATTGCGGTTGAGGAGGTCTTTTTGGACCGCATCTTGGGGGCAATCACCTTTCGGTTCTGGTAATGCACCGGTGACTAGCAGTGCAGGCCCTGCCCAGAGTGGAGAGTGCTTCTAGTGGTTGGCACAAGCCGTTTTGTAAAATAGGCAAATGCTTGGCTTCTGTGTTATTTGTATTGCAGTGGCCGGTATGGCATTGATTAGACCTGTGGGTCTATCAGAGACGAGGCACTTAATTTGCTTGAAAATTCAGCGTCCCTACCACTGCGTCGTCCATACACAAAAAGGTCTAGGCGTTTCATGACCTGAGGCTCCAAAATACACTTTCGCGCATAAACTGAGCTCAGGAACTCGTGCAAAGAGGGCGGGATATCAATACTATCAAGATCCTCGTGACCAGTGTTCAGAATTCGAACATCTGAAGCGCTGTGCCTTCTGTGAAAAGCAGCTGGCTGTCAGTGTGGGAAGAGATTTGTGGTAAATTGTACATTACATATGCGCACCGATTCCTTCCTACGCTATTGTGATGAAAGTTTTATTGCCTTTTAAAGTATCTAACACATTTTAAACCCGATCGTCGATAACTAACACCAATCGTTCTGTCTGCTTTTCGTGTGAGTGTCCTGGGTTTTTCTGCATCGAGGACCAAATTTATGCGATCCCAAACTCGATTTTAGTGGACCTACAGCCACTTGGCAGCGAACCGCGGAATAACCGGAGTCCATTTCAGTGACGTTTAGCCATCTGGCCAGAATCAACGTCAGCCTGAAATGGAGGAGCAGTTTTCTGAGGCCGGTTTGATATCAACTTGGTGAACATTGTGGACACAATCTGAGCCATATTCTTTTCTCTGTCACACAGCATTTCTGTTTACCAGCTTTTGGTAAGATACTGCGTTTATGTCTCCCGCCATTATCAAGCTGCAATATGTGCTCCAAAAGTTTGTTTAGTATCTCAGTCGTACAACAAGAACCAGTATTGTCATCTCATGATTGATGAGGGAAAATTAACCAGTCAAAGCAGATGATCGAAAAGCGGATGTTATGGCGAGAATGAACCAAAATGCTGCCACTGTTAGAGGTGCAAAGAAATGCTCCTATCATGCCTTTTGCAGAATACTTTGGAAAGGACTTAGCTGAAGCTCCACTCCCAATCAAAACTCATCAGCCTTCAGTACAGGACAGTGTTCATCCCCTGGAGACAAAAGAACTGGCTGAAAGGCTAGCTTCGACAGCCAAAAGGCTCTTGGGTTCATCAGTTTTGGGTTGGAATACTGCCTAGAGAGTGGAAACGGGCCATGATTGCCCTCTTTTGCAAAGCCAGTTCAAAAGCGGTTGTCACTAACTACCCTCCCGTTTGCTTGGCCTCCGTGGTTGGCCGGACGCTGAAGCGACTATTCGCTTTTCCATTCGGCGAACGCATCAAGACAAACCAGCCGCTAAGCTCGCAACCTTGTTGACCTCGGCAGAGCATCCGATGATGTGTTGGGGCATCTTTGATTCACTGGGTTGGGGACTTGCTGGATGAGAGATTGTTTGCTGTGAGAGTCTCGCAGTGGCCATTGTGTCCCTTCAGCGCCTTTGGTAGAGTCCCACAGTGGTGGGTTTTGAAACCACCAATTTTCTTGGTGTATATAAGCGGCCTGAAACCATTTTCCCACAATCTTGCCCCATTTGCGCACGCGACCTTAAGCTCGGGTTGTCAGAAATATCTTGCAGCAGCCGTGGCATCGAATACGAAGACCAAGTTCAAAAAAAAGACACGTGCATCAAGCTGGAGTACGCGCGGAACGGTTTGCCGATCTTTTAGGAAACTATCTTTGCTGCCTCTCAAAGTGCTGTATGCTTCTTATGTACGCGCTCGACTGGAATATGGAGGACCTATCGCAAATCCCGCTGAACGGCTACGGACGCTGCGAAGCAAGAATGAGTACGGTGGGCCTCCTTTTGCATCTTCGTTATACTACTAAGGGCTAGTTGTGAAGGTCGTTTTTAAGCCACCCGACTGTTTCCAGGGTCATGTCCTAGAATTTGAGGCCATCTCATCTAAACCAGATGCATTCCCCGTGGAGATTTTGGGGCCAACGTTGATGACGCGCTTTCCCTCGAAGGTGCACGGCAGTACCGGAAGTCTTCCTCAGTGCCATGGAAGTAGCACACAGTTTATTAGGGCAGCCCGCAAATTACATCCTTTAGTGAGCTGTACTTGGTACGGGATACTTGTGGGAACGGTGAGAGACATTCCACTAGGGCCAGCATGGCTTCGCACTCACGGAGGCGCATTTGAGGCGCAGCCAACCCGGAAAATAATCTCATTATGGAGTTCAGCCATGATTCCCCAGAGAATTGAAGAAAACCAAAGACTTGAGAAGCTAATTCTGACCGGCAAACGGTACCGTGTTTCTGAAAAATCGTACTTAGAAAAGGGCTCATAAGAAAACAACTGCTCCACGCTGAAGTCTTCTTTTGTGCATTTATCCACTTTATAATGTTTTCGTCGAATCCTTATCTGTATCTACCTGGACAGAAAAATATACTGAGTTAAATGGCGTTCATTTATTGCCATAATACTTCCGACAACACAGTCTATGCATCAACAATTAAGGGAATTAAATCTGCGAACCCATGCTTCCTACCTCGAGGAGTGTGTGGACTTATTTGCGAGGGCAAAACCCAACCCTTTTACCCACTAAGCAAAGGCTGTCAGTAGGGAAAGCTTTCATCCAGAGAAATATGAAAATCTAATTGTTCTGCTCAGCATGACGACATGAGCTAACTAAGGTTGTACTAAGACAGAGTTTGGCCGAATCATCAGTGACTTACCGCTGCATATCGAGAACCAGTCTGCACCAGAAGGAAATGGCAGGTGAGCAGTAAACCTAGTGCAACAGATTATATGTGGCCACTAACCCAATCAACTACCAGCAAAGGCTAAGCCAATAAACGGAGAGCCAATTACCGAGATTTGAATGAAAATGCGAAATTTTTACCGAAAAAATGGCATAATTTTGGAAAATTCACTTCCACCACGTACACTTTTTGAGACAATTCCGTTCCATTTTAGTGCAAACGTTTCCTGTCAGTCATTTATTACCTGCAATACGCCAAGCCAGGTTGGAGCTTGCTCCGTCATCCATAACTGGATTACTCTAAATCGATGGACTCAGAAAGAACAACCAAGGGCAATAGTGATACGGTGGAGAAGGACTATGTGCCATATATTTCCAGATATATTCTTCCATTGACAAATTGTGTTCTACCTGCGGACCGTTACACGTTATTCAATCAAATTGTCATCGTGATGACGATGAGAAAGTCTGGTGAAACTCATTTTTTCCGTACCTTCTTGTATGAGATCAAAGTTGAATGGCAGAAATCTGAACCTTCAGACCTTTTTCGCCGTATCTTCCTCAGTGTTTTGGCGTGAATGGGAAAACGTTGTCATATTTATCACAGAAAATACGCCTAAAGTACACTTTTCAAAGATAGAAAACCTATCCCATCCAAGGAATGGGACTATTTTGTGTGCATTGGGATAACGAGTGCCGTAAATCTCTGCCCTTCACTTAGCACGAGAATATCCCCTGGCCGTCTCGCTCTCTGTTGGAAGTAAGGTAGTGACAATTTCCGATGCGACTAGTATCGAGTGGTACGAGGGCTGTAATGTGAGCCCAACCATTGTGGTGACGTGTCGGTTTCATCGGGAGATTAAAACCGTGGGGCCTGTCACTTTTGCGATGAGCTTGTCTATCGCACCAGTGTGTGATATATGATGAGCCGTGGAAGGCTACAAAATATTCCACTTGGCTTGAGAATATCCTCCGAGGGCCGACGTATTATACCGACCAACAATATCCATTTGAATCGGAATAAAACACGTTTACATTTTTTTTCGTGTGTTGCAGACTGATGCACGTCGAATGGTGAGTAAAACTTCAGCTTTATGACAGAAAACGTCCCGGAATTTAACAGAAGTAAGGTGCTTTGGTGGGTAGTGATTTTTAAGGATAACCTCCAGATAGCACGACCGTTTCTTGAAATTCACCCGACCGCCAGCTGAGTGTCTTCTTTAAAACAAGAAAGAGACACCTAAATTATTGTCGGCTGTAAATCAAAACAAGCAGAGCAACGACATCTTTGTTGCATAGATGTATGAAACAATAAATGCTATTAACAATGACGAAACGTCCGCTGCCACCATCTTTGAATAGTGAATAAGCACTCGCTTTCCAAATAATAATGTAATCCTTGGTTTTCCTATCAGACATTATCTATAAAAAAGATTTCAGAACTAGCCGATAGAAATGATTTTTAAAAGGTTTCGTACAATCACGGTCTAACGAACATTCCTCATACCAAATCAGCCGTATCCTACGGGGCGCTTAGGCGACGGTCGAGTGCTTTTCTGTACCGCTTGGGCGCTTCACGCACTGCTTCACGAGAGGTTTGTATACAAAGTCGTGCAGAACGGTTTGTCCGGTAATTCTTCGTCATAAGGCTTGTGAATTTATGCGAAATCTCAAGGTGCAGTTCATACAAATACCCCAAGTGACGCAGGTTTGAACGTATTGGTGGACATTCTGTTCTGAAGAGAGAGGTCAAGAGGCAGCCTAACAAATAGACACTGTTAGCTTTAGCAAGGGGTAAAAACTTGTTCATCTGAACGATTACCGAATTTGGTTGCTGCTCTCACTTCGCCCGTATACACTGTCAGCACGTCGTCGCATTACTCCAATGAACAAGTTGTCCCGCTCCACCGTTCCGAGTTCCACTCTCTTCTGCGCCGTCCAGCTTAGTAGTTTTTGCGTCATGGACCGAGGACCATGGGTTTTGAACTCTAAACCTAAGCAGGTCTTGGCGTGATTTAAGAAATCCTCAACCGTCGGAATCAAAGGTGTGACTTTGTGTGGTGCATTAGGTGAAGAACTTGTCGGCTGACCGCTGGTGGCCTTCTACGCGTATAAGGCTTCGAAAAGTCCCGGCTAACGTAGGAAGAACATATGTTTAGTTTTCTGAATGAACGTCGCATTACCGACGACGTTTTGCCCAGTTTTTAGCAATATATTGTCGTTTCACTCTGCCACTTGGGCTCATACTTCTTCGTAGCTGCGGCCCGCCGGGGTTTCCTGAATTAGGAGCATGGCCAATAACTGCATACAGGCAGCCCACAAGGGTTTTTGTCATATAATGCCACCACTATTTGCTAATTGTGACGCTCAGAAATATATGGTCCTGTATTGTTGCTGTTATGTGCGGGCACGGAATATGCCCATCGGACACCCATAAGCATCAAAATCAATACTACTTGTATGTGCCCACTCGTACAAATAAACTCTGGTATATGAGCGACGCACCTTGGCGACTGGAATGCGGGTCAAACGTGCGTACCGAATTTTAAACCTGCCTTCAGAAAGGTCACTCGCATTAACGGAGACTGTCTTGAAAATTTCCAACGTTGTTGTTATTCATTACCTTACATCAACGTAATACTGCACATCCAGTTTCATTTTTCAAGTGTAAGAGTTTTGAGGCGAACACCCGCATCTTCAGTGGCATTTTTCCTCTATAAAACTAACAATACTGAGGTGCATCGATGGCACCCACTAATCCTGCCATGAGCTGTGAGTTGAAAGTACACTATGTGATTAAATTAGGTAAGACGACGTTGAGAATATTTGGCTATCATGCGGCAAGCTAAGCAGACTCACAGGGTCACTGCCACCAGTGGAATACAGCGGAGGCCGTTCCAATCCATAAACAGAATTTGAGTAGTAAGATAGAACAAATGTGTTGAGTAACGTAAGAGTAGGAGCCAAAAGTAGCCTCATTGCTTGAAGGCTGACAATATACGTGTTTTGACGACAAAACCACGAAAGCTGGGGGGGGGAACAACATTGAATACATCCAAGCTACTTGCGAAAAATGACTCCAGCAACAACATCAGCAAGATGATCGCGAAAATTACCGTTTTCGGCTAATCTAATATCCAGTAGCGGTTCAGCCAAGGCTTCAATACGTAGTCCTCTATGCATCTACCTGATTTCAGTTGCGCTCAACATTTAGCTTGTTGTGCTAACAAGACAAGTAGCTTTTGGATGTTGTCGGCAAATACGGCCAGCGTCAAGCAGTTTGTTGATTCACTAGGAAGGGTATAGTCACCAGCCACAGAGAATTTATAGAGACATTAGGAACACACTACGGAGCGAGAAACGGCGAGAGAATACTCACATGAGCACGCGCCATATTGGCGGCCTGATCAGAAACAGCCTGTTTCAGAGTGATAAAACAACTTCACAAACTGGGCGGCTAACGGGATGGTGATTGCCGGAGACCGACATAATATCACTACAAACTTCGCGTGCTGCTTGTAATTCCCTCTTTTTCCAGCTTTGTTGGGTTTTCCTCGGGGCCCAGCCAAAGCTGAGGTTTGGAAGCAGCTGAGTCAGCCCTAGGAGATAAAATAGCCCCGAAGATCTTGGGGGTTTCGATAGGGTGGCCCCCTGTACTACCCTCATCGATGACTCTGCCCCACTGTGGCCCACACTGGGGAGCGTAGTCCTGGATAGGCAACGAGCGGGTGCTGCTGCGGTGGTTGAATGTGTTAGCCGCCTGAATGCCATGGGATCATAGTTGCCCTCATTGGCACACTCAAAGGTGCCTCCAAATTAGCCGTGCCAGGCGTTCCCCCCAAAACCTTTGCAATATTGACACTTCCTTGATCGGCCGGGGTTAAAGGGGCGACCCGTGCAGGCCTTTCTGAGAAATCCGCGTTTGTCGCGGTCATCAACAAAGGACTCCCGATTTCTACAGTGAGAACAGCTAGTGGTGAAGAATCGTCGGAAAGCTCGTTCAAAGTAGCCATCAGCAGCACAGCTGCGTGGTTCCACCGTGGCATTTGGGATCGGAGGATACCCGAGTTTATTATGACAGCGGACTGCGGATGTGACCTTTCCATGATGCTGTCCTCTATTTTCGCCAGCTCTTGGTGCCCCAAAGCGGTACTTCAGAGTAGGTGCGTAGTAGATGTACCCAACACTCCTTGATGAAGTTTTCTTCCAAGGTTTTCTTGACGGTTACTGAATCGGCCACAAGAAGGAGCGGGTTATTCCGCAGCCTTGTTTCTCTCATTGGACAACTCGTTTCTGTTTAGGTAGTCATAAGAGAGAAAGAATGGGAATTGCCTTTTTGACAGCCACTTTTGTAACTGCCCACAAAAGTGACTTTGTGTACTCAAGCGGCTGCTTCATGACAGAAACGGCCAGTACTTTGCAAGCAAGAAGGACGTTCGCGTATCTTCTTGGGTTTTAAGCTCGGCATCCGGTGTTTTGAACCATAATTCCGTGTTCTTAGTGAAGAATTTGAAGAAAACTAGGGGACTGTCAGTTCGGACCTTTCAGGCTCAGTCCTATGGCCGTGGTTAGCGTTACCTATGTCGGACTTCTGTTTTAAATTTGCTTGACAGGGAACTCCCAAACAGATAAAACCAGCCAAAGTCGAGCTAGTTGAAAGTTATGGTATTCCATTTTTATACCGACAGACATGTACCAAAACGTGCGTGTAAACAAACGACCATAGTGATTATCAGGGTCCTTGGCAGCGTAACTCTGTTGTTCTGGGTCATCATTCTAAGACTATTCCTAATCTCAGCCTGACCAGCCCCCGTAAATTCTCAACCAATCTTAATTGGTTACCGGGTATCTGCATACCAGGCTTTGCGGAAGCAAAATATACTCGAAACACTGGAAGGCGGCGGAATATATGTTAGTGGAAACCAAGAGAAGGCAAACTACAGACACAAGCAAAAATAACGGCGCCATCAAATTCCGTCTTTGTTCAGCGAAAAGTGTTCTCATGTATGGCCTTCTAATTGGCGGCAAAGAAGCACTGTAAGATGATCAGCACCCAAGTAAACACACATTTTTGAACGGTTGGGAGTTTTGTGATAGCTACTATTGACAATATTTTGTGCTGTTCCATTATATGATTGAACTCCTAAGCGTAACAGTCAAGCGGAATACAATTTTGAAGTATCTACCGTTCGCTACACCAAGTCCTTTTGTCTCCTGTTATCTGTATAGTTTTCACTCAGCTATCGCGGGCAATTTTAAAAAGTACGGCCTCTTAAGAAATTTCATTACCAGAGAAATTCGGGAAATTTACTCGGCGGTAAATTCTAAATTGGCTATGGTTTGCCCTTACTGTTCTGCTTCACTCACAGCCTCTCCTTGGTACTTCAAAATGCCACTTGTAGTAAAGAAGGCTTCCAATAATACCCCATCCTCTCACACTCCAGTTACCAGAAAAAAGGATCGTTCAAACTCCCGAAGCATTTAAACACTGCTCGGTGGACCTCTGTGACTTTGCGAGCTTGACGATAAAAAGAGCAGCTGTATTAAACCCAAGCATTCCAGGTGCAAAGTCACAGCTTCTAAAGTTGGAAGATACTGTATCTAAACTCGCCTCCCCCAATGTGCGTCACTGAATGCTTAGAACAGCCTACCCTACACAACGTGATAGCGGCTGGCAGTTTTATCGACTCCGTTGCTTCCGAAGTTCTCATAAAAGTGAGAAACTCACGTGATGCAGTCGTGTTCGGTGTCAGAGAGAATACCCCCCGAGCATGTCAAGCATACGTGGTTGAATGCTTGTGGTATGGCTAACCATCCTGGTCAGATATCTAGGCTGCGTAAGCGCGTTCAGCACTTTAACTGTCCAACCCTTGTGCAGTTTGTGGATGATCCATCTGCCAAAGAGTCGGATAAAATGCGAAACGCCATACCTTCTATTTTTCCCTATAAAACAACAAAGATAGCGAGAAGTAAAGCCCGCTCCGAAGAGAAATCACTGGATCTCTCTCGACTTTCCTCACGAAGATGACGCCTGATATCCCTGAGCCTTTGAAACAGACAGCTGACCACCCTACCGCTTCTTCTCACGTCCCCGCCGCTTTATCTTCGCACGCGTCCATTGCTTCTTCACAACCACGTGGAGCCCCTTCATCCGCTCTCGCCCTGAACTCCTTGAAATCTGAACCCGTTACTGTTGATCTAGACATGTCCGTCTCTTCTCTCTTACTGACACCCAGTAAAAGATGGCAAGTATTGTCTTCCTCTTCCACTTCATTGCTGATTGCAATGGTCATCGTTAGACTAGAGTAAAATATCTCATGACTGGGAAAGCGAGGAGGTGTCGACAGCATATGAAATTGGAACCAGGCTAGTTATGGGTAGTTGTAGATAGGAAGCCTAAATAGGGTTCCATGTAAAATCCTTAAGAAAGTCATTCACGCCCATATCTCTCAGTATTTGCTGGAGCGCTCCATATTAAGCCCGGCTCAATATGAGCTCCTAAAAATAGATCTTGTCCGACCAACCTCCTCTGCTTCTTTCATGAAGTAACTTGACTACTGGATAGAGTTAAGCAAGTCAAGGTTTGCCACCTTGACTTTAGGAGGGCTGTTGACTCTAGTAATCACTTTTTGTTGCTTTGAAAGATGGTGACTTTCGGTATACCTGAATCAGCAAACAGGCGGCTGGCGGGGTTCCTCTCCTGCAGGACGTTTTACGTCACAAATGGACGCAGGTGCTTCGGTTTGATGAATATCATCAGTGGGGTACCTGGGCCCGATGCTATTCTTGTCATTTAAAATCAACTCGGCCCCCACCCCTCAATCGCCTAGTTTCATTTATGTGAATAATAAGGGAGTTGTAAGATCCGAAATTTGGGGTAACCCAGACAGAGTTTAACGGGCCATCTTGGGCTGGGCACACAAGCTGAGCTCACAATGAAGGCTGGAAAAAACCCTTTACTTTGGAGGGCCACAGGAAGCCTAACAGTTACTCACTATCAGTAGCTTATAGACTTTGGAGTCATCATAAATAGTGACTTCAAATGACCAGACCGGTGCAAAAATGCTGACCAAAATGCCCGTGGTGAGATATTTAGGCTACGATCGGCACTTACTTGCCAGCAGTCGAAAGTATTGGCGCCTATTCACACGGCTATAGTGCGACCTCAGAAAGCAGCGTGGATGCTTGAGCACCCCTCTACAAGATGTACGTCTCCTGCTAAGAGAAGGTTCAGCGTCTAGCAACGCGAATGATCGAAGGGCATGGGGCGGGACTTATGAACACAGACTCTGTGACCTGAATCTCTTCTCGTTGGAAAGGTGCAGATTTCGGGGGGATCTGATAGAAATTTTCAAGGTAATGAAGGGCTTTCCTGGCCCCAGGTCGGAAGCTTTATTTCAAACGGCTTAGGATTCTCAAAAACGGGACATGGAAAGAAGCTTATGAAATTTCGAGCCAGGCTGATAATCAGGTCGGACTTCTTTAGCATCAGGGTAGTGGACAGAAGGAGCAGTCTGCCTAGCGGAATGACAGAGTGTCAGACCGTGCAGTCCTCCGCAGGTTCACAGATTGTAAGTGGTACGCGATACTCCCTGGTGGTAAGCTTTGAGCATGTCCGACCCATGGACGGAAAGTAACACTGTGGCCCGTATAAGATGTATCGCAACAGATGCTTTCTTTTGTTGCATGCTGTCTCAGTGTACGCCCACGATGCAGGATTTTCGTAGCCGATGATGTGCAATGAAGTTTTATGCTTCCTTTTTATTTTTCACCTGGGATTCGACGAAATACTCCGCTTAGTAGTGTGTGAGTGGCTGGTTTACATATTATCGGAAGAAATCTGGAGGCTTGGTTGGCCGTGGCCACTACCTGTTCCGCGTATGTTAATAATCGAAAATCAAACAACTCGTAGTGAGTTTAGACGAATTCCAAGGCTAGAATAAGCTTTGATAGTAGTCATCAAAGTAGTAAAATGAGAAGGTAAAAAGATACAAATAAAACAAACATCAAGTATGTGGCCAGATAGACTCAAACGTGAAACCCAATGGTTCAAGTTCTCGCGGTCCAAGCATGACAGCCAGAAAAGTTTCAAGGCCAAATTCAAATATCTCGCGCAAAAAACAAAAGCACAAAGGAGTTGTATGTGGACAACCTCGGAGAAGTAATGTCAAATGCTGTCACGTTCAAAAAGCACTCGGAGAGTTTGGAAGGATTTCTAGTGTATGCCGTTTACACCCTGTGCAAGCTGTACCGAATTGAATTGAAAGCTCATTGAGACTTTTGGTGATTTCAATCTCACAGAACTGGCAAAACTAGTGGAATGCAGTACCAAACTAGAATAACTCCCAAGGCAACGCCACCACCGTGGAAAGACACTCCGAAGACACACTGGTAGCTGCTTCCGCGTGGACTTCCAGAAGCTTTTCCATTCCTAGCTGTTCTCACTGTGGAGATAAGCAACATTATCACATTGCCGACCAGAGTGGATGCCTTAGATGCACGTCCCTCCCGATAGACCCCATGGTCTTTCTAGATCAGGATAATGTCGGCATCAAAAACGGTTCGAGAAGAAGGCCCGGCACTGCAAGGCTGACTGCGCCTTTCCGGGTGTCTTATAGGTAAACTAAAAACTCACCGCCTGCCGACCACTAACGCGGTCGGCAGTTATAAAGAAAGTTGTGTGTTGCATGTTTGAAATTGAATCTCCCATAACTGTTCCCAATTGACACTTGTGCAGCAGTAAGTGTCAGTCCGAAGGAGGCAGGTGATGCAACCATCCCATCAACCAGACTAATACGCAGAGCCAAAGGCACTCCTATTGCTACTCAAGTCCTTCAGTCACTTAGACTGAACTTGGGCCTGTATCGCACATTCCGCCAGGCGGTATTAGTAGCAGATATCCTCTTTCCCGTGCTAGGTATCGATGTTGTGCGAGGGCGCTCTCACTGAGCACCTTTGATTGAGTTCGTCAACGATGTCGGCGAGGAAATACCATGGGGTTTCAACCGCTTGTTTTCTGACAGGGCCTGAGTACGGAGACCGCACTCCGGCGTGTACCGAGCAGGTGTGTCGGAAGTAGCGCTTGCGGTTACCGAGTGCGCGGGAAGTACAGTCAAACAAGTAGTAGGCAGGGTGTTATCGGCTGGTCACCACAGAGGCCCCCTCTTAGAAGACCGCCTGCAAAGAGGGCTTCGACTTAGGAGCCCGGCAAACAAACGAGTATATCGCATGTGATAAAGCCAGTCAAATACACAAGCGATGCAGTTCCCTGTGACTTTTGAACCGTTCGCGAGTTCAGACCTCTGCTCCAAAGTCCCCGGATCCGATGGTATTGCCTATGTGTGACCTCCGATCACCTGACGGGCATGACAAACATGACAATGCAAATGGCGTGTACAATTAGTCCAAAAAGACTGAATTACTTTGAAAATAGAAAGAAACAACTGATTGAAACTATTCAATTTGAGTGAAAAATGAACTGAGAACATGGTTTTCCCAGGAGGGGATATAGGAAAAAGCTTAAGAGAGAATAGAAAGTTACGTGCGGTAGAATGTAGCTGTTGGCACTCGAAGTTAGAAACTTGGGAGAGTGGCCATCGTTAGCTGCCAACTCGAAAAACCTCGTAGGTTCAACGCAGGTGTGGGATTTTTAGGTGTTCACGGCGAATGTATCGGTAAAGTTTTCTCTCCACTCACGCCAGCGGCTGACCTAGTAAGGTACACTTGGTAAAAAGGTGTTGTGTTCTGTCTTTCCGTTATTCACTGAAGCCTGTTTATTAATGTCCGGGGTGGGGGGCAGTCGGATTTCTATAGTTAGCGACCGGGTACATTGGATGCGGTGCGAATTCCCTGTAGGATTGCAGGCTTTTAGTGATGGTTTCTGGAGGTGATGGATGGTCAGAAAATCAACAAATTTAATGAGCGACAAAATAGGAGATGGTAGGTGGCCTCAATGATAAAAACAACCAGCAAACGAGCAGCCACAACGGTGGGTAAAAAAATTCACTTTTTTCTTCTGTAAAGTTTCTTTTTACGGGATCCAGTAGGCTGAACCTGCAAAAAGAAAGGGGTTTTCGATAGAAAGTCCATCGTGGGAGGTCAGTGGAGGTGGCTCTGAGTTCAAAGCTGCTTCAGAAGGGCCAGGAAACTGAGCTCCCGGAGTTGGTATGATTGACTCATAGAAAGCCGGGGACGTGGCTGCCGCTGCTGAAGAATTCGATGGGTTGAAATCGGACAGAATGGATTCAGCGAGAGAAGCTGGGTAAGATAGGTCTACGGTAACCGTATCCTTCCTGCCAATGCCTTCGATGACGACTATTTTCTTCAAACGGTGTAGGACTCTGTGGGGGCCCAACTAGACGGGTTGCAAAGGAGCGCGTGCCTCTTTCCTGAGGAAAACTTGCGTACAGCCTCGTGGGAATGGGTGAGCGCCAGTAGTCGTGTTTAAATCACAAGCCTTGGGAAGATGTAGCCTACGCACTCGGTGCGTTCACCAGGCGGTGCAATGAGCGTAATCAAGTGGCGAAAGACTCTGAAGCTATCGTGTCATCAGGAAGTCAAAGCGTGCATCAAAAGAAGAGTTTGGCTTGTGTGGCTTGTAGACCAGCCCCTAGAGCGGTGCAGCAACCCAAAACTACTAGCGGCAGCGATCCCCCCTGTCTGGGTTTTCGTGAGCTGCTACGGCTGTCTTGAGCAGCTGATGAAAAAGTTCTACCATTCCGCCGACTGACGGGTGGTTGGCTGCGCTACGAATGCGACGGGTGCCTGAAAATTGTAGAAGACTACCGGGGGCCCCCCTGAAATGTGAGCTGCTGTTTGTGGTGGCCACGACCGGACAACCAAATGCTGCTACCCAATGTTCTAAGAAAACTTGAACGCCTGTTTCGCTAGCTGCGTTGTGCCGATGCTACAGCTAACGGCCACCTAGTGAAACGATCCGCGAATTTGAGTATATATATGCCTCCCTTTGATGGAGGCAACGGTCCTACTAGATGGGCGCGCACGCATTGAAAACGTGAGTCGGTGGCTGGAACTTTTCGGTAATGGGCTTTTGGTGTGCCTATACACTTTAGAATGCTGATATAAGATGCAAGTACTGGCCCATGCAGTGACATCACGTTTCTAATTGTACCAAACATAACGGTCACCGACGAGTTAAGCAGAAACATTTATACCTAGGTAGGACAAACAGCGTTATGTTTCGAACACCTGCCGCCATAAAGCTGTTGGCAATACCTGCAATGGATGGCCCTTGGACATATCACACAGTATGCAACCTTCAGCTATAACAATGGGAACTGGCTGGAGCCGCAGCGGTGGAGCGCTACGGAGCCGCTGTACCTTAGGATAGTCTGCTTGAGCTGGTGCTTTAGCTTCAAGCCTGGTCAACCCAGGAGTGCTAAGGTTCAGGTTGTGAATGCAAGACAGCGCGTCTGCGGCAGGGTTGTCGACACCCGAGATATGACGCACTTCACCCGTTTACTGATTGATGTAATCCAGACATCCAGATTTTCTAGCAGAGTACCTGTCTGCGCTGGCATGCAATGCGTGGATGATTGGTTTATGGTCAGTGCAGATCGTAAACTTGCAGCCATCTAAAATGTGCCTAGAGAAACAGATGCCTAGGAAGATAGTGAGGATTTCGCGGCCAAAAAAGCTATACCTGGATTCAGCCAGTTGTAGATTCTGGAAAAGCATGTAACGGGTTGCCAAGTAGAGGTTAAGTGTTGTTGTAGCGCCGCGCCCACGGTCTTGTCTGATCCGTCATCCCCAAAGCCGTTGGCTTTCGGTTTGATAACGAGATTATTTTGCTGACGGCCTGCTTTTCCATAGCAAATAATCCTTGTGCGTCTCCCCTGAAAACCGGCTGCTTTAGACCTGCGAACGGTTTCCTCTACTTAGTGCGTTGTGAAATGAAGCTCCGACAAAAGTTGACCCACCCGTCGGAAAGCCGTTGTTGCTTGAACGCCTTTGATTTTGGGCGGTGGGAAAAAGCCTGCAATTTATCTGGCAGTGATATGATCCCCCAGAGTCACGCATGGAAAATATGGTGGCTTCGGGAAAGTAATAAATTTGGTTGTAAAAGATGCAAAGGCTGGAATGGCTAGTTATTATGTGGTGATTTTTCGTTGGTACCGATATGTTTTGTTTGTAATGCAGGAGGTATAAGATGAGACGACAGACAAGGATACGGCAAAATGGTAGCTATTGAGGTATCCGATCAGTGAGTTTTATAAATACATGAAGGTGCCAAGTGGATAGGGAGACAGAGAGTCGCAAAAGAGAAATGGTTGGAAAGGGAAATACTTCAGGCTTGGGCAGAAAAAAGTGGATAGGGCAGAATGACACTATATAGTAAGGGCTACCACGCTGAAAAACGGAAGGAATAAAACAAAATGGGTAGGTATGCATGCGGAGGTAGAATGACTCTAAAGGGAACCGACGTTGACAAGAACGATATATGGGCGAACAGTGGCAGATGACGAACGGTAGGAGTGTGCGATCTGCAATCGGTGCTAGCGGGTAAGGCTGACCGTGCTCTAGATACCCAGCCCGAAACACCTCGTGGAGTGAAAACAAGGGGTGTGACCCGCCAGCTTAATTGCGCTCGCTCATCGTTGCAGGCGGCTCGCATGTCCCGTGTGCGCCGGCCATTGCAGTGGATCGGACCACGCTCCGCACCAATGAGATTGGCGCGAGCGATCATTGATGATTGTACAGAGAGCAAAGCTACCACGATAAGGGTAGTCTTGAAGTCTTGAAGTAGTACATGGGTACAAGGCCGAAGCCCCAATTGTCCCGGAGCTTATTATTATCTGATTATCTTAGTGTGACCGGTGTGCTGTAAGATAGTTCTTCGGATAAGATGCAATAGGAAAGAGAGGGTTGAAAATGCATATTTTGAGAGTATCTTGCATCTATTATTGTCGGCAAGCTTGAAGATAGACCACCGGATTGTGGAAGAAGGCACACCCTTTGGCCTGATTGGAGCAATCAATTCTAGCATGTGTGGAGAGCTCGGGCGGCGTGCTATCACCTCACACTGGCTCAGATTTGAAGAACTGGAGACTACCTCAGAAGCTTGGGGTTTCCCGTATGCAGGGTTGGATCCAGGCTGCTATCAGAAGGGGATAGATGGCATTAGCCCAAGACCCCTCCGGCAGGAAATTCTTTTTCTTTTCCGTTCATTTTTACGGAGGAATACGGGAGCGAATTTATATCCTAGAGAGATCTCTCCATCCCTCCTTGACTCCCCTATTTACACGTGGCCCATTGCCTCCGAGACCGCCAGGGATGGCTGTTTTCCCTTATAGCGAGATTGCTGCAAACTAAAAACCAAAATCTTTGGGAGTTTTGCTGCCACAAGCTGTGGAAGGAGAGGAAAGAAGATGGAACAAACGCTCAGATAACGGCAACAGTTGAGGGACTATCACTTGACCGCTTGCCTCTGCCAATAACAGGGTCGGACGGGTCCCGGTATACATTCGAGCCATCTGATGACTGAAAGCGGATTATGATACTCTGGGTAACTGTATGGGCATGACGACGTTGGTGAAAACATATCAACACTATCCGCCAGCTATTGCCTAAGCATCTTGTGACGGGCACAGATAGACCAATGAGCTTCAGCCGAAAGTCGCACACCGAAGATGAGAAGTGAATGGTTGTAAAGATCTGGGATTCAGTAAGCCGAGCACCAGGCATAACAGTGAGACAAAAAACAGGTGACGTCTACCGAATTGGCACTGTTTTAACGGAGAGATCATCTGGTTTTTAATTGCGGGCTAAGTATATGTATGCAAATTAGAGTGTAAAATGGTACGATCTGATGAGGAGTCGGAGGAAAAGTGAACAAAGCGTACACAAGAAAGTTGTATATATGTATGTTTATCTGTATAAATCAGCGCAACTATCTGACGGTTTATAAAACGAGAATCGTGCGCAGAATACTGATTCATTGTAGTTCGTTAATCAAGACAGTCTTCAGACGCTTCTTGTATTATTATGCCGTTTCGAGTGATGCTGATTACAGAAGATGCGTACGGGTTTCTGCTCAGTGATCCTCTAAATTGTTTTAGCGAGCGACACGATCGCAGCGAGTCAGGAAGCTTACTCCAGAGGCCGAGATATATCACCGAGAAATGTATAAATCTGATTGAGAGCCCAGATTGGTGGAGTGTAATGGTGAATTGAATTTTACGGCGGGAGTAAGGAGCTTCAGTAGAGAAAACAAGTGGGTTGTCAGATGAGTGGACTCTTGAACGAAGAATTTTGAAGAGGAATGAAAAATTGATCTCGATGTTACTTACCCATAAAAGCTCGAGCCGGAGGAGTTCAAAGCTAGCTGTGTGGTTAGGGTTGGAATAGGTGCCAAGTAACTTTTCAGTGAACGCGCGTTGCAAGTCCGATATACTGAACCGGTCTGCATTTCGCATCAAGGTAAGGACAGCGGGGTCGTACAACAACAGCGATCTGGTGTGTGTCTTGAATATCAGGAGCTTGCTCCCCCGTGTACGGTATGTACTGAGGATAAGTGCAACCACCATTCTTGCCTTGCCAATTTGGGTCAATGCTTGTCCATTAGAGTTAAGGAAACATGAATAATACAGGCCCAGGTCTCTTATCACGTGAGTGGTGGGAATCGGCAGACCATTTGTTGTGAGTGAGCCAGGTGGAACTTGACATTTGTAACACAGAACAGAGCTATTAGCTGCCGAAAACTTCATCACACTTTGAGTAAGCCATTCGTCAAGGGACTTCAAGTCTGACAGAATAACACTGACAACTGAGTGCAGGGCGTTCACCTCAAAAGTATAGACTAATAATACTGGCATATTTTTCGGCCATGGTCGAGATACACGCTGTAGCGCATGATCATGGTGTAACACGTTACTCAATAGGATGAAATATTCACAAATTCTAAATATGAAAGTCGAGAGTATCGGAGATGGAAAAACAAAGACAGCAACAGTTTGAATGGATCATTCTGATAATGGTTTGCGCGGCAGTTTTGAACCGGTTTCGAATCCGGGCTGGGCACTGGTGCGCGGTGGTGATATCGAAAAATCAGTAACGCAGTGCCAAGGGCGCATTATGAACGAGAATGATGCAAGCCAAGGAAACCGGAGGCCCACCAAAGTTCTGCAGATGGAGTATATTTTGAGCGAGGGGAAAAGGGGGGAAAAATTATAAAGAAGTGTATTCGGGAAAATCAACGCATGCGAGGAGGATAGCGATCTATGAATGACGGATTTACCGGAGTCCAATAAACGGAATGAGTTTTGGAGCAGGGGGGCATGAGACCAATTTTGTGAGAGTGAACACTGGTGGATGTGGGAGAAACAGCTGACCATAAAAAGGTGAGTCTAGATTCAGGATCAGTAACATGTACCATTCTGAAATAAGAAAGCGCAATTAGGGGGTCCTCAAGAAGTGGAGAGTCAATTTCCAGCCGGCTACATGTAGGAGGAAAGAAAAACATTGGTAACGGGTAATAAAGTGGGAAATCTCCGCATGGACTTCAGAGTTACTATGCTGTTTCACTGACAAATATTTGGTTCATTAAGGAAATGGCCATAGGTAGTCTAACGTTGAGAACTCAGTCAGATAGATGAAACTGTCTATCGTTGATTGTGTCCTTAAATGAAGGGGTCAGGGTCGGAGAAGGGGTTGGTCTTAGAAGTCGAGGCCCCTCTCGTAAGTTATTTCTTCTGCCATGCACATATTAGATAACTGTAATGCACGGGTGACGCTGAGATATGGGATGAGTGCTGACAGAAATCGTGACTTGGTTTGTGAAGATCGAAGGGTGATGGGCAACTTGTTCCAGACTTTGGAGTAGCCAAGAAGAAAAAAACGTGACCGTATGGCCGACTTAGCTATACTAGAAGGGACAGTAAAAGGCCTGTGCCGAAGTGAGTAGGGGGTTTCACGGGAGAAGCTTACTGGGTCAAAGGAAAAAGACCGGTTATGGAGCAGGTTATACAAAAAGACTAAGTTTAGTCTTAAGCGGCGGAGCCAGAGTGGGTCAAGATTCAGATTTTGGCATCGTTCTCTATAGTTTAAAGACGTGGAAGAACCAAGTAGTTGTTTGGTGAAACGTCTTTTATGCTTTCAATCGCAACTCTGTCGAATTTTTTCATGTTAGAAAATAATATTGGGCAGTATTCGAGTAAAGGCCTGACCTGTGATTTGTAGATGCTGTTGAGGCTGTCCCGGAGACGAAAGGAGCGGAAGAGAAGGGCCACACTTCTTCCAGCCTTGGCCGCTTGGATGGCGGCGTGCCCAGAAAAGTTGAGGAAGCAGGAATAGTTGAGGCCCAAATCGCGGATAGTAGGTCGACTGGCTATTGGGGACCCACCAAGATTTAAAAATCCAGGGGGCAACTGGAACTTGTAGGTTAGGACCTCGCATTTATCAGTGGAAAAGCTCATCCTCCAGGTGTGGCACCAGCGGTCAAGTGCTGCGAGGTCAGCGGAAATGTTGAAAAGAGTAGGGATGGCATCATTAGAATTGAAAGAGTAAACTATATTTATATCGTCTGCAAACAAGGATGGCGTGCCGTGGTGTACTAGATCCAATGCGTCGTTAATGTACATCAGAAATGGGAGAGGACCCAGTACGCTTCCCTGTACAACGCCACTTGTAACAGGTTTCGGTTTAGAAGTATGTCCGTTGGCGAGGACCACTTGCAAACGATGAGCGAGATAAGATTTCAGCCAAGAAAGCAGCTGGTCAGCAGTGCCGAATGAACGCAATTTGGAGATAAGATGCAGGTGTGGAACACGGTCGAAAGCCTTCGACAGATCTAAGTAGACAAATACTAATGCCTTCCCGCTATCAACAGCCTCAGTGACTAGGTTGAGAAAGTCAAACTGACATGTGGTGCATGATCGCGATTTGAGGAACTCGTGCTGCCTATCGCTAAGAAGGTTAGAAGCGAGAAGATGGGTGGTAATGCCATCTTTGATAATCGTTTTCATTATTCTGGAAATGATGGGGGTATGGTTGATGGGACGGTAATTAGCAAGTTCGTGGACGGGTCCTTTTTTGTGTCGTGGAATGATGACTGAACGCTCTCAGTTCGACGGTACCAAACTAAATTTGAGTGACAAGGTGAATAGGTTTAGTAATAGAAGTGGAAGGTCCAATCCACCGTTATTGATTGCAGCTGGAGGCAACCCGTCTGGTCCAGGATGCGCAGATGCTTTATAGCGTGAAATGAGCCCGGAAATAACGTTTACTTCAAAGGTAAGGGTAGATAAGGAAGAGCTGGTAATAGCCAGAGGAGTTGGGGTTGTTTTGTCTGAGGCGAGGACCATAGAAATGGCGAAGTAATGGTTGAAGGCCTCAGCGGTATCAGAAGGGGAGGTGGCCGAAGTTTTATTCGGTAACACAACATATTGGATCATAGTATCTGTTGCCGAATTACTAGATTTGTGTAGGAGTGAGAGTTTCAATGCTTTGTTGGGATGCCTTAGGTCTTTGAATTCTTCGTTGCGGAGCTGTTTTTTCTTTAGCTCCCAGATAATATCAGTAAGACGCGTGAGCCTCATGAAAAGAGAGAAGTTGTGGTTTTGGAGGTAAAGTCTTTGCATTTTAAGGTGCTTTCTTTGGGGGGATGCAAGCTTGGACCTCCTAAGGGAGGAGTTTTGGGATATTGGGCTAAGTTTCAGGAGGCAGTTTCCCATGTTAAAGTAAAAGTGATCCGCTGCTTGTTGGGGGTCAGCCGTTAGAAAAAAATCTGTTCCAATCTTGGTTACGGATGAGATTGGACAGAGGGTTCCAATTTAAACGGACGGGATTGTTGACTGGGGTCAGATAGTTTGATGGATAAGGATGGAATGAAAGATTACCAGCCACTATCTTATGGTCGCTACCCGAAAATTTATTCAGAACGGAAACCGAAAAGTGGGAAACGCTGTGGGTGAATATAAGATCTAGGATGTTGGCGTTTTTAGTTGGGGTTTTAACGTGTTGCACCCAGCCCCCAATGCGAGCATGGGACACAAAGTCTATTAAGTTGGGAGGTGCCGTGAGTTTTCTCCAGGGTATTTTAAGATCACCGGCTATGATTTTCGCTGCCGAAGGTAGTAGTGAAAGTTAATCGAAGGATTCAATTAAAAGAGTTAAATCTGCAATAGTAGATGAGGGCGGGCGATAAACATAACCGATGTGCGTGACTACAGTTGAGAACCGAATCGTGAGCCAAAGAGAATCCGGAATTGAGTCGAGTGTGGCATGTCTGATGGGGACTACTGAAAGGGCGTGCTGTACATACACAAGGAACCCACCTCCGCGTCTGTCGATCCTATTTACCCCAAGAACCTTGTACCCTTCAAGCACAATTTCGCTTGTGCTGGTGTGTTCGGTGAGCCAGGTTTCAGTAATAATGATTATGTCAGGACTGGAGGTTATGACATAATTTTTTGAGCGATGAAGCTTATTTTAGATGGATCGCGAGCTAAACAAGATGAATGACAACCCACTCATGTGGAAGTGAGTGTCAGGGTTAGGTAGCGTATGGGAGTTGTTGGTCGGAGGAAGTACGCGCTGAGGGGCGTGAGTTGGAGCTATTACCGAAGAGGAGGAAAAGTGAGCGTTGGATGCCTCCGCGATGGCTTCGGAAGAACCAGCCGCGGACGAACCGGAAGTAATTAATTTAGGGTTATTACGGGGTGAAAGAGTAGACCTTAGACGAAGTAGTCCTGCCACTTGTCCTATTTCTTTGGGATCGTTCGATGCCCCAGTGCAGTGATGGAATACGTGGTTATGGAAGGTATTGGCTTTCCCACCTGACAACCTTGGTATTGGATGTTGTGTGGTAAGAGCAGGCCTCAGAGGGTAGGGACTAAAAGAGTCTGGGGTGGCTTCGCCGCCCATCGATGCGGCTTGCCCAGTTGGGGTAGGATAGGAATCGGCGGTTGGTAGGGGGGTTATATGGAGGTCATTTTCGAAGGAGGTATTGGTAGTACACAGTTGCGTAGTTGGCCTTCGGAGTTCAGTGTGCTACCGAAGGTATGAACGACTGGTAAGGTGCCGGTAATAAAAAGTGGTTTATCGGGGATAGAAGAGACTAAAGAATGTGGGATTGTATGCCACAGGTTGGGGAAAATTTACTCGGAGGGGGTTTGTGGATGTATCCTGCGCGTAAAACGACTGTGGTGGGGCAAAACGAAAATTCTGGTATGGTAAAGGAGCTAGCGGGATAAACGGTGGCGGCACGGAAATGTTAGGAAATTAAAAGCTAGGCAGATGCAGCTTTGATAATAGCTGTGAGGTGCTTTGCGAGCATCGTCCGTATAAATGCGCGTAGAGCGAGGAGTTCGCTGGGGGGAATTACGGTTTGAGAAACTACCTATTTTCGGAACAGAAACTGTAGGTCCCGGCATTAGTGACATCTCACAAGGATGTCTGTTCGCTTCTCATCTTTGCGTGACATTAGGGGTGAAGCCTGGTGACATAAGGCGGTCGTTGCCTAATGAACTGAATGTTGAGGCCTTCAGTAGGGATGGAGTGTGGGTTGCCAAATTCTGGATTTGCGGCCATGTGTTACCGTTGGTATCGACACTGCATTGAGGGATGAGTGTAGATCGTTACCAACTTTCGGCCCATTGGTGATAAGTTAGATTGCAACAGTGAGGTTGTGTCCTCAGGTACGCTTTTTCTTGGCAGCTTGTTTACGGGAGTACGCCCTGAATTCTGACGGGTTTGATTCGAACGAAAATGACCTGGCAATGGTGCAGTCACGCGGATGGGTTTTAGTCGTGGCTATGTGGTGTGGACAAGAACGACCATTCTTTGACTTATGTGTCGCTTTGGGAGAGTGATGCAAGGTTGTAAGGTCAGGGAGGCTTCGCGATTTGGGTAGCTGCTTCTAATGCATAGGGCTAAGCTGTCTGGCAGGACTCGGTGGATTCGAGTCCCAGGTATCTGCGACACTGTTGAAGAGCCTAGGGCGCTTAGAGACTGGTGGATCTGGAGAAGGCCCAGGCGTTGCGTCAATGTCTACATCAGACAGCCGTTGGCTGATAGACGCGGGTTGCATAGAGTAGGTTAGGGGAATGACGGGGTTAGGTGTCTTTTGGGCGGATCCCTGCCTTGGATGTTTGCGAGAGTTCGACTTTCTCAGCACTTCTCTTTGTATTGCGTTTTGTCGAATGCTATTCGAATGTTCTTGTATGGCGAATTATTGGCGATAACTGTTTGTTTGTGAATGAACTCACTGACTGTCAGTGAGTCCGGAAATTGGAAAAGTAGAAGGCATTGGTGTCGTTGTGTTTGTTTGCGTAGTCTGCTGCAACGGCATATCACACTTTCCATGTTAGCGGCCTTCAGCAAGGTACTGCTGACCATGTTGAGTGGGGCCCTATCGGGAATGTTAAATACAATGGCGTGATTCGAGTTTCGTGTTCGTTTTGAAACCTCTGCAGATATGCTGTCAATAAAGTTACACGTGGCAACTAAGTTACACTCCGTAGTTACCATAGAGGGCTCGAGGAGTGAAGCAGTGGTGTCAGAATTCTGGTGGCTCTGTCGAAAGCTTCAATCCGCGATTCGAGTGAGCTAACGTGTTGTAGGAGGCTGTCAATCTTGCTATTTGCGTCATCATGGATGTTCGTTGATGAGAAAAAGCATGGCGTGGTGATTGGGAGAGGTACAGCTACGCGTGGCAAAACCTTACTGGCCGGTCTGCTTCCTTTGGAGTTGCGCATTGTGACTGCAGGCTTCGGATAACCAGCTAGTTTTACTGAAAATTTAGCGACTGCAAAATCCCTAGATACGGAACGGAGATGAAATTCCATAGGAAGTCACCTAGGATGTTTGCAAACAGGGTTGACCAGGTGGTTTCACTGTTTGGACGAAGGGGTTTAGAGTTTTAGCCAAGGAAGAAACGATAACTAAAAGGGTTGATTCGGCAAACAATCGCTGAGAATTTTATAGATGGGCTCACAACGGGTGATTTGTGGCAGGTAAAGGTCTAGATTTCCTATTATTGGGTTGTTTTGATTTTTCGCGGTAATAAGTTATGGACCCACAGTGGAGTGTCGCAGTTATTGCCACGGACTATTTGACACTTCAGAGTAGATGACTATTACTGCGAAGAGCTAAGTAAAAACAGGCTTGAACGATGGAAGAAGGAAAAACAAGACAACCTGATATATACTTCAAGTTGAAATTGACCTTGACTAGTTTTACGTCGTCAGCGAAGAAGAATGTCTCGCTGTGACGAACTACTTGGAAGACGTCACTTATGTTAGGGAGGACCTAGAACGCCACCCTGCATGACCCCCCTAGTAACCTGTTTGGGCTGAGAGGATTTCTCACTGATGATGACGGTTTGGGAACGTTCGGAAAAATAAGATGATAGCCAAGACAGAAGGGAGTCGGCGACTCCGTAAAATTTAAGTTTTGGCAGCAAGCGAGCATGAGAAACATGGTCCAAAGCTTTAGTCAATGACGATGATTGACTTGTTGCTCTCTGCTTTGGAAGTGATCAAATTGAGGAAGTCCATTTGACACTTGAGGCACTAGCGGGACTTTAGAAGTCACCGCTAAGCTGGGTTGATAATACGTCGAAAAGTCAGGGGCTTGCAAGCTGGTCCTTTGCAATGCTCTCCGTGAGCCTGAAAACAATCGAAGTGTGGTTTATGGGGCGATAGTTCCCCGGCTCATGCAGAGGCCCATTTTTGTGTGGAATTATACATGAAGCTTTCCACTGATCCTAGTAGATTCTGGACTACAATGATAATGTGAAGAGGCTCGGCAATAAAATTGCTAGGTCAGGTCCCCTAAACTGAAGTAGGACAGATAGAAGGTCATCGGGCCCTGGATGATGGGAGGGCTTAGCGTTGGCTAGGAGTTTCCTGATGTTAGCCGTGGTGAATCTTATGTTTGATATCGCGATCTGCTTGAGCATGGGATAGCAAAGTGGCGGAGGGCTAGTGTCCGTAATAAGGGCTGAGGCGAAAAAGCAGTTGAAAGCCTCAGCCATATCTTCTGGCGAATCAAAGTGGGTGCCATTTTGGATAAAGAATGGGACTTTGTTTTCACTGCTGCGCGAGTTGCGAGATTTCAACAGTCTTGAAAGAAGCTTCACATTATGAGGCTGCTGTAAGGCCGCCCTTTCTAGGATTTTGAGCATGTTCTCCGTTGCTGCATGGAAATCACGGCAGAGTTGGCTTATTCTTGGTGTCAGAAAGAAATCTCCATTATAAGGAATAAATTCAGGAGCTTACAAATCTTTTATCGAAGTCTGTCAACTTTGGTAATCTTGGCTATAATATGCCTAACGGTTGAGGTAAGACGGTTTATTGAGAGTGGTTAGTTGGGATAAAATGCTTCAGCTGCTCTTTTTGGATGGATGTGAGGAAAAAGTCGACCCAGTCAATGCTTCGGAGGGAGGCAGAGAACAAGGTCTGGTTAGCCATTTCATGGCCTTCCTCTTTTCAGGTTTCCACAACTGCAGGTAGACAGTATTCTTGTGTAGCAGCGGGGTGACTTTGACCATTCTGTGGTCACTGCCGAGAAGGGTTTATGTGGCGGAGACGTTCACGTAGAGAATTCCTTGAGTGAAAACTGAGCCCAGGATATTATCATGCCTTCGTGAGGTAGGAACTTGCTGTATATCTCCCGCACGCTGCTGTTATTGGTACAGTTTCCACCAAGGTATCCAGGGAAATAACTCACAAACAGCCTCTTAAGATATCCCCGGCACCCAATATGAGTCCAGGTGTTTTTCCCTAACAACAAAGTCTGAGGTTTGATCCAGACTTACAAATCATCTTCCATCAGAATTCTTTGAAATAACATGCCCAAATGTTCTACCGATTGCCTCGTTCACAGAGTAGCCAACCGGGTTCAACCTAGAAGCACTGAACGTCCTCGAATTCCCACCTCCGCCGGACCTTGTTCAGTACCATTTGTCGATATATACAGTGAAGCCAGCAGCAAACATAATACACTTTAGTAAAACTTATTGTCCTTAAAGAGGCATTTGCGACCCATGGATGGTGCGCTGTCCATGCTGTTGCCGCTTGCATATATTGTCGATCCCTCAGAACATCCGAACACTGGAGGTCTTCTATCAGCCAGCCGCTTCCTGGACTCAGCTGATTCTGAAGCCCGAGGGAGGATAAAAAAATACCGAAAATTCCGTAGTCTTTATTGTTCCAGATTGTTTTTTGCCCCTTTCCCCGGTCAAACAGTCCTTGCTCATGGCGTGTGGTATGTCACACCACAAGCGCTACTGCAAAGGACTCGAAAAAAGGTCACAACGAAACATGTGCTTGCCACTGTTTCAATTCCCAGAAGAGAGCGCTGCCGTGAAGTTCGTTAGAGAGAGTCCATTGCTAAGTCCATTTCATTTAAAAATCTAAATACTACTCCGGACAGAACCCCGTTGCAGGGGGAGGTCCTTAAATCAGTTGCCGGTAACAAAGCACTCCCAACCCCCTCTAATTCAGTGCAACCCAATCCCCCCCCCCCCCGAACAATTTCACACCGTCAATAACTCGTCACAGCTCCTGCTGACCAATGCATCAACGCAAAATTTGGACCTAGATTTGTTCCGTTTTCCTCCAACACCGCAAAGTCCTCTTAAAAGGCTCCTTCCCGCACCACAGTCTCCACCACTGTCTACCCACGGGCGAGCAATACGGCTCCTCCTCACAGGCAGCAGCCATTCGCGCCTAGTTCCACCCGCCAAACGAGACAATCAATCACCAGATTCAGACGCGCCACCCCGCATCGACCAGCCTGCTGCAACATTACTATCTAGTGCTTCGGTCACAACGCCACCTTTTTCACCTGTTGCTCCTAATGGCCAAGCCCCCTGCACTGACTCTGCCACGCTCCCATCTCAAACTGACAGTCGACCTATGAACTCTCGAGCTACAGCTAACCAGCCTATTATCCATCCGCGTCCTCTACCACAGCCATATCTACCAAATCGCATCACTCACCCTGGCGCTAGCTCATTAGCTCATTTATCTGGTCACCCGATCTGCGTGCCCAACCGTTACATACCTTATCCATGAACTCAGACGCCGCCACTATCACGCCTACAGACGCAGCAACACGTCACAAAATTTTCACTAAGTTCACCGCCTCCATCGCTAGCTCTACTAAACCCGAATTACACGGGGTGGGTTACCAGAATGGATGCCAACCTGTGCCATAACGCGGCCCGCTCCTGACCTTTTTCCGTCTGTGGTATGCCCCATTTTACCCCTCCGCAACTTCAGCATCCTCTGTCCCCCTACCTAGAACATTGCCGCATTCTACTCTGACCCCACTGCACACTATGCCACCTGACCCTTCATACCAAAACCTCTTTCATTAGCAGCCCTTCCGCTACTACTCCACCTCCTCACACTCGCTTCGTGGAGCCCTGTGAGATGCCTGCCGCCTCAAGAAACTCTGCCCATAACGTTATTCTCGTCGCACTCCAATCCTATTTACCCTGCCATTGGTCACCCTCCTCAATAGGCCGCTATCACAACAATGGTTGCCTCCCCCCAATTTTGCCCCCACCCCCATACTGACTCACTAGCACCCCTATAAACTTTCCCACGATTTATAAGTGATTTGCTCCGAAGGTCCAACCTAGAGTCCCCTGGCCCTTTTCCAGATCTACTATCCCGCATTACCGAATCACCTCACCATCCAGTAATAATCCCTACTAGACTTTATGAATGTTTAGCGGTCACCCACTGTATTCCTAATGAAACTTTTCGCCCCATACCAACCCACTATTGCCACGAATAAAATTCTCCCGATTTTATAATGGCTTCCATACAAGGGCTCCATTAGACACCGTCTTTGTATCTCTTGATCGTTTAACCGAAGCTGCTCACCCGCCGCCGCATCCAATGCTGCTCCCCATCAGTCTCTCAGAGTCTCACCCAACATGTACCTTGCGGCAGTCACCCTTCTGGTGTCTCCATAGGCTTGACACACTTCAAAAAAGCATTCTATGAAACCGACCCACCGCATCCTGCAACCCACTACCATGTTACTCACGTGTCAATTTCCCCAGCCCTCGTGGTTGACAACCCGGCTGCCGGAAGCTTACTCGACCCCAAAAGCCAACTGCTGCCCTCACGTGGAGCCCTAGATCATAATAACCTCAAAGAAACAGGCAGAGATTCCCTTCTACTGCTGAATTCCCCTTTCGCTGTCGAGGAAAATTAATGACTTGGGGGAAAAAGCACTTGCTTCTAGTTTTGACACTGTTCTGGTGGCAGAAATATGGTTAGCCGACCACATCCTAACTGACGTTGTCTCGTTGGTAGGCTATAACTCCTTTCCAGTAAGCAGAGTGAACTGCCGGGGCGGTGGTTGTCTCGCATACGTCAAACATAACTTTACCACCGTCCTCTTCTACAACCCAGTGCTTGACTGTGTTCTCGACTCTCCTTGGCTCTCCGTCCTAATTCATGGAAAGGTGTTGCATTTTGGGTGCGTTTACCCAGCACTTACTCCTAGTCACTCTGATTTTCCGCATATCATTAGGGCTTTCGAGTACACTTCCACTATATCTTTAGGTCCAAAGATCATAGCAGGAGACCTTAACACTCCGGCAAGGCCGCGCGCGGCGCGCGGGCCGAAAGCCTCGCTGTTTGATGTCCGACAGATTTCCCACGCTTGAATCTTCCGTGTCACTCAAGTTGAACGAACTTCAGCAAAGCTGAACTTCTCCCACAGTCCAAAGGTCCATCTTCCAGATCTCCGACAGTTCGAGACGCAAACTGCAGTCAAGACTCGTGTTCTTAACCCTTTCGCATTGTCCAGCGGTCTATCTTCCAGTTCGCCAGCAATACCAGATGCAAGATACTGTCAAGATTTGTATTTTGAACCCTTTCCGTTTTACCACTTCCCCACTATCTAGTGAACTATCTTACAACTCACTGGTGACATTCAGATGACAAGATTATCACAAGATCCGGGAACATTTGGGCTGTAGCCTCGTACCCGTGTATTACTTCAAGACTACTTCAAGACTATTTGTTGGAATACAATGATTGCCCCCTCTCACTCATCTATTTTGATTCAGGACGCCTACTCTGCAGGATGGACACAAAATGTCTCCGCTCCAACAAGGCATACAAATATCTTCGACTTAGTCTTCACTCAGGACCTCCCCGATGTAAACGTTGCCTCCACACAAAACCTACGCGGTATTGATCACAAAGTTGTCATATGTCACTTCACTGTTACGCAAGAATCACTCCTCCCTGAAGTTGATGAAATCCAAAACCAAAACACCCACAGACTGACTAACTAGGCCCAGTTGCCTACCACCCTCCGAAGCATTGACTGGGCCGACTTCTTCCTCACATCCATCCGAAAAGAGCAGCTGATGCATTTTATCCCAAATCACCACACTCAATAAACCGTCCTTGGAATATCCCCAGCCCCTTCTTGTGGGGTCCCTGCTCCTATCTCTATCCCTATAATGCCGCATTTTTAGGCTGCTTAACCTTCTTTTAGTCGTCACTATAAATCGATTTTGATACGCATCGCTCTGGTCCCCTCCGTCATAAGACTGAATAGCTAGCTGTAGCCGAACGCAGATCTCCAGTCCGTCAAATGCCACAACGTCTTCCGATGACCGGTCACCATGAAAACTGTGATACCTAGGCACCGAAGGGACTAATCCCCTGCGCGGCGTCTCGATTTACCACTACAAGCTGCGCTGAAAATAGCCGGCCCACAAGCAAACCAAAATCCCCGAACTCCGACCTTGTCAGAAGCCAGCGGTCAACTATATATTTCCCGAGTATCGGAATCTCTCCTTATGTCTGCTTCCTACATTCTCTCCCTTCCATAGTTAAACGCCGCAGTACCACCTATGGGAAAATAGGAAAAGGTTGTGATTTTCTTACCTACGGGCAAAACAGCTAACTCTGACAGAGGCAGGGCCCAACGGGTCATGCGCAGAGAATGTCAGGCAAAACTTATAGGGAAGTACTCCTTATGGGGTGCGCATGCTCTCCCGTTCCTCCGAAAAGAAAAACACCAAAGTGCCAAAATAACTTCTGGCTGAGAAAGCATCGGATTAATGTTCTACGGTTCTCAAATAACAAATGAGTGAGCCGTTTCATCCGCCACCTTAACTTGCTTGTGGGAAGCTCCTGAAAACAAATGAGCTTGCAATCTAAGCACTCAGTACTTGTACTTGACTCTGTGCGGGATGACAGCTTGCCGAATGAACTCTCCACAAAAAGACCGATCCCTCCTCTTTCAGCCCAAACACTTCCGGGTTCTCTGCTCCGTTTCCGACTAGATCGCTCTTGCCAACTTCCGTTGTCTGCGCGAACTCACCGATGTTTACCTTGTAAATTCAATCATGTCCAGAAATCTTTTTCGTCGACCCATGGAGCGACTGTCACCAGCGCTTGTGCTGCACTGAAGAGTATTGTGAAAAACAAGCCTTTTTAAGGTCAATCCTGGATGCTCACCCGTAAGTAGATTGTGACCCAAAAACAGTTGTGACTTACCTAGTTTTCCACGTGCCTTGACTGCCTTCTCGGGGTGCAAGTGAAGTGTGAATATGAGCATCTTACGCGGTAGCCAAAGACTTCATTCTCCAAACACCCTCAAACTGCACAAAGTGCAAACCGTTCTCACCTCTTACGCCGGAAATATACACCATTCACGGTTGAACCTAGCGGCCCAGGACAGGGGAGAAACCAAACGCATGTCTAAAGCCCACATATATCAGAAAGCAGGAGCCTACACAACCGTGGTGTCCGACACAGTCCTCTCAAACTCTACATCATATCATCTCAACCTAGCAATCTTCCCGACTAAAAGTTAGTTTACTTCTCTACATACGCAGGTACATGACGAGCCGACGACTAAGCAACACTTTTCTCAGAAAACAAACTCTACGCAAGACGTACAAATCGAAACCCCCCTGTAGCCTGATGCAAGCCATGTAGCAGATGCAATCAGCGAAACACCAAAACATCCCCGATCTGTCTCCACCGTCTAGGGGAAGGTTGCCCATTTCTCCATCTCCCTAAAAGCATACATCGACAACTTGTTCTCCTACCTCTACTTTATCTTGTTCTGTTGATATCACAAACCACAGCCGGAACCGATTACAAACTGATGACCTCCCCATTCATTCTATGCCCGAGTTATGCCCCCTCAAGCTGTAGTTCTTTGATTTCTATTAAAAAGGTAACCATAACCCCCAAAAGAACATCTCGCAGGCCGCCACATCCCTGATTTTTTTTTAGATTATGCCAGTTATCTGGGTACCTTCTGTCCAATAGGCTCTCTTTAGGAGTACTAAATGGATTTAGCAGACCGACTGATCGGCTTGGACTATTTTCCACCTCGGACGGCCAAGGCCTAAATTTACTCTCTCGCTAGCCGATGCTGCATGGAGCCTCATTAACCAATCGCCACAGTGATATCAGTCTTACTGCCTGGGTTACAAGCCATTATAACACTTTCATTGAACCTCCCGGTGGTTTCCCGACACCAAAAGTCCTAATGCACTGCCTCAACAATTTCCCCTAAAAAACCCTCAAGGTTATCTCGTTCACACTGCATTGTAATACTCAAGCAATGACCAGAATCCAACCAGTGCCGTCCCATTCTCAACTTGCCACCTCCCACTTCGCCAGCCAAGGCCCACTTGGTCAATTTTACCTACTGCCCCAGACGTTTTCCTAATGAACAAACAGTCGTGTCTGGTGAGCCCGTCTCTGCCGAGGCCTCCGTTTGAGACTGGTCGTCAGTGACAAACATAACCATTATGAAACAAGATACCAGGGGCTCGTTCTTGATTGAAACATAGCTGTGTATCCCCTCAATGGTAACATCCATTGCCACCTCGGGCCTGGTTTTATGCGAATCACAGCAACAGGCTTTCACTTTCTGGTTCACCCCACCTTACTTTCTACTTATTATTGTACTGACGCATCTGCTCCATCTTCCGACCCCAGTTGTCCGTCGCTTCAATGACTCCATCTTGACTTCGCCAGCTGTGCATCCAACGACCATTCATGCTCCTCCAACAGCAATTCACGTTCCTTGCGAATTATTTGCCTTCCTGTCCACTTTCAAGTAAAGAGCCGTTCTCTCCAAACTGCCATGGGATTACATAAAAAGCACAACCTAATAAACTTGTCTGAATCAATAGTAACTTTTCTACAGGTTCCCTCCTCCATCGGATATTCCAAATCACTGTCCTCCTGGCCTACCGACTTGTCCAAGTGATATCATTGGAGGTGAACTTACCTATGAGTCGCTGATATCGCGGTTTGTATTTTGATAACCGAGAGCTGGTTTGATCCTCTACCCTGACTGGTTACTCGCTTGTAAAACTCTCCCTCTAGTTTTTGATATGAACCCTTCAGATATCCAGTAGGTGCGTCCACGTGCTTTTTCTACACAGAATTCATTGCTTACATCATTCTTATATATTGGATCTTCCACACACTACAATAAAGCTTATTCAGCAGTTTCAGTTAGGGCTAATTCTCCGCAAATCCCCAATTCTGAAATCAAAACTGATTGCTATTCACGGCAATAACGGTTATCGTTTCAGCTCATTCAAACATAGCCCAGCCTTATTGGATCAATACAAGCATATGTGAATTCCACTTCCAAAATTTTCGGATATCTCATGCTTCTACGTATTGTTGTACTCAGTGACCATGCCTTGCGCACGTGTCTTGATCATGATCAAGAATTATACCTTTCCCAGCAGTTTTATGTATTTGTGTTGGCTTCAATTCAGGTTGCTGGTTGTCATGATGTTGTGATCGCTGAACCTGGCTGTTAGGTAAATAACGTTTCATCACCAGTCGAGATGACATTATCGTTCCCTGGCACGGAAGCGTCAGCGGCTACCGGGCACTCCTACGGTTCAAAGCAGCTGGAATTAGACCACATCAGATGGAGACACAATTCGGAAACGACTATGAGGAAAGCATTGCGCGGAGCGGTAAAAGCAATCCAAAAGTATACTATAATTGTGTTCAGTTTGAGGCAGCTTTGAGAAAAGCCGTAGGTGGGGTGCGGCCGGTATTCAGGGAGGCACAAGCAAAACTCCCGTTGGAATACTTTCAGCAGGCACACAGACAGGACCAGGGTGCTCAAAGGCTACCTGAAACTAGAAGCGGTGAAGTCTCACGGGTGTTGAACGGTGAAGTCAAAGTAGGGGATGTGGTTAACAGCCCGAAGCAGATGGACGTATCCAGGGCAACGGGGCTGGATGAAATCCGTCCAGTTATCCTGAAACCAGCACGCTTGTGCTACCTGTCCGGTACAGTGGTATTGTGCAATATGCAACCATAATTACCAAGGTAAAGTTTCTCACCACTAATGAGAAGACCAAAGCTAAAGGTAGGGAAAGTGCTGTTAGTGTGTATTGGAAAAGCTTTCATACAGCTTGAACGGGCAATCTTCAGGTGGGCTCCGCTTTCGGTAGCGGGGGTTGAGGAAAACACTCTTGTGTGTTAAACACAACCAGGGTTGAATGCTACCACAAGTCTGCTACCTGAAGTCTGGCTTGTATCAGTCATCACACCTGTTTATAATGGTGGAGACAGAGGCACATGTACCGGTTACAGACCGAGTAACTTGACATCGAGGGTGCTTAAAACTTTCGAGAGAACATCACTGGATGGGAGAGTGAGTAACTTAGATTGCACCAAGTTATTGACTATCAATCAGCATGGGTTCCGGCACAGAAGCTCTTGTCTGTCCAACCCAACAAGTCTCTTGGATGAGGAAATTAGTACAGGGGATCGGAGGGAACGATGACAGTCCGCTATCTGGGTTTCCTGGAGGCATTTGATTTGGCTAACCACAGACCGCTCGAAGCAAAGGTGGAATCGTTTCAACTTACTCTGAAAATACAGAAGTCGATTGCACAAAGCCTAAAAGAGAGGGGTTTCTAAGTGAGCGTAGAAGGCTGATTGTCGGACAATGAGAGGCTGCATAGCAGCTATATGTGAGGGTTGGTCCTAGGATCAATGTTACTCCCGAAGTACATTAACGAACCAGCAGACGGGTAGAAAACCCGAGCTCCTTGTTCGCGGATGACGTCGAGGCGACAGGGGCGTCAAATGATGGAGGGGCTTACCGTGATCCAGAGGGTATACCAGGGGTCGGTGGTATGAGATCTTCCCTCAACCTGATCAAGTGCCAACATCTCTGTAAAGAGGGAGGGCCACGGCTCACTGAATACTTGTCCACCAGACAATTGATAAGCGCTAGCTCGTAGAAGTCCGAGATCTAGGGATAATGGTAGGCGCCAAACTTCAGCCTAATGTTCGGTGTTAGAAAGCCAAGCAGAAGGCACTTAGAGCCCTGCACCAGCTAAGAAGGGCGGTCAGCTCTAGGGAGCTGAGGGACCTGTTGAAGTAATACAAGCCTTTTGTAAAATCTTATCTAGAAAGCCGTGTCCAAGCAAGGAAGTAGCTTTTGGTGAGGGATATCAAAGCTTCTGAGCAGCTACGACGGTGATTCGGGCAATGATTCGGAGAATACAGACATTTTCTCCACGAACAGAGGTTGGGGCAAATAGGTTTATTTTATTTAGAAAGAAGAAGAAAAGGTGACCTTATTGTGGCTTTCAAAATACCAAAGCGATTCATGGAAGCTCAGGGTCACAAGGGGCCTCAGATGAGCTGAAAGGAAATGGCTGTCTCAGAAGACACGCTCTTACTATCAAGAAATGGAGAACTTCGACCCCAATCAAAAGTCAGTCTTCTGCATTTGGATTCACTAATGACTGGGATAAGCTTCCAGGGGATGTGATAAGCTCCAGCGCAATGGCTGGGTTCAAAAGGAGATTAGATAAGCTAAGGATGACTGTGTTCGAAGAAATATGGCAAGAAGCCTGTTTTGGGCGCTCGAAAGATATACGCAGACCCATTTCCCTTTCAGTGAATGAGACGAGCAGAACAACAGAAACTGATGGATCTTGGTAGTTATATTTTCCATCCTGTAGATCTGACGGAAGATGGGAGACTAAACGAGATGAAGACCGCAGCTGACGAGCTGAGGTGCACCTTGCCTCTTGGGCCGCCGGCACGAAGTGGGCCTAATCAAACAGATTGCAAACAACCTGTACTTTGAAGAAACTGGGGCTAGCCTGAAATCCTGACCTATCAAACAGCCTGGTCAAAGTGTGCTTGACCATTTGCCTACCTCAATGGACGACTGGTGACAACCACCCAACCGTCTCACAAGACTTCTAAAATAGGCCTGTGTCCCTCCGAGGAAGATTGTCATAGTACACTGATTTGACCGGATTTGGATGTGGAAAAGTACGCTGAAGTACCGCTGCCCTAACTATGAGTGAATTTACGACTGAGATCGGTTGGAGAATGAAGGCTGTCTATGGCTAGTGGAAGACCTACTACCAGAAGTGGATGCTTCTGGGGAGCGGTTATCGTTCCCAGGTAGACCTAAGTACAGATACCTATTCGTAAACGAGGAGCACCTAAGCCCTAGGCTCTAAATTACACTTTAGTGATTTTGGTGTCTTCGAAGAGCGTTTACACTTCACTACCGTTTTTTTACACGGCTGACTAGTTCCTCTCAATTCAGTTCTCGTGGAAACCTTATCTAGTGCCAACTACTCCCTACTATATGTTCCTTATTACTGCAGAGATAGACTCCTTGGTGTATGACCAGAGGCTGCAATCCGAAAAGCTACTGAAGTGAAAGGGGATTACAGGTCTGAGCTGAACGTTCGCTGGTTACAACGAAGTATAAAAAAAGACTCGTCTCTTTCACCTGTTGAGACAGCGGGGATCCAAGAAGTTCACTATTGCAAGTTTGGACGCACGCGCGATCTGCGAACTTGATTTCCGTCCAGCGACTGGAAACGCAGAACGATATTAATTGATGGGTTTTAGTAATTATATTGGTTACCCAGTTTAAATGACAATAGAAGGGAGACTGAACGAGCTAATGGTCAGTGCTGACGAGCTGGAGCTCGCTTTGCTACCTGTTTAGTGTGATATAAGTTGGCGATACTGTCGAGTTTTCCTATACCAGGTGGAATTAAACAAAACAGACTTCAAGCAACAGGTCGATTGGAGGAACCGAGGCCAAACCGAATTTCCGACCTATCAAAAAGCCTGGTGAACGTTTGCTAAGCCAGTTGCGTACCTCAGTGAATGACTGATGAAAATCATCCAAATATCCTACAGGGCTTCTAAGATGAGCTCATGGGTCCGATCGAAGAAGACTATAATACCGCACTAGTTAAATCTGGTCTGGATGAGTGGAAGTACTTTGAAGTACTTTTGTCCTGACTATAAGCCACTTTATGTGACCGATAAGAAAGATTCGAAAAGGAAGATTGCCTTTAGTTAGAGGGGGACCTGGCACCGAAATTGGCCGCTCCTGGGGAGTGATTGTCATTCCCAAGTAAACCTGAGTAAAGATACCTATTCGTAAACAAGGCGCGCCGAAGCTCTCGGCTCGCAATCGCATTTTAGTGAGTTTGGTGTCTGCGAGGCCGCTACACAAGAACCTAGACATTCAGGCATCGCGCCCTCAAGTCCTGAAACCGAGCTGAGAGTTGAACTGAACTGAATTTGAATAATTGAGGGAAAATACATCGGGAATATCTGGCTGCTGTACTGCAAGCTGAGCAGATTTGTAGGATCATCTTTAATGGTAAAATGCAACTGAAATCCCATCTAACTCAAGAGCAGAAGTTTGGCAGGTTAATAGATAGATGATGAAAAAAGGTACCTGTATAGGTGCGGGTTGGCTAGAAAGGATCAAACTGCAAACTAGACCCTGTTTTACCCCAAATAAATTCCAAAATGACCCAAAATGGTCCTCAGTGTTTCCCCATATAGGCCTGCGCAAAATGTTTCTGGGCTTTTTTCTGTCTCGATTTTGGGTGGAAGAAGAAATAACCAGTATCAGTTTGAGGTATTATTTGATATTTTACGCAAAATCAACGCAGATGACAACCAAAGCAGCACAGTACCCAATGCAGTTGAGCGAACGTCGGCTAAGGTTCGGCTAAAATGACTCCCGACATGTTCCTTGAAGGCTTGCGCAGGAGTTCCTGAAGCTTCGCAAGGAACATAATGATGAGATTGCAACAATTCTTATAAACATATCTGAGCTACAAAACAACACATTTTGTTTCACTGGATGTTCTCGTGATCAGGCAGTGCAGTTTGGCTTTTCTATGGTGAAAGGTTGTTCATCACTCATTGAGATAGCTGAAGCCCATTTTTACAGTTCACTGTGACTTGAGCATGCTGTTGTCTCCCCATATATATACATACTCCCATCTATATGTACATGTATAAATATGTATCCATGGACATTGAGGTAGTCGTTTCGTAGTGTTTTTTCCCATGAAATTTACGCAATATAGAAGAGAGGTCTCTATCGTACGTTGGTCGTCCGCCTTTGGGTTCTGTGAATCAGAATAGATTGTAATGCCTGACGAGACAGAATGGTAGGGGCATGGGAGACGCAAAAACGTCCTCGGTGCAAGATAACTCAGTTGCGTAGGGACGATATTATAAGAGCACCAGCTATCGTGGCCTGAATCACAGTCAGTGGGTATGCTAAGACAACCTTCTCCCGTATAGGGCCTATAGCCCTTGGTTCTTGGTTCGTGACGCAATAACCAATATACTCGGCAGGGCGCAAAAGAGCAGAACTCAAATAGTTGGAGCGGGAAAACATGTGTATTGAAGGAAAGCAACGGCCAGCAAAAGGCTTACACAGGCTGAGCAAGTGGCGCCACCAAAAGTGGCAATTGTTCAGATAAACGAATTTGTTAGTCTTTGTAATCGTGTCGTATCGGTAGCTCTACCGTATTTCTTCAACCTTAATCTATAATAGCTAGTTCATCCCGGTATCCATGCTGTTAAAATAGAGCCAAAAGAGTTGGGCCAACAGCAGGTTTTGGGGTCTGTGGATCTTTTAGTCAGGTGTCCACTCCCTATCAGCGCATCGAATTCGGCCATCCATCTAGATTGATATGTTCGTATTATTGTAATTTTTTCAGCCGGTCGAATAATGCAGCTTAGAAGAATGGAGTGTGTCGAAGTCAACGTGGATGCTCTTTGACAGTCCCCGTCTAATGATCTTATAACCACCATGCTAACTACGAGGCAACCTCGTGACCTGTTGTACGCTCTGCGCTATCATTTGACAATTATTTCGAGTCACCCAAAGACAATATCTCGTACACCACGGTTGTGAGATGCGGCTATTAAGTTCCCATATAAATTGTATATGGGAAAAAACAAGTCGTTCATCAAGAGATTTGCAAGATCAGCGGAATAACTATACCGAAGAATTCTCGAAGTCAACAGCATGCTTTCCGAAATGAAGATAACATTCCTCCGGATGAAGCTTCCATCCTCGTTCGTACCGTACCCATTCGTCCTGTTCTGCATGTTCTTTACTCCGTTATGCAACTAGATAAAATAATCGTCCTCAGGAAACAACCCTGAAAAATTGTAAATTGATCGATGATAAAACTTCTTAGTGTTTTATTGTTTTGGGCAATTTTTTCATACGGTTTGCCATCCAATCTGCTGTCCGTGTGCGGAGTACTATAGGCAAACTCACTGCACCCATTCGCACAACCACTTGTAAATTGTATCGTTTTCCAATAACTCAAATGATGCCATTGTTCCAATTCTAAATACGTTCATCTACGTTCGTATTTTTCTAGATTGCATATTTGTCTTTGAGTGTGACAGCAGACGGCGTCCATTGGGCACTGTTTTTGCACTAACCGGCCTCCGGTTTGGGAAAGTGCGACGAAAAAGAGTTCAAAAACACAGGTTCATAGTTGCCGTCAAGCGCAGGTCAGTGAAAATCGTTGTCTCTGACTAAACTACAGACGCTGTTCGTTCCATCCCAAGGTTTTCAGAAGAGTCTGTGTCCGTCGTTGAAAGACAGAGCATTGGTTTATCAAAGCTGGAAATCAGGGCAACGTAAGACGAGACGGTAGGTATGCAAATAAATAATAGTACCTTCAAAATAAATCTCAAGATGCTTTTTCTTTTGGAAATGTTTTATTCATTTGGTGTAACCAACACCTCTTTTGGCATTCTGAAGATTAGTAACAGTTTATCATTACTCAAAACTATACACGTTCTTCTGATTTAGTTCAAAGTTAATTCGATATTTTCCTGCTTAGTTGGATCTAGTTGTTTTGGTACACGAATTATCAGGTGTTAGTCGGTGTTGATGGAAACAGTTTTCAATTGGACATTTTTGAAATCAGCACTGAAAAATGTTCTGTTGTTCAACGTTTCCTTAACTGCGGCTGTCTCACCCCTCTGCATCTTGATATTTCAGATCCGGTGACCAAGTAACACAAGAACGATGAACATCTTCCGAACATTCTGAATGAAGCAGTCCTCGAATAGCAAATTCGTGCAAACCTTCATCATGTAATCTTTATATTAAGCGGATTTCCGCAGACTGTTTTTCTAATCAGTGATAAACTGGTGGTTCCGGTTGGAAGAATGGATAATGGGCGAATTAACTAAAAAACGGACACAAAGGATGGACTAGGAAAAGGATAGGTACCCATTTCCAGCAGTGTTTTCGAACATTGGGCTTGGCCCAACGCGCTCCCAATTGGGCACAGATAGCACTGCCCAGCGTTAACCAAACGTTAAGCCTGCATTATCCCAGCGCGTGCGCGTTGGAAATGCTGCTTGGGAAGCAGTCAACAGTACAAAGTACCGTTTTTCCACCTTATTCCTACCATCAATTAGGCGAAACAAAACAGCTATCTTCCGTCTTTTATGTATACTAACTAAACATCGTCGATATAAGTTACACATGCGTAGACGCAGATTATCTCTAAACCGCGGACTAAAGACTGTCTTAAACCCGCGCGACTGCCCCAGATGCAAAGCTATACTATGCAAACAATAATTCCAACGAGACCAGAGGTTTATATTGAAATCCACGCCAGATATCGCACTTTCCTCCAAATCCTGATGATATCAATGACGACATGTTGCACAAACAATAAAAATACTTTTTCAGTTTCCAGTAAGTAAAACTTTATGTTTAAAAATGTGCAAGAATTTTGTCCACAAAATCAATCACTATGAGGTCTATTCTGGACCGTGCAATAGATTTTCGTTTGATTATTGCTGCAAAACAGGACATTCAATTTTGATCACCACTCAGCACATAAAAGCAAAACACTCATCCAACGGATTAAGTGCAGAATTGTCCTATTAAGCTTCATTATGTTCACAGATTGGTGTCTTAGATTTTGAGTCAATACAACGAAAAACAATGAGAAATATCTCCGAAAATTTTATTTAAAACCACTTTAAAGAGGTTTGCATATTTCACTACTAAATTTATAGATATTCGGAATTGGAAAATTAGTAAACAGCGACGATATACTGCATTTACGGTAACTTAACCCTTTCGGTGTATATTGCGCGCCAACTTCTGCGTATTGTTCTTCCCGGCTGTTATATTTCAAAACCCTATTTAGGCAAGGGTCGATCCATGCCATTTAGGTAGACGGTTGGACACTCTATCAATGAACCGCACGCTGTCGTAAGTTTGAGTATCAGGTGCAGCGTTAAGTATCGATGAGAACAATTCCTCAAAAAGACCTACAAAAGGTGTCCAGCAGCACCCAACGGCCGCAAACACTGTGCAGTCCACCAGGACTGATTACCAAATCGATTTCCACTAAAAATAGTCTTATACCATTGCGAATATTCGTCTTTAGCCTCTGACAACAAGAAAACTTAAGCGAATATTCAGTTGCATATAAATAATCCGAACTCAACCCTTGTAGCAAAACCCCTCCGAAATCGATCGGCTTTTGGCCGATTTTCGAGCGCTTTGAGCTATTACACTGATCGGTTTTTGAGCGGGTTTTCAGTGGTTTCTCAACGGTTACCGAGTGGTTTATGCAAATCTTGTGACATAAGCGATGTGCTTCAATAATTTCTATCCCTCTTCTTAAATTACGTTTACCATTGCTCACTTTTATCTCCCAAATTATGAAATTTTAATAATTATCCTTATTTACCCATTTGGAGAGCGTGAAAGAGAGCTATCTGTAAATCGGCATTCAAGGGTATTTCAGTGTGTTCGAATAAATATATTTCCAATCATCAAAATGGTCCCAAATTAGTCCCAAATAGCTTCGAATTAGTCACAATTCAGTTTCGACTTAGCCCCAGTTCAGTCCCGTTTGGGACTAATTCTGGGTACAGCAGTAAGCCATGCTGTATATGTTTCCATCTTGAGGTGTTAGCTGTTGGACTTTTATTCATTTCCAACAGAGAAAGGAACGTGATTTGTAAATACCCCGAAAATTTACTAGGCACTACCCGGGTACTTACTGGTGACCCATGCAGCACAGGGGGACACTCGACCGTCCCCTAAGTGTCCCCTGAAGGGGACACTCGCAAAATTTCTGAAAATCAAAGTCGTTTTGACTCCAGGACATGGAAATTACCGTCTTTATACTTAAGGTAACATTCACTATCTAAAACTCTACTTTATTACTCAGTTAATTATAATTTCAGTTCTGAATACTATTTCAATATGATGAACCACGTGATTTAAGGTACGCATTGGAAACATTACTATTATTGTCATTATTATTGTTTCCAACATTACTGTTATTGTGTCATAGTTCTCGATAAAGTAAATAACATTTGAACCATCTGTGCAAATGTTTCTGTTCTTCTATTTCAGATGAAAACGATGAAAACCGGCCGAATATTTCTTGCTATGAGGATATGTAGACGTATTTACGGTCAACAAAGTTGTTTCATTTGCACATGTATTTCTCATTTTTGGTTTATTCTATGTCCGTACTTATATCAGGAGAAATTCGATCAAGTACGAAAGTGCGGTATTAGTATAACTGGGATAGGGCCTATACATAAGTCCAAACATAACATCAGTATTGGACATACTTATATTGAAATAACCATGGGATATCGTTGAATAGCTGTATATAAGTGTTGTTTATTAATTGAGAACGTAACTAGAATAAGCTTTATCGGCACTTTCAGGGTTCCTTACTGACCGTCCCCTGAGTGTCCCTTTTCTTGTTTCATTGGCGGGCACTCAGTGGCTCCGTCAAAGGGACACTCAGGTGACGGTCAAGGGGACACTCGTGCTGCACGAGGACCCATATCCGTATAAACTGTGGCATTCTACGGAGACATCGAGTAGTACGTGCATATTATGAACCGTACTTAAACTAACGGGCAAAACTCTCCATCTTAAACGGCATTATCGGAATAGTCCCTAAATGGCCCCTTGAGGGACTATTTTGGGGCTAGATGCTTTCTGTTTGCGCTGACCGGGCTGATAACCTATGGCCATTTCCAATAAAGTAGCACTATTGTTCCATTGTCTCAGACCTTTGTAAACCTATTTGTACAACAGAAAGGCATTTCAAACTGCATTTTTTAAAATGATCCATCACGGGACTTTTTGAGGACTAAAATGCCCATCTCTCGGTTGAAATAAAATGTATATTAAACAACGTACAGTATTCCGGTCGTCGATTCCCTTCGTATTAATTCACTTTTGACCAGTACAAAATGGCTACTAAAATCAACCGGTCAGAAACGAATGTTACGAACGGGCTGTGTGATAAAGGTTAATAATATAGTTTCGCATAAACCCTTGTATCACACAGCCCGTTTGTAACATCGGTTTTCAACCCGGTTGGTTTACGAGCCATTTTCCAGTGATCAGAAGAATTGATTTAAAGAAAATCGACGGCCGGGCACGATAATTAGGAATTAAACTTAAAAACTAACACTATTCGCAATAAACGCAATACACCTCCTGCCCGAAATACGCGAAACTGGGGGTCAAAAACACGGACTGGACGAACGCACAATCGAACTCGTATTCTGCCCAATCGCAATGTACATAGGCTTACAGACCCAATAAAACGACATGAAGTACTGTCATTAACAATAGCCACATCTGTCGCAGCTTGAATAAAGTTCTGGATTTTGTAATCTCGGCGTTCTTTGTTGTGTAAACGTTCCCATCTCCGGATTGTTTCTGTTGAACTGGAGTTTGAACTGGGGACATTTAGATCTGGAAAAGACTCAGAAGGATCACAATTAGTATCAACCGGACTACAATCGGAAACAGGATTAAAGGCCATCTAATCTACATGTCTTATGATTTATGGAACCATCAGTAAGGTTCAAAATCTGACAATCTTCTCCCAAGTTGCTTAAATAGAACGCTCATTGAGGGTCTCAGATCATTTCCCCTGTGGTAAACGGCTTCCGAGGACTCGCGCTGGAGTAAATTGGTGCCTAGTGTGCGGCTGTTGAACAGCCTCACCGGACTAAAACATGTGGTTGAATTGACAGAATTACGGCGATGCATTAGAAAATTGTCCACAGTTCTCTCGAGTTCACTGAATGTTCCTGCATTTGTGGATTTTAAAGCTCTCTTTATTGTTCGCACGAAATGTTCAGGAATCCAATTTGACCGCGGACGACGTGGAGTAAACACATGATGGCAACCCATGGCTTCAACCAGTCTGCCACCTTCTGAGTAGTGAAATGACTCCCGTTATCGGTGACCAATGAATGTGGTACTCATTCTCGGCTAAATGTCTTGCGAAGTGCAGTAGTAACGAAATCAGAGCTCAGTGAGATAGTGAAATAAACATCTGGCCACTTGGAATAAGAATCGATGATAACGAGGGCGTAGTACTTGTTCAGGAATGGTCCGCGATAATCAGCATGAACAAGCTGGCAGGCCCCGCATGATATGGGCCAGGGAGTCCGCTTTAAAAGTTGGGAATAAATTTTACGCTCAGAGTCTGTACAACGTTTAGCAAACTGGCATAAATCACTCTTCTGTTCAGGCCACCAACAGGTAAGTCATGCCAAGGATTTCATCTTTTTAATACCGAGACGTCCGGAATGCAAATCAGTCAGAACGACTGACCGCAATGTAGGTGGCATAATGATGCGACCATTGAAACCCTACACGCAATCACAAGTCACAGAAATGCCTTCGCGGTGCTTGTAAAGCTCCGGGGATCGATGTTTGATATCCACTTTCCAACCATGTCAAAAGCATTACAAAATGGCATGATAATATTTCCGAGTTTCACGAACCACATCAGATGGATTTAGAGGAAGTGGTTGATTTAGCAAACTGTCAGAGGAGGTTTCATCAGAAATGACGTATCGAGATAAATAGTCTTCATGAAGAGTAGTTTCTGCTTTACGATGTTGAATATCGTAAGAATATGCGCCAAGAACAACATTCCTCCGTTAAACCATGGCTGCGGATGATTTCTCTAACGAAGTGTATGGATCGTAAATGAACTTCAGTGCTTCATGATCGGTTACTTACGTGAGGTGTGACCCAAACAAATATTTGTGTAATCGAGGGACTGCCCAAAATACAGCTAGAACATCACGTTGTGTCTGCGAATACCCACATTCTGCAGGACCAATTCTACGCGAAATGCACAGCACTGGATGATCATCCTGTTCGAGCATAGCTCCGATGCCAGTGGGAGAAGCATCCGTGATGACAGGAGATGGTAACTTGGGTGAAAATGCATGTAAAACGGCATTGGTATAAAGGAAATTGAGCAACTGCCGAGGCGCACATTCATGTACAGGAGACCACTTATATGAGTTTTGTGAATAAAGGTCAAACAAGGGTCTGCTTTAGAGGAAATTTCTGGGATGGATCTGGAATAATACTGCAGTGAACACAATAACGAACGAAGTTATTTGAGAGATGTGGGTGAACCTGTATGCGATAAAGAAAAACGGACAGAATCGAGTCGAAAACCATGTTCGTATACCAGATATCCTAAACATGTGAAAGGAGCGGTTGAAAAAACACATTTGTGGGGATTATTAGCATCATTATGTACAAGAAACCCTTCAAGCAACAAACACAAACGTTCGGCGTGTAATTCCGTAGTCGGTGCACGAACAATGATATCGTGCTGGTAATGAACGACACTTTGCAAACCAGAAATGAGAGAATCAACGGCATTTTGGGAAATTCCGGGTGACACTAAGAATAAAAGTTAAAACGTTAAACTGAAATAACTCAAAAAGTGTTGTGACCGTTGTGAATTAACGGGATTTCTCGTCATGTGGTATTTATAGAACCGCACCTTCAACATCCGAATCGGAATAGAATTTTGAACCATAAAACGGATTCAGAATGACTTCGGTTCCGCCGTAGAACAGCTGGTCTGCTTCAGGAATTTATTCAAGGTAATGCGATAACCTCATCAAATCCTCGGAGTTTTCCTATCTCTCCTCAATAGGGTCACAATTCGTGTAGCCCAGGATGACGCACTCACGGGTGTTAGGACCCCCTTCGCGACCAACTGGTCAATTGCCTTTTTCATTGGTTCACGCAAACCCAAAGGTGATGTCCGACGTTTAAGAAATTCTTGTGGCCTCGATACCTCGAGAACAACAACAGCCTTACTTGATGCCACCTGAAGCCCTGGAACACTCGGCAATCAATTTTCGAAGAGGGGAATGATGACAGTTAGAAAAGAACGACAAAGAAATGTGAAGTTGTTTCATGGAGTTCAGACCAGTAATTTAGAATTGAGAGTCCTTGAGAACGAGTGAGCACTGATAAGTATCGGATATGGAGCTGGTAAGAAATAGTTCACACGTCCCTAATACCTACAAATCCGGACCAGTAATAGCTTTCACGGAAATGTTAACAGGCATAATATTTACAGGGGTTTGAAGACGCTGAATAATAGAATTAGAAGAGAGCGACTCTACACTGCCAGTATCCAGTATGAATGAATGTTTCATGGAATGGTTAACAACATAGGTGGGAGTAAAATTACAAGATGAATACGAAATTTTAACAGCTAAAGATAGAGACTGAAAATCGGGAGACAATCGCGACTGAGTACTGGAACTTTCAGTTACACAAACCGTAGCACTTTAGCAAACGGACTGAATACGGCCAGCTTTACCACATTTGTGACTTGTAACCTTAGGAAAGCGACAAGTCAAAAGTGAATGCTTCGCACCACATGACTGACAGTTACTCCATCGATGATGATTTCCCTGTTGAGGTAGGGACGAATTTCTCTCACTTTCTGATTCACAAAGGCGTTTGAATCTGTGCAACTTTTAGGCTGTTGACTTCTGGGCACTAGCAGCAATTAAAATATGGACGGCTTCTAGTGAACAGCTGTCCGCGCATCTAGAAATCGTTCACGCAAGAGTTTAGCTGGCTGAAATGGGCAATTCGGAATCAAGAGTAACTGTCTTTGCAAATCAACACAATCAAACATCACGTCACAGAATTCGTAACTGGTAGACAAAATTGCAGCGAGACGCCTAAGTGTACAGTTGCAAATGAAATCGCGGATGGTCTGTTGATCTTCACGGACTAATGAATGAAATTTTGCTCGTTCCGAAAATTCGAAATTAGCTGGCTGCAAATCTGTGTTAACTCCATATTAGATGAGCAATGGGTGAATTAGGAAAAGCCAAGTTTCTTACAAGAGAATAACCCTCCTTTCCGATGACAGCTGAGAAATGATCAGTTTTCTCCTTAGAATCCACAATTTCCGCGTCAAACACCAGACTTCGAAACGTTCCAGGTAATCTGTAACTTCAAGGGAAAATCCTTGAATATTCAGAGGTTCCAAGACACAGGAATCTATAACAGGTTTTATGACCGCGAAGCCAAATGTGGTAATCAAGAATTAGACTAGAGTACTCACACTACTCGCAATGAACGCAATACAGCTCCTGCCCGAACTACACGCAGTTGAGAAACAAGAACACCAAAAGAGTGGACACACGCTGGTACTCGTATTCTGCGAACACGCAATGTACATATACATGCAGATGTAATGCAACAACCTGGTGCTGTCATTACCAATCGCCACACTGGAGTACAGCACACTGTTTAATGAGCATTTTATTCCACTATATTTATTTGAATACATTGGAATACCCTCAAATACCGAGTTACAGATAGTTCTATCTTATGCTCCCCAAATGGGTAAATAAGGATAATTATTAGAATTTCATAATTTGGGAGATAAAAGTGAGCAATGGTAAACGTAATTTAAGAAGAGAGATAGAAATTAATGAAGCATATCGCTTATGTCACAAGATTTGCATAGACCACTCGGTAACCGTTGAGAAACCACTGAAAACCCGCTCAAAAATCGGCCAAAAGCCGATCGGTTCCGAATGGGTTTTACTGCAAGGATGCCTGCTATCTGGCGAAACTTCGTTGTTGCAGTAAGGCGGGTTTACAATCGAATACACAAATTAACTCGATTGATCCAGTTTAAAAACTATAAGCGGACACATGCGTAGGAATAATACTAACAAATTTGACTGAATGCGTCCGCAAACAACACTTCAGAGTTAACATTCGCACTTCTCAAGTCTTTATTCGTATTTCAAGGAGACAATCTGACGGCGTATTTCGGCTGATTCGGGAACTTCTCAAAAACTACCATCGTTATCAATAGTCAAAACAAAAACATAAAACGCGTAAAGTGTGCCCAGAATTACCGGAAGCATCCATGAAAAGTCACATACCATGAGGAAACTTCTTCTCTATATACCACTTCAGGCATTTACATATATAGTACTGGGTAGATGTGAGTTTGTGCAGTTATAGATAAGTTGATAGAAAAATGCATTTTCATAGAACGTGTTTTCGCTTTTTTGTTCGGTAGCCGAAAAAAAACATTTGAGACTGTTGTGCAATCAGATTAACCATTTGCCATTATTACAACGGAACCGATACATTGTGCAAATGTCATTTGTATATCTGGCCATAGAAAGATCTCATAGTCATTGACGTAATATTATCTTTACTACGACATCCTTACTGACTTATATCCTCCAATGATTTATTGACCGTGTCCAATGGTTAGTATATTAATTGTTCCCTTTCTACCTTCACCAGAACTTCTGACTGATCAAAATGTTTGTATCTCTTAGTGCACATTCACTCCATAAATCTGTGACCATTCCCTTGCTTTTACCTTTTACATGTCAGAACTCTTGTTTATTTGAGTATTCAGCATTCTTCTCTTACATTTTTAACTTTTAAAAAATATTCCTCGCCCATTCTGAATATTTTAATGTTCTGCTCAGAGATTGCCATCTTATACCGTGAGCTGTTATAACAGAATTCCGTATAGTTCTGCGTCTTCTAAGAATGACACTGACAATATTCGTTCTTTAAAATTTTCTGCCTAATTTGGCAAACGACTTACTGTAGCGCACTCAGACATCACCACGCCAAACCTATCAGTATTAGTACTGATACTGGTTGTGCACTCGCTGAGACTCGGCTCAAAGATTTTTTCTGCGATTTTGTAGATGGTACAAGTGTAACCCCCACCGTAGAATACTCAACCCAACAGACCGAATTACTTCGTTCCATTGTCACTGATCTCCTAATCCCGGTTCTCGTTCATTTACCCAATGATCCTCTTACAATGGGGCGTATCACACTTTCGGAGAGATATACGTCATTATTATTATGCACCAATTTTCCTAGCATTTCTATCGCTATGTTTCATCCCATCTGATGATTCTTAAGTCTATCCCTTTTTCGCTTATTTATCTTTATTTCCTCAAATAAGTCGGAACGTTTGAGTTCTGCGAGGAGTTACTTAGTGGTTCCTGTTGAATCAATCGAATAATAACTGTACATTGTTTTATCCTTTTCGTCATGGTTCTTGAACTTTGTGGTAAACTGTAATCCACGGTCATCCGGATCTTATGGAATCCTATGTGGTTCTCTGACGGTCTGGTTGCCGATTATCCCTAAGGCTGCAGTGGGCCTCCGTGGCGAGCGGGTACATAATCTTTCCACTCCACTCATGCGCAAGCACGTAATTAAAAAATATTATGATTGTTATTGTTATAATCTCTTCTGAAAGGGTTTACATGGCACACCTGCACGCACATTACGAGCGCGTTAGCCAATATGGTGTAACCTTACACCCAGCCGAATGCGAACTGGTTAGGTCACGACACTTTAGCCTGGGAGATATACCATTTCCCAGACACTAACCCTAGAGAGAGTCTCCAGAGCGGTCACGCCAATTCGTAAGCCTGAATAATTTTCACCACCGGTTTATCCCTTGCCGCGCCGACACAAGGCAGCTTACTGAAGACCTTTCACGTGGAGATAAGCGGAATTTCAAATTTTCCATCTCAGTACAGGTACCATGTGTTTCGATCCAGTTGGCTATAGCCAACTTAACACTTTTGACTCTTCTGCTTGGGTCAGAAGCTCCATATACGGCTTTTCGAAGCAGCGTTGCAGCAACTCTTGGTACCCAATGGCTTACTTGAAGCTTTTTCAACCTATGTTATCCCGATATAGCACATGTGGCAGAGAGGATTTCCGGAACAAAATCAAGGGTCAAACGTTTACAGCTTCAACAGACCGTAAACAGCTTCTGATCAATATGCGTCATGTGAGATTCTTAATAAATAATAATGGCACACAATTTCAGGAAGGGCGTCACGGCCGACTTGAGGCTGTCTTTTGAGGGTGACCGGCAGCCGATGCAGGATTCGAACCCGGGACAGAAGGGTTGAAATCCCATCATGTTGACCGTCTAGCCACCGGACCCCATTTTGCACTGTATTACGAACATTCGACATGTCTCTGGGGCACATAATCCCGTAGCAGATGCACTCCCACACATCCACAATATCGACGATCCAATATCATCTTGAAGCAGTTGCTGCGGCCTAAGAAACATCCAGAAGCATCTAGTCTCTTCCATGTTACTCTGTAATCTATATAATGGGCATCGATCGACTTCCGCTAACACATGGTTATCCAAACCTGGTGATAAGGCACCAAACACTGCAAAAAATAGATTATCCATATATTTGTATCGCCACGTGTTCTTTCTACCCTGTTCCTTTGAGATCCGATTAGTCTCATTTTTGCTTGAGATTCTTAGTGACCGTTCCTATTATTCTCTTTCGAATCTACCATGCAGATTCATGCCCACGGAAACTTCCAGTTGTTTAAACATGTTTTTTCGCCGTTCCAGTACATTCTCAGTATGTCAAGTTACTTCCAGTCGGTTTTAACTTTTGCACGGTGTGTTCACCGAAAGTGTGTCCAACTTCGGGAGGGTAGTATTTCTATACATGCTACTGAAAACGATAGCAGCGGTTAGATGTTGATATCCGGCGGAAAAGACCGTTGAACTGTTCGCTTCAGATGATGATGACCGATACCAAAATGGTTCATTTTACAGTGGAGAGAAGGCATAAATCTACCGACGTACTCCTATCACACTGTTAATGATATATCAATCAATATGGACACACCCGTTGTGAATAAACACATCATGTTGTTCAATTTTGGAGCACCTTTCATGGAAAATCCGTGTAAAATCATAAATCAGGTAGTACAAAAGTTGGTAACTGCTTCACACTGGAAAGACGAGAGAAGAAACTTTGACAGAATAACGAGGTTTCTGTAGGGACACCTTACAACATGACGCCAGAAAGAAATACCCCACACAACTCGTTCGACCAAACTCGAAAGCCACTAATGAGGTCTTTTTCAAAGGTACCAAAGTTGTTAGGAGAACAAAGAGCAACTACGAAACAGCACTTTAAATCCATTGCACGATTGCCTAAAACTGGATGCTTTGGCACTTTCCGTATATATTTTCATCTATCAACATTTTGCAGAAAGGTGAGTAGGTAGAAAGTTGAATCAATACAACCAAATGATCTAAAACTACTTCAGACCTAACTACCAGGTTATGTGAGGATGGATCAGGTGACACAAACCTCAGCCGGTGTCCAAGCGGAATCCTCATTTTTGTGTCCTGAAAAGCGATTTGGGTCTTCTAAGAGTGTCAACCGATTGACAGATTTCCGCGAAACTTTAAGAAAGCGCGTGAAACCTACCATCAAGAAAGTCACGAAACTTCAGCGAACTACTATGAAAGTCGAGAAAAGGGTTATTCGATTTTGACCATGAGCCAGTGTCCCCTTGGACATTTTAGTGCAGAGAATGAGGTAACACAAAGCGTGCTAGAAGTTACACTAAACGCGCAAATAATCACGCGCATAATAATTGCAGTTGACTTGCATTCCACCAGAATAATCACCGGCATTCATCATCTATCCCTTTTGGACGGCTTGATAAAAAACTGAATCCATCAGTTTGTCGGTAAACACATCATGCCACCACGCGGTTCCGGATGAAAGTGGAAAACAATTTATGGCGTTAGAGAGGTCACAATATATAATTTTCTGTGTGATCGGTAATACTCATAATGGTTCACATCAGGGATCCTTTGCAATAAGATTTTACATTCCCTCGAAGCCTTTTATACGCACCACACGGACCGTATTTTTCCATCTGTCACTGGTGCGACAGATCCCACTTTTTGGTTGTCTTATATAAGCAGATGGAACTGGTATTCACAAAGTAGACTTGTTTCCGCATGCAATAAGGCTGTCGGAAAGCAATCTGGACCACTGGCTCCATAACCTTGACTTCCGAGGAATCGGCTGTGTTGGTATTTATCCACGATAATCTTGGTTTCACAGTAACTTTTACAGACCAGAATAGTGTCGATATAGGATATAGGGACTTGGGTCCCACGCTTGTAGCCTAGGTGGATTTTTCGATGATTTGCCTACTGTCAAGCATAAAAGTAGACCAGCGCAGAATAAGGTTTAAGTGGGCCTCGACAAGCATCCAAAATTTCCTTCATGACTTAAAATCACCCTGCACATGGTGGAAGCGGTTAATAATACCACTGTGTCCTCAAAAACATGTGCATTCTACCTACAAACCGATCCATAGGCACGGAAAATCTCGTCACGCTAATCAAATGGTCAATTCACGTTTTGCAAGAATTGCGAAAATGACCTAGTCGCTTTATTTGAGTGTCGCACAAGTTGACTCAACTCCGGGGTGGGGTAAAGATATCAAATTCCGAGATTTTTTCTTCAATTTATTCGGTTGCATGGAGTCACGGTGGTGTTAGTGAGATCCGATAATGTATGCAAACGAAGCTATCGGCTAACGTGATGGACCCTCAAGCTCCGTTACGAGACACCTAGACGAATTTAGTCGGCTCGAAATGGTGGAATAGAAGTAGTCCCATCTGAAGCACTTACCGCAATTGGTTTGGATTATCGATAAACGTGCATTGGATTGAATTCTTGTCCGTTTCCTTCTTGACCAAGACACCTAAGAGTAGGTAAACGTCATTTTCCCGAGCTATTCTTGTTATAAAACCCAAGCGCATCCCAAACGGGCGAAAATTTGAAAATGTAAGGGGATGCTCAAGATGGGCATTTTATGTGCGCAACGGAATAGGTAAATTACAATGAGGAACAGTGATATCATCTTAATTTCTGCTTCTTACATTGCAACAAAGAAGGCAAGACGTGTGAGGACACTCGTATCTGGGCGCCCAAGTAATTTAAGTTCGTAGAACACGTACAATCGTCTGTATAGTCCGTTTTCCAAACCGTGCTGTAGCAACATCGGCCAGTTGCTTGTAGTCATTAGCTCCATTCTTTTGCCCTGTATTTCTGTTTTGTTGGTCCGATTGCCTCAGTTGACTGCTTTATCAGTAGCCCGTCATCTAGGCTATCTTTTTGGTTGCCAAAAAACCCGCTGCATCGTCTCTACTAGTCCGAATGCACCTTTTTTGTCTTTTGCGGAATGCCTTCGACGTACTCACGGTCGGTGGCTTTCGACCGGTTGGCCCGGTGGGTTATGTATCAGCGTCGTTCTATTTCTGCAGCATTTGCCGCTACACTCGTCCTTCTTTTGAAACATTCGGTCCGAGTATACCAGCGTGCTAAGTCACTTTCATTGACCCACTTGCCTTATGGCCCTTGATGGATTCAGAAACTGGAATTTTTCCTCTCTAACATGGTATATGGTCCATCCCATCGTCTGCGGGATTTACCAATCCCCGGACTGGCCACATCAGGTCTGTTACGGTTCCAAACCCCCACCAACTGTTTCACCACAAACCGCTTCCATCTTTGGGACTGGTTCCGTCTATAATGCCTTGACTTGTTTCGAGTCTGAGAATCTCTCCTTCGTTGTACTGCCACTTTCTCTAGATGCTTCCGCTCTCAGGGTCTCAGAGGTTTGTCGCTTTTCATGTTGAGCCAAACTCCCAATTGCGTTCTGGGTTCCTCTCCATAAACCAGTTCAAATAGTGTCATTCTCGTTGTTGAATGATAACTGAGCAATATCTCCGACAGTTCTCTTTGCCAATCGCTCCTGTGGTTGTTCAACTACGGTTCCATAGTCCCGTTGAATCTTTCTGCCACTCCGTTTGCCTGATGATGGTAAGGCGTTGTCCGTATTCAATGGATTCTCCATTGTTCCAGCATGTCCCTGAATTTCTTCGATTCGAAGCAAGGACCCTGGACAGTAGTAATTGTTTCGGGTACATCAAAACGCGCAACCACATTATAAAAAAATACTCGAGAGGTCGTATCGCCCGTTTGATCCTGTATTGGGATTGGCTCCACCCAGTTAGATGGTCAATCATCGTCATAATATACCGGCTTCCAGTTGAGCTCACTGGTAAGGGATCAAAGATGTCCACCTCGCAACTTTGAAATATTTGCTGTGCTTCTACGGACTACATTGGTAGTGTCACTGTCAAGAGTTCTCGGTTCCGCTGAGAATCAGGGCAAGTCCGTATGTAGTCATCAACGTCGTGGCGTATCGTGAACCGGAGTACTCTGCTCCGCAACGATTCGAAGAATCGCTGCTGTCCCATGTGAGGTTTGTCATGCGCTAGCTGTATCACACCCTCACGTACCGCCTCGGAAACAAACGGCAACCGACTGGGCCGCAGACCCTGTCTCAAATCGACGTCGACGAACAGCTTGCCATCTTCCGCATACAAGTACCCCCATATTTTCAGTAGGTCGTGCAGCACCGGCGAGTTCCTGTCTGGTCTGGGCTTGAAGACGTGCGAAAACAGTCCGCACCAGGCTGTCGTTCCTCAGAAGGCTGTAAACATCACTTGATATCAGCCGATTTACTGGGATTGCTTCGGCCGGCAACTGGTAATCTGGGATCGGGCGGGACAACGCGTCAGGTATCTCGTTTTCTCGACCGCCAAAGTGCTCAATTGTGAAGGTGAATTCTTGCAGGTGATATGCTCACCGCGCCGATCTTCCTCTTGGATCTCGCGTTGTCATTAACCATGGCAATGGCTTCTGATCCGTTTTGATACAAAAGTTGGTTGCAAGCAGATGTTTTCCACCTTTCCAGTGTCCATACGATCGCCAAACATTCCTTTTCCATGGCGGAGTATTTTCTTTCAGCACTTGTCAGCAACCTGCTGTCGTATTCGATCACCCTTGACGGTTGTAACAGTACTGCGCCGATTCCGACGTCACTGGCATCCACAGCCACGGTGAATTCCTCATGTGGTTTTGGTATTATTAGGCAGCTTCGAGGGTTTGTTGCATTTCCCTTGAGTTCCTTGAACACCGCCTCCGTATCAGACGTCCACTCAAACTTCTTATCTTCCCTCAGAAGTTGAAACAGGATACCAGCTTTCTGGACAAAGTTTGGCACAAACTTGGCGTCATAAGCAGACAGGCCAAGGAACGATCTTAAATGGCGCTTTGGTTTTAACGAGAAGTTCCGAATGGTCTCCGCTTCCTCGGGTTGTAATTTGCCACCTCTAACAATATGTCCCAAACAAACGATTCTGTCACGTGCGGTCTGGCACTTCTTCGCGCTCAACTTCGAATCTGCCGTTCTGATTCTCTTCAGGATTGCACTTAGTCTGGAAACATGCTCATCGATCGTCTACAAAAAAATATCGCGATATCATCCCCAAACACCACAACACTCCAGGTTTCCGACACTTGCAGCAGCAAACGTCTGAAGGTAGCCAGTTCGTTGCGCGGACCAAAAGGCATTAGTAAGAACACATACTGTTTCTCATTGACACAGAACGCTATTTTCTCTTTGTATTTGCGAGCACCAGTAATTGCCAAACCCGACCTCAAATCGATTACCGACAACACATCCGCGTCATAGTGTTCAAATATCTCTTCGGTTCGTAGCCTTGGGAACACGTCCTTAATTATGACACGGTTGAGTTCCCGGAAGTTAACACAAAATCGACACGTTCATTTTACTGTGGAGTGATCGCATGAAGCCATCGACGTACTCCTATGGCACCGTCAGCAATAACTTAACGAAGACAGACGCGCCTATTAATGTTGGTCAGTTTTAGTGTTCTGCATGGATAGCCTGAGTAAAGTCACAATTTAAGTAGCATTCGGTCGGCCGTATGTCATTCATTGGCACAGCATTTATCCCTAACCTGTTCGCAGCTCAATCGTGTATATTCACATTGGTCTCCTGAATTCGCGAGAATTTAGCTAATCTTATTCCACTGTAACAATCGTTACCAGTTCATTGATTGCGGAGGTCCACTGATTCTTACTTCTTAGCAGAAACCTAACTCGAATATCAAAACGATCATCAGGACTGAAAAGTAAAGAGAAAACGATAATATAATAATACCATATCGACTGTTAAGTTTTGTAAATATGAGTGTCACTTTTCATGTCACATGGTCATGTCCGTTCACACCATAGTAACCTGACCATGACTTCAAAGAAATCCAGCTATTCTGTAATTCTGCGGTGACTGTTCGTTTTCGCCGGAAGACCCTGAGAATATTCAGCTGTTGGATCTGCCACCGATTTTGGTCATTAAGACCTTTTCGATCTGAAATTCTCCATTTTTTCAAGGTTATCACTGCTGAATCCCCTCCCAGAATTTTACATCCATTTGCAGCTTTTGACTGGTTTTTTTCTCTCATCATTTCTCCTATCTCATCACCTTTACTCATAATACTCTGATCTACAAACCGTGACGACATGTACGCCACTCTAATCATTTTCAGATGATCACCTTTCAGGTAGTTCTGGAGAAATGAGTTCTACCCACTTTAGACACTGTTGATTTGATCATGTACAAATGCATGGTTCCAAGTGAACGTGGGGGGGAAAACGTGTTATCAGTCAACACAACCGATCTTTGTATCTAACGCCAGTAGTAGTTTATATTGTGGGTGTTATTATTGTCTACAGTATCTCAAAAGATCTATCACGATCATTAGTTTCCGTTATTTTTTACCTCCAACTTGTAGTATTCCGGAGACCACCTCAGTCCCAGCACAAAGGAAGTTGCAAACATTTTTTCATCGACTGGGTGAGTCAGTTCGGTCGCCCTAATATTGCGACCAGTGACCGCGGTTCTCCCTAGGGCAACACCTTTCATAATTTTCCGAATACATTTTGTCGCAGGCACAAGACGCCAGCCTATCATCGTGTGTCTAGTGATATAGTCATTCCGTGATCCTAATAATCTCTTATGGAGCGGGATGCTACCATTAGCTTTTTCAGGACTACAAAACACCGGCGAGGGAGAGATGTGCATTACGCCGACCGATCTGGTATACGGCTGCAGGCTATGAATTCCTGGTGAGCTGGTTACTCCATTGCTATCTGAATTTTCATTACGAAGACTATGCAAAACCTTCGCCACATGAAATACGGACGCCAAAGCGCACCCCGCCACCAAGAAACTTTAGCGACCACCCGTCATGTGTTCATCACCGCGGATGGCGTGCGACCATCACCACAACCAGCACGCCATGGACCGTTCCGCGTTATTCGGCGAAGGAGTAAGAGATACGAAGTACGCGTCGAAAGTAGGAAAAAGAATATCATCATGGACGGCCTGTAACCAATCTTCGCCGGGACAGAATTGTCCATACACACCATCTTCACTGATTCCACTCAGCTAGAGCCTTTGGTTAGTCGCCCTTATCTTGTATGTTTTTGTTTTACCACATCAATGGAATTTTCCGACTGGTCGGGAAGACTTTCGTTTGACACATTACAAATCGAGCAATTTGACTGGCGCAAGGGGCTTTGTAAACCTGCGAATTCGTGTTCTAATGGAGCACATAGCAAAACAATGGAATAGATTGTGTCATGTGAAATTAGGAAACGATTCGGTAAACCTGATTGGTTACCGCCACGGCAGGCACACATTGTGGGTCAAAAGTTTCCGTGCACACAGCGGGGGCCTAAGTCTACTTATCAACACAGCCTCACAAAAAGCTAGAAGCTTTGGGTTCCGATTCCATGCAATCACTCGGAACGCTTGACCCGGATCAATCCGATGACGAAAGGTCACAAGGTGTTTCGCGATCGATGAAGCCGGGTTTCTAGTCGTCGTCTGTTGTCCGGGTGAAGGATGACTCATCCACTGCATTAACCACTTCGGTACATGCTCCCCCATTCTTTGACTGAGGCAACGATTCGTTCTGCCCATGTAGGTGTCACCGCAGCTGCAGTTGAACTGATAAATGACGTGAGAGGCATTCAGGTTCGCGACACTGTTTGAATGTGCTTGGAGGTTTAGTCGTTTGGTGGTTTGCGAAATCTGCAATTCAGCCGCTAAGTAGGTGCGCTTTAGTGCACACTTTAGATTTTGGAGAATTCTTGGTAAATTTTCCTTGTCAATTCATATATATATATATATATATATATATATATATATATATATATATATATATATATATATATATATGTATATATATATATAATGATCGTCCCGTTCATCCTGTTTCTTTTCTAATTTTCCCACCTCTGGATAACTATCTTACTACTTTCACCATTTAAGTTCTTTTGAGTGTGACAAATCACTCTTCGGTTAAATATTTGATGTGTCAAAGTCATAAACAGAACTCACCTTGAGGCAATGACGCTGTGCATACCATCATTTATGCTCTCAGATCCACAGTTCAGGTCCAAGCTAGCCCAAGCAGAATACCGGAGCTTCAAGCAAAGGCCGCATCTGCCTGGGTAGAACTTGTTGCCAGCATAGCCCCCCCGACACTTCGACCCTTCTTTAGGCGGTGACTTCTGCCTTGAACACAGAGGATGAAGCAGCGGGGTACCCGTTTTTAGGCAACCCTTGGTTTTCTTTCCCAACTGCTACAGCCCATTGAATACCGATGCAGCACATTCGGTAGAGAATCACAGGCCGTCTAATCTGCTCTGCAGTTTCGTCTAAACATCTCCGTGGCTTGCGCCTTTGGTTTTCTGACTACTAGCGAACCATTATTCGATTCGTGACTGTAGTTACCGACCGCATACGTAAGCCATTCGTCTCGTCAGCCTCGTGCGTTACCATTTACCTGTTACTCTTGTAAATACACTGATCACTTTCTCTTTCGGTATTACGAGTCGTGAGGAATACCTTTTCGGTCACCGCGTTTGCATCGTGCCAAGGATTAGAATAACGGACAGATGGTCCACAAGTAATACAAAGGACTCACGAACACGCTTAATAAGGAAACGACGCGGTAGAGCAATTAGCCTCATAGGACTACTTTGCTGATCCCACTTAGCATCCACCTGTACAGACTTTAGTAACGCATGACCGTCTTAAAGAAAGGATGTGACAGTCTGCAATGCGCGGATATGCTCACTCAACTGAATATCCGCCCGCGCCAAGGAGGGCACGTTACTTTACTTCCGAATCGTACCGCTGCCCACCACCACATAGACTGCTAGGACTCGTATGGTTCCAACACTCAACGCACATCACGTTCATTGGATTGTGGTCTAACCCAACCGACCAGGAATAATAGCTCGTTCATCAAAGTAGCAACCACAAACACCACAATCAGCCGCGAATCTAACAGCACAGTCACCACACGCAGTATGCACAACCACAAAGGGATCTAGCCACGTCGAATCCACTGCGGACAATGACGCAGTTTGGCAATCACAGCATAGCGACCAGCGAGAGTCATCGAGAGCGGCCCACGTCAGTTTCGCTGTCGCACTCGATCGCGACGAAAGATATGAAGAACGTCTCTCGCCGCCACAACAGACCTGCTAATCACAGATCGAAGCTCCAATGTGTTGACCTTCTAGGAGGAGGCTCCTGCGAAGCCATTGATATCACAGTTACACATCAAGACACATTTTATTTTACTGAACAACGATCAAATCCAGCGACACTGCTTCCTCCGTCGGCGTACGTTGTCTGCACGCTCTTACGCTGCTCTGATACACACGTTATCCCACCAAGCGTTCCGGGTTTTTTCGTCTGCGCGTTGCCGAGCACTGATGTAACCGACCAACGATGAGGAAATTTACGAGAGCAGGTCCAATTAAGACTAAGAATATTTGTAAACCGTTGATTTCACCAAATGCACACTAACAATTTCCGCTTTCGGTCACGTTCGTCCTACTGCCGATCGTGCAGAAACACAATTCTGGTTACCGTATTAGCTTAGAGCCGAGTAACAAAGTTACGGGCAGATGGTTCACACTAACGCTTACCATACTGTACTACAGTTAGTGTTAGCAAAACACCAGTGTTTACCAAAGCGGCATCTAAAGCAATGATGGAAACTGGAGAGCCGGATATAAATGTGAAGAAAGTGGGTGAAGAAACCGACGCCATGTCGGAAATAACCCAAAATCCAAGTAAACGGCAAACCTGTTGAACATACATCGGACTAGATCCCGGAGTAACAGAAAGAAAACTCAAAATTTGTCATAAACTTTCACGACACGAAGAGCGACGATTATAATCCAAAGCTGGAAAAACAGAATTCGTGCGCTGGATGGGCGTGATGTCAGTTAAAAAGCAGAAGAAGTAGTGGCAGTTGACAGACAACAGAGTAGGGTGAAACAAGAAAGAAAAGGATGAACTCGGATTATTCTGGTTATATGGGTGGAAAACATTGACGTCTTTAAATGGCAAGGAAGAACACTGGATTATCTCACTTGCGTAACCAGCATGAAATTTTGGATGTAAAACCGAGATCCGTGTGTGAGCTCAAGAGGCCATGCGATATTCTACGAATTTGGCGGTGCTTCCTGCTGCTGTTCAGTTCCCGCGGGTGCTGGTGAGGCCTGTTTCGCTGGGCTTGGTGGCTTCGAAGTTTTTGGAGAGCCCTTAGCTTCTGGAGTTTTGGCTAGTGCAGGATTTTTCGCATTGCCTGGTGTTGATTGCTTGACTGGGCTGCTACGCGAAGCGGCGGAGACGGGGACAGTCTTCTTTTGTGAAACGGGCCTCGCCTGCTTGGTCGCATCCGGCACCGCGGCTACTACTTCGGCGGCGGCAGTGTTCGTGGCGGGAGTCGCATTATCCCCATCAGAAGTTTCCGGTGTGGGCTGTTTGACTTGTTTGCTCGCTTCCAGTTGTTCACGCGAGCTACGAGCCAGCCGTTCCAGTTCCGTTTGCAAGTCCTTCGGGGACATGGCCAACTTGTCTATGAAAGTTTGCCAAATGGGAACGTATGTGCATACGAAGAAGAAGTTTGCCAACTAAAAAAACTACCCAACAAGCAGTCGAGATACCAACAGACGACTAAATTATCTGACTCAAAATCCAACTCGCAAAATAGAAAACTCCACATTGTGTGTATCTAAACTGTGATGACCCGGTTCGAAAAAGCGAACCTGTACACGGAGAACGCTACAAAACAGACGAAGAAAACTGGATATGACGGAATCAGTCTTGACTGGCGGTAGTCAAATGGTTACTATCCTGAGCTTCGGGCAATAACAACCCGAGTTCGATTCCAGCTACCGCTGGTCATTGATTCTTCAGTTGGCAGCCTTCCACTGGCCGCGGCACGCTTTGTCGTACAATAAACAAAAGTAAAAAATATATTCATTATATTTATATTTACAGTGATACTCAGACACACAGGGGGAAGATACGGAAAAAACGATATTCAGAGCAACTCGAAACCTACAAATGAACGGAAAACCAACAAAATAATTCCCCATAATCGGCCACAATGGTAGCAAATGAAATTTCGGATAAGGATTCGTTCGATCGAACTTGCCTTAGAACAAACTGCACTGAAAAAACAGGTGCTGTGGCTGAGGCAATGAATGTGGATCAAATTATTTGCAAACAGTTACCAAAAGAGCCACGGTTAAGACTGACTTCGCAGCCGGGATGTTTTCACAGGAAAAAATTCAATAAATGAACTTTACAACAACCTGTCTGGGCCACAGGCTTTATCACACCTCATATTCATTAGCTCCCCATACATTTAAAAGGAATATATCACTCATGCACTGTTCATTTAGGGTTAGTGTGGAGCCTAGAGCCATTGATCTGCATTAGATATCGGTCAAATCCGCTAATCTCCTTCACCATCACATAATTTCCGCGAACATTTTTGTTTGACTTTACCAATAACTTTGTGACATTTGTATTATTTTGTCTACTAACAAGCAGCAGTAAGTTGCAAAATTCGATATCCCCCGGATGTAATCAGTATTGTTGTTTACACTGTACAGATGTTCAAGCTGTTCAGCAACGCTATTGGTCAAACCAAAATTTCAGTCAAGAGGTCCGTTTCGTTCGCATAATCATAGCTTGATTGTGTTTTACAAAGAAAATGCATAATACTGCTGTGGATCTATGGGGGTTCGGTGGGTTTTGGGACAATGTTTTGAAATGAAGAGGAAAGAGGGGGAAACGACGGTGACGAATGCCAGTTCTCCTGATGAATTCCGGTTTTTTGACCGCCCGGGAAAAGATGTTGAATGAGAGGGATGAACTTCGCATGAAGAAAAGACTGCGAACGAAGCTGTCGGCTGGTTCGAAAGCGGCTCGCATATAGAAAAAGGAAACAGATGTGGGGACTACGAAAAGTGTGCCCATTTTCTCAAGTATGTTGTCAAATGTGAAGAGGTCATAAGCAGAGTTTCGATCGGGCTTAAACTAAGCTTGATTCCTACACAGTTACTGTTCTTGAGTATGAGATAATAGGTGCATTATAATCCCAGAGAGCGCAGCACTGTATCCTTAAGGATACTATTTTCTATGACGTTTCACGAAAATGTTGACAACAAATTTGGCCAAAACTTCATTTTCTGGCCTAAATCAGTATTAGGAAAATATTTCGTCCCAATACCCAGACTGGGTATTCAAACTCAAACTGGTTTAATATGGTTCATCTGGTCAAGCAAATTAATTTGGTATCTGCGGATTATGCGAGATTGGATATTGTTTTAGAACCGTGGCTCTAGTGCTCTGAAAGAAGTCAACTAATAGGCAGTATAATATTGCATCTGAATGACAGGACACAATTCCCCCGGACGCACACGACCGGTTTCGCGGCTGTTACCGCAAGTCGGGTATGCGTACCCGGTACTCTCCTGTCCAATCATCCCTACACTTGAACACTCAACAGCATGTTCATCACCTTATTCTCACTTGAGTCGTCCTAAAGGTTCTCCTTGGCTAACCGACGAAATAGCTTTCAAAAAACCACCTTGTGATTCTAAAAATAGGCTATTTATTTATGCACGCTCCTAACGATCCAAATGAGCTTATAGTGACCAACCAGCAGGGATTTGAAAATTATCAACACTGTGTTGTGGAAGGCACTCATAAATCTGGCTCAGTCAGCTTCTATTCGCTTTGGTCAATTAGCTAGAGCGTGGTTTAGATGGATCGTGATGGATTCTCTGATGTGAAACAGCTCACTTTCGTCTGTACAGGTTCAGACATTATTGCGCTCAGGAACAGAAACGATTTTAATTTCTTGAGGCAAAAAAAAAACAAGGAACCAATGCACTCATATCTATCACCATCGTGTTTTCGAGACGAAAACGAGGCAATCTATAACCGTTTCCGCGCAACTTGTGTACTCAATATTTATTCGGAGGAAACAATAGCTGAGTAGGTAGGAAGTATAAAAAAGAACTCTTTTCAAGAAGAGTATAAAAGCAAGCTGCTTACGTAATAGTTGTGAAATGCGATTACTCGCACTTTTCCTACCGTTATTTCAGGTACCGGTTTTTACCTCCTCGATGGCAAACAATCCACTGGTTCTCACATGCTAAGTATGTTGCGTGGACGGGAGGACATAACAGCTATCAAAAGGATTCACAGAACACAAATCGACCTGGCTGAGCGCATCAAGAGAGGGGTTGTCAACACCAGTTAGCCCCAACAGAGATGGTAATTCGACTATCAAGTCACCTCATTAACGTAGTACTGGTCTTTAAATTCAGTGAATCCAACCAAAAAGAGACAGCCTTCAAGTCGACTATTGATACTCTCTTTCCCAACCACGAAACAAGTAATCCTCTTTCCTTCCGAATCACGAAACACCCATAGCTGTGATCAACGAATTTTATTCACATACTCTGTAGATACTATCCATATGCTTGCCTTCCTATTATGTGAACTGGGATGAGTGGGCGTGCGCGAATTTCTGGCTGAAAACTACGAAACCCACTGGCCAAGTAAAAAATTGCACCATACAGACCAACGAAGTAACACATTAAATAAAAAAGATGGACACTCCTAATTGTCGGTCGACACTGCTGAATCTATGGATCTAAATATGAGATACCGGCACTTTAAAGACTGTGTGTAAAATACTGTAACAAGTTTAACAGTAGTGACATAGAGCTGTAATGGATGACATTTGGACTTACCATTTGCTGCTGCAGCAGATGCGGCTGAGGTCGCCCCGGGCCCAGTGGGAGCATTCGCCACAGCAGACCGTTTGTTCAACAGACTCGTGAAAAAGTTGGCCAACACACCCTCAGATGTGCGATTACCAGCCCCGGATCCCGGGCCGGCTATGCCACCCGAGCCCACGCTGCTCGGACTGGGCTTGAAATCAAATGAGATGTGCGTAAGGTACAAAGAACGGGGCGGAGTGAACGAGAACGGAAACAGCAGAATAAGGGATGGGAAAGGGGAAATAACACGAAATCCATACCATGGAGCAGTTTAGCTCAATGGATGCTGGAAGAGAATCAATAGATAAGTTTGAGAAAATGGAAACCTAAAAGCATTGACCGGTAGAGTCCACGTGATCGACTTCTCTGGAAGATGAAGACATTACCTGTGAAATGGCCAACTGTGCCGGTCAGCACCGAGAACCTCAGTAGTCAATCTAACTAAACCGGTTAATCATGGGGTTTGATGTTCCGTAGACTGAGTTGACACGCATGTCTGTATTTGAACATACCAAAAGTATTGGTTTTATTATTACTGGTCGTGCCACGAATGAAACACAAGCCTATAGTGAACAATGATGTGACAATGTACCAGCTCTAGAAATTACGGAGTATCCAATGTACAAAGCAAGTCCGCTTTAGGGTCACAGAATGAACATGTGTGAATCACCACCAATGGAACTCATCATATTTATCACCCACCACCACCACCACCAAAATCATCAGGTTCATCTAACCGATAGTAAAAGGTAACAAATAAGCAAAAGATGAATAATCTTGTGGATGTTTGTGTTCGCCTGTTACCACACAAAGGCAGCAGCACCATAAGACTGACGCGCATGTGCATACTTTACGCAATGTGATATAGTGTGCAGGGTTTGCATCAACCATGGACTATCGTCTACAACAAATCACAGTCACACAGTCACAGCAACACCCGCAAAAGAGACACACGCACATTCACAATCGACCACAGAGCCAATCGATCGACAGATAGCTTACCTGTTTGATTAACAGGTTGCTAAAACCCAATCGATTCCACACTGAACTGAATACTAAGCAAGATCTCACAGATTTGAAACGAAGTTGAGCATGGTTTGGCGAGTTATAACACAGAATTGTATATTAGTTTGTTTTGTGTAAGCTTGTACGTTTGAACTTCAGTGAAAACGTTTGCTGAAGATAATTATATGGCGGTTATATAGAACGTTATGAAAATGCTCAAACGATCTGACTGTGCTCAACAAAGTGGCAAATATGCACCCAGATTGCAGCATGATTACACCGTTTCTGTCTGTTTTTGATGGTCAAGAAGCAGGTCGAGTATAGACCGGGAGGATTCTAACTGCTACGCTACATGGAAATTTGGGAATAAGTATAACAGGGCGAAAGTGTCACCTTTCGGGTGAACTTCATTTACGATCCGATGGGCCTATTACTCACTATGTCGATCAGGTTTTCAATAAGAATAAGAAGTGGAGGGATGGAGTTAAAAAGCACTCAAACGCAGCGTCGAATTTTGAGTTCACGTTCCAGAAGACCAGGGAATAGTACCGAATAACACATCTGGACAGGGAGAACACACTGGCAGACACAAGTGGACAGGTTTGGAAGTGGGTTCTGGAGTTGTTAGTCAAAGGTGACGAGTGGGACAGATTGTACTGAGTTCAACGAATTTCCTCAAACTTGGGGAGCACATTTTTGCTCGCGAAGCCAAATCCTCTCATTTAATGAATCCCATCTACTTTGTGGTAATCTAATAGGGACCCATAACCCTTCATTAAGTTTGAGAAAGCAAAATGAATAAACGTCAGGGTTTCTTGTAGTTTCAATCAATGGGAAGCAGTCATATTTCTTACCAGGGAAATGAAACGATTCTCCTTGGGAATTTCGATATCTTAGACAGAATATACTGCGCTTATCACAAGGTTTTACATTCCACACATAATAGAGAACCGTACTCGGCAGATGCTCTTTAAAGCTATACGGCCGGAAACCGTGACACGACAATTTGTAAGAACTCGACTTTGGTCATGTTCGGCAGATGTCATCGGTGTTTATGTTCGGGCTTTGGAGAGGTACCTGACCTGAAAACACGTACGTTGCCAACATCACAAAGCACTTAAAATCCGCGGATGAAGTTTGTAGGGATCATCTTCTTAGGAGCTTCTGACGATATGTACTGCTTCACCACTTAGTCCAGAGTAGATAAATGATTATAAATAAATACGAAGAATACCCGCTTCCCCAATTTACTACGTAACAAGGGTGTCATTTCTGAAACGGGGACGAGGCTAATTGAAAGTCATGGATCGAAAATGTAGCCGGCGATCAAGCATTCACTGGACCGTTTTGTTCAAAGATGCACCCCAGAAATCGGACACCCAAGTAAAACCTGTAAGACAGAGCAGAGTAATGCTTTGTCGGATTGGCACACGGGAGTCTATGTGTTTTGCGATTTGGTCAGTGTCGCACGCATGCCCGTTCCATCTCTCGATAAGGAAGATCTCGTCCGCCTACTTCAGTGAAGCTCGAGGAGTATTGCATCTCATCAAGAGCCGGAATTAATAGTTTTTTCCACTTTTACTCGTCTGTCAAGTGATCTACGGGGCATGGATGCTGCCCAGAGAATCAATTTCTTGATGCAAAAGGTGCCAGCTGAGCGCCAGGTGAAGATCAAAAGGAATATCGCACAAGGACGCGACGGACCCAACGTGGAAGGCGCTATTTTCTAGATACCATCAAATATACCAAATAAACCAACAGCTAATGCAAGTCTGTCGAGTGCAATGTGCACAAGCTCCACGGATTCCCCATTGTCCGATCAGGACGGAGCAGAGCTGCACACCACGGGGCACGTCACCCTGGTCGCGGATAGGAGAACGGCGGCTCCCGCGGTTAACCGTAAATAAGGTGGGATCGCCTAATAAGCAGTCGTTGACGATCAGCGGCAGTACCCGAGGATGCGGTAGGACTTTTGCCTGGTTAGCGCACTTCACTACAAGAAACACCAATCTGCCAACGGCACTGTGACGTGGCGACTGTGGCCCGCCACTGAATAAGGCCATTGTTTCTTGTCGTGTTTCACTTCCCAGACAAGATTTCTCAGAAAAAGCGACTGAACCACACAGTCGGTCATCAGATTATCTGGACAAATGTTGCTGCTTTGCAGGAGGCGCTTGGTTCCGCAAAGACTAGAACTGCATCCTCGAATAAAAAGGTCCACTCTGAACTGGGCAACTGAGTAATACAAGACAACAACGCAAACAACCACGGAAAAAACTAAGGATACAAAGATTGACTTTTATACTATGTTGTACCCCCCCCCCCCATTTTTGCACTTGTTGTTGTTGTGTTGGCACCGTGTTTGATTTCAAGCCGGTGTAAAAACAATAAAGAATCTGAGCACGCAATGTCATTGGCTTGAAATCCTGAAGCCACTACAAACGAGAACGTTGCAGTCACCGACCACAAAGTAGTGCGTCCATGTCAGCAGCGAAGTGAAGTCTGGAGTCACACTTTTGCTTTATCAACATTTACGTGTATTCTATTTTCTCCATTTTCTCAGTAAAATCGAAAGCGAACATTCAGTTTGTGAACTAATTGCCATGAGATTACAACAGCCGAACCAAATAATTATTAAACTCGTAGCCTTTAGTATTTTATTTCAAAATGATTTTTCCTAAGTCTACAGTCTAAAGAAAGAAGTCCACTGAAGATTAAGTTTTAAGCAAGACTTACTTTTGCACGCACACCGGATTGTGGAGTTCGAGGAGACCCGATGGAGCCACGCGCTCCGCCCGGTTGAGCTGCACCACCTGAAGCGCTGGTGAGAGCAGCCGCAGAGGCCAACTGTTCAAGGATTGCCTCGGACGAGTTCGCAGCTGAACCGGTTGTACCTGAACCAGACTGTGCACTCGGTTGGTTCGGTTCCCGTTGCATGATAGCGATCAAGCGCGTGAGGAATGACTGGAATGGGTGGTTTAAGCCGGTTGTAAAGGAATGGATTGAAGCGCGCTAGGCGGAGTTTGCAGCTTAGCTTATCAAATCACTATTCTCAATAGAAATTTGGAGGAAAATTCATTCGCATGATTTCTAACTGATATGACCCACCTGAATCTAAAGGCTGATGAGGAAATCTATGTTTAGTGTCATTCACCTAGCCCAAATCACTATTCAGTCAGTAACATCTTACTCGCAACAGGAAAGTAAGTAGTACTTCGTCCCACATCTACTTTTTTACCGTCAAGTGGAACTTACTTCGTAGCAATCCATCTTGCCCATCCGCTCCTATATTTACAAACGCACGAATCCTCTTGACTGTTTTCCCAACATGTTATTAGTCACTCCTCTCCTGAACGGATCAGTGAACAATACTAGAACTGTCTAGTTCTCGTTTGGACATGGGGCCGACTAGAGAAACTTGTTTATCTTCTCCGCCACATAGGCTTCATTTTCGCCGGATTCACAATGTGACAAAGCATAACGTGTTAGCCATAAAATAAATCATTGAAAACAAGCCTATTAACTATGCGGTGCTTTTCCGCTGGAAAACAAACAGTTTTCTGTACATGGGTTTACAAGTCATTGGTTGGTACGTTGTTATTATTATCTGATTACTGGATGAAATACAGTTGTTCAGGCAACCAAACGTATCTACTCGTTGTGCTCATACTTGTTAATGTAAGAAAGGAATGAAACTGATGCAAACAGGTTGCATCAAAATGTGACACACAAACACAGGCTTACCTGCTCATCCTGAGCCATTAGTTCCGGTTCGCGCACAGCTGGCTTACGTGGTGGTGGGCGTGGGATCACATCATTGTACGCATCGGTTGAGCGAATCTGAGTGAAATTCTCTTCTAGTATGGAAATCTTTTTCTCACTATCCCAACCGGTCGGACTGATGAGTGTGACAGGGAGGAGAAACGTAGAAGAAAACAGCCCAGTTATTTCAGTCGTTAACCTCGCAAGGGCATATTGTGATTTTGGTTGCCACCAAGCAGCGTACATTGTCAGGGGTGAAATGAATCGAAGCACAACGGACAAATAAGCAGAAAATACGTAGACGAACAAAGAGTCTGAATACAGTTAAACCACTGACCATGATACCTAGTGATGTCATCTAACGTGTCTAACCATACGATAGGCGGATCCAGTGAACCCCAATCCTAACATTCAGCTGAGCACTATGGTCAATATTTACATGCCTTTTGGATCCATTCTGCACTAGCTATCCGCCTCGGTGAATAAGGAACGCCAAGGAAGTGTGTATGCGGTCATGAGTGTCACGTGTCACAATCACCTTAACCTGCTTACATTCAGCACCTGATTTAGAAACTGACCATCACCTCCTAACACCTTACGTCTAACCTCAACATTGCTGATGCGGCGTCCCCATCCTATTCAGGTAATACCGCGAAGACAGTGATGCTCAAATAAGGGACATCGTGTATCTTCCATCCGTAATGACCGTGTTTTTGAGCCGTATAGAATCGACATACCTATTGCACTGTTCACTCGAGCCCTGATGGACAACAGAATGTCACGTCGACGCCACGAGTGGTTCAGATTGGCAACGGTCAAAGACGCTTTCTGTAAGCGCAATATCCAACCACCTAGGTAACGAAACTTGTCTACTTCGGATGGGGATTTTTCTGCTAGGATAAGACTTGGTGCAGGAACAACCCAATCCGGCGACAGCATTTTCCATGTTTAAGATTCAAAACGCATCCCAAACATTGCCACACTACTGTTCAAACTATCTAGGAGAACAAATTCCATAATCGTGCGGAACGAGAAAATATATGGAAAGTGTTTTTAAATCAAGCTCGATAAGTGTGATCCCAATCGCCAGGGGGATGCGGACACTTTACGTGTTGCACCTTTTGGAAACCCTGTTGCAGAGAGCATAAGTTAAAGAAAAAATACATTACGAACAGAATGATAGCAAGAAACGTTATCAGCGTCGAGTGAGAACAAGAAATGGTCAGACAACAAAACTGAACTAAGAACTCTATGAGATAAATGCCACAAACGAATAAGACTGGAATAAACCCGGTGGATCTTTTATAATGAACTGTTCGAATAAAAATCAATCATGTTTATGTACGGGTGCAAAAAGAGGTATGCCCAAAAAAGCGAGACCACAACATTATCAAGAACAATCGGCAATCATGAGTCCCGGAGACTTTGGATGGAGAATCAACCAACAGGTCAGGTTTGGCAACGATGCGAGTAACATCGAGCCTCTGCTAACCAAACAAGTTGACCGACAATGGCAAAATTCGAATCTTCCACCCCAAGCTTGATGGTTAGACGCTCATACTACCCGAACTCAGACAAGAGCAAGTGACGGTCGAATGGTTAAGAGCGTTTACCTACAACCTTGGAGGTCAGAGGTTCAAATCCCGCCACCACCAGTCACTTTGTTGGTAGACCGTTTGCTGGAGAGTAAAAAATTCAGCTGGATCTTAACCTGAATCTCACACGTGCATAATTTGGGGTTGTGAAAAAACAACAATACGTGGTGGTTTTCAACTCAAAACTTCTTGGGAAACCACAGGTGACCCGATTGGTGTTTTCAGGTTCACATCCTCAGAATGGGTCATTTCCACGAGCGAATTATCGACCCTATATTGAAATCACATTAGTTTTATTTAATGCTTATAAATGAGCACTGAGGAGAACATATCCCATAGCCATATAGATTCGCTGTACCCCTAGCAAACAGATGAATGAAACGGACGCACAATGGTTTTGAAGCTTGTGCAATGATTTTTCACGTAATATCAACGCATAATTCAATCGTCAGTCCGAACTGACTGAAAGCAGCGTGTGATTCAGAATCATGCCGGTGGATGTCCAGGACAGATGAATCCCAAGAAGCCAGATAGAATCTGCTTTTACGGTTTTCGACGGTAATTTGAGCATTGAGGCTGCTTAACGAACAACTTAAATTTACAACATAAAAGTGACCAATTGTTAAAACTCCCGAAAAGTAGATGGTGCATATGCAGTGACTTGGTTTGTACTTTTACATGGAGTGACTATTTTCTTATGAGGGATTCATTCATTCTTCGTTTTCCTACAGACAACCCCCCACCCCCCTTCCCGCTTGTACGGAAATCGCCCGGCTAAAAGACCAGATCATGTCAAGAATAACCGAGAGTTTTAAAATATTGAAGGGAATGCGCTCCTGGAGAAAGTGAAACCAACATCAACCGACTGGGCAGATTGGATCTATGCCAAGATCGAATGGTTACTAAACTTTGTAGTACTGTACCGACCAAATTAGAGGCCGCCATCTTGTTCTTCGTTTAATGTAAGTGTTGGTGCCTGTTGATACACTTACTGGGCCTTGACTCATGGAGTTTTTTTCCTTTTGTGCTTTTGCAGACCATACACGTGCAACCCTCGTGGGAAGAACATTGCGTGTTACAGTGCAATGAAACCTGCGAAGCTATGCACTAAGTTATTCGAACGCCAGTAAAGAAATTCGTTCATGAGTCAAGAGCAGTACTAGAGCACTGACGCTGTTTGACAAAATACACAAGTACAGATTCCCCATAAACATTACCAAAATTAGGCGGGGATCCGATTGGTAAAAACAACTGCGAAAAACAGCACGGAGTGGAACGTATCAATTGACAAACTTACACAAATACACATTCTCTCTCCACCACGTATGCGCTTTGAGTGAATGGAAATCCGTAGATCCGGCTTTGGAGATATCGATTCAGCAGATCACAGTTTCGATCTTCTTTGACCGATACGTAGAACAAGGCAGCGCCATCTATGTGTAACAGAGAATACATGAAATACAAGTTCCACGCATAGCATCACAATTATCGATGTGAAATGGAATGCCACGAAATCGGTAGGATGTTCAGGTCTTACTTCGCAGTTACCTCAATAGATCCCCAGGGTTTTTTTCAGCCATTCAACTTCCGCATATAAGTGCCATTGTTTTCTGCTACACTGTTAATCAGGATATACTCACATGATACCTCTTCTTACGTTTTCCTTAATCTATATTAATTGACCAACGTGATTTTACGGAACGATATAATGAGCAATAGTAATCCTAAAAGATTTTAAACCTGATTTATCGGACGCCACGATGTGTCAATTTCTGATATTGAATGAACATATGCCGTTTCACTCAGTCCATTAGGAATCTGTGTCCTATCACCACAGTGGCAGTACTACTTTTGTCTGGTTATGCAAACTTGAAAGAAATTATGGAAACTAATGAGATTGTGCCCGTTTTTCAATAAGTCTGATACAGCAGGAAATATCAACTAAATCCAGTTGTTAAGCAAATACCTTCAAAAACAGACTATCAAAAAGTGCGTTCTTAAACAGGTCATTCACAGTCACAGCTTGTTTTGCAATCGTAAAGAGTAGGTCACCGAGCTGGAACAATATGATTTTAGATGTACAGCCATAGTGATAGTAAGTTGCAATCATCTGGTTTGCTGATGTGCTTCATCACATCACACCAAGCAACAACTTCACACCAACAAGTGCCAAAATAAAAGCAATGGAGATTCTGTTCCGAGGTAGCATTTAGAACTTCTACCGATCGAAATGTGTTTAAAAAGTGGACGTCTATCTCCCGATTTGTTCGGGCCAAGAGGCATCATTCCCACATTGGACATCACTTGTGATTCAGCCGATCTCGGCTCTAAGATAATGATGCATCTGAGCTCGACTTGTATTTTGGTCATTCCATCTTTTGTGGTATATACCCTGATTGAATATACTGCCCGAATGACCTGAAAAGCTCCCATCGCATTGAAGGGGAACATCATGGGTAGTTGTGAAGCAATGTTCTGTATGCGCTTTTCACCTTCAAAGCACGAAATGTTGCTGAACGACTGGGTTAGTCCACTACGAAACCCTACGGGATGAGGCGATTCAATAAACCAGATCGGATACCAGACGTTTGACTTTTACCAACCTCAATCATCTGCGATAGCGAAATAACAACCGTTTATCTACCAAGGGTCGAGTGTACGGTGCAGCAGTGAAGCCAGATCTGCACTACAACTCAGAAGCGTGCTCACTGTGGGTGGATGATGCACAGAGACAATCGGCATTTGAACACCGATGTCTTCACAGCATCCCACGAATCGGATGAGAATACCGCATCCACAGTGATGACGTTTGGCGCAAACAGATGACAAAAACAGAATTCTCTGTGACTTTCACATATGAAGTTTAGCTTGAAGAAAGCTTCAAATGTATGGGACCAATGACTGTCTGATTAGACCGACGATGATCGAGTGGTATAAGCGTTTACCACCTCAGACGTCAAATTTCTAACCCCAGCAACGCTAATCGTTCTGATGGTATCCAGCAATTCATTGTCGCCCGGTTCACCATGCCTCATGACTTATTGGGACCGTAGGTGGTTCTTCAGTCCACGCCGTAGGGCAACAGTAGACAGTTATCCCAAGAGGTGCTGTGAGCCACCTATACGACATAACTCTTCCATGGCACTCTTGTGCAAGCAACTTATAAATAAAAAGACAGATAACTGCAGGGCAGTGCGAGAGGCAGTTTAGCTAGGCTTTATCTGCGGAAAGTCCCCTCAATGACACACATGGGGTAAACTGTTTCACACTGCGTCACGCTGAGGTCCTTTGTAAACTGGGCTATTTAAAACAGAATAAGATTATGTAATGGAAAATCTACTTGCATTTTTCACATCGAAAAGTCGGACGCCGCGAGCCGGAATCGAACGGACGGCCTTCTGCATACCGGGGCAGATGCTCTACCAGCTGAGCTATCGAGGTCTGGTCCATTACATACAACTCAGGCTCCTCGTGCCAACAATGCATCCTCTGAATATATTTCAATGTCCGACAGATCACGTTCATCCGTGTGCTGTTCGTCCCATTGGAAAGTGACTGACGAGGCTAGTTCAATGATTAAAACCAGGACAGATACCGTGTATCATTGGAATAGTGGTTCGCGCCTTATCAACTATTCACTCGCGTTATTCACGCCGGACTGTTCGGACCGCGATCATTTGGTAGAGCATCTGCCCAGTATGCGGAGGGTCGCCGGTTCGATTCCGGCTCGCAGCGTCCGACTTTTCGATGTGAAAAATGCAAGTAGATTTTCCATTACATACGATTCAGGCTCCTCATGCCAACAATACATTCTCTGAGAATTAGATTACTTGGACAGATGGATCGCATCTGTCTATTTTTGGAGGACAGTTACCCAATGTTTCTGGAGGAGTTGAAAAAACTCGTCAGTTTAACATTGTGTCAAAAAAGCAAGCCTCCTAGGCTCTTTGCGGGAACAACGGATAAAATGAGCTTGGTTGACTTCGCATCAAAATCCATTGCGGTAATCATTCTCGATTTCCACTGCTACATGTGCATGAGATCTAACGATGTGACAGTTGAGGTACAAATAGTATGGTGAGGTGTATTAACACGAGCGACCATGCACTGAAGAATCGCCATTCTTCCATCAAACAACCAGTGATTTCACTTATTTCGTCTTACAATCATTTAACAGACCATATTGAAGTGGTGAATGCTGGAGCAGCAGAACAATGTGAATATCAAACCGATCGGCCTAACCAGATGAGAGCCACAGACCAAAGAACAGACCGTGGGTACGCCGAAAGCATCCCGCAAAAGATAAAAAGATGCATTCGAACTAGCAGAGAGGATGCAGCGGCATTTTTGGCAACCAAGAACATAGCCCAGGTGAGAGGCTACCGATCAAGCCGTTAACTAGAGCAATCAGACCGGCAAAACGGAAACAATGTGCAAAATAACCAAGCCAATGGCCAGAACGCAGTCAGAATGCTTACGTAGCCAGAGGATCTATGTTGTTATAGCGCAATTTGAAAAAGGACTATATAAATGAATGTGCGTGTTCCACGAAATTAACTTGTTTGGCCAACCAAATGCGAGTGTCCTCGCCTGCCTTGCATTTTTCGTTACAATCTGCCAAATTATCCTACTTCAATAGAAGGCTGACTTTTAGCATGAACAGAAACGAGAACCGAACTCGAAGCAACTTACACGTCAAACAGAATCGACGAATATGCATTTGAATAAAATCGAAATGTTCCTCAGTGAATCGGTCTTCCTTTTCCAATGTCTTCATTGCATCCGTCTGTGTCAGAAGAAAAAAAACGTGTCAAAGTGAATAGATACTTCCTTTTGATGAGAATGATCACAATATAAATCAATGAAAGGGGATCTCATAGCTATAACAGATTGGATGAGATGTGCTCAAAATGATTCTTGTGTTCAGTTTCAGTTCTAGTTGATTCAGCACACTGGCACTTTTACGTTCTGGTTTCGATTCCTACCTTCCAGCATCGCCCAGTAAATGAGAAAAGGAATGGAAGCACAAAGTGAAAAACACGCAAAAACCAACGTAAGAAGTGCGCATCACGAAGACGAAGTCCGAATGCAACTACGTCACTGGCCGCAACACCTACATATCTCACCTAGTGTTTCCAGCCATTTGGTAGGCGGGTCACGTGGGTCCCAATCCAAAAATCTAACACGCCCTACTTGGCCGAGTCCACTGGTCAAGGTTTACATACACCAATGCCACGTCATAGACTGAACACGTCAACCTACCTTCCTATCACTACCTGTCTCGACGAAGAGCGTACGCCGAGGAATTCTATCGGTGACATGCGTAACATTCTTCAGCCACCTTAATCCGTTTAGATTCAGTACTTGATCTTCAGACTTACCTCTTGTTCACAACACCTTACGTCTTACCTCAGTATTGCTTATACGAGGCTCCCCATATTCGGGAAACGCTACAGAGACAACGGTGCTCGAACACCGACAGTTTTGGCCTATCTTCTACCCTCAACGGCTATGCTTCCGAGCCGCGTAAAAGAACGCACCTAACCTACCTTGAACAGACAATCGGATGTCACGCCGACACCACTGATGGCTGAGCTTTGCAAAACCCAAACGCGCCTTCTGTATACCCGATGACACGTCACCCCATATCTGTCGACCTCGTGAGATGTAACTGCTCAGGTAACAAAAGTTACCCACTTTGGCTAGAGCTTCCTTTGCCAAGACAGGATTTTATGTTGAGCCAATCCAATTCTGCAGTAGCATTTTACACTTTGTAGGTGCAAAACGCATCCCAAACACTGCTACACTGTTGTTTAGGATATCTGAGAAAGCTTGCAACTTACCTGGATCTTCACTCAAACGAACAATATCGTCCGCGTATTCCAAGTCAGACAGTTTACTGCCTGACCAAAGACCGATGCCGCTATACTCACGCGAGGATGAGGCTATCTGAGAAATCAGTTCAATTACAAAGTTGAAGAAGAATGGCGAAAGAAGGCAATCCTAACGAACACTAATTTCTGTGATGAACTCGAATGAAAGATCGCCGTAAGCAAGAACCTAGCTTTGGGTGTTCACATACAAGCATTGGAAAAGAGAAGTAAATTTCTCTGGCTCACCCTTCAGTGAGGGACAGCGCCAGATAACTGCGCGGTCGACTGAGTCGAACGCCGTTTCCAAATCAAGAAAGACTGATTGTGGGCCTACGCAAGGTGTCTGTGCTCTAAGATTTGTCGAAGAGTAAAGATGCGGTCGATACAAACCTGGATTGGTTCTCACGAGTACACATTTCGCGGGCGATGAATAATCGGTGGAGAATTATTCCGGCGAGCAGTTTGGATGCGATACTAACCAAGTTAATTTCTCTGTGGTTTTCACAGGGGGATCTGTCACCTTTCTTGTAAGTCGGCACGATCACCGATTCACATCATTCCCCGAGAATGTGCCCCTTATCCCATATTACTCGGAGTTTTGTTAACTCTGAGACCAAAGCTTCGCCTCTATCCTTGAAAATGATGAGGACAACCCATCCGGGCCAGCGGCTTTGTGCCTTTCCAAGTAACTTATCTCCCGCATAACCTCCATTTTTAACGGAGGAGTGATATCTACATGCATCGCTTCTCTGACAGACATACTGGGAGGGTCTACTACTGAAGTTGGCCATCTGAATCGTTCCTCAAAGTGCTCCACCGAACGATCCAGACGACGCCCCTGAGTGAATCAGTGAGCCGCCGGACCGGGACCTTTGATCAAAAGGCAGAGGGTGCGGGTATTGCCAACTGATGCAGTCTTTCCCATCTCCCTTAATTTCGCAAATCCATCACTGTCCGCGGTCCTTTCCCAGGCTTCTAGTCAGTTGGCATTGCAGGGATTTACGCACTTCGCTGAGTGTGGCATCCTGAGGGACGGATCTGCGAGTATCCAACCAAGCCACTAACGTTGAAGAATTACATCATTCGTGAAGACTAATACGATCCACCGGGATGGAAAATGGACCACCGATGTGCCTTTCAGAATCTACCAAACGGCCAACTTGGGCGCTGAAATCCCAAGAAATGACCACCACCTCTGTTGAACACGGCTCAAGGCAGCTGAGACAAATCGTGGTAGAATACGTCCTTAGTCTCAGAGGAACTGCAAACCAGTGGTCGCACACACAAAGACTATGAACAAACGTCGACGCTTCAATCTGTTACTGTTGATGCGCCCAGAACTGTCCAACCGAACTGCACATAAACGACTGCTGACTGTAGTAGTGCACGCCCAGCTTTCATGCTCAAAGCAATCCCAACGCCAGTCTGACCACAAGTACTAGAGACCGGATCACCCGACACACGAAGAGTGAAGCGAGAGACTGAGGTTGTATATGGGGTGCGAAGCGTGATTACAGAAGTAGGGTCTTGTTCGTGTGTTCCGGAGACACAGCGTACATCTGTTTTGAAAGTGTCAAGAGTTCTAGCGAGGGCTGCCTGTTACCCCATCTGACATAGTGTGCGGACGTTGAAGGCAACCAAGTACGCTTGATTTTTACCCAATTTCAATACTACGACTTTCTCCAGAGCCACAGGTACCCGTGGCATTTTGCGTCGACCCTAAATTAACGGAGGAGAAACCTGTAAGGCCTTTTGAAGGAAAGATACTGGAGGTTTCTGGGCAAACCAAACTTCGCGGCTGACAACATAGCAGAAGGGATTTTTTCTTCGGGACCCCTCACCGGAGCCTTTGACTCAAAAGTCTCACCTACACGACAGTGAGGCGTTAACCCAGCACGGCAACGTGACCGAAGCACCCGTGAAGGCACTTCTTCTGGTCCGTCACGTGAGACCTAACTATTGCAAGCATTGTGTATTGTCTTCCCTGGTGCTTTGTTATCGATCCGCTTTCCGGATTCAGTCCTTAGCCTCATGCACCCAATCGAGCAGCATCTTTTGGGCTGCGGGCTGCCCAGCTTAGACAAACGATAAATGCCCAATGAGGTGTGATCACCTCTCCCACGATCGAGAAACCCCAGGTACTCTACTCCTACATCCATCTAGTGGAGGTTTTTAGACCGGTAAATTGTTTCTCTCTGTGTTTATTCGCTGGAGTGTCCTGTCTGGGGGCACAGTGGTTAGAATCAGATGTTCCCCATCAACTGGTTCAGAGACAGGGCTTCGTCTGGCCTCTATCCATCGACCTGTCAGGCATGATTGCATCTCCGGCTGAAGGAAGCCATTTTGCATGACTCTTTGGGTCATGGAGGCACGCAAGCCATCACACCACGCTAAGGTGCAGTCTGATGACAGATGTTTCTGGTGCGCCTCGAGTACTATTTCCAAAGACGGTAATGTTAGAGGCTGAGAAAAAATCGAGTCACCTAAATTTGCTTCTGAGATCTGTATGTTTTGTGTAAGCATGCATCTTCTTTTATCCTGAACTTTGACGATCATTCAGTTTGTTCCACTCCTTTTGCGGCAATCATCCTGGTCTCTCGCTTCTATGAAATTGCCCTAAGCGCCTAAAAAGAGATCTCCTACTTGTTCCGCGCGATGCTTTTCCTCAGTCGATCCTAACCTAGTATTCTGAAGTGTCCTCCTTCCTCTCAGTTATGCAACAGGTGATGCACGTCAACACAGCCCCTCAAGCAAACACAGCCGAAGTTCAGATAGGGAGATATTTGAATATGGTGAAAGTTTGGATCAATGCGCGTCTGAGACAAAGCAAGGGTCCGCAAGAGTAGCCTTCATGATGATTAAGTCAGTGGTAAAGAAAGCTGAACGAATCTACTTTTGCAACCACATCGTCGTTCTTGTGCAGTCGTTTCACGTTGAATAATAAATGTAGTTGGTCGATGAACAGAGAGTAGAAACAATTGGTATTCAGAAAGTTGAAATTGTGTATGGAAATTTTAGAAAGTACTCAAAACTCGTCACTGATTTCGATTTGTCGGAAGTGAATGAATGCTTACTCCCGTGAACGGATTGGCGCAAAGCAAAAGAAAAGATCGGAGATGATTCTTTGTTCCTTTCCCCAGTTTATTGACCCCATTCATTGAGTACGAGCATCCCCTCACTTTGGACCTTGCGCACGCACACGCATACCATCCATACGTACTGATTCCGGTAGGCGTTATGCACCCGGGGTAGGTATTCAACAGTTCGATAGCATCATATCATATTTCTGTAGCTATATTGTTATGTATATTTACATTATACACAGGCGTATGCACTACAAGTATGTGGTGGCAGGCGGTAAAAGCATCTCCGATTGAGCGCCTGTGGCTTCCTCATCTCCAAGATGCTCACCTGGAGCCTAACTATCACATGCAGCACAAAGAAGTTGCTTCTTTGGACAGTGAATATACCACAGTAAACAACTGGACAGGCGAGTCAGTTCAAGCAAAGAGTCTCCGAGACACAAATGTCCGCGAGACAGTACTTAATCCTTGAGTAAAAGATTCTGTCTAATGCGGACTGGGTGGAAAAGATCCGAATCCAGACCAAGCGACCATAGAGATGATGCTACCATAAAATCGCAGAGCAAATAGATTTCCGTCTGGTGACCTAGTATCACCATACTTCGTGGAACCCTACTGTTTTCCGGTTTCACTTAGTTGTGTAAAAGTTAGAAATGCATCCCTGAAAAGAATGGCTCCCAGTGGTTTTGCTTTGAACAAGGCGATTACTCCCAAAGTGATGATCCTTAAGAAACCCAACCTCATCTTCATCGTTTTTCAGTGTTGACAACCAGTCTATTTTGAGGCCAGTGTTTTGTATGTGTCCATCGCATATCCAGGTACGAGGTTAATAGAAGAAACATTTCAAGTAGCTACAAAGGATCATCGGTGACCACGTTAGAGTGATCGAATACGAAAAGTATATGGGTGTGATGGAGAGCCAAGCGTTCGTCGATTCTTCTCATAATTCACAAAAAATACGTATTAAATTATCGTTCTTTAAACAATAAATATGGAGAAAGAATTAACAGTTTGCAAACATTAAAGACAGAAATGAAGCCGGCCAAAAACGAACAAAGGGGCATTTACTTTAGTCACAACCACAACCAGCGGGATTCCCAAATTTTCCGACAACGTGGTCGCATCCAACGGCAACAGCATCGGACGGTTCAAAATCGCGTCTACCTCGTCCATCTCATCACCGTCAGCGTCGGGCTGGCTTACTCGTTGCGTGGAATCTGTGTTGGTCGATTGTGCAGCAAGGGTGGATGATAACAGAGCGGCAGTGGCTGGATGCAACGATTGCGTGACACGACGGGCCGCGGTCGGTGCCGTGGGTAATGGGGCGTGTGTGATTGGCGCAGGTGTTGTCGGGGTAAGTAAAGAATCTGGTTCGACGTATTCGCGAAATTGTTGGACGACTAGACCGATACCGAGCGGGAGTAGGGTGTGCATGCGTGTAAGAGGTGCGAGAGTTACCAAATAAAAGGATGATACAAGCCACGAACTCGTGGTAAAAAAATCGGTCAATTTCACCGACCTATTCAGCCTTCAAAAAACTAAGTCGTCTGTGAAAATAATGCGACACAATATGAGAGTAAGATGCCCTGTGAACAAAAACCCCAATAGTCATATTCTGTGATATCACGATAAACAGTGCACACCATGAGTAACTTGCTTCTTAACTATGAAACAGAATTGTGATCTTAAATCGAAACCACCTACTACACAGAAAAATGTTTCAACTCAACAACTGTGTGTCTAGATTCTGGTTATCTCTATGGGGAAAACCTCAGCCAGGAATGAAACACCGAGAGCGTGAAAATGAGAAAATATCAGATCACATCAGGTAATCGATGTGTGTATTCAAGAACGCCGCTGGTCGTAGGATATTTCCCCATCCCTTAACGTCTTACCTCGTAGAAGACAACCAGCACTGTCCAGACTTTTTTGTTACATACTTGCGCATGAGTGCAGTGGAAGAGGTACATACCACATAGCCATGAAGGCCCACTGCACCATTAGGGATAATCGTCAACCAGACCCTCAGACTTGGAGAAGAGAACTAGATAAGGTCCCAACAAATCAGGTGTGGTAACGATCCGGACGACGGTGGGTTCCTGTCTACCACCAAAGTAACCGATGATGGCGGGGACTCGAACCTCTAACCTCCGAGGTGGTAATTAAACGCTCTAAGCCACTCAACCACCACCGGACTTTTGGTTAAGACTTTCAAACTCCTCTCTTACTGCATGGATTCGCCACCTTTATTGGCTTTCAAACTACCACCCATATCAGCCAGCGTTATTTGATTCGCTGATTAACTTGTGGACCCTGTGCACTACGCTTAATCTCAGCATGACTGGTCCGATTTGCCCACTATACTCGAGCGATGCTTCGAAGGCACTGGCGCCGAGATACTGGCAATCTTCGTACATCTTACACTCGCACTGGCCATGTTTCTGAGTGAACCAATCACAATCGACTTTGTTGGATACATGCGTCTTGTCAGCGAAGGGCACACGTGATTTATTTCGCTGCAATCCGTACCTACAGAATCTGACTAGTCATTTCGCCAGGTGCACACGTTTCGCCCAGCACAAGTCTACCGTTAGTCTCCACCTCACATGATTATGTATGCTTGATAGCCCATCGTATCGCATCCTTTTGACTGTCCGTATGCGTTTCCTATTTATGGAAATACCGTCTTCGGTAAACCAGTAATGTTGAACATCACATTACTATCCCGGGTACATCCCGATTTTCTGTTTGGATTATGCAAACATTACAAAAATGTCCCCTGCATCCCAGAATACGACAGTCGAAGTACCATCGAAATCTGTGCACAAGCGTTTCACATGCTAACAAACTCATTCATGGGACGACGATGTTACGAATTTGGTACACATAACAAGGTGGATGGTGTTTGATCATGTGGACTTCTGACATAGTGTGAGCTTTCAAGCTTCACCGAATGACACCCCACGATGTGGTAATATAGAAAATCACCAGGCAGAGAGAAGACGAAGCTCGGTCCCACAAATTCAACGTACGAGGGACAATCGATTCTTCACTGCCAGCCAAGACAAGTCGAGTCGATGCTTTTTGCATTCCGAGGTGGACATTCAGCGGTCATATAATCACACTGCATGAAAATAATCAAGGAAGTATGGCTTTCAGCTCAGAAATAGGTTGACCAGATTTGTTGGGGAATCTCGTAAGACAGGGTACAACACAACAATTCCATGATTTTGTACGAGCAAAGTAAGTATGCAATGTGGCCGGGTAGAAGAACCGGAAACGCATCTGACGAGATCGCAGCGAAGTGGATGTGTGTTGCCAGCTCAGTGACAACGTTTGTGGCAGACCTTGGAATGCTGTGATAACATAAAATGAGAAAGATATTTGTACGGTATGTCGCTGCATCTGGAAATGTGTTTCAGGGAGCCAAAGATAAGTCCGGAGTCCTCTACAAGTAGACCCGGAAGGAACGAGGGTTCCATAAAACCAGTTTGGTTTGATACAAGCGTATGCAAAGAGTTTAACTGAACAAAATGGTACAGATGAATTTTTATGACGCAGTACATAGAAGGTGAGCTCCCTAACTTTTACAAAAGAATGACCAGACTATAAAACGTTTTGTGTTAGGATTACACCAAGGTACTTTACTGACGTAGCTCGGACGATTTGATTTTTATTTACACGTAAAAGTGGAGTAGATTCTATAGTTTTACAGTGCCTACCGCCCGTTGGAAGAGAGGAAAATAAACCACACGTTTGGAAGAGGCAAAAGCCGGGTTGTGATTTGAAGAACATTCAGCTATGTCCGAAGTACCTTGCTGTAGAATATGAAGCACGTAGCCATTGGAGTAGGGTATACCAAATGCTAAACCACCACAATGATCAACGAGTAGGCATCAGGACAGTCAAGAATATGCTTTATGTACCTCAGGTTGAGTACTCAGCTGCTGCATAATCATCGCATTCCAAAATTCACCAATAATAATGGTAATAAGAAAAAAGTATGTCTAACGGAGCGAGTTACGAAGATAGATACTAGTTGCAGAATATGGATCGGTGGGGAAACAAGCGAGGTAAGGAACTGCAGATGATTTATATGCTTTAATGCGAGCAAGCAGGTGTTTGTATTGGGATTGAGTGGCAAATATTGATAGGCGGGTGCTAAGATCGGGATGAAGGGGACGTGCTGTCGTCTAACGTCTTGCGACAGAAAGTCAGTCATGCCTTGAGATGTTGAGTTGAGCTAAAGTGGATGAGCAGATCGCAATTGATGTCACTATGTCGAGACAAGTGTTTAAGCGGCCTGACGACAATTCTGAAATCTTGTGCAAGCAGTCCGGGGAATATGACGGAGGAAGCATAGAACCAGTGCGGAAGTATGCATGAAAATACGGAGTAAATTTGACCTGAGTAGTATCAAAAAAACGGTGAGTCGTCCGGCCTTCAAGAAGACTGTCGCGACGTCGTCTGTCCAGACAAAGTCAAGTCTGATAGTTGCGCCGAGGTACTTCACGGGTGATACTCACTGTATTGGTGGTGGTGAAGTCTGGATTGGATACCACCAAGTTGGAGTATTTATAGGTTTTGTGGAGACAAAGCAGAGTATTAGAGCACTTTGCGGGGTTCATTCTTAGATTTTGATCTGAAGACCAATAGATGAGCTCAGTTGCTTTTCGTTGTAAAAGGGGAAATGCGGAGCTGTTAGAGTCGGGCATTCCAGAAAAAAATCACATCACCGGCGTATTGGGTGAGGAGACCATTGCCATAAACAGGTATGGATGATTATGGGCAGGAAACAGAAAACGGTGATAGAATGGCACCCGGGAGGACGCCTTGTGTAGAGGGAAACATAGAGGAAGTTCGGCCACGGTATTGTGTAAATTGTTGTCAACTGGAAAAGTACTTAGACAAAAGATTGATGCCCGAGGAACTGAGGCCCAAGCTAGTAATTACATGGAGTAAGTTTGACCTGTCAACGCAGTTAAATGCGTCACTATAATCACAGAAACAGACCTGACTTTTGAGAACAACAGATGATAAAACAGTGGGTGAGAGAGGTTGGTGCATCGCGGATTAATCGTGATTAGCGGTGTGCAAATTGACTGAAGTCCAACACACTGGTCCGGACAGTATAATCTCTTCAGACAATTTAGAAGCTACCGATACGCGAACTATCGGACACAGTTTAAATGTACCCTTTTGGGATTGAAAAGAAGCCACTTTCCAACAATCGGGAATATTACAAGTTGAACATAGGTCAGAGATCAGAAACTACGGGGGATATTGTGCTTGCGCAGTCCTTCAACAGGATCGGTTGTAGGGAGTCTGGGCCACTTGCCTTGTTTGCGTGGAGGTGAGTGAGCTTATTGTATACGTTCAAAGAAGTGACGCATTTCGGGGCAGGGTTCTGCTGGAAGTCAGTTTCATCGTTTGGAATGACTAGTGGGTACGATGTCGCATTAAAGCGACGATTGAGTTGATCAACGTCTGCTAAATGTGACCGGTTACGAGAATTAGCACCGCTTAGGTGCATGGTCGTCCTCCATATCTCCCGGCTATTGCTATGGGCGGTTGGAGATTGGACGTCCAGAGCGTTCGGTTTTTGAAGCTGGTTTGATGGATGCTCATAGGGCTCTTAAAATACCGCGGTTTCTGCCCTTGAAGGCGCGCTCCTTCATAAGACAAAATCGCTTAAGCTGAGGGGAAGAGTGACGGCCGGATAGAATGTACGAAATTTCCACGGGCCAGCAAAGCATTGAAACAGAAGTTCAAGTACCCAGTTTAACGTTCACAAGACAACGAGGGTTTTGAGTGAGGAAATATGCTTGGATCAGAATTAACAATTACATCTCTGAGTCGCGCGAGGCTTTCTGGGTGACACTGCAGACTGTATATTTTACGGTCACGGCCCTGAGTGAAGTGTATGTCTACTCTCAGAATAAATCATTGGGGAAATCCTTAAAATCGCATGATCAGAACAGTCGAGTGAGAGGCGACAGGCAATATGAAACAAGTCTGGATTATTACCATGACGGATCGAGCATGGCGTCCACTGGGGAACGTAACAATACTGGTCAGACCCAGGGATGTAAGGAATCTCACATAGAATCCATTAAACTCGCGACAGACAACACACAAGAAAATTACGTGTTACATGGTCAAAGTTGACTCATCGCCTGCTCGTCAGCCCTCCCATTCCAAACACTAAATGAGACACTTAGACCTCCTGCGATTAGCTTTCTACAATTTGTTACCATATGCGGTTGTAATGGCTTGAGAATGAAATCGCCGAAAACATGTTCGCCTACATCCTCTGTTCTGATTACATAAGGAAGAGTTACTAAATTCAATTGACTTGTGGAGACGATATCAGAGAATTCATCAAGCTCAGAGCGAGGACAACTTGGGAAATATACGTGTTAACAAGAATTATGGACGTGAGATGACCTGGGTATTTAGGTTTGCACTGATGTAAAATGTGGACTACCTAAAAATACTTTTCGTCAATTTACACCATCACTAATTTATGAGAGTAATAACGCCACCGCCACGTTTACGGTACGGAGCCGCACGATCGACACGAAAGGATTCGGAATCATACAGTGGGATAATTTCACTACCAATATCAGTGTGGAGCCAGGTTTTTTTTATAGCAGAGGACACCCAGTTGATTATACTCCCGATGGCGGACAAAACCCGTCAATTTTCCAATCAATGATTAAAAGTTGGGGCTTGCGATAATTAGTAAGCACATAGATGACGCAGCTTGCTTCTTTGGTCCATCTTTCTCATCAATGCGATGTTTACGCGATGATTGTTTAGCTTCCCGAATATTCCCTTCATTTTATTTCTTACTGATTTTCCAAAGCTGTTTTTCAATAAACAGTCCGAGCATTTCAAAGATCTGATGAAATCACACGGATATGATACAACAATAGGCATGTCTTTTATGGAACGACGTTTCTACAACGACAAATGAAAGTTATTGTAAAACTGGTGCAGGTAAAGTGGTGATGTAGCAAAACGATCCGGAGATGTAATGGACGGCACGGCCAGGTTTGAAAGCCCAGCCAATGGCAGTCCAAATTGGGCATGGTAGTTAGACACGTGGAAGTGAAAATGGTTACAAAATGACACATTGTAGATTACTCAACTTTGAAAGCGCGGGGAAGAAGTCTCCTACCACAACAGCGTATAAATTGTTGACGCTTAGCGACATAATCGGTCAATAGAGCAATGGTCGAAGACAACTGAATGCGTCATTGCTATATGAGAAGAGGACTCTGACGACCTTGCTCTTCTTATCTAATGACGACAAGATGTGACGGATCAAATAGGCACGGGCATCCGCGATGGAATGTGAACGGTGGTAAGCAAACTGGTTAGGATCAAATGCGTTCAGCTATGGTATTATCCTTTGCAATAACAGTTTTAAGAATACCTTCAGGACAACGGGGATATTCAGGAAGCGGACTGGAACTTAAAGGTGCCTTTTATTGATATATCGTAATCGAAGTCAGTCTCCAACAGACTGGGATTTTATTCTAGCGCAGGCATTGATCGAATAACCCAAATAAAACTGAGTATATGGTTGCTGCACCATCATCACCAGAGTTACGACATCCGGCCCACTGGATTTCTTAGATTTCAGTTGGATTAGCTCTTCGAAACCTCCAAGAATTCCAAGGTACACGTATATTCAGCCTGTTGAGATGTGTCCTCCATACCTATGGTGGCAACTGAACAAACGACTTGATTAAAACTCTGACTGAGCGCTTCTGTATACACGTCCGGCGTGAGAATGACAGAAAAAACTCTACACTTCAGTTCAATCAACCATCAGCCTCGCAGTTTTTTGCTCTGGTTTTGGTCGTTACCTTCCATAGTATTCCAAAAAAGGGTAAAAGGACTAGAAGCATACAGTGCAAAAATCAGAAAAATCTAAGCAGTAAGCATTGTATGCAAACAGCCGAGCCAGTGTTCTTACTTAACGTGATTTGTAGCTCGAGTACACGGCAAGAAGTCATCAACATCATCATAAAACGTTACACAGTAGGGCAAGCCCCGCTGATCACTGCCTTTCTCACCACCTTAAACGTTCAATTAGAAAGTATGAATATACAAGATTGGCAGGGAGTGGACCTACACGAGTGGGAAAAGGAAAGAATGCCCTAGTAGCCAACACACGGAATACACAGTCTAACTGTACAAACGCACATCGATCAGTCATTCTGATTCGATAGAAAGTGACAACACGATTGCCACTGTTCACGGTTCACTGCCATATCCTTCAGTGTCTCCACCCAACTGGAAGACGGATCTTCGGAACCCCAACTACGAAGGCGTGAGGCACCTACTTTTCCTAAGTTCGCCGTACATTTTCTCATTCCTCATTGCCACGTCATCTGTTGACCTCCATGTGGTTTCTTCCACTCCTGAGGAGCAACAGAGAATAGGACACGGTATGGTAGACGTGTGTTTGCCATACGTAACACGTGCCCTAACCAACGAAGTCTACTAAGCTGGATACGCTGTGACAAAACGTTCTCCGAATTATTACCCAATACTCGCTTTCTGACCTCATCATTGCTCACTCGGCTATTCCACCCAATCTCAGCGATACTACGCAGACATCGGTGGTTGAAAACCTCAAGACGACGAATATCTTCCACACGCAGACCCCAAGTCTCGCAACTATACAACAAAACTGAACGCACTGCGGCACAGTACATACGACCTTTCAACTTCAGTGAAATATCAGGTCGACGCCACAAGTGCTTCAGTCCAGCGTACGACCCTCGAGTCTTGGACATACGCGTGTTCACCTCTACTACCGTACTCCCATCCGTCGTCACGCTGCTTCCGAGGTAGGTGAAGTGGCCGACAACTGCCAGCACCTCCCCATCGAGCATCAAGCTCGGAACAGTTGACATCCAGTCTTGTAACATCACTTTTCCCTTTGAAGGTGCAAAGCGCACGCCAAATGGAGCTACAGCTCTCGCAAGTCTATCTAGTGCACGTTGAGCATGTTCCATGCATTCGAACAAGCAGACGACGTTGCCCACGTAATCTAGGTCACACTTAACTGCGGTTGGCTTCTTGAAGAGGATAAACCGACTTCCTGATCGCGGCTGTTCATTCTGGGTGGTTGGCAGCAGGGTCCTTGCAGATATCAATCCAGTTTAATTTCCATTAGTATGTGGCATACACCACACGAAGACCAAGTTGGTTCACGTCTTCAAAAGCGCTATGTAGCTATGTTTTTAATTGTCCTCCTCATTGGCGACGCCAGTCCGCGTATGGAGATGGTGCTAGGACAATGCTGTTTAGAGCATGGTCAGGCTTACGGAGTATGTGGCCCAACCACTGCAGTCGGCGGAGTTGTATGCGCGTTGGAAGATGGACAATGCGGCAGCGATTTTGAATGTTTTCATTCGAAATTTCGTCACTCCATCTTACTTTCGAAACAGATCTGAGGCACCAGTGGTCGAGAACTTCTAGTCCCCTGATACCCCAGCTCTTAACAGCCAAGTTTTGCAACCATATAGTAAGACTGGTCGGGCTGCGGCAGTGAACATCCTGAGCTTGGTCTTAAGACTAATCTTGTTCCGTCGCCAGAGGGTGTTTCGGAGCTATAGAAACGCCATTCAGACCGCGCTAAGGTACTTGCCACCCGAGACAATTTCTATTGATTGGCCACTCAATTTTAGGGCTCGGTTTGCATGACAAATGGTATAAATCTCAAGACTAATCTCCGAAGCATATCTGTTTACCCGATATTGGGTAGCTTGCTAGGTGTTCAGATCCTTCCCGAGCACCACTAAGTCATCTGCAAATACCAGATTTGTAACATTGCAGCCTGAAGAAACTCAAACGCCCCGATAACCGTCCACTGCACGTTGTATTACCCAATCCACAGCAAAGCTGAACAGCACTGGAGATAACGAGTACCCCTGTCGTACTTCTGACTTCAGTACAAACGGACAAGACTCTTCGTCGGAAAACGAAAACACGTGCTTTTTTCAGCATAACATGCCTTTACCAGGCTGACCAGTTTGAACTGGAGACCGACTGCAAGCATTATCTTCCACAATGACTCACGATCTATTGAGGCCAAAGTCGGCGCGAAAGATTATGAAGCATGTTGCAGTAGCGCTTTGGAAGTCGTAACGGTGTTCCAGAATCGTTAGGAGGATGAGTATTTGGTCGAGGCATCCAATGCCTGGTCGGAAGCTTCCTTGACTGGACCGAGCACGTGCATGCCTCGATTAAGCCAAGCAATTCAGTACGACGTGGTCGAACGCTTCTGCAACCACGTCTAGAAGATCGATACCACAGTAGTTTCCGAACACTGTGTTGCCATTTTTCGGGGGAAATGGAATCAGAACCGAGAAATTTCAATCGAATGGGAATTTTCCAGTTACCCAAGTCAGAGAAAATAGGTAACGAAGTGGCTCGGTGGCCACCAGGACGTAAGTCCTGGTGCCCTATAATCACCGACCGACGCTGATCTTTGCACGCGACTTCTGGCGCTCATTGACCAGAACCCGGCCACCAAACTACACGAGCTGGTGAACGAGTGTCACCGACTGATCAGTCTAAAGTCCAATTCCGCCCTCATCCAACAGTCCGACCGGGCCCCGCGGTCTATCAACAAGATAAATTCCACACGAGTGGTTTAAAATGTCCCAAACTTCGCGACAGCTTTTTTCCCAGTACTGACTGCCTCAATCAGTATGCGCGTTCCATCCCTCCGTGTATTTGTTTACCGTCTGGGGAACGAACTGGTCGCATCGGAAGTGAAGTCTACCACGGATAATACTCCTCATAGCGGTTCAAACACCTAACCAAACGATCCCAGTATATTGATGGATCCGAATGCGAAAATATATTTAAATCGGATCGTGAAGTCATTTCTCTGAGCCCCGCGAGAGAATCAGTCACATATCCATCTCATGTGTTTACGAGCACGGTTCTGTCTAACGAGTTCGTGACTGACTTTTTTTATTACACGCTTGCGCATAAGTGCAGTGGAAGGGATACATACCACAGCCACGAAGGCCCACTGCACCATTAGGGATAACCGGCAACGAAACCCTGAGACTTGAAGTGGAGAACCACACAAGATCACAATAGGTCAGGTGTGGTAACGATCCTGGAGACACTGGATTATTGTCCTGACATAGATCGTAGAAGCAACTTTAGCAACTGCGTGATCAGAAGTCGCTATAGACACGCGACGTCTTGAGCAGACCGAATTTTTGTCATTCACAGAGAATAGGTCCATTTTGGTAGGAGAATTCATAATGTTCAGTAAATTAAACGTGGTTAAAAAGCTGACAAAACTCGTTGAGACCTTCACTCACTAAGCCCAGCGATGCATCAAGACGCTCCATTACGGTTATGGACAGGGAAATCGAACGAACAAAGGTGGAGGCGGCGGCAGCGGAACGAAATTCTCCTCAAGTGTTCCAAAGTTATGAACACACATACAAAGAAGCGTATTTGACTAACTGTCATTATTAACTTATGGTTATAGAAAGAGACAACAATGCTTTTGAAAACCGATGACATGCGCTTCTACGCACTGATGATGTCATTTCCACTGGTGATGAAACGTTTGCGACCAGAACGCCAAATCAAAATCCCCGTTAGAGTTGCGTGCTCCTGTAGAACCCCATGACTGTTATGAAGGAAAAAATATATCTGCATAGCCTGCGATCAACGGGGTTGTTTTTTCATTTACGCGATGGGATTTGTTGATAGTAAGTGGATGATTAACGGAAGCTAGTTTAACCAATAGGCAAGTCAATGGGTAATCTACGTTTCATGACGTTTATGCGATCCATGAGGTAGAAATTGTAAAATATACAAAAGCTATTATGGGATACATCAGCCGATATATGGATCATCAAAACGCAGGCTCAATACATGTCTAGCATTTTATTACCAAACAAAATAAGCGATTTTGTTCGGGCGACTTCCTGCTCAGTAAAGGGCACTTTTCCCATACATTCGGACCCACGGATTTTCATCAAAATATTATTTTTACTGCAAAACTATTTAGGTCCCGAGTAGTTTCATTTTCCTATTTCTGTACTAAATTAAATTTTTCCCGCTGTTGTATACTTTCTTGTTGCCCTCTACTGTCGTATTACCGTTGTATTTTTCTCCCTTTTAATTGGTTAACTTATGAGTTTCACGAGATAGCCCGGACGGACGATTCAAACGGTAGAGCTGATGCTTTAGTTTGACTTATTTTGATCGTTACTACTAAGCGCACGGTACCCTGTTGCGTTCGGTTTTTCTCTCTGGCTAGCAGGTAGGCTCGTCTGATCGAAGACCATGTTTAATGTTCGAGTTACCGTCCAGCTGACAGTCTTTCGTTGTACGATTGAATGTCTAGGAAGTTCAACCCAGTGCTCAGTTGTACCAATGCGCTGCGAGACCGCAAATATCGTTCAACTTCTGCGCATTGTGCCCTATGTTGTGTGATTAATAGGCTGTCTTGGGTTCCGTATTGTGCTTTGTGTTATGTGACTGATATACTAATGCCAGTAAGATGAGTGCTATTCAGTCTTGATGAACTGAGACATTCATTGTCAATTGTGCGCTGCCGGGAAATGCAACAGATTTTCGCATAAATCAGCACATTACTGCCAGTCCAATTAGGTTTTGATCTGAACCTTTCAGTTACCATAGAGGCTTAGTCAAGACAACTGAATGCTGCCGAACATGCTCCCGACTCGTCGACAACAACACTTAGTCGAGTACCTATGTCAGCAAAGTTTCTGTGGGTGAATAAGAATAAAACAAAGCAAAAACCATCGAAATAGTCGACATAAACATGCGGGAACGCAGGCCATCAACTGATATCTTTGAGAACAACTTCACATCGCCGGCTCTGAAAGACGTTAGCGAGAAACTGGAATGAATCGAAAAACTGTCACCGGCTCTTCCACGCACCTTCCTCAGACAAGACATTGGTTTGTCTTGATTTAAGATCCCATAAACAGGTTAGCGGCCCGATTATTCGTCTGGTTTCGGTGGCTAAGGTTAATCACAATGATGCTCACGAACTACAACGAAACGCTAGCATAGAGAGTGGCGAGGTAAGCCTTATCACAGAATTTGTCATCACTTCCTACGGATCTATAATCACTAACTCAAACTAAGTCCGAAAGAGAAGCAACCTCGAAAAATAAAAGTAACCTTGGGTGAGACCTGCGGTTAACATCCGATTTGTAGTGTGTGTACACATAATTAGTGCTTACGTCCATTCTTATAGTCTGTCAAAGTTTCCGGAGGAATCGACAGCCGCTTAATATGCCTCGACAGAATGTCGGCCCATTTTTCCAAACTTTCAACGATATTCCACGGTTCAGCCATACTGACCATAATCACCGCGACACATTCGCCGAAATTTTTGGCATTTAAAGCAAACTTGAGCAGATGACTATGTACCACATCTCCATCAAGAATCCACACATTCAACTTTGTCTGATCTGGAAAGAAAAATGACGCGTTGAAAGCAAGCAAGAAAAGTGCGAACCATCCCGATCCTCATCTTTGATATCGATGAACGTATACTCCAATCCATAACTGGTTTTTGGGTCCTCGGTTCTCTGAAGGCGTGTGATCAAAGACGTTTTCCCACATCCATCATCTCCTAACACAATTAAAGCTCGTGTGGATGGTAATTTGACGGATGCTTTGTGTGTTACTTCCTTCAACAGACTAGACCTGAAGAACGACAACTTAAAAAGGTAGTCATCTCAAACCATAACCGCTTTCCATCGTCGTGAGATAAATCATCTTGACTCCCAACAGCATCCAGTTCAAAAGCTGGCATGACTTTTTATTCAAATCTGTAAAAATCAAGCATAAATGGAGTAATGTTAGTTTGTTGCCAAAAAAGATCTCTGCAGCCACATGAATTATTTTTGGCAGACTAATAGTTGACAAAATAGATGAGGAAGTGATGTTTAGTTCAGTTCACTCAGCCATTAATTTTGCACTTCTGTGCTCTGATTTTTGTCGATACTTTCCAGCATCGTCGGGTCAAGGGCAAAAGAATGGTAGTATAAGGTGAAAAATAGCCGAAAACAAAGTAGTAAACGGAAAGCATGGAGAAAAAGAAAGAGACCGAATGCAACTACGCCACTGGGTGCAACACCTGGATGTATCACTAAATCTTTCTAACCACCTGGTAGACAGGTCTGATGGATCCCAATCCGCTGCGTGACGCAGCCGGTCAGGTCAAACCTGAGCAGTAAAAAAATGATAGAAGGATGGGTAAATATATACTTGTATACATATTAGCACCGGCTTGAAATCAAACAAGGGGTCAACGCAACAACGACAGTCACGAAATAGGGAGAGAAGAGTACGATACAGCAAGATAGGCAGTTAGTGAGAGAGAGAGAGAGAGAGAGGAAAATGCTATTTTTTTTGCTTTTGATCGTACACTTTGCTTTGTTGTCATTTTGTTTGTTGGAATGATGTTTTTGTGATTATGGAGCACAGGAGTTCAACAGACAGACCACACAGTATTCGCGCCACTGACTTATTTTCGGCCATGCCCCTCAACGTCTCTAACCAACGCCAACCCTGATCTGTCGGGCTCCAACCAGGGAAACGGGAAGCTCCAACCAAAGCCAATGCTGATACCAGATTCTTCATACCTCTACGCGAAGTCATGGTCTGACCGCCGCATCGTTTCTTCCAGCCCTGTCCAGCACGTGCGAATAGAGCACGAAAAGGTAGGCAATGGACAGGCATTTGTAAAACATGACCGAGTCATCGGAGGTGGTGTAGATTGATCACTTCGTTAAGAAGGCGGCTTTCCATGCCCAACACACGACGCGCACTGTGTCATTACCCGATGTTCAACAACATCGGTTAACAAATAGGGAAAGATACCGAGCATCCTTAACGCGAAGTGGCCAGGTCTCGCAACCGTAGAGTAAGGCACTGTGAACGATTCTTTAAAAGAGAGCCGGATGTCACGGCGACGCCATAAGCGTCGCAGGTTTGCGAAAGCTATTCTAGCTCTCACTACGCGTGAATTTTTTTTCTCCCCAACACCACCTCCAGCCGTTATACAGCTCCCAAGGTACCTAAAGTTGTCAACTAACTCAAGCTGATAACTACAAAGGGTGAGTTAGTCGCCCTCTGACAGAGATAATCGCTCTACACCGCCTCCGATGGTTCGGGTGCGTTTTGCGTATGCCCATCGTGTACCTTTTCGTACTCTTTTTGTACGTGCTGGGCAAGGCTAGAAGAAACGGCGTGGCGATCACGTTATGACTTGGCGCAGGGGCATGAAGAAGTAAGCTTTGTTTGTTGCTTCCCGCCTTCATGGTTGGGGCCCAAGAGATGAGGATTGTCGTTGGTTAGAGATGCTGAGATATGGCTCAGAGCTGAATCCAGTGGCGCGAATGCTGTATGGCTTTTCTGTTAACTTTCTGTTCCCCATAAACAAATGAAAGACGGACAAAAAAATCTACGAAACTCGTACGGTGGAAATACTAACAAAAGAAGAAATTTGCTTTTACTTGTTGTAATCTTTAGGCTGATTGTTTATCCCCCGCCCCTCGACTTTGTAATTTGTTGTTGTGTTGGCACCATGCTTGCTCTCAATCCAGTGCAATATATATATATATATATATATATATATATATATATATATATATATATATATATATATATATATATATATATATATAAAGGATGAGTGCAGATACAGGCTCCTGCTAATTTTGCGAAAGCATTTTGCACTTGCAAGGCACAAAGTGCATTTCATACCTGAATAACTCAATCGCCAAGCGGTCCAAAGCATGTCGCATTGCGTGTGCACTATCACCCACCAACGCGATATCCTCGACATATTTCAAGTCGAAAACTCTATTCCCTGAAAGGAGTTCAATTCCACCGTTTGGAAGACCAGATAAGGCATCCCACAGAACAGCCCCTATGGTAAAATTGAAGAGAAATGGGTATATAGGGCAACCTTGTCGAACTCCACTGGAGACGAAAGTTGATCGTAAGCTTGACCCGACCAGAGGTGTGGAAACGCAACTCTTTGAGGACTGATACATGCTTCCCAGATACTCCATTTCTTAACAGTTCCATAGTGCAGTTCTATCGATGGAGTCGAAGGCCACGCGAATGTCCAGGAACACGATGATTGTCGGTCTTTGGAAAATGTGACGGTACTCTAGCAGTTGTCGGAGGGTGAATATCTGATCGACACATCCATGAGCAGCACGAAACCCAGCCTGCTCCCTGCGAGTCTGCTCTTCACGCGTCTGGTACAACCTGCGAAGTGTGACAGACGCACGCAGCTGCGACGCTATTGAGATAAGGCATACAAGTCTATGGTTAGCGCAGTCACCGTGCGAGCCCTTCTTAAAGATGGGGACAAAAATCGATCCACAACCCTCCACAAGGACGGAACCTGCTCAGAATTCTAGACTTTTGAGAACAAAACATGAAATTCATTAACGAGCTGCACTCCATCTTCTTTAAAAAGGACTAGGGGAATGCCATCGGAGCCCGGCGATTTGTGACGTACTAAGGCCTGAATTCCCTTTCGGATCTCTATCTCAGTAGGCGGATCTGTTGAAACGGACCACTGGACGTGTGCCAGAAGAGCTATACGAGAGGTCGACACTGAGGGCCAGCTAACCTGTTTGAAAGTGCTTCGCCCAACGTTCGAGACACTGCTTCTGATTGTGAACTGGCGAACCGTCAGCTTCACAGATTGTTTCACTGACGCCTAGAGATTTCCTACCAATGACTCGAATGAGACAGAACAGTCTGCAGGAAGTTCCCATAGAGGCAGGACGTCCATCTCTGATGTGCGTTGCGACCACCAGATTTCGCGGTCTTTACGAGCATTCGCGTTAAGTGCGTCTCACTATGGGTTGTGCTTTGTTATACTCGCTTCCAGCTGGAATCGGCTGGCGTGCGTCGAGAAGGCACAGAGATTCAGCATAAACCCAGGGTCTTGAGGTACGACGAGATAGGCCGCAACTCACTAGGCCAGCAGAATGCAAAGCAGTCTTGATAAACGACTAATGCTGGTTTGTCACCAGGTGAAGACGGATAAGCGAGATGGATCGGAAAGCTTATAGCAATTCAACCGTCGTTGCACCATGCGTTTGGAGCGCTCGCCACTTGGCGTACCGGCGATTAGAACGTCTGAAGTTCGTACCGGCATAAGACGGTCTGAGCACAAACCAAACAACCGTTCCCCATTTCCCGAATGACAGGATTCTAGCCCAAAAGGACTTCTTAGACGTGCCTCATTTGAGGACATCTGACTCTCTCTCTCTCTCTCTCTCAAACAGTCATATCTCCGGCTAAAATCACGATATCAACCTGACTTGCTTTTTGCAAGATGTCGTGCAGCTTTTGACATAGGGTATCTTTGACTACACCTGGGCTGCAATCGATGGATGCATACGCCGAAACGACAAACAGATTGCATCTATCGGAGCGGCGACTGCTTACTTTGCACGAACTCCTGAATCTCACTGCGCATAAACGACTGTCGGCTGGGATCCAGTCTGGCAACACCATTTCAGCTCATTCTTTCAGAGCAATGCCAACGCCAGCAAGACCAGAAGCCGCAGGTTCAGCGTCCCCAGGAAGGCGCAAGTGAAACTTCCCGGAAGCATCATATGGAGGCGTCAGTCGAATTATGGAACTGGAGTCTTAAATGCGAGTATCTTGGATGCAACACACATCAATGGCAAGGGGCTCAAGCGTGCGAGATAAACCAGCGTGTTGCCCTATACACAACAGAGTTTGCACGTTGAACGTGGCTAGTTTGAATGGGCATCGAGAATGAAGCAGGGCATCAGCCGGTAGTAGCGGATTCGGTGAGATTCGGAAGCTAGTCGAAGAAAAACAAAAGAGAACATAGCCAGGATTTCCACCACTAGAACCAACTCTAGACTTAAGGTAAGTCTATGGTGCCAGCCAAAGGAAGAAAAACTCGATTGCGATCTGCACCGAGCTCACTTCCAACCGCCGTGCATGGTTAGTTAAGACACGCAATATTTGTGGAGCAGAGTCGTCCTCTAGCGGGAGGTGGTCGCGTAAAAGTAAAAAGTAGACAGCACAACTTAGCCCTTTTTTCTGCAAACATTAAAGTTTAGGTTGTTACTTCGCAGTATGACCCAAGTAAATATAACAAAAACGCTGCTCCTTGTGATTGCTTTCCGTCAGCAATTTTCACTGAAAATTTTTATTTTACTTTCATCTTTATTTTCACATAACGAAGACAATTACAACAGTTAATCTCTCAGGGTACGTTTCCTCTGAAACGGACAGAAACTTATATCTGATTCTCGTTAATCCAAGAGACCCTCTAACTCACTGGCTAGACACGTTAAAGTAAATGACTAGGTGTGACGATCAGTGGCGAAATTGTATCAACAAACTTTTTTTATCGATTTGATATCAAAGCCTGTAGTTTTCTTATTGTTTCTTTCATATTCCTTTCCATTACTTTCCATCGAGGTTGCCACTAAAGGATGGCGACCAAATCCGCCGCAAAGTGCATGGCTCATAGTTGTCTGAATTGAACTGAGACGTGGCCAAAAAAAACTCATTTAATGGAACTAAAAGTGTAACATCCGTGCGAAAAAACAAGCATCTAGGGCTTTGAAGTTACAAAGAGGACTGTAAGACCTCATCATCACCACCATCATCATCATCATCGTACAACGTTACACAGTAGGGCAAGCCCCGCTGATCACTGCCTTTCTCACCACCTTAAACGTTCAATTAGAAAGTATGAATATACAAGATTGGCAGGGAGTGGACCTACACGAGTGGGAAAAGGAAAGAATGCCCTAGTAGCCAACACACGGAATACACAGTCTAACTGTACAAACGCACATCGATCAGTCATTCTGATTCGATAGAAAGTGACAACACGATTGCCACTGTTCACGGTTCACTGCCATATCCTTCAGTGTCTCCACCCAACTGGAAGACGGATCTTCGGAACCCCAACTACGAAGGCGTGAGGCACCTACTTTTCCTAAGTTCGCCGTACATTTTCTCATTCCTCATTGCCACGTCATCTGTTGACCTCCATGTGGTTTCTTCCACTCCTGAGGAGCAACAGAGAATAGGACACGGTATGGTAGACGTGTGTTTGCCATACGTAACACGTGCCCTAACCAACGAAGTCTACTAAGCTGGATACGCTGTGACAAAACGTTCTCCGAATTATTACCCAATACTCGCTTTCTGACCTCATCATTGCTCACTCGGCTATTCCACCCAATCTCAGCGATACTACGCAGACATCGGTGGTTGAAAACCTCAAGACGACGAATATCTTCCACACGCAGACCCCAAGTCTCGCAACTATACAACAAAACTGAACGCACTGCGGCACAGTACATACGACCTTTCAACTTCAGTGAAATATCAGGTCGACGCCACAAGTGCTTCAGTCCAGCGTACGACCCTCGAGTCTTGGACATACGCGTGTTCACCTCTACTACCGTACTCCCATCCGTCGTCACGCTGCTTCCGAGGTAGGTGAAGTGGCCGACAACTGCCAGCACCTCCCCATCGAGCATCAAGCTCGGAACAGTTGACATCCAGTCTTGTAACATCACTTTTCCCTTTGAAGGTGCAAAGCGCACGCCAAATGGAGCTACAGCTCTCGCAAGTCTATCTAGTGCACGTTGAGCATGTTCCATGCATTCGAACAAGCAGACGACGTTGTCCGCGTAATCTAGGTCACATAGCTTCCCACTATTTCCTAGTTCGACCCTTACATTCTGAAGATTTTGCAACGCACTCTCCATTATTTCGTCCATGACGAAGTAGAACAGGAATGAAGACATGGGACATCCCTGTCAACACACCACTGGTCGTTTCAAACCGACTGGATAGTTCACCGAAAACTCTAACGCGGCCAGAAGTATGAGAATACAATGATCTCAAGAGATTCACGATCTTCTGGGACATACCTTTCTGCTGAAGAGCACTGAATAGCGCTGTTCAATCAACTGAATCGAAGGTGCCTTTCAAGTCTAAGAAAACCATTACTGTCGGTCGGCGGTGCGTGCGACACGTTTCAAGTAGTCGGCGGAAAGTAACAATCTGGTCGATGCATCCTCGACCTGAGCGGAATCTAGCCTGCTGTTTGCGTGTGTTCCTTTTGCGAGCGGGCGTAACACGGTGCAGCAGAATCAAGGCTAATACTTCGGTGACTATCGCAATTAAGCTAATCCCACGATGGGTACTACAGTCATTGCGTATTCCCTTCTTGAAGATGGGAACAATCAACGACTCGCTCCGTATTACCGGAATACGCTCCGCATTCCAAATGTCACGGAGCAAGTTGGTAAGTGATTTTACCAAAGCATCTCCACTCAGCTTGAAAAGAACTGGGGGAAGTTCGTCGGGACCTTCGCCTTAGTAATCGAATGCTCGACTCCACTTTCACTTCCGATGGCGGCTCAAGTGATACCACCCAAGGAGACACAGTTGTTGACACAGGAGTAACTACACTGGCGCGCGGCCAGCTAAACTGTTTCTTGAAGTATTCGGCCCGACGGTCAAGTCTTTGCTGTTTGCCATGGATGGGTTCTCCATTCCTACCGCAAACCGTTTCACTGACCTGGGTTCGCCGTCCACTGGTGTGACAAATAAGATTGAACAGTCTTTGACTGTTACCTGAAGCAGCTTCTATTTCCATTTCTTCGGCTACCTGGACCCACCAATTTTCGTGATCATTCTTAAGGCTTTAAGTAACTTGCTTTTGTAGTTTTCTACGTATCTTATTCATCTCCTTACTGTTCAAGAGCTGACGCTTTTACTGTATTAGCCTGGTCGACCCTTGCGAAATCTAGCCTCTTTGATGGTCAACGGATCTGGAACCACAGGCAAAACCTGTCGCAACGTGCATTGCCTGATTGATATGAGTCCAATGCTCATCTACATTACCGTTCGTCGTAGATCCTAGCTCATGGGCTAACTTCTGCTCAAAACGGGTGCGTACTTTTGGATCAGACAAACGTTGCACGGCTAACCGGGTTTGCTGTTTGCGGTTTGCGTCGATCAGCATGAAGCTGGGGAGATAACTGCATTAAAACTAATGCATGGTCCGACTCTACGTATGTGGATCAGTAAGATCTACAGTTCTGAACAGAACTGCGCCATCGGTAGCTTACGGCGATATGGTCAATTTGACTCAAAGTACCTGTAGAGTTAGAGCGCCATGTCGCTGTGCGATGCGAGCTGTGTCGGAAATTTGTGCTAGACAAGAACAACCGATTGTCTGCACAAAACTGGAGAAGCCTATCCCCGTTATCTGTACGCTCAGCAGGTAAAGCACAACGCCCACCTAAACAAGCTTCTGATACAATAATTTTGCCAACTTGTGCATTAAAATCACCAGCTAGAACTACAATGTCAGAACCATTGCTGCTGCGAACAAGAGTGGCGATTTCATCGAAGAACTCCTGCGTGACAGAGCTGTAGTCCGTTGGGGCGTACGCCGAGATCACAAACAAATTGCGCTTAACACAGCTATCCTTTAGTATGTCAACTGGTCCCCGGAGTCTCACAGTACATAAACGACTTTTAACAGGGATACAGTCTAAGAGGGCAGCCTCAGCCTTGTCAGTCAAGACTATTCCTACACCACGCTGACCTGCAGCTCGAGCTACTTTATCTCCTGAGTTGGGCAGGAAATACCTTGATGAGATACCAGGAGCATTTGGTTGAATCACACTGCACGAATCCTGGATACGCGTTTCACTTGTGCAGCAGACATCAGTCTTCAGAGAATCTATTGTGAGCCCTAGGCACACCTGCTAGCCGGCCTGCATGACTGTACGCACGTTAAAAGAGCCGAGATTCAGAGACTGACGAGGCTTGAGAAAATGTGAGTTATAAGATAGAGGATTATTCCCGATACTATTTGACAATGAACCGTTGCGAGTATCGACCGTGTTATCAGTGGGAGCATTATGGGTGGATAGAAGAAGCGATGAGAGGTGGTCGGGGACAGAAGACAAATGTTGAATAAAAGAGAGGGAACTCTGAGCAGTAGCCCACTTATCACTACTCACCCCGCTCGATGCAATGGGCAGCGCGGTCCTAATTATCCTGCGCGACGACCGACGCAGCACGGAATTATTTCTATTCGTGCAGTTCATGGGAGATATTGGACGGGCGTTGCTAGGGTGTCCAGCCACAAAACAGGAGAACGATTAGGATTCTCATCCAAAGCCTTTAGCTCTAACAAGAACCTGTCCGCTAGGTAACGGAGTGGTTTAGTGGGAGCTCATTTGCTTGGATCAATTATTCTTCCACTGATTTTACCGACTGAGTTGCCAGCCCAAATCGACCCCCAACCTGGAGAACCAGGAGACTGGACTTCGTCTGGCCTCTACTTATTGGCCTTTCCGGCGTGATTGTATCTGCGGCTCAGGGAAGTCATCCTGTATGGCTCTTTCGGTCACAAAGGCACGCAAGCATTCACACCACCTCAAGGTGCAGTCTCGTCGTGACAACATTTGTTTCTAACCACTATGCCCCTGTAGAGGACACTGCAGCGAATAAACACGGAAAGTTTACCGGTCTAAAAACCTCCACTAGGTGGACTTAGGAGTGGAATGCTGTATGATAGCTGTATGATAAACTCGCCTTATCATGAAACAGCCAAATGGTTCGCAGCTAAATTGGAACTCATACGCAGGAGTCTCGACAAATACAGTCTCAAAGATTCATCTGAATTTGTTGAAACCATGAAACACCGAAACATAAAATGTGGCCAGATGTTTTCTCTGGATATGACCTCGCATTTCACCAACGTGCCTATCTCAGAGACTATTGAGTTCGTTTGTGGCTACATTGAAACTAATCAATTGCCAATAAGCATACCACGGAAGGACCTGAAAGAACTCCCTCTCAGATGTACTTTTGACGTCCAATTTGTTTAACTGAAAGCTGTATCGTCAATGCGATGGTGTAGCCATGGGATCACCATTAGACCCAGTCTTAGCGGACATATTCATGGCGAAACTAGAGAGCACGACATTGAAGCAGGAGATCCAAGAAACGAACTTAAATCGGCGTTACGTAGATGACATTATCTGCCCTAGAAATAAAGACACTGACGTAGAAAATGCAAAAGAGACGTTCAACAACGCGCATAAAGCCATTCAATTCACGGTGGAGACCGAAAGGAACGACTCGCTGGCCTTCCTGGATGTCTTCATACACAGGAGCATCAACGGAACAGTCGAAAGGAAGATGCATAGAAAGCGAACATGGCTGGACAGTACACAAACTTTCTCAGTTTTGTACCCATACGACATAAAAGGAACCTAGTCCAATGCTTAGCCTCACGAGTAAGAAAGTTACGCTCACAGAACATAGAAGAACTGCGCTTAGCTGAGAACACTCTCAGAGAAAACGGTTACCCTGAGCGCTCTATAGAATAAAATCTGAGAGACCAAAATGTGTTCCAAGTTATGACGCCCCCAAGAAAAAAACTGCTTATCCGTATGCCATTCAAAGGAGACACCATATCGGACCTTGTCAGCAAACGTTTAACACGTGCAGTGAGTGGAACATTCAACTCAGCTCGTGTTTCCTGTGTATTTGCAAGTTCTCCGATTATCCGAAATTCTAATAAGGATGTGTTGCCAATGCTGGCCACCTCAATGGTAATCTATTTGTTCAGGTGCAAATGTAACGCAACCTTCATTAGCCGAACGGCAAGGCAACTATCCCAAAGAATTAAGGAACTTTGTTCACGGTGGCTAAAACATGGAGGAACAGGAACCATAGGGAGTGCCATTCTCGGGCATCTGGTAGACTCAGGTCATCAAATAAGCATAGATTGAGCATTTCAAATCGTCTATCGAGTGCCCCTCAATCCCCACAAACACATCCGCTTACGCACACTGGTCACTGCAGAGGTGATTAACACCCGTCTTTCCACATCTGCTTTGCGTCCAAGCCCTCCAATTACCCTGGCCGCAAGTGGACCACCCACACCCCAGTGACTCAGCTCCGAATCATGTGACTGTCACAACCTGGTCGTGCGGATCGAAACGTTGATCCAATCCCAACCCCCTCCCACAAACTACGTTTAGTCCCAATGACTCTTGGTCATTTCATTACAACTATTTCCTATATGATTTGTAAAGACTAGAGAGTGAATCGTTGAAAACAACTGTTTGTCTCCGAAAACGCTTTCTCATGTCACAATGTGCTTATTCCGGAATCTTCGATATCAGTTGCTCTGTTGAATACTTGCAGATCGGTCCCTCCGGATGCCACATTCAATGAGATGCGTATTTCCTGAAATGCCAACCGACTATGAGCCTGAGAAATGATCGCGAACAGTGGTGGACTGCAAAGTGTAGGGAAATGGAGAAGACTGCATTTATTGGCATTACTCGGAACCTCAGACGTTCGATCAGAGGTACCGGTCCACATGAGCCCGGTGTAAGTGGGTTTATCGAGGAATCTGACGGCTCACTGATTCACTCTCAGGAACATCGCCTGGATCGGTCGGCGGAGCACTTTGAGGAACGATTCAGTTGGCCAACTATAGTAGTCGACCCTCACAGTATGTCTGTCAGAGAAGCGATGCATGTAGATATCACTCCTCCGTCAAAGATGGAGGTTATGCGGGAGATAAGTTACTTGGAAAGGCACAAAGCCGCTGGCCCGGATGGGTTGTCCTCATCATTTTCAAGGATAGAGGCGAAGCTTTGGTCTCAGAGTTAACAAAACTCCGAGTAATATGGGATAAGGGGCACATTCTCGGGGAATGATGTGAATCGGTGATCGTGCCGACTTACAAGAAAGGTGACAGATCCCCCTGTGAAAACCACAGAGAAGTTAGCTTGGTTAATATCGCATCCAAACTGCTCACCGGAATAATTCTCCACCGATTATTCATCGCCCGCGAAATGTGTACTCGTGAGAACCAATCCGGGTTTGTATCGACCGCATCTTTACTCTTCGACAAATCTTAGAGCACAGACACCTTGCGTAGGCCCACAATCAGTCTTTCTTGATTTGGAAACGGCGTTCGACTCAGTCGACCGCGCAGTTATCTGGCGCTGTCTCTCATTGAAGGGTGAACCAGAGAAATTTACTTCTCTTTTCCAATGCTTGTATGTGAACACCCAAAGCTAGGTTCTTGCTTACGACGGTCTTTCACTCGAGTTCATCACGTCTGACTTCAGAGTGTGCCAAGCAAAACATGGTACAATCGGGAAGGCAGGGGTAGGTAGTCAAAGTCCATGATTTGTTTGTGGGCGTGATACTTCCAGTTTGCCCAAGCCAAAGCAGGTGGTTTTCTTAGAGATCCACAACCGGAACCCTTAGCTTCCAAAGCTTAACCCGAAAGGCAGCGGGACGAAGAGTGGGGTCCGTAGGATTACCCATTTTCGCCGTATCCCTTCAACTTAGTAACTGAACTGATTTCTCAGGTAGCCTTATCCTCGTGTAAGTATAGCGGCATCGACCTTTCGTCAGGCTGTAAACTGTCTGACTTGGAATACGCGGACGATATTGTTCGTTTGAGTGAAGATCCATGTAAGTTGCAAGCCTTCTCAGATAGCCTAAACAACAGTGTAGCAGTGTTTGGGATACGTTTTGCACCTTCAAAGTGTAAAATGCCGCTGCAGAATTCGATTGGCTCGACATAAAATCCTGTCTTGGCAAAGGAAGTTCTAACTGGAGCGGATAAGTTTTGTTACCTGAGCAGTTACATTTCACTAGGTGGACAGATATGGGGTGAAGTATAATCGCGTATACAGAAGGCGCGTTTAAGTTTCGAAAAGCTCAGCCATCTGTGGTGTCGGCGTAACACCCAGTTATCTGTTAAAAGTAGGTTATACAATGAGGCAGTTAGGTCCGTTCTTTTACGCGGCTCGGAAGCATAGCCGTTGAGGGTAGGAGATAGGCGAAAACTGTCGGTGTTTGAGCACCGATTCCTCCGTACCATTGCCCGAATCTGGAGGGAGCACCGTATCAGCTATACTGAGGTAAGACGTAAGGTGTTGTGAACCAGAGGTTAGTCTGTAGATCAAGTACTGAATCTAAACGGATTAAGGTGGCTGAAGAATGCTACGCATGTCATCGACAGAATTCCTCGGCGTACGCTCTTCGTCGAGACAGGTAGTGATAGGAAGGTAGGTTGACGTGTTCAGTCCATGATATGGCAGTGGTGTATGAAAACCTTGACCAGTGGACTCGGCCAAGTAGAGCGTGTAAGACTTTTGGATTGGGACCCACGTGAACCGCCTACCAAATTGCTGGAAACATTAGGTGATATAGGTAGCTGTCGCGGCCAGTGGCGTAGTCGCATTCGGAGTTAGCCTTCGCCTTTGTGATTTCCGCCTATTACTGGTTTTTTGGGATCTTTTTCATCTCCTGCTCCTATTTCTTTGTTATTTACTGGGCGATGCTGGAAGGTAGCGACCGAGACCCGAGCACAGAAGTGCGAGGTTAGTAGCTGAGTAAACTAAAACTGGTGACATACGGGTACATGGCCGAGGAAAACCGAGAATAGTTTGAGTGAAACCACAGGAACGGGTTAACAGCTCAGTTACCAAAATAACCTCAGCTGATTAGGATTACCTGAGACGTTGATTTCCGATATTTTGAGCCTACATTCAGGAACTCTTAAGTACTTACAAAGGGCGAATATTGTTCTCGAGATGCACCTCAACCTACCACTCATTATGGCAAAAGCAGTAAGCAGAAAAAATCCAAACAGCGAAACTGATCGATATCGTGCACTAGCAAAATTATTTTACTCCTGCTAATAGAGACGAGGCGTTTCGCGACTCTGCTCATCTAGTCTTAGGAATTAGAGGTACAGGGAAACTTGTGCAGGTCTCGTCGTGACAGCTCCTGGGAGTGGTTCCATGAAAGAAGACGCCACCTTCCAGTCAAATAATCTCTAGCTTCCATCTGACGATGGATCCGTCACCTCTTTCACCACTTCCACTGGGGGCGAGTTCCAGATATTTGCGACTCTTCGGGACAGGAGACACACCAACGAATTTGAACTTTAAAAGTGATATTGAACGTGCACGTGTTCGGCAAAGTCTCCGTAACGGAAATTCTGTTTGTATTTCTTGTCCGGGGTCTCCTTGAATAATACGTCGGAAACAAATGAGGTCTTTTCATTTCCAATAATTTTGCATACAATAGCTGAAACGCCGGCATATTGCTAGCAACCTTTGTAATGATTCCTAAATAGTTCGCTGATGAGACGGGTGGCGGCTCTCTGAACCCTTTCAAGCCCGTCGCCAGTCGTAACGGACACGCAGTAACAGTGCCACACTATAACAGGACGAACGCGAGTAGCGCATAACATCTTAAAGACGTCGTAGAAGAGTGTACTGAACGAACTGCGAACTGTACCGCGGATGCTTCAAGCCGAGACATACTTCATCTGTGTGAGATCCGGTCCTCATCATTTTAATGATAACAAAATGACCAAGCTCAGCTGTTATTGCTGGTGGATGCACATCGAATAATTCGGGATGATGAAGCAATTTATGGGTGTGAAAATAACAACTTTCAATCACCACTTCAAACAGCTGGTTGAGTCGGTGTCCGGCTGGTAGTTTACAACCAGATGTAGTCCTCAGGGCTCCGTTCCGTGTCTGCTGCAGTCTCCGGCTTTCCTTAAAATGTTGCCATCAGTTTTCCAATCATCCACCCTTAGCTACGTCGACGACCTGAAACTATGGCGTCATGAGCACCCATGACGATAGAACTTCTGCAGCGAGGCTTCTCAGTCAGCAAAATACTCCTGAGTAGGTTCCCAAAGGCCACAACTTAGCCCAGTTTGAAGCACCCGGCATTTTGGTAACTACATCTGAACAGACTGAGAGTGCGGCGGCTTGTATTCCCTACTTCACAATACCGGCAGACTGACGTACATCATTTCATCTTGGGATGTTAGTTATTAAACTGTTATTTTTTCTGCTAACGTTACACGTTCGCGTACATCCTGGTATCTGAAATCCTTATGAACTGTAACATTTTACAAAGAGGTAAATGTAGGATTCGAGGTTTTAGACTGCAAATGAAGTAACCTGACGACTGAAGGTGACCGAGATTTGAAACAATACCCATGTAGCACACATCCCCATGTTAACGTTGGGTTTTGATAGGGATTTGGTTGGGATTTTCATTCAGTATTTTTGGAAAGTAAGACATATATTTTTGAGACGGAAATTGTTAAAATATTCCAAAAATGTTGAATTTCCGAAGAAAGCAGGCATCGAGATGCGTTACATTTTGTTTTAAAGTGCAGCCTCTCGCCATTTTGGATGGTCATTGCTCAATGGCGGTTCGTTGTTTTATGGCGGTGACTCACCGTTCTCGTCTTTAGATGGTTATATTTTTACATTCTGTTACACTAGATGCCATATACTTCGTGCAATCACCGTAGTAAACTTTCATGCACGCATATTTATGTTTGTTGGCCTTAAATATGCCGTTATCCATGAATAACTCACCTGCAGGTGAGATATATCTTACTGGTCACGAACGTGCCCCTGTCAGCTTCGTAGTGGATTCCTAAGTGATCGTATGTATGTGAAAACATACTTAAATGTCCATAATGAAATTAGTTTAATAAGAGAGACTTAAATCTCTGATGAGGCTCAAGTCGGGTTGTGGTTGGGATCTGATTGGGTTATGGTTGGGATTCCGTTGGGTTATGGTTGGGATCCTACTGGGTTTGCAAAAGTGGACTTGATGTTCGTTTTCAGTTACTATGACTGTCAAAATCAGTAGAAAATGTAGTTACACGACGGTAATGATGCTGATTCTTTCAATTCACGTTTTTAGGTTAACAAACCGAACATGACTGCCCTGTGCAGGTGGCAAAGATACCGCCTACGGCGAAAAGTGTTGATGATGGCACTGTGCCCATGTTGTATGTATGCGAGCCTGTGGGAACATCGCAATGGATGTACAGTGTACAACAGCCACGGTATGGTTCAATGGCGTTCATAATTTCCACAGAAACACCACTCATTGATAATCCTATCAATTTGGATAATTCTGGTTTGCTGCCAGCGACTTCTTCAGTCTCCTTTAAAGAGGATCACGGACCGATGCCAATATCTGCGATCGTAGCAGACCAAAGGGCTGATGAAGGTAAACTGGTGCGTATGAATAATACAGAACACTTCTTTCAGATGCAGAGAACGTTGATGACACTGGTGAACTGCTTCAGGAACTGCGTCACAACTTCATTAAATATCGCTTCAATATGTCTCAGCGAGCCGTGATTTTGCGCATACTGGCGAAGCGATTCCCAAGCATTCCTCGTGACCCAAGGACGTTGTGTGGGACTCCTAGGCGGTGTAATGTCAGCTGTCTGCAGAATGGGGAGTATTTTCACCTTGGACTTGGTAAAGGCATCGTGCAGTCCATATCGGCACTGAAACTACCTAAGTGCATCCTTGACATCCAAGTGCATTGTGACGGCACCGTCATCTATCGATCGTCAGACTCGCAGTTGTGGCCAATATTGGCGCGAATAATAAAACCACAAGTCAGTGAGGTATTCACTGTTGGATTTTACTGTGGTAAAGGGAAACCAAAGCCGTTAGACCAATATCTTCATGAGTGCATCTGTGAACTGAACCAAGTATTGCAACGGGGGATCTTACACAATAGTGTGCATTACCAATGTACCTTATCCTCTATTGTCTGTGATACGCCTGCTCGGTCGTATATTCGACAAGTTAAAGGGCATAATGCTTACTTTGGCTGTGATCGGTGCATTCAGCCAGGCTACTACACCGGGGGTAAAATGACCTTCCCCTCCATCAGTTCTAAGCTACGGACGGACGAAAGCTTTCGTGCGAAAAGGCACATAAAACACCACCTCAAGAACAGCAACAGTCCATTTTTGGCTGTTGAGATTGACATGGTCCGTACATTCTGTCATAACTATATGCATCTCATATGTTTAGGTGTGATGCGTAAATTACTTCTGTCTTGGCTCAGTGGTCCCAGGGACAGATTCGCTGGTATTAATGCATCTTTAGCGGACGAGCTTGGCGATCGAATTCTTCAATCCCATGTTGGCATTCCCTGTGATTTCCCACGTAAATGCCGGCATATTCGAGACACGGAGCGCTGGAAAGCCAGCGAATACCGGCAGTTTTTGTTATACTTAGGCCCCGTATGTTTGAAGAACATTATTTCGGAAACAGCTTACGACCATTTTTTGTCTCTATCCATATCTATTTATATTTTTTCGCATCCTCAACTGTATGTCCGTTACAATAACTTTGCATCGAATCTTCTACGACTGTTTGTTCAACAGTTCGAAGTGTTTTACGGAGCACATGAACTTGTTTACAACGTTCATAACTTAATTCATTTGCATGATGACGTACTTTTGCATGGTACCCTGGATAACTTTTCCGCTTTTCCTTTCGAATCTTATCTTGGTTTTCTGAAGTGTTTCATTAAAGGACCGAGGAATCCTGGACCTCAGTTGTACAAACGATTGATCGAGGGCGTATCCGATTTTCATCTATCAATCACACAATCCTACGTAGATGACACAGGTTCACTTCTACCCAGAACCCCCAAAGGCGATAATTTCATTATTCGGAAGGCGTTTTTTTCCAGGCAGTCACCGAACAATGTGGTTATTGTGCATAACTTCCCTGGTGCCATTGTGAGCATTACTGGAAACACTTTTTATTTCAAACGATTTCTTAATCCAAGACCTTTTTTCACCAAACCCTTACCCTCCACACATCTGTATATTTTTTCGGTGGATAATGTGGACAATGAAATTTTTTCGGCTATGAATGACGACATAGAGTGTAAATGTCTTTTACTACCCTGTGGAACACACAGCGTAGTTATACCGATTTTGCATACATTTTTATGAATTAAACTCGCTTTCACAGATGATTCTTCCGTCCATGATTACCTGCTGCGATTCTCGATGCTTGATTGTATAAATATTTTTTTCAGATGTATCGCCTCGTGCGCTTCACCAAGGATGGCTCGGTCGGTGTAATTCACCGAAACTGGTTTGTTGATTCCACACATACCAGATGGCCCAACGTAAAGAGAGCTTCCGAATACCGGACAATGTTAATTTTGGGTAAAGAGTTACCATCGGATAATCCGGTATACGAATGTCGGGAAGTATTTAGCTCAGGTATGAATCCATTTAATGCTTAACTCGCTGTCGGCAGAAAGCTACCACGAAATTCTGCAGTGTGAATCTAATTACCTGCAAGAATCAACTTCCGAACAGTCCGACGTGACGACGCCTATGACCATGTTCGGTACAAGGTACACCACCCGGAAAAGGTAAATTACTGGGGTTAGTTTACTCTTTCCAGACAGCCTATCACATTCACCAGTGATTCCGAGGACACAGATTGTGAAACCAACCCGAAGAGGAAATTTCTGGTGCCATTAACGGTTCCACCATCGCCGAAAATATGTCTCGGCGCAACTCAAAAGGCGGGGTTTGTCAAGCGAATTATTTAATTATTCCTTCTACTTAGACCGTCTTCCACACCGCATCCGGCTATGCGAACCATGGCCATGTCCTCTCCAATATCGTGCGTTCTTAAATTTAATTTTTTTACCACAAAAATTTGTAGTTTTGCGAACGTCAACTGTGGCAGTTCGACCGATAAGTCTACAGAAACTTCTGACACCCCTGGAGACAAGACAGTAATTGCGATGCTCGGTATGTTAGTTTCACAGTATTAACAGTGCATCTACCAGGGGAGCTGAACATCAAACTGTCTACCTTGATTACCCTTGTCAATTCGGGTTTTGAGGCTTTACAAAAAGAAGTTGCAGCCTTATCAAACGCTAAACCAACACCTGTGTCCTCTTTTTACAAACCAAAAAGAGCGACCACAATCGATGACCTGCAAACCATGGACACAGATTTAAATGTGCTTTCCAACTATGACCATTTGGTAAGATAACAAGTTCACTTATTACTTCTCTAGGTTTCTATGCTAACCAGGACTGTCACTAACAACCTTCGTGAGTCAGTCCGTAAAATGTTGTCCATCATGATAAGTGACGACGTGGCGAAACAGTGCTGCTGGTCAGGCAGTGTCGGCAAAACGGCTATTTCGCATTTGCGACTGATGAATGTAATTAAAGGCAGGTTTCAATTTTCTATATGATTCATGTCACATCAGACGCAATCTTTAACAGTCAGCGGCTTAAAGATGCTTCCGATGATGACGTGCAGAAGCATGTACAACATTGGTTTACCAATGCCAGGGACCGCGGAGGTTCGATCAGAAAACGCAGGTAAATCTTTTTAGACCGTTAAACCTAAAGCAGAATTATTTTTCGGTCCATCTAACTTATTTTTCTGGTAATAATTTTCAGTGTTTGAGCGTTATAAATTTTTTATTTGCCTCTTTTTTTCTAATGTTGCAGATGTAAATCGAGGTTCTCTGGAAGAAAAGAACAACCGGAAAATCCGCCAGAATAGACTGTACACTTTTTTAAATGTTCATAATACAATTTTATTTGAGCTACTTACTAGGTTGTTTTCTTTGTACCATGTGGCAAGTGGTGGAAATTGGGAAGCTGAGACCGTTCTCACGAGGTTCGCTAGAGCTTGTCCAGAAATACTGGGAAGAAGTAGGGGGGCTTTTTGTTTCGTTCTAAAATTTGGGTTATCCCAATGGGGCCCCAACTGGGAACCCATTGGGGCACGGTTGGGATGCGTAGCAAATCCCAACCAAAACCCAACATTTAGGCTAGGGTGTCCCAACCAAATCCCAATGCATCCCAACCAAATCCCAATGGGGACCCAATCGGGATTTGATTGGGATTGCTACTTGGGTATTTAATCTGCGAATGGAATACATAGTTTCCGTGCTTATCACTCGTCAACCTTGTCTTGATTCGCCAAAATTATCTACATTCTAAACTCCAAGCAATCTACTTCAGAAAACTACTCATTGTACGAAATAAATCGCACGCAGAGGCTACTGATCCAGCTAGGTAGTGCAACCGCCATCGCGAAAACACCGCAGTCCGCGATGTGGTTCAGTTCAGTTCAGTTCAGTTCAGTTCAGTTCAGTCTGCACAGGACAGGTAATGGCCACGGCCAATCGAGCGTCCAGAATTCCTTCGATAGTATGCACATCAGTTATGCACCCACCACTGCCGAGTGTATTTCGTCGAATCCCCGCTAAAAATGAGAGGGAAACGGAAAACCTCATCGCACATCAACTGCGAGAGATATTATGCATCGTGAGCGTTCACTGAGACAGTATGCAATGAGGGAAAAAGTCTGCTAAAACATACTCCAGAAGGACCACAATGCTACCCGTCATCCATCTAGTTGATATTCTTAAGGCTCACTACAAGGAAAGATCTCGTACCACTTGCGATCAAGGGCACATTTGAAGGATTGGACTGTCTGCAGATCTACCATTTCACTAGGCAGACCGTTCCAACTGTTCACAACCCTGTTGCTGAAGAAGTGCGATCTAGCCATCAACCTAGATCGGGCTTTTATCAACTTCTTTTCGTGTCCCCTTGTTCTGGAGTCTACGGCCAATTGGAATAGACTATCTGGTCTGAGGCTCGACTTCTCCTCCTTTCCAACGAGAAGAGATTCAGGTCACAGAGTCTCTGCTCGTAAGTCTTACCCCTCTGCCCTTCAACCATCCGCGTGGCGAGACGTTGGACTTTCTCTAGGCAGGCGGCGTCTTTTTTGTAGAAGGGTGACCAAGCCTGCACACTACCTTCTAAGTGAGGTCGTACTATAGCCATGTAAATAGGTACGAATACCTCCGGCTTCCGGCAAGACAAAGCCGATCGCAGTCTAAAGAGCTCCCCACGAGCCTTATGCGCAGCCGCGTTGCACTGCTCCGACCATTTGAAGTCACTTTTCATGATGATCCCCAGGTCTTTAACCCTACTGGCTGCCTCTACGGTGAACAGCTCTTGATCATGAGCGACAGTTAGGCTCTCTGTTGCCCTTGACAACAAATGGCTTTTTTGAGCGTTTAGAGGTAAGTCCCATTTGTATGCCCAGTTTAGGACGGTGCCTATTTCCCTGCCCAAGTCCGCCCTACCCTTAGATCCAACAATCTTCACATCATCCGCAAAAATAAAGCTGGGTGATTGAAGAGTGGATGCTAGGTCATTAATAAATAACAAGAATAGGACCGGGCCTAGGACGGATCCCTGAGGTACACCACTGGTGACGTTCACCAAACTGGAGCACCTGTCCCCCACTTTGACATAAAGCGTCCTGTGGGAGAGGAAGTCCTCCAGCCACCTATATACTGGCCCACCTATCCCGAAAGTCTCCATCTTGCATAGCAAAAGACGATGATTACCGGAGTCGAACGCCTTGCTAAAGTCGAGGTAGCATACCTCAACTTGCTTACCTTCGTCCAGTCGTCGAGCTACTTCATCTAAGAAGCACAGGAGATTGGTCAGGCACGATCTATTTTTCAGGAATCCATGCTGCGCCGGGCTTAGCATGGAGTGCTGCAGTAAGTGCTGGCAGATATGAGCACGGATGATCTTCTCGAGAACTTTACAGAGAATGCTAGTTAGGCTTACCGGCCTGTAGTTCTGCACATCCGACTTAGGCCCACTCTTATGTATTGCCACGACTGCCGCGACTTTCCAGTCCTGAGGCAGCTTTCCCTGGTCCAACGTGGATCTATACAATCTGCATACCGATGGAGCTATGATATCCGCCAACGGCTTGATGATAGCTGGATGAATGCCATCTGGGCCCGCTGACTTGTGGCTGTTTAACTCCTGTAGGTACTTACGCACGCATTCCTCTGAAAGATCTAGCTCGTTTAACTGAGGAGGATGAATCAGCGCCAGATCTACTAGTACCCCACTATCTATCCTATGTACACTACCAAAGTATTCCCCCAGGGCGTCTGCTTTGCCCAGTTCAGTTCAGTTCAGTTCAGTTCAGTTCAGTTCAGTTCAGTTCAGTTCAGTTCAGTTTAGTTCAGTTCAGTTCAGTTCAGTTTAGTTCAGTTCAGTTCAGTTCAGTTCAGTTCAGTTTTCACAGGACTTGGTGTGGTTAGAGCCAATCGTGTGTCCAGATAGTTGTGTTGTCGGCGCGTTTCCGTAGCTCCCAACACTGCGTGATTTTCTTTTTCTGAAAGGCAGAAATTTTGTGCAGTATCAGCCCGGGCAGAGTAAGGTGGAAACAATAAGTAAATTGCATCTGGCCCTAAAAGCTGCTTAACATAACTCGGGGCATACTGCCACACAACATAGGTCTACTGCTTTCTTAAAAGCCTTCACTGTTGTGGTATTTATGACCTCCTCCGGGAGCTTATTCCAATAGGATACCACTCTATTTGATAAGTACTTCGTCCTAATTTGGAGCATCGAATGCTTCCTTTGTATTCTAAGGCTATGCCCCCTTGTACCTCTCTCGGGGTTCAGAGAGAAAAGGTCATCTCGTCTTATTCCTGACAGTCCTTTCATTGCCTTGAAGGTTTCTATCAAATCCCCGCGAATGCACCGTCTTTCCCGTCCCTACTAGACCTGGTCATCACCAATGATCGGTTCCTAATAGATGTGATGCATTACTTGCCGCCCCTCGGCAAAAGTGATCACATTCTCATTGGATTCGATTATATCGTGAAATGGCCTCCTCTTCCGTCAGAAACAAACATTTTGAGATCCTTCAAAAGGACCAATTTTGACCAATTCTGTGCATTTTTTCGCTCTCAGCTAAATTCAACTAACCCAGGTAACTGGGTGGATGAAATGGCAAAGAATCTCAGAGAGTTAATCTCCTTAGCTGATAGGCATTTTGTCCCCAGAATTCGTCAGCCACAGACCGCTAAGCGATCCCTCCTTCGCCCCATTAGGCGCATTCCAGACGAACGCGCACGCCTCTTTGCTAGATATAAAGCCACAGGCCTTGCCCGTGATGCAGAAGACTTCAGGATCATACGGAACATATGCAAAGACAAGATTAGTTCCTATCAGAATGCAGTCCAGCGATCTGTACTTGATCGAGCACGGACCAATAAGACATTTTTCTTTCAGTACATACGCCGTCTTAGGGGTACAGCTCCGACGCCATTAGCTCTCAAGGATAGTGCCGGATCTCCAATCACTCCCCTAGCCAAGTAGCCGAGGCATTCAGCTCCTACTTCCGTACAATTTTTAGCTCCATACCCATATCATCCCACCCTACCATGCACCCGTTATCTCTGACCACTACCCTTAACCGCGTCACTATTCCCATTGGTGCAGTCGCTCAAGGTTTCCGACGGCTCAACCAATATTGCTCTATGGGTCCTGACCTAATCCACCCCCGTATTCTCAAGGAAGCCGCGGATACATTAGCTGCTCCTTATGCCTCGCTTTTTCAGCAATGTGTTGACGATGGAGTTTTCCCCTGTAACTTGAAAAAAGCAGTGATCGCACCGATCTATAAGAAGGGTGGTAGACAACTTGCTTCTAGTTACGGACCCATAAGCCTCACTAGCATCTCCAGCAAAATTTTCGAGGGAAATCTTAAGAGTGAGATTCTTTCTCATCTTCATAGAAATAAGATCCTCTCCCCGTCCCAACATGGGTTTCTTCCTGGCAGGTCATGCATCACCAATATGCTTACTGTCATGGATAGTCTAACGAAAGCCTTTGATGATGGCCAGCTCTCACACGCTGTATTCATCGATTTTGCTAAGGCCTTCGATAAGGTCCCCCATGCCCCCTTTCATTATAAGCTGCAGACATACGGGATCACAGGCTCCATGTTAGCCATTCTACGTAGCTTCCTTACCGATCGCACCTTTGTGGTTAAGTCGGGAATGTTTTGTCTCAACCCTCTCCAGTAACAACTGGGGGCCCCCAAGGGTCGGTCTTGGGTCCTCTTCTTTTCTTGATCTATATAAACGATCGTCCGACAGCCCTTCCTGCGAACATTGCCATGTACGCAGATGATGTAACCCTCTGGAGTTCAAGCGTTGAAGACCTGCAAATTGCAGTTTATGAAACGAAACGCTGGTCCGAGGAATGGAACCTCCCAGTTATTGATGACACATGCGTGAGCATGTCTTTCGGCAGAGAGACTGGTCACACGTTCTCCATTAACGGGGCAACCACACTGCCAAGGGTTGACCGACACAAGGTGCTCGGTTTCTGGTTAGATAGTAACTTATCCTTCTCTCATCATCACCAACTTGCGAGCAAGTCTGTCTTTCGAGTCCTAAACATGATTCGAAGGTCCGTCTCGCGCATATCTAAGGATGATTTCCCCATAATTTTCGGCACGTACATCCGACCTCTTCTGGAGTACGGTAGTCAGATAGTGCACTCTGGTCTTGTCCGAGACCGTGAGATCCTAGAAAGAGTTCAGCGGGCCTCCACCAAGGCAGTAAGGGGTCTATCCCATCTACCTTATCCCGTCCGCCTCTCACTCCTCAACCTCTATCCCCTTGACGTAAGACGCTTAAGAGGTGATCTGTTTTTGATGTTCCACCTTTTTGAAACAGGTCACAACGATTGCTTCTTCTCCGTCTTTCCAGCCTCTTCTCTCCGTGGTCACAGCAGAAAAGTTTTCAAACCGAGGCCACGCACTTCACTGAGGATTAACTATTTTAGCTATAGGGCTATTACTCTGTGGAATGCACTTCCGGAAGTCACTGTTCTCTCGCAGAACAAAACTATCTTCAAGAAAAGGCCAGACCTCTACCTGGGTCTCTCCCAATAATTCCCTTTGTCAAAAATCAAACAAAATAGTTGTCTTTTATCGCATATATGTTCATGAATGCCGCACCCCCACTCAGCTTAAGGCACTGTCCACAGTGTGACACTGCATGATGTTATGTGTATCTTGTTTTCGCTGCCACCCCCCCCGCCCCCCCCCCCCGCTTCTTTTTACTCTCGTTTCAGCTCGGTGAATCCGACAGAAGATCAAAGATTTCCTCAAGAACCGAGACAATTGGGCTCAAAGCCTCGAACCCGTGTAGTACTTCAGGACTTCAAGACTTCATCGAGACAAACCGCCCCGAAACCGATCGGTCAAGGTCAACTTGGCGCATGAATCAGGTTGTCTCAAATTTTTCCTTTTTCCGTCTTTAAGGCTTGATTTTGGGTAACATCTAGTAGCAACATTTATCCACGCTAAAGCGTCATATTTTCCGTGACAATAACTGCGACACACCATTGTGCGTCCGTAATTTATTACCGCGAGAACTCTACAAAACACTCTACCTGGAGACCTAGATCTATTACTACTACAAAAAGCCCTTTGCGAGCCCACCCTTAAAATACCCAGCGTTCTTTAGATAGTTCAACTCTTTCGGTAATCGTCTGTTCCCTGGCGCCGCCCCACAGTGAGATCGTAAAATATCAGCACGAGAACTTTCTGGGAAATTAGGTATAAGGCCTAACTAAAATATTTCTGGCGACTCCAACTCTGAAACCATTGTCGATTCTCGAACAATTCACGGAAATAACTGAACCATCATATCAATTCGTTTATCAATTTAAATCGGTATAGTTTTTGCTTAGCTATCTAGAGTAATACTAAGAAATTACGGCTTTTTAGTCTGGTCCCATAACCCCAAAAACTTTCCATGGATTTCCTCCGGACGCGAAGTCTTGACCTAAACAGCTAATTTAATAATTCTTACAAAAGAAGTCCTTTAACCGCTTCCCAGGATATGAACTGAGGGAAACTTGCGTCTAAAATAAGAAAAAGTTGGCACCATCGTGCGCGACTGTGTGGCAGTCTACCACCCAATTTAACATATTCCCTGAAAGAAGTCCTCGTTTAATGTCAGAGACTCATTATCAACAGTTCCATAGTTTAAAGTTTCTCTGGTCCAGAGCCACAGGGTTGCACGTTCTTATTTCAGTAAGCCTGTACATTGGGGAAAGTAAGACTACTCTGTGTATTTAGCTCTCTAATGCAATCGCTGTCGGTGTTGCAATGCCCAAACTACCAGCTAAACAAACCGCATCCTCACTGGTTGGTCGTACCAACATCCGACCAAAAGTACTCGCCAAGTTGAAAGTCGCAAAACTCCCACTGAATCCTTGTTCCGTCAGCCTGACCGATGTTTTTTTGGCCGGGCAAACAAAAGGGCGGAGACCATAGAACACAATCTCCTTAATCCCAGCAGCCACATTTCTTTGATTGATACGACCCTATCCAAGCTAATTCCGCTCACGTACATCTCTGACCCTCCAACAATTCCGTCAACCCTAGACCTAGTCACGGCTGGGCGCTTCATAGACGCCATTGCCTCGGAAATAGTTCGAAGAATCAGCAACTCAAAAAATACTGTTGTATTTAATATTCCCGACAGAATCCCTGTTGAGAAAGTAAAACATAACCTTCTAAGTTTTATTAATATGGCACACCATCCCTGCCAGTGCTTTCGGCTACGAAAGAGCATTCAACGCAAATTCTGCCCAGCGTTGTTCAAATTTCTTGACAAGGAACCCGCTAAACAATTCATTAAGAGCCAAACCACCGTCGCTTTGAGATTGCTGCCGACAAAACCCCACTACAAAGGGAATTCGCCAGATCCACCAGCACGCATTCAGCTTCGTCAAAAATTGTCCGCCCTCAACTATCCGCTTCTTCTCAGTCTGACGATGCGCAAAATGCATGTAATATCAATTCGGCTTCATGTCCACCAGAACATCGATCCCATGTGTTTGACGTCGATTTAGATATATCCATTTCAACGTCACCTCACCAGCCAGCGCCCAAGAAACCAAGAAGCATGGAGTTTACCCCTGTCAAGCTGTCCCCTCTTGGGCTGACTAACTCGATTCCACCAATAACTATCACCGAAAAATCGGCCACGATCGATGATGATGCGAACCGCCTAACTGGCTGAACAGCCATACCCAGAAATCCTCAACCCATCAAGGGAGTCACCCCAAATTTTTCTTTTCCATCTCTCCACTCGGCTCCAATAGCCACTCTGCAATCTACGGTGCCTAGGCCATCCCCTAAACCAGCGAAAACGTCATTGCTTGGTGGACTGCACATTGTTGACACTACGGTCAATCCTAACTCACTCACCAAGCCACACTTCCAACGGCTAACGACCCCAAGCGAGGCAACACTGAGTGCAACAATGGACGAGAAAACGTCATTCAAGACCAATCTCCCCAATCTAAACCACCAACCACTAGTTGCACCGTACATTCCACCCAGTATCGCGTTTTCTACACCTGGTTATCACCCTCATCAGGCTGGTACTTCTAACCTCCGGGCCTCTTCAACAACGCTACCATTCATACCAAACGATTACTTCAGTGTTCTACATAACCTCTATCGTAGCCTAAGTAATATTTTCTCACATGAATCTCTTTCCTTTTATCATTCACGCATCTCACCCACCCTGAATCCCTTTTCTACCGCAGGCCACTTACAACAGTACCCACGACCTCCCAGTTTCTACGCCAACCAACATCCGTATATCCCACTTCCATTTCACATTCCCCCTCCAGGTTACAGCCCATCAAATTACTGATGTCAATAGGGCACCTGTGTTACCGCCCGTATTAAGGCAGGTGCCAAGATACCTGAGGCTGCCACACTTCCTTTTACTTTCCCACTTAACAGCCACTTAACCCTCCCTCCTCATATTTCTACGTCCCAGCCACCAATATCTACCAGTAGTAAAGCACTCGATAGTGATCTTTCGCGGTGTTGTTCCGCACTAAGTTGACTTACCAACCGCCGACATCCTTCCAATCTAACGAATCTCATCAGTACTAGCCATACCCAGCCTAGCTCAACAACCAAGCTGACTTCCACGCCAGGTGTTTCTACTCAGCTTATTTCACCATCCTTATTATCGACTACTCCATCTCAAGGAATAATGATTGCGTCAGCCGATCCGCCTTCAGCAAATGAAATGTCGGAATCCTATGAAGATCTTGACGGTAACCTTGACTCCACTAAACGGTTTTCATTGTCTATGCTGAATGCACGATCAATAGCGGATAAGATGCGAATGCTGCGTATATTGCTGCTCACGTCTGATTACGACCTTATTTTAATTACCGAAACCTGGTTGACATACAACACTCCAAACAAGGATATCGCTATCACCGGATACCAAGCTTTCAGGAAAAATAGACTCACTCAGCGAGGGTGAGGCTGTCTTATATATATAAGACAAAACATGCGAGCGAAAATATTTCAGCACCCCATACTCGATAACTTGCCGGATTCAGTTTGGCTACAGGTCACTACAGGATGTTCTGACTTCATTGTTAGTTGCATCTACCGCCCCCGAATACTAGTCAAAACGACTTCCTGCTTATCATAGAGGCGTTAAACGTTGTTGCGGATATACCCGGCCCAAAACTGGTGGCCGGCGACTTTGACGCACCAGGCATCCGTTGGTCCACTTTGAAAGCCCCACATCACTTACCACACTTCTTGACCAGCATTCGTTTAGGAGGATGGACTCAACATGTGATGTGTCCAACTAGAGGCAGTAGCATTCTTGATCTCATTTTTACGGTAGGATTATCTCGCGCACACACATCTATCGTGAACAGCATCCCAGGTTGTGACCACTTGCCGGTAAAATGTGAGTTTTCAGTGTCAACACGAACCGTCCACAAACCAACCGTTAAAAGACCGTTTCATTAAGCTAGCTGGAATCAATTACCCTCACTCATTCGCTCGCAGAACTGGGATACTTTCTTTTTATCTGATGACTTGCATACCGTGGTGGATCATCTTTACTCCACACTAAATGCACGTCTTGTCGTAATCACCCCAACCCAAGGTCTACCTGGGCGAGACAGACCAAACGGTTTTTGTCGATTAAAGCAGAAGCTTTCTACGCTACAACGCAAATTCCTTAGGTCGAGAGACTTTTCGTTGTTCTTGCAAATGAATCGTTTATCTCATTCTATGAAGTTGATTGAAATCTCCTTCAGTAAAACACAGGAATTAAGGGCGCCGAGTCACCCCAAGAGGTCAGAAGCTATATCTAAGCTGATGAAGTTGAGAAACAGTCAGTGCAGTTCTCTTATCCCATCCAATATATATAACAACAATTATATAACGAACTCCCAAGAGATCTCCGAGGCATTCAGTGCCTATTTTGCTTCGTCTCTAACGACCGATGACTCCCCATGCCTATATTACGTTGAGCCGCTGATATCTGCACAGTTATCGAGGGCTACATTTCACCCAAACGACTTAACAGTACAGCTAACTAAAATTAGGCGGCCATACCACCCCGGGCCAGATGACGTACCACCGGCTACTTTTAGTCTAGGTGGCACTGATATCCCATTCTTGCTGTCAAAGGTTTTTAATTTATCTATGAGCAGTAGCGTTTTCCCCTTCCATTGGAAAACATCAGTTATTATCCCAATTCCTACGAAAGGTTCACGCCAGGACCTAACCAAATATCGACCAGTGAACCACACCCCTATAGTTTCCAGAATTATGGAAAGACTGATAAAAAATAGGCTGACAACTCATCTACTGAACAATAACCTCATTAACACTGGACAGCACGGTTTTCTTCAAAGAAGATCCTGTGCCACCTGTATGAGTGACTTCACTAACCTAATAACTACGGCCACTAACAGTGGTAAATCAGTGATCGTAATCCTCCCTGACATGACTAAAGCTTTCGATCGAGTATCCCACAATAGGCTCATGGCGAAGATGAAAACCTACGGAATTGTTGACCCGATCCTGAGTTGGTTTCCATCATATCTAACATTCCGAAAGCAGGTGGTGGACGTTGATGGCAGTTTATCATCACCTCGACCAGTAACTAGTGGAGTTATTCAGGTTAGTGTACTAGGTCCCTTACATTTTCTTATATGTTAATGACATTTTTAACGTCATCACACACGGGGCTGCGTTCCTTTTTGCAGACGACATAAAAATTATGTACTCCTTCGAACCTGACGCCTTAGCTTCTACCATTGCTAGCATAACGGGCGATTTACTATCGCTAGACTCATGGAGCAACCAATGGTTGATGAAATTCTCCGCTGTCAAAAGTTATATCCTTATGTGTAAGTGTCAGGTTCCCGCAGGAACGTTTAAAATTATTGATCAGTTCATCCTCAGCAGTCCGGAGGTAAGGGACTTGGGATTACAATATTCTTGTACATTTGATTTCTCCGAACATTCGGCCGTTCAGGGTGCTAAAGCTAGACGGCTAATTGGTCTGATTAATGGAGCCTCCGGTCTTCCAGATAGCAAGCTAAGCATTTTTAAAACTCATGTCAGACCACTTCTGGAATATTGCACTGTCGTCTTTTCTAACATGGGACAGATTGACAAATTTGAAATTGAGAATGTACAACGTAGATTTACCAAACAATTACTAGGATATTCCTCGCCTTTAAATTATATGGGAAGGTGTGAAATATTGCACCTAGAGCCCCTATGGCTGCGCCGTCTACGAATGAACCTGTCTTTCTTTTGCAGTACTGTAAAACGTACATCTTGCAATTCGGCCCTCCAGGTCAAAACTCCCCCAGCTAGTCTTGACGATATAGGGACTCCATGGTCTTGATTCCAGTATCCAGGGCTGCGAAGCGGTCTAACTTACTTATTATTAAATATTCCTCCCTCCGGAACAAGCTCCTACGTCAACTTTGGTCAATGTCTTCGGACTCTTTATTATTCAAAAAAAGAAATAAATAAACATCTAACTGTCTAAAAACTCATTTGAATGCATGATCCCTACATGTCTATTACCCGAGCCTACGAACTGGGTGTTACGAACGTTTGAGCAATGCGTAGCCAAATTCGCAACGGATCCCGAAATCAGAAGACGATTATCCGTGATAATTGTACGATACTAGATTATTAAAATAAACAATGACATAAACAATATACGAACCTCAATAATACGATCACAAGGACTCAACAACGAGAAACCGAATAGCAGCGTGTGAGCAGACAGCACGTGCGTCACGCAGGTCCTGAACAAGGATGTGTCAAAGTAGCGCTCTGGGCGCGAACAAACAACAATTGGTCCAGAAAAACAACCAGTTCGTAAAGACAAGTCAATAGTGTATGGAAATGAGTGATGTTGGGAAAAACACTGAATCGCGAGGGAAAAGGGGGGATTTTCCACGACCGGCTGTTACACCGCCCACCAAAATCCTTCTGGATCCTTAGCAAAGTCAAAGGTTCGGTATAAAGGTACTGATTCTTCCTATCTGCCTAGGCCCTGCTGTCAGTGCGCGCGTCTAATGCTCGTCGTCGACGTTCTACTACTGGTCGCACCTAATCCATTGGATACATAGACGTGAGGCTAGTCTACATCTTCCACGAGACCAAATGACCGATGGCGGGCGTGAATGGTCGCATAGACGTTGTCCTCGCAAGGGGCCGTCCGGTCCTGGAAGTACGTGCTTGAATGTGTGTGTGTGTGCGTGTGTGTGTGCCGGGGTTACAATGAAATCACAGGTATGACTACACATCAAAGGAGGACTTTCTGCAATGTCAACAAAAGACCGCGTGGCAAGAAAACGAGTAAATGTAGCATGTGTGTGCGTGACCTGAGCTCCGCTACTTCCACATATGCTAGGGCATTCGGTAGCGCCAACAAAGGCAAACAAAGAACGCTGTCACATGTGTGATGGGTTTACGGGATGTAGAGTGCGTCGTGCATGCGTGTATGTATCGGGATGTATAATGGAATCGCACTCATCACCACATATAGGAAAGAACCTTCTGTAATGTCAACGAAAGGACCGCGAGCACCTTAACGTGTTTGACGGAGATTGTGTGGTATATATGGTGTTTCTTTATCCACCTCGATTACTGGTGTGAAAAAGGTTTACTAGGCCTCAGGGTTATCAGCTCATCCGTCTTCGCTCTCGAGTAGGTTAATACTGCGTATGTCACGAATGAGCACTCCGTTAGCTGTCTTCACCTTCACCGTTCTTATCATTCCGTCAGTGCTTTTGATGGTTTCCGTAACTGCTCCCAAAGACCAAGCGCTGAAATGCGCGCGTTCGTCGGCGATCATAACCACGTCCCCAACATTAAATGGTCTTGTTTTGGCCAGCCACTTCTGTCGAGTCTGCAAAGCCGGTAGGTACTCCCGTAGCCATCGCCTCCAGAAGACCTTGGCCAGATAGTTTGCTTGCTTCCACCCGTGGAGTTAGCTCCCACGAAGGTTTACCGGCCCTTGGAAACCCTCGTTCGACCTTAGCGTGAATAAGTCGTTTGGGGTGAGCGCCAGATGGGTGGGGTCGCCGTTCAATACTGGAACCAGGGGGCGGTTGTTCAGGATTCGCTCCACCTCAGTCATGACGGTGTTCAGCGTCTCGTCGTCGGGCGGCTGCTGCTCCATGATTGACAGCAATATCCGTCTGGCGGACCGGATCATGCGTTCCCATATGCCGCCTCGGTGACTGGCCTGTGGGGGGTTGAAATGCCATCGTATGCCGTAAGCCACGGTTCGATTCCGCAGTTCGTCCCTGTTTATGTTCTTGTGCCAACGCTGCAATTCCCGTTGAGCGCCCACAAAGTTCGATCCATTATCTGAGTATATATCGGCCGGTACGCTTCTTCGGTTGATGATTCTTTGCAAGGCCCGTAGAAACGAATCGGTCGTCATCGAATGTGCGACTTCCAGGTGTACCGCACTTGATTTCATGCACGTCATGATACATTCGTATCGCTTTTCTAATCTTTTCCCGCACTTGATCTACAAGGGCCCGAAATAGTCCAACCCGGTGTCACTGAACGGCCACCAGCCCGTAGTCACCCGGCATTCTGGTGGTGGGGCCATGAGTTGTTTGCCTGCTGTGGCATTGCGTCTCCTGCATTGCACACACCGTCGGATTACGCGTTTTACAGTCTCTCGTCCTCTCAACAACCAAAGACGCTTTCGGATGACGCTCGTCACGTGACTTTCCCCGGCATGTCCCTCCATGGCGTGGACGTGTTGAATCATTAGCTCTACTACAGGTTGTCTCGCAGGCAGCAGTATAGGATACTTTGTGTCGAAGTTCAGGTGGGCGTTGGTCAGCCTACCATCCACCCACAGCAGTCCGTTGATGAGTTTGGGGTTTAAACGCTTCAGCTCGCCTCTTGGAGATGGCATGTCTTCATTGGTCGGCCCCACTTCTTCCGCCCTCTTGAGTTCTCGGGCGAAAGCCTCGCGTTGTATCATTCTGAAAATATCGTACTCTGCCGCTTGTAGCTCATCGGGACCTATCGGGCCGACCGGTATCCGACCTGAGGGCCGTAGCCCTTTCATGACTAGAAAATTTCTCTTGAACCTGGTTAGCCAAACTAGCGAACGAAGCGTCTTCATCCAGGAAGAAAACCTGACCAGTCGCGATAGAATGGACGACGCTTCGACGACGTTGGTTGCTATCACTACGCCTTTGATCTCCAGTTCCAATTCCGTAGGGGGTTTTAATTCGAACACGGGCCAGTCCTGTTTGGGCAATTGCAGGAAGTTTGGCCCTCTCGTCCACGTGTCCAGTTGCCTGAAGTTGTTCGCACCTCGGGAGCACAGGTCGGCCGGATTATCGCCAGACCTGACATGACTCCACTGGTGCGTGGCTGATTCATCGTGGATAATCGTGAGCCGGTTAGCAACGAAAGTACTAAACCGGCTCCGTACGTTGTTAATGTAGTAAAGTACTATCGTTGAATCCGTCCAGAAGCTCACCGACCAAATGTAGAGATCGAAACATCTCTTCACAGCTTGCACCACCCTGACTGCCAACACGGCTGCGCTGAGTTCAAGGCGTGGGATTGAGACCGACTTCAGTGGAGCAACGCGGGCTTTGGCGAACAGGATCCTCGTGGTATATTGTCCATCTCCTGCGCACCATCGTCCGTACACCACAGCTCCATAACCGACTTCGGATGCATCGGAAAAAGCATGTAGTTCTCCAGTCCGTGTCGCATGGCCAGGGGTCAAACATCGTGGGATTCTTATGTCCCCTAATTTCTTCAAGGTGTTCAGAAATTCTTCCCAGTCCAGCCGGTCCCCTCGGTCCAGTGACTGGTCTCAATCAACTTTCTTACGGCACAGCCGCTGCAGCAAGATCTTTCCGGGTAGCAGCCATGGTGAGACGAAACCGAGCGGGTCGAACAAACTTGAGACGGCAGATAGTATGCCACGACGGGTTATTGGCAGCTCGGGAACGTTCAGTTCGAAAACAAAATCGTCCGTTTCCGCGTCCCATTGTATCCCTAAAGTGCGCTCGATAGGAAGTGGAGAGCCGTCCAAATCTCTTACCCTTTCGGCCTTTTCGTGATACGGGATGACCTTCAGCACTTCTGAAGCGTTCGACATCCATTTAGTTAGATGGAAGCCGCCCTCTTCCAGCAATCTCGTCAGACCCCTGAACTGCCCTAGAGCTGATTCCACATCATCGAATGACCCAAGGTAGTCGTCGACGTAGAAGTTCCTGCTGACGCTTTCTACCACCGTCCGATGTACTAGATCGCCATGTTTGTTCGCTGATTCTCGGAGGGCGTAGTTTGCACAAAATGGTGACGATATGGCTCCGAAGGGGTGGACGGTCATCCTATAATTCACCACTGCGTTGTCCCGGTCGCTCCCTTCCCACCACAGGAAACGCAAAGCATCTCGTTCTCCTACCGGAATCTTCACCTGATGGAACATTTCCCTAATGTCAGCGGACAAAGCCACTTTACTCACTCTGAAACGGCACAAAACATCGATCAGTGGTGTGGTCCAGTCAGGCCCCTGTAGTAGGCGATCGTTTAACGACTCGCCCTGGAACTTTGCCGCACAGTCGAAAACCACCCGCAGTTTATTGGGTTTCTTGGGGTTGATAACCGGATGGTGAGGCAGATGCCAGATGCCCCTTTTGCTGTCGGTGTTAACAGGCACCTTTTCAACGTAACCGAGGTCCTCGTTTCGCTTCATCAAATCCGCGTATCGTTCCCACAGATTCTGGTCTCGAATGAAGCGTTCTTTTAGTCGTAGTAATCGTTGGAGAACATAATTTCTGTTGTCAGTCCACGGGTCGATCGGTGTGCGCCATGGGAGGGGAACCTCGAACTGTTTTTTGAGGCCTCTAGTGCCTTGCCGCACCGTTTGTAGAGCGAAGCGATCCTCTTGAGACAACGTCGGTCTTTCGTCTCCAATGTCGTGAAACTCCTGTTCATACAGCGGTTGCAGATGATACTCTATGCGGTCCGTTTCGGCGGATAAGTAATTCACGGAACCGCGTACCCCTACTGGACCGTATAACATCCATCCCAGAGCCGTGCGTACGGCATAAGGTGCCTGGCGGTCGCCCACTCTTTGGTCAAGCACCCAATGCGCCTCTGGCACGTCGCATCCGATGAGTAGATCCACCTCATCATCTTCCCAGTCTACAACGGTTATATCCTGCAGGTGGGGCCACCGAGTCAAGATTGCGTTCACCGACCTTGGTGCTCGCATGGGGAGATCCGCTAACGTGAATGCCTCCATTGGTTCAATTTCCTCGTTAGTGTCTAGAGAGATGAGTTGCAGCCTTAATCTACCGGCAGTCATTACCTGTGTTCCGCCCACCGTGCTCACTGCTAACGACGTCGCACCTTTAGCCAGTTGGTGTTTGTCGGCAAACCGCTCTTTCACTAAAGTGGTGTCGGATCCACTATCAACGAAAGCCAACGCCTTGACTATCCCAGTCGGAGTCACTACTCCCACGGCCACTACGCCTAAACGTACCGGTTTACTGGCAGATTGTGAAGTTGAACAAATCACGCTGGGCTTGGCACTCGCCTCGGATATGGTTATTCTCGCCTGATGCAGCAGCCGATGGTGTCTGCCCGTGCAGCCCTCGTAACCACATCGATTCCTTGTTCTACAGGCTGCTGCCCGGTGCGTGGTGTTGAGACAGATGAAACATGCTCCTGCCAACCTCGCCATTCCCCACCGTTCGTCTATTGTGGCGTTGCCGAACTTGGGGCATTCTGGTAGGCCATGGCTAGTACCACAGGATCTGCAATTTGGTTTCGCCGTAGCATCTCGTGAAATGACGTGTGTGTTGGTCCAAGGCTGGTACTTTGGATATTCCCGTACAGGGGTTTGGACTTGGCTAGTACCGGGCTTGTTTGCTCGGTTGCTGTCCCGGATGAGTCGGCCGAATCTGCTGTCAGCTATCTTCGTTTGCCTGTCTAAGTATTCAGTCAGGTCTTCGAAGTTGGCTTCTCTGTCGCCTCGACTTATCCGTTCAGCTTCTTCCGCCCACCGACCCTGTAGTTCGGGAGAGAGGTGACGGACTATGTCTTCCAAAGTGTGCATGGCGTCTAGGTCAGCCCTGGAACCTAAATAGTCGAGGGCTATTGAGCAGTTCTGCATCTTGATCACCAGGTCGGCCATGGTGTAGACGTCGCCCTTGGTTCTCTTTGCCTCTGCCATCACGCCCTCTATTAGGTTACGGGCTACTTTGAAAGGTTGGCCAAACAAGTCCCTCAGAATCTTTCTTGCCCTTGTGTAGCCTTGTTCTGGATCGAGCATGGTGCACCCGTCGATAGCTTCTCGTGCTCGGCCTCGGCAGTAGTGAGTAAGGTAAAGAAGCCTTTGCCCAGGGTCGTTTACCTTGTTTTCAACGAACGTCTCGAACTGTTTGACAAACTTGCAGTATTGCTCAGCTCGCCCGTCGAAAACCGTTAACTTCACTCTAGGCAGATCGATCGATGGTGGTTTATAGTCGGCGACCGGCGTGGGGTTCCCTACCTTATTGCACTCTAACCTATCGGAAGCGTCGAAGTCACTGGTCTCATGCTCTCGCTGTTTCTGTGTACACTTCTCTGCTTCATGCGCCTGTAGTCTAGCCGAAAGTAACTGTTGCTCTAGTTCTAGTATTCTCATCTCATATAAATCGACATCCTTACGATCAATATTGCTCTCAATAACACATGAGCTAGCACTGACAGGACTAGACGATCTAGCATTAACTAAAGAATCATATGTACCCAAAACCTCCCCATAGACTTGCCGTATTACTTCCTGTCCGGATTCGACTGCTTTTGATCCTTTTCTTGGCATTTTGCGTGATTTTTCCTCGTTCCAAATAGATCTATTGAGTATTGTTACGAACGTTTGAGCAATGCGTAGCCAAATTCGCAACGGATCCCGAAATCAGAAGGCGATTATCCGTGATAATTGTACGATACTAGATTATTAAAATAAACAATGACATAAACAATATACGAACCTCAATAATACGATCACAAGGACTCAACAACGAGAAACCGAATAGCAGCGTGTGAGCAGACAGCACGTGCGTCACGCAGGTCCTGAACAAGGATGTGTCAAAGTAGCGCTCTGGGCGCGAACAAACAACAATTGGTCCAGAAAAACAACCAGTTCGTAAAGACAAGTCAATAGTGTATGGAAATGAGTGATGTTGGGAAAAACACTGAATCGCGAGGGAAAAAGGGGGATTTTCCACGACCGGCTGTTACACATGCTACATTTACTCGTTTTCTTGCCACGCGGTCTTTTTGTTGACATTGCAGAAAGTCCTCCTTTGATGTGTAGTCATACCTGTGATTTCATTGTAACCCCGGCACACACACACGCACACACACACACATTCAAGCACGTACTTCCAGGACCGGACGGCCCCTTGCGAGGACAACGTCTATGCGACCATTCACGCCCGCCATCGGTCATTTGGTCTCGTGGAAGATGTAGACTAGCCTCACGTCTATGTATCCAATGGATTAGGTGCGACCAGTAGTAGAACGTCGACGACGAGCATTAGACGCGCGCACTGACAGCAGGGCCTAGGCAGATAGGAAGAATCAGTACCTTTATACCGAACCTTTGACTTTGCTAAGGATCCAGAAGGATTTTGGTGGGCGGTGTAACAGCCGGTCGTGGAAAATCCCCCTTTTTCCCTCGCGATTCAGTGTTTTTTCCCAACACCACTCATTTCCATACACTATTGACTTGTCTTTACGAACTGGTTGTTTTTCTGGACCAATTGTTGTTTGTTCGCGCTCAGAGCGCTATTTTGGCACATCCTTGTTCAGGACCTGCGTGACGCACGTGCTGTCTGCTCACACGCTGCTATTCGGTTTCTCGTTGTTGAGTCCTTGTGATCGTATTATTGAGGTTCGTATATTGTTTATGTCATTGTTTATTTTAATAATCTAGTATCGTACAATTATCACGGATAATCGTCTTCTGATTTCGGGATCCGTTGCGAATTTGGCTACGCATTGCTCAAACGTTCGTAACAACTGGGCCTGGGATACTAACCAAAAGCTTAACAACTTTGTTCAGTAGACAGTTATTACCGACGGATGGTAGGGAGCATTCTGTATTATAGTTAGCAAATAAAAGCAGTCCAGCCTATATTTCATGACTGTCAACTACACACTCCATGTGTTTGTTTAGCCACGGTCAAGGCCACCCCCGCTTAAAATTCAGGTTGTCTCGTTTTCCTTTTTTGCTCATACCACTGTTTAGACTTGTAGCTGTGTCCACCCTAGTATATACCATCTAATAACCTGAAACTGTGACCTAGTTGTGTAAACAACTGCGGCACACCATCGCGCAAACGCTAGTACTTATCGCGGGTTAGAGTTATAAACTACGTTGATTATTCACTGCTCTAATTCCATTTAATTAAATTCTACATGGTTTATCTAGCAAATCTCCCCTGATTCTCGCCGCAGTAAGATCTATCTAGCGTCTTTAAACCCCCCCAGTCAGCACAATGGTCCCCAAATAGTCACGAAATAGTCCCTAGGTCGACCCCGTTTGATCCCCAAAACGACCCCAAAATGACCCCACTGAAACAAAAAAGGGTCCGTTTGGGGGCGTTTTTCGGCCGACCACGCAAAAAACCCTCCGATATTTGTGTACCTTCTGCATTACAATATAAACTCAATTTCCCGTACGTATTTTTATAGCACTACACAAACGACCCCAGAACGAACGATACTAGTCCGGTGCGTTAAATAACTAAACGGAAACGTCCCATTTCATCGCTCTCATTTCTCACTTCCCAAGGTACCTTTACCACTTTCGAAATCACTTCCTTGCCAGTAACTACGAGCTGCATTTCCATTACTGATTTCGGAAGAAAAAGGACCATACTTTTGACGCAAAAAAATGTATTGATGGGTAAATTGCACAGTGGTAGAAGGGATTTATAATATCTCACGAGTTTTTTCCTTCGTACTCGTTAGTCGCATGAGAACTGTTCGCTGGAATTGCTGTTTTCCAATGCCTGAAATAGGAAGAGACATTTTAAATTAATCTCTTATTGTAAAACAAAGTGCAGTGAGCAAAACTTTAACATCTTTATGAATTAGGAATCGAAATACTTTTACTGGGAATATGAAAACCATTGAGGCAGAAACTGGAATCTCCTGCTGTATGGAAATGGAAAATATCGCAATAGATGCATAGCTTGATATAAGAAACGCCTTAGGAAATATATCGTAAATAGAAGTCACTCACGTCGTACGTATTGCACTGAGTGCCGACGTCGCGATACAGTTCATACCGACTCTCTTGCTGACTAGTTCTACTCCTTTGTAAGCAACGACGCATTTTCTCTCGGATGAGCTGCGTTGTGGCTCCAGGATAGTTCTTCCGGCACACAGCCTCTGTAGCAATATGAATTCAAAATCTCATACTCACCTATCACAAGAGAACAAACTTTTGTTCCCGCCAAGGCAGGTCTTCCGTGTGCACCCTTCATGTTTACCTGCGCGAGAACTTTTATCGTCATTAGCTGAGGCATCATACCCCTTGTGCAATCTCCAAAGTTGGTACCGGAAACATTCTGCAAAAATGTGACCTGAATAATAGAAAAAAGGACTATCTCTCACCATTTGCTCGTAGTAGCTGTCATTTTTCAAGCTTTCATTCAGAGACGCGAGGTCATCAACACTGTCTACGGGGATCCCCCATTGGGACACGATCTTTGACGTCGAATTCGCATTTTGCCTCTGCAATTCGGCGATTTGGCACTTCAACTCCGAAGTATCTTTCTTGATTGAAGCTAAGAAAGCTGGCGTGAGTTAATAATTAATTAGTGAAGCTGCTATTACACATAATGCTCTCACCGTAATTGGCCTCCTTGCTAAGAGGACTGGGCTTCTCACGAGATTTGGAAGCGGATGGCCTTTCCTCCACCGTACGGCTTGTTGATGCCATGGGACTCACCGTTGGGGTGGAAGTCCAAGGTCTCCCGAAGGATGGACAACTACATGATTTGTGAGAATACAGCGATGGTACTTACGCTATGGTTGCTGGCACATTCGGATTTGGGTCCAGTGACTTCAACGGGGTATGCGGAAGGCAAATTGACTGGTCTTCTAAACAAGGTGGCTCGGGAGACCATAGTTTTTTACTGGCCCGTGCTGACGGCTCCAGATCATCGCTGTCACATTCCGAAAAAAATACGGGTTTACTGCAAGTACATCCCCATTAGCAATTAAACACATACTGTGGTCGTTTCCCATAACGTTCCATGGGCAGCGTCGCATCCGTAGATGGTAAGTCGGACATATCCTCTAGTATTCGCTGCAACTTCACAGCCTGTTGATAGTCATCTACAAAAGAAAACTGAATGAAAGTCAAGTTCTCTTACCGACGGCTTTATGGACCTTCACTTTATATGCCTTTGAGTTGACCGGTGGCGGATGACCATCGCGTACTAAGCGCTCAGCACGAGAAGCGCCGACAGAAGGCCACATAGCGTGCTCTGACCCCACCATCCAGAGGTCATTAACAACAGCAACCGTGTTTTCTCCAACAAACTCCACTACTGTGAACATCTAAAATGTAAAGGTTTGTCACAGTCTATTTTACTTACTACCTTTATGAACGCCAGCTATGCACAATAGGATAAAATACCAGGTGTTCGCGGTATGGAATCAAGGGAAACGCCGAGAATGAATCCAAAGAGCCGTGAATCCTCACATCTTCACATATATGCACCCAAGCGTGAACATTGAAAACCGCCTCAGTCTCACCGTACAACTTCACGAAGTCCTGCACCATCAAGCAGCAGTGATTGTGGATAAAGTCTACGTAGTGAGAACGCCACTTATCGCTGCACAGTATGTAGGCACAAATCGAGAAGCTGAGAAAGTTGGAGTAGTTCTCAACAGGCAGCACATCTTTCATAACAACCGGTCCGATGTACAACAAGAACTGCCTGTATTCGGATGCCTTCCAGTACTCTAGCTCATCCAGCGTTCGGCAAACTCGTGGAAACTCACAAGGGATACATTTTTGAACTATCCGAAAATGTTCGTTCAGGCGTGCCAATGACTGAGCCGATAGCAGAGCTCTCCTTGGTTTGCCAAACTGACGCCATACAAGAAGGGTTCGCTTCATTATCCCAAGACATAACATGTGCATGTAGTCCGTTGGGAACGTGTTTATCATATCAATTGACAAACTCTCGAAGGGCGAATCCCCGGTGTGGTGGTCCGGTTGTCTTCGGCAACGGTAGTCAACGTCAGTCCTTGATTTTCCTGGGTTGCCTAAGAACACCAGTCGTCTACCAATGCTACTGCCTCGTTGGGTACACCGTGGGCAACTGAAATAGCCACTATGATACTTTATTTGTTTTATCAAGGCTTTAGCTGGGGCATCAGCTATAACGCTAGACAAAACTACACGGAAACGTCTGCATGCACTTCGAACATAAATGCCCTGAGTGAGCAGAGATTTCAGTTCTCGAACGCAGTCATCCAGGTATTCCATCACATTTGCGGATTTCGTCATCCCACAGTAGAGACCCACCATAAACACCCGTGACAACGGTTTGAGCACACAGCCTAGAATAGGCCACAGCTGCTGAGATGACCCACGAAACAAAGTCAGACCGTCTACATGCAACTGAATAGCTATCTCATCGGTTGTTTGCATTGCACTGGAATCCATTGCGCGCTGCAAACATTCGTCGAGCCCAAAATGCACGTATTTACCGTTACCTACGGACTTCTTTGGGGTTTGACGTGGTGATCCCAACAACGTTCGTGGATCTGTCGGCAAATCCGGGAGAACCTGCCTGAATACACGAAGCATGGTTCTCACATTCGCCATTGAGAGACGCATTTGTACGGCTGCCTGTCGTGCAACAGAACGTGCCCAAGGTCCTGGAATTAAGTCTGAATTAATGGGTGGAGTAAGTAGACACAACAACGAACCGTCTTCCGTCACATTTGTGCTCTCCGCAGGGATTTCTGGGATGCCGTCTTTTAATAAAGGTCTATGCTTTAAGCGGTCAAGTTACCTGAGGCGTGAAAAGTATGTGCAAACCACGAGTTCTTCTCGTCTTCACTGGCTTGTAAGTCTTGTGCATCATCTCCAGCGTTCCTTAATATCTTACTAGAAGAATAATTTGAATAGAATACCCATAAAAGCTTGTAGAAATGTCCGGTGCACCGACATCGGTCGGCTGATGGAGAGCATTAGGCTCAACCTCGCAGTCCGCATTTATTGCCTCGGATGATGACATCCTCACCAAATCATCTGGTTTATATGGCCATTAAGGTTCACAAAGCGTGGAAATCATTACCATTTACAGCGTTTAACCAATTGTCAATGTCCGAGGCATTCAAAGGTTCCATTGTGGCATAAGCGGCTCTGACTGAAGCCTTTTGACGTCGCCAGATTGTAGTTCTCGAGCACCCAGGAAGTGACACTTGCTTACGGCGGTGTCGTCTCATTTTGTGCAATGATAGCTACTAGATATGGTTCGAATTTAAAGGGCATATAGCAGTACATAAAGCGTATCTCGTGAATAACTGTAAAAATCTAATAGTCACGTGAAAAACTTAGTATCTTCCATCAAACATGACAACGAATACAGCCATTCCGTTATTTAGTCAATAATGAGCTAATAAGGAATAGACGGACAATGCAGTAGACATTAAACATGTAGGCGATATTCATTGACTGAAATAACAGCATAAACGTGACACAAAACGTCGTTATTGACGAAAGTGAAGACTCGGTACAGGACGACTTACTGCTAGCGTGTAACCTTCGACGGATCACGTGACAGAATGGCGCACCTCAGTAAAACAAACGAAAAGCGAAGAACGTCAGTGACGGTGTTTCATGAAGAAGCATGCTCGAGTTGTCGAAAAAAAGAAAGGTACTCATTTGTAGTGGTACATTTGGGTGCTTATATGCTTGAAAAATCAAGGCAATCACCGGGAAATGATAAAAAGCAGCGAAACAATAAAATGCGTATATCTCCAAAACCATGACGTTTATGGGGATAAAACTTCGCAGTTGGCAATTTCAGGGCTAATTAGTACAATTGCCCAACTTATTTATCATAAAAATGGGATTTTGAAAAACAGTCCCGGAAGGTACCGTTTGGGGGCGTTTTTTCGACCCCTTGTGCTGACTGGGCCTTCGCTATAACCCAACTCCCACCTTATTTTCGCTACGCACCCACCGGTGCACCTTTTGAAGTCTCTGTCCCTCTGTGCCTCCATTCATTTGTTTTTTTGCCATAAGAGCGCACTTTCGTTCCACCCGGTCGACCGACCCCATACTTACAATATTCTGTCCCGCAAAACCTGCTGTTGTGACCTAAGCAACAGCTAAGTACGTACCGTATCCTGTGGGGTTCAACCTGTGCACACCACAGAGCAACATTTCTCCTATCTCACTATTTCTCATCGTCCCAAGTCTCCTAATCCCAATTGTATATATAGCGGGTCATATAGCTCACTGCCCATACCACAGTGCCGCATAGGTCTCATCTAGACCTGTGCGCACAAGCACCCAGGCACACTCCTGGTCTGCTCAGACCTTTGGCTTGTCTCTGTCTAGTTGACCGATTTCCTGCTACCTTTTACCTCCGTCATATATTCCTACTTATCATGCTATCCCGGTCCCCAACCAGTACTCGGAAAATCCGTATTGCTAAAGCTGGCAAATCCAAACACACCCAACCCCTCCCAAAAACCAGGCCGTGCTCTGTCACCCTCGTTAACGTCGACGGTGAAGCTCCTTATAGTCTTAATGGCCCTAAGCAGAGTTTCGTCGAAATTGTAGCGTACTACTCTGTCTATGTGGTTCACTAAATTATTGTCAACAATATCTAAGACGACACTAGCAAACTAAGATGGGCGGAGGAGCGTGCGGTGATAAAAAGGCCAAAATGGTATGTACATTAAGAATTAAAATGAAACAAAAGGTGTGACTCAAACTCACAGTTGTTCAATGTTCTTGTGATCAGGAGATGAGTGCCGAAGAGTTAATATCCGCCAATGTCTTTCGTTCAGTTTGGTCTGACAGCCATCCGTTGGACAGAACAAGATGGTATTGAGCGAAGTGCTAAGAGACGCCGTTGAAGCTTCTAAAATGTTTTGTTTTACACAGTTAGTTTCGACCGATATGATTCCAAGACACTCCAAACCAGAAGATGAGACCGTACCAGAATGGAGGATTTATTTGAGAGTGGGGTAAGTTCCGACCTGGCTTAATGTAATGCAGACATCATACAGCTGACAGAAAAGCTTCTGAATTAAGATGGAATAAAAATGTCTAGAAAGTGCGCGCAATGGGAGTGGCTTTTATAAACATGTATTATTTATTTTTGGTGAATCTTGTTTTTCTCAGTCAAATCTCGGTAATTAGCTCTCCAGTCATTGGCTTAGCCGTTGCTGATTGTTGATCGGGTTAGTGGTCATATATAACCTGTTGCACGAAGTTCAGTCCCCACTTGCCGTTCCATACGACGCGGTTACCAGCTATTCGATGTGCAATGGGAGATCCGGCCCAGTTCCCTAATTTGCTTTCCATTTTCTGGAATTCCAACCAACCAGTTTTTACGTATACGATTGGCGAGCAAGGGGAATGGCTTCACCGGCTCGGGAGGAATGCGTACACTGTCTGGCTCGATGACGAACGTGGAGGACTACGTAACTGTTAACATGGTCCCTATGGGGCCACCACATTTTGATTACCGTGTTGCTTCTCTGAAGCCGTTTTGTTGTTGCCTTTTCATTTCTCTTGCATGTGAGTCTCGTTTCACGTGCGCAAGCCTGGGAATACTAGCTTCATATAGGGGCGATCATTTGCGAGTTTGGGCGTGGAAAGGAATTAGCATTCGATTCACTCCGATACCCGTATCACGTAAGTTACAGTACTGAAAGCATTGGTAGCAGGAGCGCAGTTATCTACTATGTTCAGACAAGAGGATCAGCTAGTTATTTCAGTGAAACTTTGCTGCTAGACACATGGAAGAGAGCTCGTACAGTGGGACATAACTATATAACTATATATATATATACACGTATATATGGAGACGAAGATAACAAGTGTCATATTGCACTTATCTTTGGTCAGCTAAGAACCGTTTCGGAGTAAGTGGTATATATATATATATGTACATATATACAACTACGGTCGTATATGTATATATGTATGCGTATAATTATGCATATATATGTACATGTATATATATATATATATATATATATATATATATATATATATAATATCCTTCGGTTACGGTGGACGCGAAACACCCATCACTTACGTAACTCATTACGCCAATGGTGTACACGCAGGCAGAAAAACACAGTTTAGGTATCCTGGCAGTTATTCTTTTAGCCAAACTTCACTGGGTCAGATCACATCGCCCAGTGGTCCTTCGGAAAGCGCACCCCCCACAAGGGGCACGTTTTTCACACAAAATAGGGATTTTGGGACAATGACAAGTGAGGACCACTTTCCCAAATAATAATTAAGAAACAGTCCAACGTTTTCAAAATATTTCACACATTTTTTGCCATTGCCAGATACGAATCGACATCCCACTTCAATTTTAGAGTCCGCTATACAACAATGATGAACATTTCGTTGATCGAGATGTTTCTACCAAGGAAAAATCGCCCATTTTTTTCTCTTTATAAATATACCAAGTAAGTCACATAAAACCCAGCAAACAATTCGTATTTCAAAATAAGCTTGGAAGATCAATTTCTTGTGTTTCAAAATTGGCCCCCCAGAATTTCAGGATTACGCGCCAATTCAAAAATATCCAGGTCGGAACTTACCCCCTACCGATTTATTTACAGCCTTTTTGTATTGCGCGGTGGTGACGACCAAAAGGTGTGTGTGTTTTTTACATTAAAACGTCGATACAACAAAGGAGTGTCGCACCAAGGGACGTTGAAAATCATGGAAAAAGTCGGAAATGTACAGGTACATACACAAATCCCCCGCCAGAGCGTTTGTTGTTTAAAATAAACGCTCGATAGAAGAATAGAAAGAGGAAACGGTTAGCGAAAGAAAACGACAACTATCAAAGTCTTGAAATCTGACCGGATGTCGAACGTTTCTGCCGGTACGGCGGGTTACCAGGGATGGTTTTTGCTGTGGTGGTGTTGGCGGGTGTGGTGTAGTGTCTGGTGTGATGATAGAGTGTGGATCGACAACAGGAATTGTTGATGGTGTGTCTGTGGATGGTGATGGTGTCGGTGTTGCTGGTGATGGAGGTGTATCAAAATACGCGGGTTTCAATCTGTCAACGGAAACAGTGTCTGGCTTATCGGCTTTTTGAACCACGAAATATTTGTCTGTGAGACTGAGCACCTTAAATGGACCGTCGTACGGTGGTGTGAGTGGTTTGCGAACAGCATCGTTACGAAAGGTGACGTATATATAGATCATTATGTACAAAAACGTGTGTGGATGACGAGCGAGTGGGTGTTGGACGTAGATGTGACATACGGTCTTTGAGTTGTTGGACAAATTGGGATGGGTTAGGACTGGCATTGGTGCTGGGTTGAACATACTCACCTGGAAGGCATATGGTGGTACCGAAAACGAGTTCAGCTGACGTGCTGTGGAGGTCGTCTTTGACTGATGACCGCAGACCCAAGAGAACTAGTGGCAGGTTGTCGCTCCAGTTATTGGGGTTTGGCTGTGATATCAGTGCTGCTTTGAGTTGACGGTGCAGGCGCTCTACCGTGCCATTGGACGAAATATGGTATGCAGTTGTTGTGATGTGTTTACAGCCAAGCAGTTTAGTGAACTCGCCGAACAAGGTCGATTGGAATTGGCTGCCACGGTCTGTGGTGATGGTAGACGGTACACCAAATGTAGCAATCCAGTGCTGGAGTAGTACTTTCGCAATATTTTCTGCCGAGGTGTCCGAAATGGGTACTGCCACTGGCCAGCGTGTGAAACGATCAACAACGGTTAATAAGTGGGTATGTCCATTTGATGGTGGTAGTGGACCAACAAGATCGACGTGAATATGTGTGAAACGGACGTCGGGAACGATGAACGTACTGGGAGGAGAAAAAGTGTGGCGGTGGACTTTGTTCCTCTGACATTGTAAACACTGTTTAGTCTATAATGCAATGTCAGAATTCATATTGGGCCAAACAAATCTGGCAGAAATGAGTTTGCGAGATGCACGGATACCAGGATGGAAACGAGAATGAAAATGATCGAAAACGATCTTCCTGTAGGAAGTTGGAACGATAGGACGAGGGTGACCTGTAGACCAGTCACATAGGACTGTGCCATCGGCTAAAAGTAGAGGAGAATCCTTGAGCTGCAGTGTGGAGGATGTGCGCAGTTCGAGCAAAGATGGATCATCACGCTGGAGGTTTGCCAGTTCCGTAAGATCGAATTTTGTCTGCACCGTGTTGATGTCAGGTCTGGACAAAGCATCAGCCACAACATTATCAACTCCACGCACGTAGCGGATGTATGTTGTGAACTGAGAAATATAATCCAAATAGCGGATATCTGTGGGTGAATGTCGGTCAGGCTTGGCATGAAGTGCGTGTGTCAGGGGTTCGTGGTCAGTGTGCACAGGAAATTGTCGTCCTTCCAAAAGATGACGGAAATGTCGGATGGACAAGTAAATGGCCAGGAGTTCACGGGAAAACGTGCTGTATTTTGTCTGTGCCGCCTGGAGTTTTTGCGAGAAGAACGCTAAAGGCTGCAATTGGTTGTCCACTATTTGGTGAAGCACTGCACCGACTGCAGTATTTGACGCATCAGTCGTTAGGACTAACTCAGTATTTGGATCCGAATGTGGATGGCGCAGCATGGTGGCGTCTGCGAGAGGTTTTTTGGCTTCTGTGAAAGCTGTCTCGGCCTCGGGAGTGAAATCGATCCTTTTGACGTTGGACTTGAGAAGATCGGTTAAAGGTGAAACGATGGTCGCACAATGGGGAATGAAGCGACGGTAGTAGTTCAAAATTCCCAAGAAACGTCGTAACTGTGTGATCGTTTGAGGTGCAGGAAACGATAGGATGCTGCGAACCTTATCTTGGAGGGGTGTCAAACCGTTTTGATCGATATGGTGCCCGAGAAAGTCGAGAGACGGAACGCCGAACACGCATTTACTAGGGTTCAGCTGAAGTCCGTATTGTTGGAAACGCTGAAAGAGTTGACGCAGGTGGCTGGCATGCTCTGATGGAGAGGCGCTGGCAATTAATATGTCGTTGATGTAGCCAAACGCGAACGGTAAACCTCGAAGCACTTCATCGACGAATCGTTGGAACGTCTGGGCAGCGTTTCTCAATCCAAATGGCATGCGAATGAACTCGAACAGGCCAAAAGGCGTGGTGATAGCTGTCTTGGGAATGTCTTCTTCGGCCACGTGGATTTGATGATATGCCTTTACGAGGTCAACCTTGGAAAACATTGTCTTCCCAGAGGGATTCTGTGCAAAATCATGAATGTGTGGGATCGGGTACCTGTCGGGGACGGTGACGTCGTTGAGAGCACGGTAGTCTCCACAGGGTCTCCAATCACCAGATGATTTTGGAACCATGTGCAAAGGCGAGGCCCATGGGCTTGAGGACGGCCGAATGATGCCAAGATTCATCATATGTTCGAATTCAAGGCGTGCGATACGGAGTTTGTCGGCGTTGAGTCGTCGTGGTTGAAAGTTGATAGGTTGGCCTTTTGTAGCGATGTGGTGTTGCGCAGCATGAGAGACTGGGTCGGTGAACTGACACGGTTTAGTGAGGGATGGAAACTCCTTCAAAATGTCAGCAAACGGCGATTGCGGGATCGCCAGCCGAATACCCAGAGAGTTGGTGCATTTACCAATGCCGACTGCACAAAGCTTGGTTGTGGTGTCTACCAGCTTGCGATTTTTGAGGTCCACTGTTAGGCCAAAGTGTGAGAGGAAATCCGCGCCAATAATGGGAGTCTGAACATCCGCCTGGATGAAAACCCATCGAAAAGAGCGTCGGAGGCCTAAATCAAGAGTGATGGACCGTTGGCCGAATGTAGCAATAGTTGTTGTGTTTGCTGCTTGCAGTGTAAAGTGAGATGGTTTGAGGCTGTGATGTTTGGGTGGGGGGATTACACTGATCTCGGCGCCGGTATCAATGAGGAATCGAAGACCACTGGATCGGTCATCGATATAAAATAGGCGACTTTCATGTGGAGGGCCAGCCGAAGTCGTCGCCGTTACTGGCTGGCCTGGTCGTTTGACTGTGGGGTGGAAGTGCGGAATGAACATGGAGGATCACAGCGGCGTGCCTTGGAGCCGAATGTGCGGTGGTACCAACACCAGGTTTGTAATCGGCGGTTTCTGGACCGTGATCTAGGTCGATGAGGTACCTCGGCGGACACAGATCGATGAGTAGTAAATACGTTGCAAATTGCACTGACCTGATTGCACAACATGCGAACGGTTTCTTTTAGGTCCGTAATGTCCTTATCGATATGCGAGTGATGGGATGAGGAATCAGGACTGCGAGAAACGTCACCACGGCGATCTGGGACAGGAACTGGTAATGTCGTAGGGGATTCGTGCGTCGGAGTGGTTTCGGAGAGTGATGTCATGTGAACGCAAGGTCTACCAGCCGGGTAACATTCCATAATTCTATCGGCGTGTTGCGCAACGTTGTCAAGTGGAGTAGTGGGTTCCAGCATTGACAGGACCTGCTGCATCGGGAGAGGTAGTTTATCAACCCATATCTCCCTGAAAATGGCGTCGTCCATTTGCCGTCCAGCCAGTAGCGACCGCATGTGGCGCATAAGTTGGGACGGAGTTTGGTCTCCGAGCTTCACCGAAGTGAACAGCTCCCGGAGCATTTTTCCGGCTGATTTTCCGGTACGCTGAATGACTGCTTCCTTAAGCTTCGTGTAAGGAGCTTCTGGTGGAATGGGATCGAGGAGATCTTCCACGTCAACAGCGATGTCAGAGGGAAGTGCTTGGACAACGTGAGAGTATTTCACGCGCTCGCTGGTTATACGTTGGGTGGCAAATACGGCTTCTATTTGTCGAAACCACACTCGAGGGTTGGTCGGGGCAAAAACTGGCAGTTTCAGAGCAACCGCGTGTATGTCAATAGATTCACTGTCAGACATGGTAAATGGTGTGTGGAACGTGGACCAAAAGAATCAAGCTAGTGTCAAAGGATGGGAAAAAACAACCTGGGCTCACCAATTTTGTTGCGTACTACTCTGTCTATGTGGTTCACTAAATTATTGTCAACAATATCTAAGACGACACTAGCAAACTAAGATGGGCGGAGGAGCGTGTAGTGATAAAAAGGCCAAAATGGTATGTACATTAAGAATTAAAATGAAACAAAAGGTGTGACTCAAACTCACAGTTGTTCAATGTTCTTGTGATCAGGAGATGAGTGCCGAAGAGTTAATATCCGCCAATGTCTTTCGTTCAGTTCGGTCTGACAGCCATCCGTTGGACAGAACAAGATGGTATTGAGCGAAGTGCCAAGAGACGCCGTTGAAGCTTGTAAAATGTTTTGTTTTACACAGTTGGTTCCGACCGATATGATTCCAAGACACTCCAAACCAGAAGATGAGGCCGTACCAGAATGGAGGATTTATTTTCAGCCTTTTTGTATTGCGCGGTGGTGACGACCAAAAGGTGTGTGTTTTTTACATTAAAACGTCGATACAACAAAGGAGTGTCGCACCAAGGGACGTTGAAAATCATGGAAAAAGTCGGACATGTACGGGTACCTGCAAACTTAGTAACAAGGTCGTGCTTATTGGTGAAATCCTTTCAAAGGTTTCACCCCTGGCTACTCTCTCTGACCCTGTGGCCGCTACATCGCCCAAGAACTTGGTGTCGGTGGGACACCTCCTCGACTCCGTGTCTACTGAAATATACCACCGCATTGCCACCTCCAAGAACGCAGTGGTTTTCAATGTTCCATACCGCTTACCACTTTCCTTGGCGAAACACAACATACTAAGTTCGTGCAACATGGCTCACTTCAAATGCCATTGCAGGAGGCTACGTAAAATGTCCCAGCGACATAGTTGCCCCCTGCTATTCCAATTCACGGACGACCTAATAGCTACAGAGTTCATTAGCAACAAGTCGACAATTGCTGCCCTTTCGCCGTATAAGGACGTCAAGATATTCTCTGATAAAACCCCCCTCCAACGGGAAATACTTTGCTCGCTGAGAAGTAACTCCACCTTGCCCATGCAGGCTGACCCCACTGTAACCGACATGAAGGTTACTCAATGCCCCTCTGTCAAGAAGTCAAAGGCGAGCCCAGCGCCTCACCCTGCCTGCCTGAAAACTGTCGACTTAGATATGTCTAACTCCCCACCCCCGGTTCCGCTTCCACACAAACGCCCTTTTCTACCAACTCTCCCAGTAGCCTCTACTAGTAGTAGCTCTCGCTCCCCGACCACAGGCCCCAAGCGGCACTCCACTTCAGTATTAAAGCCGCGCTCCTCCGTCATAGTCTCTGAGTCAAGACAAGACCCTGGTACAACCATCAACCCCCGCCGTACTACTTCCAATCCGTCCTCCGAGCCGTTGACAAGTGTCGTCACCCGCCGCTCTCGTTCTAACGACTCAACCAACTACCCACCAGCTGCTAGCTCAGCCGCAACACTTCGTTTTTATCCTCCTAAGTGCCGCTCTAACCCTCCCATAAGCCTACCTGGTACTCCTACCAGGTCCGCACTTGCCCAACTAATCACCTCATCCATTAACCCACACTCTCAATCGGCTTCTGTTTACAGCGTACTCTCGGATCCTCCAGGTGATAACCAACTGGGCCACCTTCCAAATTCGTCTAACGCCATCGTCCCTATATGCAGGAGTGACCTTCAGGGCCTTGCCAGTGCCACTCACCCTTCCATTGCCTCGCACCCCCTTCCACTGTCTTTCCCTCTCTCTGATCGCATGGGTCACACCAATCCTCCATCTCCGTTGCTACCGTATATCCCTCCCTGCCCCCCAGACACCAACCTTCCATACTACAGCCCCGGCATGCCTCCGCTGTTCCCCCTTGCTCACCTCCTCCAACCCTCATCTAACCCTGAAGTACCACGTACATACCCTAGCAGATATTCTAGGTTCGTACCTGTATCCCGCCTCCTCGCCCCACCTCATCACTTACCGGTGGATCACACCTCCTGCGTTCACTTCACGAAGTGTTTTTCAGGTTGGGTGCCCAGCGCACGGCCAGTCCCACCCACTAGCACCGGTTGCGGATGGCACGCTCTAACTTTTCTTGGACTACCGAATCCAATGCTGTCGGTTGAAAATTGCATGCTCCTCATCCTTTTTCCGCCACAGCTTGTTCACCTATAGCTCTTATCATCTGTTATCACTTCCCATTTTTTGTCGCCCTACCGCGGTATGCACACCTACCCAATTTGTCCTTCCTCCTATCGCCCCTCTCTACATCAACTTTCACTGCATTGAGTCACTATCGTCCTAACCACTCTTCTCTGTCGACGCTCGCCAATATCTCTTTTCCCACCTGCCGTCATCGCTGGTTTCTATCATCTATGCGCTTGGTGTTACCCTCTGCTCAGAATGACCATTGATAGATTCTTTAAACCTGTCGTTCTGTTAAATCCCTTCTCATGCCCAATGCCATGATGCACCAGTCGCACCCGCACTCATGACCAATCCGCATATTAGAACTTGCCGCTCCAAACTTCGCATCTTTTACAGTCGTATTTATTATCTAATCACCACCACCATATCTTCCTCACTTGGCTCCGCGATTCCTCTGTGGTTCTTTCCAGTGTCCTGATTAGTATCCACCAGTTCAATTGTCTGCCGGCACACAGCTCTCCAGCTCCATTGCCCCAACTCCGTTGCGCACTCACTTTTTGTGGCCTTTTTGTTCTATTACTGGTTCACTTATCTCGGGGCGTCCCGCTTCCTTGTCCGCCTCCTTCGTGTTTCATCTGCAGTAAAACGATCTGATTGGTGATTTCTTACCTGTGTCTCCTCGGTCATTGCTCTCATCCCTTGATCCGTTTATTGCTCGCTACAGGCATTTTTCTGTACCTTCAAGTGTAGTCCGCTTTTCCATGTTCCACCACTGTAATGACATCGTTACGTTACGGTGTTCTTTTACAGTTCCAAATTGTTTGACTTGTCACTACCCGATTCCTCTGATCCGTCACTACATCTCGCACTGCATTGGTCAAATAATTAGACCCATTCTTACCTGTTTTCCTTGATCCTGTCTTTCATCTTCACTCTTCCATGAACTGCTGCTCATAGTCTTCATCACTTCTCTGCTTCCGCATTCTATTTTCCTCTCCGTTTGGCTGTCATGTGCACCTGTCATGAAGTTAATCCACCACAATATTCCAAGGTTAATTCTACAACCAACTGATCTAACATTACCTACTCCTCCTAATGACTGATAATCTCTTTCTAGGACCCCATTGTTATTGCTCCTGCTTCTCTTATACCTATATATACAACAAATCTACATATATATATATGAACTTACGCATATATATCTATGTGCACGCGCACTGCATCTTGCAGTTCCTCACCGGCCATTTCCCTTGCTATCATCCCAACCACCGTCATAATAGACATCCATCAACTGTACATCTGTGCCTCACATCTACCGTATCCAATCCTTCGAAATCGTTTCTGTAATCTAATCATCCCTCTTCATCTCGCATTGCCCGCTGCCTGTTTTACGGTGAGTTTTGTGTCCTGTCCGCCGAAAATCCACTGCAAAGTACCAATGCCTCATTGACATCTAATCCACTGCAGTGCACCTCACTTTTTTCATCGTTCCTCGCTACTGCAGTTCCTTATACCGATTTCCAGCCTTTCTCATGTTTACCAGTCGGCCTTTATATGTAAATGCCCGGACCAGCCAATCAATCCATCTGGCCTTGACTTTCAAACTCACCGGGTGTCCATTCAACTCCGCTCCTGAGCTCATTTAAACTCCAAACTATCTCTATGGTGTGCATACGTTTATCCTATTTTCATCCTACTTTATTCCCCCTTCTGAGCCTTTTTATCCAATATTTTTATGAAAGCTTCCATATTTCCATGAATTATATGTCCATTTCATCACCTGTATCAACAAGATCATGCACATAGCATGCTTCGGGCGTTTCCGAAATAAACCATTATTATTATTATTATTTCTATTTTCAAAGCTTCTGACCACGACCCCCTACTGGCCGCCGTTACTCCGTTGTTTCTTTTTTCATGCTATCAGATTGTACCATAGTCGGTTAGGTCCTGTTTTATCAGCTGCCGTCACGTATAACAGCATTGATAATGCTAGAAAATGCATAGCAGCATATATAATATTTCCCTCAAGGTACCAGTCTCATCCACGCTTCAACTATTTACTCATTGAGACCCTATTTCAACACACGAGATTCCAGGCCTCGTTCTGATAAACAAACCGCCACAATCGATGTGGTCTTCCATAAACCATTCGTCGAAATACACATAAGTATTTGCCCCCAGTGTTGCCTATTCTCGCTTCCTTGCTTTTTTGGTAACTCTCACTAAGCCTCACAAGAATTAGTCGCTAGTACCGGTCTTCTTCGCTTTCCGTATGCTGTTTAATAAAAAAAACCAGACCTCAACGTCACGACCACCCATTTCTGTTACTGGCATGATTTTGGTGTTCTGCCTTTCTCCCCTAACCCACAGTTCGTAGAATTGCAGCCTTCTCTGTTTTGTTTTCAGAACCTGCACCCTAAGGACGCTTGTCGCCTTCCACTTCCCAGGAATAACTTGGAACCTCTCTCACTGGACAGAACAAACAAGATTGACAAACGACTCCATTTTTGCCCGTCTCACGATCGCTTTCCCAAAGATTCCCACCATCAGACTTCTTTAACCTGGACTACTCGATCTCACTGCATCCATACAACTCATTTTAATCCGATATGTCATTATGCCCGTTCCGTGTTAGAACCCGCTAATGCTGTTCAAACACTGGCACCTTTATTGTCACTGTTCATTGCTTCATTGGTCACCAAAAAACAAAACGTCCGGCGCTGACATATCTTTCAGTAGTCCTCCAGTGGGCAGCAAAGTAATAAGTAACTACCTACACTCTTCATCGGTCCATCCGATCGCCTCGGCAATGCTGTTGAATCGAGTGTTCGGGCTCTGCAGATCACCGCGTTCCCTCCACGACTGAACGTCTCCAATACACTTCCCATGCTGCATCGCCGCTCCGTTCCCATCATTTGTTACACCTGTCAAACTGGTCATTAGAATTGTGACACTCACCATCTACCTACTATACCATCACCGTTATCGACACCTTTGATCTTCCAGATGTTGCATTCGTGTTATATTACCGAAACTGACCCCGTATCCAGCCTCTGAATCACACCACTTTCTACACCGGCTGATACATTTTATTTTTATATTCGTTGATCCACTGCCGCTTTCTGCGATATACCTGGACAGTTTTGTTGATCTGTCATTTTTGCATGGTACACTCCACACAGCGTTCATCTATTGACGTACACTTACCTGTGAATTACTCTACCTTCCCTCCAGCAGAACTGAACACCTGTATAATGGATGTGACCACACGGTCAATAATTGTTAGTCTTCCACTTCCGCTTTGAAATTTCATACCAACCCTACATAAAGTTAACAATTTGCCGCACGCTCACCGGTTTTCCTCCGGCCGTTCCCTGCCATCATCACTCTGGTAGTCTCTCTCCCAAGAAAAACGCAATTGTTTGCCACATATATGATTCCTCCAGTATACAGCCACCACTTTATATACTACCATCTTTGCAGACTGATATATTTCCATGTTAATACTTCTTGACATACCTGTCGTAAAGTGAATAATTCACCGAACTCTTTGACGAGGTTTCTACCCATATGCCTTTCATATTCTGTAGCGCACCAAAAACATATCCTTTGCATATGTTCGAATTTCCACTAATGGTAATTATTTCACATACCACTTATGAATGTTCTCCAGACCTTCAACTGACATCATTCGACCCTACAGCGCAATACGAATTTTGGAAGCGGAAGCAACTTTTCAGTGAGAGCCTAACTGATTATGCGAATCATCTACGTACCTTGGTTGCCACTGGATTTCCACACTAACCCCCAGATGTTCGAAGTGCACTGGCTCTCGAACGGTTTCTCTCGGGACTTCAAAGTGATAGAGCCCGGTCCCAGCTGCAACAGGAGTCACCCAAATCTTTGTCACAAGCTGTTCGGGTAGCGGCTGAGTTCGGCCCCCAGCCAGGGAACAAAGCGCAATACGACCGGCACTTCAGTGAACGACATCCGGCGAAGCGAAACCAAGACCGGTGGGGCTCCAGGTAAAAAAGAGGGACCCATGAATGTGAGTCAGCGCAGCCGAATGACCTTATCCCTATGATATGTGTTTCCAAAACAATACATGTAAAACCACCTCTAATCAAGGTTGTGATAAGGGGTCATACATACTGGGCATTAGTTAACACTGGAGCTACGTGTGGCTTAATTCACCCGAGGATCTGCGGTCAGGGCAAGGACAGAGCTGTGGCACCTAGAGTTTCGGCAGTAAATGGAGTTCCAGTCAAAACATGTGGCTCTTGTCAGATAACTCTCCAAATGGAAGGGAAAACCGTTACGCACCCAGTTGTCGTGTCTCCCGACATTCCATGGGATCTAATCCTCGGACATGACTTCCTGCATGCAAATAAGTGTTGCATGGACTTGGGTCTTGTCATGCTGACCTTCGGAGATCAGAATATCCGGTTCGGCAGTGTAGAGGAGGACGATCACACAATAAACCCCAAGTCGCACCAGGCAACTCAGCAGGCGCGACAGAAACAGTCATTGGTACAAGCGGGGTTGGCGGGCCCACATGGGAAATCCCTGATGGCACACACACAAAAGAAAGGAGACCGGATTCAGGAAATACAGCCGGTGGACTTATCAAGACAAATAGCTCTATTGCTCAACCAGGCGGATAGTTCTCTGAATGTCGACGATCGCGCCCGGCTGGAGGAAATAATAAAAGCTCACCAGGAAGCATTTGCCTGGGACGGTGTTCCTATAGGGCGAACTGGAGTCGTACAACACCGTATCGATACACAGGGAGCGACTCCAGTGAGGCAGCACCCGCGTCGAGTTCCCGTTCAGTACCGAAAAGAATTGACCAATATCATCCAAGGTATGTTGAGTGAAGGGGTCATTAGGCCATCACAGTCTCCATGGGCCTCACCCATAGTGTTGGTAAGAAGGAAGTCCGGATAGCTACGGCTCTGTGTAGACTATCGCAAGCCGAACCAAGTGACCACGAAAGATAGCTTTCCCCTTCCTCGGATTGACGATACTTTGGAGGCACTCGGAGGTGTAAGATACTTCAGCACTCTTGACTTGGCATCCGGATACTGGCAGATGGAGATGCACCCCGATGACAAGGAGAAAACCGCCTTCTGTATCCCGTCTGGGGTGTACGAATTTCAGACGATGCCTTTCGGGCTGGTCAATGCTCCTGCGACATTCCAAAGCTTAATGAGTGTGGTTTTAGGCGACCTGGTGCCGGCAAAATGTCTGGTTTATTTAGACGATGTTATCGTACATGGCCACACACTGGCTGAACATCTCGCCAACCTGGAAGAGGTAATTACTGCAATTGAGGATACCGGGTTGAAACTGAAGCCTGGAAAATGTGAATTTCGGAGGCGGGAAGTTAAGTATTTAGGTCATATTATCAGTCAAGATGGGATCCAGAGTGATCCGGAAAAGATTCAAGCTATTAAAACCTGGCCGGTTCCGAAGAACGTAGCCGACGTCAGGCGGTTCATTGGATTAACTTCATATTACCGTCGCTTTGTGAAGGACTATGCCCGAATCGCGTTTCCGCTGCATCGGCTTACAGAGAAGGACAGGAAATTTCTGTGGACGTCGGGGAGTCAAACAGCATTCGAAAAGCTTCAAAAATGTCTAACCGAGGCTCCAATCCTCGCATTCCCAGACCTCACCGAAAAAGCAGGTGCCTTTATCCTGGATGCGGATGCCAGTGAGACGGGGATCGGGGCAGTTCTTTCTCAACTGGACCGCGATAATGAAGAACATGTGATCGCCTATGCCAGTCGTTGCCTGAACAAGCCGGAGAGGAATTATTGCACAACCAGAAAAGAAATGCTTGCACTGGCAACGTATGTACGTCACTTCAAGCACTATTTGCTAGGGAAACGATTTACAGTTTGAACGGATCATCAGTCTCTGAAATGGTTGCAAAATTTCAAAGAACCTGAAGGACAAGTAGCCCGTTGGCAAGAGCGGCTGCAAGAGTTCGATTTCGAATGCCAACACCGACCTGGTAGAAAGCAGATGAATGCCGACACCCTGTCCCGACGTCACAACCAGCATGGTGATTGCCCGACTTGCCAGGTGGTCACAGTTCTGTTGGAAACGCAGAAAACGGAGTGGGCAGAGATTCAGCGAAATGATCCAGAAACGAGAGTAATCTACGACAAGTTGAAGAGTGGTCAGACTAAACCCACCAAGGCGGAGATGGCCGGCTGTAGCTGGGAAAGCCTTTTTCTCTGGTCCACTTGGCCACGGCTATCGATTCAGGAGGAGGCGATGTACTATCAGTACGGAGAGAATTATGGCCTCCGAATGATCGTGTCCCGATCGAGGGTGCAGTAAGTGTTAGAAAAGTTGCATTCCAAGTTGGGTCATGCGGGACAACACAAGATGGACCATGCCGTGTCGCAACGATTTTGGTGGCCCCAGCAGCGTCGGGATGTAATAAACTTTTGTAACCGCTGCATAGAATGTATTCAGATTAAACCACCACAGAAGCGACACCGTGCTCCGTTACAAGCAATGCCGGCAGGTTATCTTAACCAAATTGTAGGAATGGATATTGTCGGACCATTACTCGAAACCCCCAGAAAGAATCGGTATATTCTTGTGATGGTGGACTACTTCACAAAATGGTGTGAGGCGGTGGCATTGCCCTCCGTCGATGCCATCACGATTGCAGATGCTATCTTTGAACAGTGGATATCTCGTTGGGGTGCACCACAACCACTACATTCAGATCGGGCACAAGTTTCGAGAACGCTGTGGTCGTGGAGCTTTGTCAACTATGCGGGATAAGTAAAACACGCACATCCCCGTATCATCCGGAAGGTAACGGCCAGACTGAACGGACGAATCGGTCGTTAAAGGGACTGTTAAAAGCCTTCATTGATGACTGCTCTACTCGGGATTGGGATCAGTCGATCTCCCGCTGTTTGTTAGCTTACCGGGCAACAGTACATTCATCAACCGGACACACTCCATCTGCCATGGTATCGGGACGCGAGATGCGGCTGCCATCAGATCTAGCAATTCCTGTGAGTGCCCCAGATCCGCTCATCTCAACAGAATCTGCATGGAAGTTGAAACAGGAGTTAGAACGCGCCCATTTACTGGCTCGTGAACGATTGAAAAGCGCCTTCCGACACCAAAAGGAATATTATGATCAGTAGGTTGCAGGGAAGCCACTACAACCCGGTGAACAAGTGTTCCTGCATAATCCGATCCCACCCTCAGGAAGACCGGCGAAGCTACTTCGGGAGTGGACTGGACCCCATACTGTACTGGAAGTGTTCAATGATGCCACATGCCGTGTTGCGCTGACGGACCATGTGGATGTTAGACCCATGACAGTGCATTTTAATCGGTTAAAGCCAGCAACAAGAGCAGGGGCGTTCCGAGAAGAATCACGACGAGATACCAGTATCACGGTACCGGATGTGGCTGATGAAATTGAAGTCCATACCGGAAGCTGACAGGTGTTGAGGACAACACCTTTTCACTCAGGGAGGAGATGGTGTAATGGCATTAGCTCTCTTAGGGCCAATATGTGAATATGACAATATCATTTCCATTGTTTGATCCATATGCTGTCTCTGTTTCATTACCTTTCAGGCCTATATGCCAACCGGTCCGGCCCACAAGAACCTTCCAACGAGACTGAACTCCAGTGAATCTCTTCTTACCTTTCATGTTACGCCTGTCTCTGGGACTCCCGGCGTCCCGGATGTTAATAAACCTTTTGCCTAATATACGCATTCTGCTGGTGTCTGTGTTCTTCCTGCGCGTGAGCGGCCTGAGAACGGTGTGTTGGACGTCGGCTCAGTGTTTGTTTACCAAATACTAACACCCAGTCTATCTAAGATTCATTTTAGACCGATCGTCATCTCGCCTACTCACCCAGATCCGCCTTGGCCGTTACAACCCTGACCTTCGAATTTGTCGGGCATTACTACAGTTTCAGTTCACTGTAACACTCTCTTTGATACTCTGCATGCACGTGCTGTACCGTTTTGTGAATTGTCATTCCAGCGTCACTATAATCATCTGATCATGCATTCTAGCATGCTTCGGGCGCATCCGAAATATACAGTTATTATTATTATTATTAGAACACGTCTAGGGCACGGAGACGCTCTGTGTAGTTAAACCCCCTTTGCCCAGCCACCATTCTAGTGGCTAGCCCTTGCATTTTCTCCAGACAGTCGATATCTTTCTTTTTGGGAGTCTCCCTTAGAATCGGGCTGGCTGGCTGCACGTTCTCAACACCAACCGGACTGAATGCCCTATGAGTCCCCTTCTTTTTGGTCTTTCGAACTTCCTGATCTTTGGCTTTTTGTATACCGGAGCCTGAAGCCACCTCTGGTACCTTTATTACTCCTTGGGCCTTAGGTTTTGACTTCCCAAGGGGAGTCATCTCCAGTTTCGCTATTTGTAGCTTCGGCCTCTTAAGATCAGGTGTGACCGTTCTCAGCGAGACTATGGCATTAGCCGGTTTGACAAATGCTGGGCTATCAGGTGTGACCCTAACCATTCCCTGCATGTTGCCCTCAACTGCTCCCGCCCTGGACAGCAGCATATCCCTCTAGTAGACACTGTGGAATACAACTACCAGGGGTCGTGGCGGCGCTGGTTGTGCTCCAGGCCATAGTCCTATTCGATGGCACTTGACTATTGGTGTCGTAGGAGGTAGGCCAGCCATCCTAAGAACCTCAGTCACATGCCGGCGGTTTTCCCCTTCCTGATTCTACCGTCTTTTACGATGTTCTCCCTAAGGTTATGAATTAGCAGTCTTCTACTTCTGTCTGCCATGAACTCAGTTTCACGCTTCATTTGTTGCACTTCAGCTTCTAGGCGTTTAATCTGCTCCTTGAGAGACTCTACTTCTTTACCGTTTGGCTTAGGTTTCCTTTTTTTGTTTTTCTGATCTGGCACCCGGTTTTCCTATCCCTCTAGGCTATGGATCGAACTGGTTCTCTCTAATCTTGGTTCCAGCTTCACGGTCGTGTTCCCTTTCCCTAGTTCGCCTCGAATTATGCGAGCACTCGCTTGCAAACGCAAAGCAATGGGCGCATATCCACTTGAGCGATGGGTACTTGATGTGCAGCTCGAAGTCTTTCCCTTCCAGCTTGGAGCACTTTTGATTATACCAAATGCAACACTGGTCGCACTGAATTCTCTCATCTTGCACCAGGTCTGTGCAATCCTTTTTCCCACAGCTTACTGTCTGACCAATGGGATCAACCTCTGTCCCATTCATTTCGGCAGTGATGGACGAGTTTGTTTGAAAATACCGTCTCAAACACCAGTGGGACGATAAAACAACCCTTTGAACAGACACAAACGGTACACTAAGGCAAGTGCAGCAAACCCGCACACTACAAAAGTTCCACAACAGTGGTACACTATAAAAAGCGCCACAAAAAATGTTAGCCGGTATCAGTTGCACTGAAACCAACAAAAAAACACAAAAAATGACATCAAAAGGTATACTCAGTTTTTGAAGAGAATAAACTCTCCTGAAGAGAGTGAACTCTTCAAAAAGTACATGTTCCGAAATACTAATTACGATACTTTAGTTTGGCGAAATAAAGTGTGTTATTCCACCAAACAACGCAGAAATGCTTATCGCTGAGAGCAATTCAAAAATTCAAACCACGCGGCAACCCACAGCTCACGAGTCTTGCACTATTGAAGCACTACACGGGTTCGAGGCTTTGAGCCCAATTGTCCCGGTTCTTGAGGAAATCTTTGATCTTCTGTAGGATTCACCGAGCTGAAACGAGAGTAAAATGAAGCGGGGGGGGGGGGCGGGGGTGGCAGCGAAAACAAGATACACATAACATCATGCAGTGTCACACTGTGGACAGTGCCTTAAGCTGAGTGGGGGTGCGGCATTCATGAACATATATGCGATAAAAGACAACTATTCTGTTTGATTTTTGACAAAGGGAATTATTGGGAGAGACCCAGGTAGAGGTCTGGCCTTTTCTTGAAGATAGTTTTGTTCTGCGAGAGAACAGTGACTTCCGGAAGTGCATTCCACAGAGTAATAGCCCTATAGCTAAAATAGTTAATCCTCAGTGAAGTGCGTGGCCCCGGTTTGAAAACTTTTCTGCTGTGACCACGGAGAGAAGAGGCTGGACAGACGGAGAAGAAGCAATCGTTGTGACCTGTTTCAAAAAGGTGGAACATCAAAAACAGATCACCTCTTAAGCGTCTTACGTCAAGGGGATAGAGGTTGAGGAGTGAGAGGCGGACGGGATAAGGTAGATGGGATAGACCCCTTACTGCCTTGGTGGAGGCCCGCTGAACTCTTTCTAGGATCTCACGGTCTCGGACAAGACCAGAGTGCACTATCTGACTACCGTACTCCAGAAGAGGTCGGATATACGTGCCGAAAATTATGGGGAAATCATCCTTAGATATGCGCGAGACGGACCTTCGAATCATGTTTAGGACTCGAAAGACAGACTTGCTCGCAAGTTGGTGATGATGAGAGAAGGATAAGTTACTATCTAACCAGAAACCGAGCACCTTGTGTCGGTCAACCCTTGGCAGTGTGGTTGCCCCGTTAATGGAGAACGTGTGACCAGTCTCTCTGCCGAAAGACATGCTCACGCATGTGTCATCAATAACTGGGAGGTTCCATTCCTCGGACCAGCGTTTTGTTTCATAAACTGCAATTTGCAGGTCTTCAACGCTTGAACTCCAGAGAGTTACATCATCTGCGTACATGGCAATGTTCGCAGGAAGGGCTGTCGGAAGATCGTTTATATGGATGAAGAAAGAAAAGGACAGGTAATGGCCAAGGCCAATCAAAAGTCCAGAATTCCTTTGATATAATGAACACCAGTTATGCACCAACCTCTCACCAAGTGTATTTCGTCGAATCCCCGCTGAAAATGCGAGGGAAACGGAAAACCACATCGCACATCAATTGCGAGAGACATTATGCATCGTCAGCTTTCACTGAGACTGTATGCATTGAGCGAAAATGTCTATTAAAACATACTCCTGAAGGACCACAGTGCTACCCGTCATCCATGTAGTTGATATACTCAAGGCTCACTACAAGGAAGTATCTTGTACCTCTTGCGATCTAGGGCACCTTTGAAGGATTGGACTGTCTGCAGATCTACCATTCCACCCGGCAGACCGTTCCAACTGTTCACAACTCTGTTGCTGAAGAAGTGCGATCTAGCCATCGACCTAGATCGGGCTTTCATCAGCTTCTTTTCATGTCCCCTTGTTCTGGAATCTACGGCCATTTGGAATAGGCTATCTGGTCTAGAGCCAGAAAAGTCCTTCTTCACCTTGAACGTTTCTATGAGATCCCCTCGACTTCTCCTCCTTTCCAACGAGAAAAGATTCAGGCCGCAGAGTCGCTACTCGTAGGTCTTATCTCTCTACCCTTCAACCATTCGCGTGGTGGGACTTTGGACTTACTCAAGGCAGGCGGCGTCTTTTTTGTGGAAGGATGACCAAGCCTGCACACTACCTTCTAAGTGATGTCGTACTATAGCCATGTAAACAGGTACGAATACCTCCGGCTTCCGGCAAGACAATGCTGATCTCAGTCCAAAGGGTTCACCACGAGCCTCTTGTGCAGCAGCGTCGCTCTGCTCCGACCATTTGAAGTGACTCTTCATGATGACCCCAAGTTCTCTAACCTTACTGACAGCCTCTGTGGTGAACGGCCCTCGATCATGAGCGACAGTTAGGCTCTCTGTTGTCCTTGACAACAAATGGCTTTTTTCAGCGTTCAGAAGTAAATTCCATTTGTACGCCCAGTTCAGGACGGTACCTATTTCACTGCCCAAGTCCGTCCTACCTTCAGACCCAAAAATCTTCACATCATCCGAAAAAATAAAGCTGTGATTGAAGAGCGGATGCCAGGTCGTTAATAAATAACAAGAATAGGACCGGGCCTAGGACGGATCCCTGAGGTACACCACTGGTTACATTCACCAAACTGGAGCATCTCTCCCCAACTTTGACGTAAAACGTCCTGTGGGAGAGGAAGTCCTCCAGCCACCTAAATACTGGCCAACCTATGCCGGACGTCTCCATCTTGCATATCAAAAGATGATGTTTAACGGAGTCGAACGTTTTGCTAAAGTCGAGGTAACATACCTAAACTTGCTTACCTTCGTCCAGTCGTCGGGTTACTTCATCTAAGAAGCACAGGAGATTGGTCAGACAAGATCTCTTTATCAGGAATCCATGCTGGGCCGGACTTAGCATGGAGCGCTCCAGTAATTGTTGGAAGATGTGGGCACGGGTGATCTTCTCAAGGACTTTACATAGGATGCTAGGTAGGCTTACCGGCCTGCAGCTATGCATACCGGACTTAGGTCCACTCTTATTTATTACCACGACTGCCGCGACTTTTCAGTCCTGAGGCAGCTTACTCCGATCCAACGTGGACCTGTACAGCTTGCATACCGATGGAGCTATGATATCCGCCAACGGCTTGTTGATAGCTGGATGAATGCTATCTGGGCCCGATGACTTGTGGCTGTTTAACTCCTGTAGGTACTTACGCACGCTTTCCTCTGAGAAGGCTAGCTCGTTTAACTGAGGAGAAGGATGCACCAGAGTCAGATCTACTCGTACCCCACTATCCATTCTATGTACACTACCAAAGTATTCCCCCAGGGCGTCTGCTTTGCCCTGGTCATCAGTGACAATACCGTGGTCTCTAGTGGATGTTGGACCTACGGAAGTCTTTGTTGAGCCCTTGGATTGCAAGTGGCCGTGGAATGTTTTCGGCTGTTGTCCTACACACTGGGTCAATTTGAGCTCAAATTCCCGCCTGGAAGTTCTCAAAAGGCTTACAGTCTCGTTTCCCAGCTTCGTATAGCGGTTCCAAGCTAGCTGACTGCCGGAAGCTTTACACTGGTTCCAAGAGCGGTTTCTACGTCTGATGGCCTTGGCTATTGCAGCCTTCTATCACATGGGTTTGCCTTCCCCACTCCTTCGTTTTTAGGGTGCGAGCTCTTCCTGTAGGGTAGTCAGAAATCCCTTGATGGTCTGCCAGCGCTGCTCGACAGTAGCTTCCTCTGTCGTGTCCCAGGTCAAACTCATTGCCCTATTACGAAGCCTATCCATGTCCATACTACCAAAATGTCTGACCAGCCTTGAGGGTGCCTTAAGTGGCCGTATGAACAGGACTATTTTGACACACTTGGTTACTCTTGCCCGGCGGTGCACAATAATGCAGTCCAGACGCATCGTTGGGGAAGTTCGTTATAGCTAGATCAAGCAAGGATGGAAGGCATCCGGTCCTATATCTGGTATTTTCCCTAATGTGCTGGTTCAACGCATTGGCATGCAGCCATTCTAAGTAAGCTTGCTCCTCCGATCCCGGAACGCAGACCTCAGCCACCTAATCGGTGTGCGGAAGATTGTAGCCACCCACTATGAGGGTCTTTTGTGTGTCCTTAACTAGTTCAGTCCAAGTCCGCAGTGAACAAACGTCCTCTTCGTGGTTAGTGCTTGGTGCCCTGTATACACAGACAACGTTAACCCTTCTGCTTGGAAGGATGATCGTAACGGCGCATAACTGGATATTGCGAGTGCACATCTTGGTCTGAGGCTCAAGTGGTTTGTACCTGTCCTAACGAGGATAGTTACTGCACCATCAAGGCGATCGTGTTCTCTGTCCTGCCTATAGACTGCAAAACCGTTACTTATTAGGCCTGGCACATTGTCTTCTTTAGAAAGCCGCGTTTCCGTAACGGCTACCCTTGAAGCTTTGTGCTCCCCAGCGGTTTTGGCGAGTTTGGTGCATTTGCTTCTTACACTACACGCATTAGTATACAACACCACTGTGTTTGCTCCTCTGTTAAAAATGGAACCAAAAATACTTCCGGCTGGGAATCACTCCGGCTAATGCTCTCTTTCCCCCTACTGATAACAACCTAGACCCGACCCTGCATATGGGGAACCTCAAGCTTCTGAGGTAGCCATCAGTTTTTTTGTCTGAACCAGTGCGGGGCGATAGCACGCGGCTCAAGCTCCCAAACAGGCTTGCCGACCTCGCCTTTCTCAGTTTCAACGTTTTTGGGTTCTCTGCAAAACTCTTAAACAGCTTGCTGATGTCTAATGCAGTGGCAAATACACGGTTGGAATAGTTATACCATGTGTCTTATGCTCTGACGGCACCTCGGTATTGATATGCCTAAGGTTCACAGCTATGGGCTCAACCTCACCGGTAGTGGCTGACGGAATGAGAAAAGTAATCATCGCACTTTTATGGCTTGCCATCCACTACTTCACCTTTTCTAGGTTCTCATTGAGCCGACGCACTAACAGTGATGGCAAAAGTCAGGGGTGACTTGTCTGCTACATTGTTGACTCACTTACCCAACCATAATGCCTACCGACACCAGCTCTTTAAAAAACCGTCTTGTTCTTTAGTGATAGGTGCTCAACTTCACTTAATTCTTCTGTCTCGGGCTGGAACTTAGCGGTCTCATTCTGCTTTTCTTGAGCTTTTTTCGTATACTGGAGTCCTGCCAAGCAGGCCACTATTCTTCCTTAATTAAGACTCACTGCTCTGCGCATATGCTCACGGTAATTTTAGACCCCATTCCAACCGGAATACATATACCTCTGATTTCTCATGACCCTACGAAGTACCAGCACATTTAATTTCACTTGAAAAAGCCTCAACATAACACCGTGAATTTTCTCTTCTTTTTCACTGTTTGCCTTTTTCGACCACAGCTGCTGAACCGACCAGACTGCCACCTTCCTATTTTCCTATTCTTCTTCCAGATCATACCCCCTACTTTTGTTTTATTCCTGGTTCCCAAATGGACCCCCTCTCCTCATCCACCACTAACCAACTAAACCATTTTGAACCCCGGTCTAGCCTTCCCCTGATGTTTCCCTAAATCTCTACTATCTACCAACTACCCTAGAAAACTACCAGTCTCCATCTGGGGGTCCCTAATAGACCGGCTTACTAGCCGAACTATAACTGATTGTTCAGATAGCGAAATGTTCATCGTGTAGTTTCCATCAAAACGATAATCATAACCCACAGCTGAAACACTCTCCAGACCGCCGCACTCCTGACCTCTTTCAGCTCGCATTGGTTACTTGGGTAGCCACAGGCCAACTCAATATTACTCCCGAATTACCGTGAGGGCTAAACGATTTGATCAATCAGATTGACAGTGGTTTAAACCTATACTCTCGTCTGCTGACGTTATGTGGGGCACCGTACACGGCTGACCGGTGATTATAATCCTATAACAGGGGTTACAAGCCCTCATGAAAGTTTCATCGGATGACAGAGCTGATTCCTAACACCAACCATCACTCCACACCTTTCAGCATCTATTTCCAGCGCCCCGTTCCGACAGTTCAATTCATTCCGCGTTTCAGTACAAAGCCAATGACCGGAACACAGCCCTCGACGCTGCCTTCCAAACCTAATCTGCTCACTTCGTCAAACGAGCCTCTTTCTGCCTGCTACCCTCACCATTCTACCCGCCATCACCAGCAACCAAAGTCTTTAAGGAAAAGAATACCAGCTAACTCTAGCCAACCAGAATTTGGATATTAAATCTTTTTATCACATATACAGAAAACTTTATCTTTACACTCTTCCAACTTCTGTCTACCCGCATCAGTAACATCTGTCTCCATTCGTCTGTTTCTTCGAAGGCTCCTCTTTGAAAGTCCGGTCTGCGTCCATACACCATTCATGCTCTTCAAAATTTCCCTGCACTCCTTGTGAGGTTTTTTGCCCTCATGCGAATTTCCGTGTGACACTGAAACCACCTACACAAAAGGTCTGTCTTGTTATCACATCTGACTCATTTGCATTTATTTCACAGGCTCCCCCACAATTAGTTGCCCAAAGCTGGATCAATCTTCTATATTTCGCTTGCATCTCTGACTGCACGTTGATAGCCCCATGCTGACTTTACTTTTAATCTTGTTCTTTGGTAATTCCCCCTTCCGGTTACTCGTTCGTGACCGTCCAAATATCCAGTTGGTACACCCTCGCATAATTTTCTGGGCGCCCTGACCCGTCGCAGCCAGTTTTCGGCATCCATAAGGCATATCGTGTACTACCCACTCCTCGACTTGCTGTCATGTTGTGACATCCGATGCCTATTGCTTTACCGGTCCTAGCCATCACTGCACTTTTTACCATTCTCCAACATCGCTTATATCAGCTTTCCCACGTTTGCCCAGCTATCCACACCGCCCTCACCGAATTCGAAGCCGGTTTATGATTCCCTCGTTAACCATGGCCACTTTAGTTCACTCAAACACTACACGGATTTACTGTCTTATTTCGGCTACCGTGAGATTCTTAAATTTAAAAATTGCGAATACATCGCATTGTTATGTACTGCTGTATTCCCTGATCTTGCCTTGTGCATGTGTCTTGACCACGGTCAAGAAATATTCTATTATCTATCGGTCTAACTTCCAACGACTCCCAATCCATCTCTATAGGAGTTTCCATAACATCCAGTCTGACAAGGGTCACTCTGTCCTCCACCTTCGGACAGCGCTGCTCGCTTTCATCTTCCAGTTCGTCTTTAATTACGACTATTCCCGACCCGCGCGCGGCTTCTTTACTACTGTCAGGGCCGGGTTCTGAGAGTCGAGTACGGCATTCTGCTGAACTTGTTGGTTTCTCACCAGCGCCTTGGCTGATCGAGCCAGGTTACCCCCCGGTGCTAGACCGCAGGCCTTACTCTTTGCTCGTCCTGCACAATTTGGTATATATCCTTTGGGGAATTAGTCACTAATGCTGCATGCGCCAGCTGTCTATCCCGGCTGGCCTCATCAGCAAACTCCACCAGTTTTGCTTTCGCAAGATGTTCACCTTTGTTCCCCAGTGTTGACTTCCATGGCCCACTCTGTGCACCCCTCTTAGAGTAGCAGGGCACGGAACACCTGCAACTAGCAGTACGTCGTAGACCCCTCTCCCATCTATGTACCGCCTGGCTTTCGATTCCCTTATAAAATTTTCTTCCTGGTTTAGGATCAGGAGCCTGCTTTCTGAGGTCCTTCCTATCGACAAGATCTGTCCCTGCAGATCCTCTACTTTGTTTTCCAACACAAGGAGCGCAGGGTCTTCCAACCTATCTGGTCCATTATTCGCTACAGTACAGTCACTCTTTTTGGGCAGCCTTGTCCTCCTAGGCTTCTGCTGAGTCCACTGGCCCTCACCGGTCTGCTTCAAGGGAGTTGAGACAATGACCGCATGGCTGGCTCCCGGAACTGGCCCCTTCGCTCTAATGACGGTCCTCCCATGTGTTCCCACTACTTCCGCAAACGACTTCCTGCAACCTGATTGCGGCATTTTGGGGCTTACGACTGAGGTACTATTTGGTGGGCGTTGGTCCCTCCCCAGGGCCTGTGGGTTAAAGGCCAGGCTGGCGGCTTTCCTGCAAGGAGCACACCCACTCAGACGAGGGGTCCTTTCATAAAGGCCATAGATGTCCTACGCCACCCATGAACATTTAGGGTGAGCCCACCTCTTTCTCACCTCGCCCTCTATACCATTTTTACATCTTTCTCATGCCTAGGTGCTAGACACGGGTCAGAAACGCGTGCCATACCTAAATCCACAAAACGAAGGGGGAAACAGCTCAGGTGCAGTTAACCAAGCACGAAATAGACACTCTCATACTTGCAGGTACAGACCGTTTACACAAAAGAGCGAAAAGAAAAACTTCGAGCGAGAAAAGATTGCTTCAACAAACACCAAACACTGCTGGGGAATACTACAAAGAGAATAAAAATATTCCTTTAAATGCAATTTTGATACGCTCAGTAATTTGAATCAATCTGGGATAATTCACAAAACTATTCAAAAGCTCGATTTAACAGCAAGAGCACTATGAACTCATACCACGCTGCACTAACTAGGGGTTCAGTTCAGTACTATATCCTGAAGTCTTGAAGCAGCGTACGGGCTCGAGGCGGGAGCCTTAATATTCCCGGCTCTTGAAGTATTTTCTTTTCTATAGGAGTCGTTCCGCTGAAGTCAAGAGGGTTGGAAAACAGGAGACAATTACCAGGGGAATATGCGACAGGTGGTAGCACTGATGGAGGTCTAGAGTGAAAAGGATTTTGCTCTCAGAAGCAAGCATAAACGCATACGATAAAAAGCACGACGGCGGCGCAACATCTGTACATCAAAGCAGATGGAAATGTAGCAGCAAATTTTTTCTTCCTTTACTTTTTTCTTTTTAAATCTTTACACACACATGTGTTCTTCTGAGGGGAAGGGGCAGAGCACAGAAAGATGAGCCGGTTGGAGGAAACTCAAAGGCGAGAGGACACCGGTTAAAATGTTAAAAACGTTCAAGGAGGAAAACTTAGCCCTAAAAACTTGTCCAACCACTTTTCGAACGTTTCTTTGCTTGGAGGGTCGATGACCTCCTGAGGTAAATTATTCTGAAGTAGGACTGGTCTGTGAATAAAAAGGTTCTTGCGGAGGTTTGTACGAGAACGAGGCTTGAATACTTCCTTAGCATGCCCCCGGAGGTTGTCCAGGCCCGAGCGAGTGAAAAAGTGATCTTCCAGCCCCGTAGTGGAAAGATTGTACCTTAGGAAGAGACTCTCTCTAACTCTGGGAGTTTCTAAAGGGATCCGTTTTAGGTCGGTCAGCCTTCGTGAAAAAGGGGTGCGTGAAAACCCGCGAACTGGTTTCTTGGCTTTCCGTTGCACACGTTCGAATACTACTCGGTCCTAGACCAGGCCAGAATGTACAGTCTGACTGCTGTATTCTAAAAGAGGTTGGACATAGGTCCCGTAATTGAGCCCAAAGGCTTCTTTCAAAATCTAAGGAAAGTTTCGCCTTACCACAGTGAGAAAGCGAAAGGCAGACCTCTTAGCTAATTTATGGTGGTAGAAGAAAGAAGGTGATTTTTTTAGCCGGAAGCCCAGGGCTTTACACTCTTCCACGTCCCGAATTGGCATGGCATTATTCGTCCAGAGGAGTTGAGCCGGGGAATTACAAACTTAGTATAGTATATTTCTTGACCGTGGTCAATACACATGCACAAGGCAAGATCAGAGTATACAGCAGTACATATCAATGTGAGGTATTCACAGATTCTAAATTTATAAATCACACAGCAACCGAAATACACCAGTAAAGTCATGCAGTGTTTGAGTGAACAAAAGTGGTTATGGTTGAGGCGGGAATTCCGAATCGGTTTCGAAATCGCTGGAGTGTAACGGCAACATTGGAGGCCGCCATCTTGTTGTTCGTTTAATGTAAGTGTTGGTGCCGTTGATACACCTACTGGGCCTCGGCTCATAAAGTTTTTCCCTTTTGTGCTTTTGCAGATCACACGTGCTACCCTCGTCGGAAGAGCATTGCCCCTGCCTGTTACATTTTTGGCACCCACGGCGGGACCGCATTGAGGGGAGTGGGAGGCCTTGAAGATAGACCTGATATGGGCCGAGGAGATAATTGTGAAGTGATCTGAGGCGTAGATTTGGTGTGGCCCAGGAGAGGTCTTGTGGTATGGCCTACCCAAGGTGTGGTTCCCGGAGAGTTAAGGATCTTGTAGTGTGTTGGAATACGGAACACTGGGGGCAGTGTTCTTTTGTGGGGGAAGCAGTGTAACGGCAAGATTGGAGGCCGCCATCTTGTTGTTCGTTTAATGTAAGTGTTGGTGCCGTTGATACACTTACTGGGCCTCGGCTCATGAAGTTTTTCCCTTTTGTGCTTTTGCAGATCACACGTGCTACCCTCGTCGGAAGAGCATTGCCCCTGCCTGTTACAGGAGGGCGGTGTTGATGGCTGAACAGTCGTGGGATTGCTGATATAAGCGACAAATGGACGGTCACCAACGAGTAACCGGGCGGAAGAGATGCCAAAGAACATTGTTAGAAGTAAAGCAAGCGTGGGGCTTTCAAAGTGCAGTCAGAGATACCAGCGGAATATTGGACACTGATCCAGCATTGGGTAACTAATTGTGGAGGAAGCATGTGAAATAAAAGCAAGTGAGTCAAAGGTGATAATAAAACGGACCTTTTGTGCAGGTGATTACAGCGTCATAAGGAAATTCAAATGAAGGCGAAAAGCTTCGCAGGGACTTCAGTGAACGTTTGAAGAGCATGAATGGTGTATGGACATATAACGGACTTCTAAAGAAAAGAAAAGCCGTCAATGAAACGGATTAGTGGAGACAAAACGTCAATGGTTCGGCTAGGCAGAAGTTGGAAGTGTGTAAATTGTTTTTGTATGTGATAGAAAATTGTTAACCAAATTATGGTTGGCTGCAGATGGCTGGTATTCTGTTTCATAAATACCTTGGTTGCAGGTGGTGGCAGGTAGAATGTTGAGGGAAGCAGGTAAAAAAGGGCTGGTTTGACGAAGTTGACAGCTGCGAAGGCTGGGTTCCGGCCATGGGTTTCGTACTGCAACACGGGAAGAATTGAACTGTTGGGTTGGATTATTTGGGAATAGACGTTGAGCGGATGTGTTGATGGTTGGTGTCAGGAATCACCTCTGCGATCCGGTGAGACTTTCATGAGGTTTTGTTAATCCGTGTACGGTGCCCCATGTAACGTCAGCGGGCGAGAGTATAGGTTTAAACCATTGATCAAATCGTCTAGTCCTTACGGTAATCCGGAATAAACGTCGATTCGGCCGATGGCTACCCAAGTAACCAATGCAATCTGGAAGAGATCAGGAGTGCGGCAGTCTGGAGAGTGTTCCAGCTGTGGGTTATGATTACCGTTTTTATGGAAGCAGGAAAATGAACGTTTTGTTATCCGAACAATTAGTTATCGTTTGGCTAGTGGACCGGTCTATTAGGGATCCCTAGACGGAGACTGGTAGCTTTCTAGGGTAGTTGGGTGAAAGTAGAGATTTAGGGCGATATCAGGCGGTGGATGAGGAGAGGGTGTCCGTTTGGGAACCAGGAATAAAACAATAGTAGATGGTATGGTCTGGAATAAGAATGAGAAAATAGGAAGATAACAGTCTGGTCAGTTCACCAGCTGTGGTCGAGGACGGCAAACAGTAAAAAAGGAGAAAAACACTGAGTGTAAAAATGAGAATTTTTCGTGTGGGGGCAAACGTGCTGGTATTCGGCAGGGGCATACGGATTCCGGTTGGAATGGGGTCTCAACTTACCATGAGCATATGCGCAGAGAAGTGAAGCCTAGTTACTAAGGAATGGTAATCCGTGTGGCAAGGCTTCAGTGTACGAGAAAGGCGCAAAAAAGCAGGATGGGCCGGCTGAGTTCTAGCCTGAGCCAGGAATCAAGTGAGAGCGAGCACCCATCGCTAAAGGACAGAGCGGTTTTATTTATATATATGCAAATTGTGTTGTAAAATGGCACAATCTAGTTAGGAAGGGGGACAAGTGAGTGGAGCACACCCAAGGTATATATATATATACATATATATATATATATTGATGTATAGGTGGGTGCGATCATCGGACGGGTCATGCGAAAGCGGTCGGACGCAAAAGACTATGGCAAGGAAAGTGAGATAGAGTGACGCAGCTGAGGATCAACGGTTAACGGAAAGGAGAAAAAAAGTTAAGCACAGGCTCATCGGTGCGGCGGATCCCAAAGGCACATTGAGGCCATGAAACGTGAGACTAAAACTTTCAATGGGAAAGTTAGTATTTCGCCTAGAGTGGTCATTGAGGAGGAGTAAAGACCAAGTTCTGCATGAAATTACAGAAGAACCTTAGCTGGGGGATAGGGTGGGAGCAGAAATGGTAACGTCCTAACTGGGTGTTGAGTTCAGTTAGTGAGTCACGCTAAGTGGGATGAATCAGACTGGATTTTCCAGTTCGAAATCGCAGAGGTGGTGAGGAAGTATGTGTGGTGGGACCTGGTGCGGAAGAGAGGCATTGTAAGCTAAGAGATATCAAGGAGCGTTGAGTAACTCACCGTGCTTGTGTTAATTATAGGACAGTAGTGAGTATATATATAATATAGTATATAAAAATGTTATATATTTACACATATATATGTATATATATGAATAGGTATATATATATATATATATATATATATGCATATATATGAACAGGTGTATATATATGTGCATATATATGTATATATATAAATGTATAAAGCTGAGAGGAGCGGAAGCCAGGATAAATAAGAGGATCAAGGAGTGAATTAGTGGGTGGTGGGACTTAATGTCTTAGGATCCAGCACCACTGGATAATTTGGTGCAGGGGGAAAACATCATTGGCTAAAACCTTCAGCTAGAGAAGAGTTGTTTTTACATAGCTGCCCTAGTACTGTATGGCTAGGGAGGCAGTAATTGTTTAGACATGGTTGTGGAAACCGACTAGTGAATCAGATGAGGCAGGGATGTATAAGGGTTATGTGATGGTAGGTGAACGTGGGTGAGTCGCGAGAACCGGCAGGCATCTAGATATTTATAGTTGTAAACGACAAAAACTATCCTGCAATGTGGGTTATACGTAAAAAATAATAATAAATGGTAAGTCTGTCGTTAGGCAGAAAATGGTAGGTTTGGAATATGGTGCCGTGATCCTAGTAGTTGAACCCGTTTTTGAAGGCCAGCTCGACGGATAGCAGAGAGCGGGAGGAGAGACTGAAGCTAGGGTTCTAAAGTTCGATGCCTTCTTCATAGGCTCGATCCTCAGATATGCTGGCGTTAGTCAAAGATAAAATATGACTAACGGTAAGTTGTGATTTAAGGGCATGGCTGAACTGGGTTATTGACGCACATTTGCGAATGGTCCGAGGCAGCTTATTCCAAAGCTTTGAATATTTAATGAGAAAGAAGTTGGATCTGATTGCCAGCCTGCAATGTGGGATGGTCAGACTGAAGTCTCTGTGGCGCAGAGGGTAAGATGAGGGTAGGGAAAACTGTATAGAGTTGGTAGAAGTGAACGCAGAGCAATGAATAAGTCTGTATAGAAAACACAAGTTAAGCCTGACATGTCTAAGCCATACGGGGTCAAGTTTTAATAAAATGCATCGCTCTTTATAGCTCAGTGGAGAGGAATATCCCATTAGCTTCTTGGTGAAGGTGCGCTGGACTTTCTCCAGGCGTATTCTGTCAGATTTAGACATTCCAGAGAAGATTATAGGGCAGTATTCGAGGTGGGGTCTAGCATGGGATTGGTATGTAAGGAGGATACTATGTTTCATTTTAAATGATCTGAGAACTAGGCCTATTATCCCTCTGGCCCTGGCCGTCTGAAATGAGACATGTTCCGAAAATTGTAGATTGTTAGTGTATCGAAGCCCAAGATCCTTCACTGATGAGCTTGGGGCGATGGGTACTTGGTTCAGTGACAGAGTTCCGAGGGGGACTTGACATCTGTAGGTTGTGTAGAAGCTTTTAGATGTCGAGAAGCACATTTGCCATGAAGTGCACCATTGATCAAGTTTCTCAAGATCACTACCTATTTCAGACAGTGCTGTGTTCAAATCTTGATGGCGGAAATCATACACGATTTTGATGTCGTCGGCAAAGAGGAAAGGTGTGCCATGTCGCACAATCGAAAAAATGTCGTTGATATACAGTAAGAAAAATAGCGAACCAAGTACACTTCCTTGTATGACTCCACTAGTGACAGGCGCCGGTTGCGATAGATGACCATTAGCATATACAACCTGGGTTCGATCCGACAGGTAAGAAGTGATCCATGATAAAAGCGGGTCATGGATACCATAGGCCCGGAGTTTTGTTAACAATCGGGAGTGAGGAACTCGGTCAAATGCCTTGGTCATATCGAGGTAGATGAAAATCATAGATTTTCCGTCGTCAGCTGCCGTGGTCACTAGGTTGAAGAAATCAAACTGGCATGTGGTACAAGAACGTGACTTTAGGAAGCCATGTTGCCCGCTGTGAATGAGGTTATGGGAAGTGAGATAAACGGACATCCGCTGTTTAATCAAACGCTCCATTATCCTGGCAGCTAAAGGGGTAGGGTTGATAGGACGATAATTTGAAGGGTCATGCACTGGACCTTTTTTGTGGATAGGAGTAATGGTTGAAGTTTTCCACTAGGATGGAAAAATGCCATTTTTAAGGGATAAGTTGTAGAGATTCATAAAAATAGCAGCGATGTCAGTTCCACCAAGATGAAAGAGTGCTGGGGGGATGCCGTCATAGCCAGGGCGGGAGGAGGGTCTAACACGCAGCAGCAGGTGGGTCACATCGTTCAAACTGAATTCAATGTCAGAGAGAACTTGCTCGGTGATGAGGGGTACGGGTGGCGGGTTTACAGTGGCGTCAGTGGTCATGGATTCTGAAAAGAAGGTATTGAGCGCCTCAGCGATTTCAGCTGCAGATTTAATATGCGTGCTGTTTCCCAAAATTAGATATGGTATCCCCGTAGGCTCTCTCTGATTTCTGCTCTTCAGCAGTCGGGACAATCGGTACGATCTGTCGAAGGAATTCAAGGCCGAAAGCCCCTGCTTTCTCAGCAGTTCATTAGTCCGAAGACTGATGGTGACAGAAAGAGAGTGAAGTTGCAATAGTATGGAGAAGTCCTTGGTTTTATTGTAGATCTTCTGCAGTTTTGCATGTTTATTTTGCAGCCTTGTTTGGTAGGAGCCGCGGGCTTGAGAACGGTTGGTCCCGATGGTGGTGATTGCTGACTAGCAGCTATGTAGCTTATGGTAGAGTACGTCACTGGCGAGCTGAGTGTTGTGCTGTAGGAAGTAGTCATCCCAGTTGAGGGATCGAAGCATAGGCTTGAAGTTCATCCAGTTGATCGTGTGCAGGGGCTGTTGAGATGAGCTACATATGGGGTCTATTGGTCCGGCTGTGAATCTGCAAGATACCATTCTATGGTCACTGCCTGGGAAAGGGTTGAGGGCGGTAATCATCACGTCCGATAGGCCAATGGTAAATATCAGGTCTAGTATGCTGTTACCTCTAGTTGGTGTCATTACGTGCTGGACCCAGCGCCCTGCGCATATGGTCGAAACGAAGCTCGTGAAGTATTGGGGTGATGACATGGTGTCCCAGCAGATATTAGGTGCATTGAAATCGCCAGCAATGATTTTTGACGAGGAGGGTAGTAGTGCAAAGTGGTCAAAGGCTTTGACTACGTGGGCGAGGTCCGTGGTGTTTGAATTGGGTGGTCGATAAACGCAGCCGATATGGAGTGGAGAGTTGGCCAGAAGAACCGTTACCCATATTGAGTCCTGAATTGAGTCCAGTATTGGATCAGAGAGAGGAATGGTAGGCAAGCTGTTTTTAACGTGGATTAGACAGCCTCCTCCACGACGACGACGATTTTTCATGAAGGTTTGATAACCAGCAATAGAGATTTGGTCCAATGGGACAGAATCATTTAGCCAGGTTTCGGTTATGACAATGATGTCCAAGTCGGAAGACAGTACTATATTACGGAGAGTATGGGTTTTATTCAGTAATGAGCGAGCGTTAATGAGAAGCAAGTTAAGTGCAACTGTACCGTCATGGTGTGGAGTGGGAACAACCATCTGCGGGTGTTGATGGCTAACACTACCGAGGTGGTAAACGTCATTAAGTGGACTCATAACGACAGGGTTGTCATGTATAGAAGTGAAGGAGTCTAAACAGGGGTTAGAAGTGGGGAGCCGGCATTGTGAAGAAGGGGTGAAGCTGGGTTGGGGGGGGTGCCGTCAAAAAAAATTGGTCGTTTGGGGAGGTGGGATTTCCGGGGTGGTTGAAGTAGCCAGGTGGGGGGTTGGATGCAGAGGTAATGGGTAACGGCAAGTGAGATGGCAGAAAGTAGTGGTGACTGGATTCAACGGGGTATGCAGGGGGCGGGTAGTTGCCGCTTGACCAGGACCGACGAAATAACTGTAGTTGGTTGGGCTGGCCCATCCTGTGTTCAGGAAAGGGCGCGGAGCTAGACAATTGAGGCCATTGGTTATAATTCGACTGGGGGTTACTTATTTGTATCATTGGAGGAGAGAGAAATTGGTTACGGAGGTTCGACGGGAGATGCTGGCGCTCAGCCAGCACATTTGTGTGTGGTGGTAGGCTGCAGTCAGTATATCATTGCTTTGCGCGGTCTACTGCCGACTGCAATTCTGTGGTTTTGTTGCTCCAGATCGTAATATCCTTAGCATATGTTGTAACGTTCACTGAAGTGTTGTTTCGTAGGTCGTTTATTTGAATGAGAAACAATAAGGGATCTAGCACTTATCCTTGGGGGACTCCAGGGTGTATCGGGGGCGGTTCCGAGAAGGAAGGTTCTGCTTTGACTCCAAATGACCGATTGGTGGGAAAGCTATGAAGAAAAGAGAGTATGTTTCCGGAGATTCCGTAAGATTCCAGCTTGTGTATAAGGGGAATACGCGGTACCTTGTCAAACGCCTTTGCGAAGTCGATAAAAGTTGCGTGAGGAAACATGCCTTCGTCGCAGGTCCGAGCAAGACCATCCGTGACGGGGAGCGTATTGGTAATGCATGACATTCCTTGCAGAAAGCCTTGTTTGGCAGGGGAGATCAGGCCATTCTTGCGCAGGTGTGTCAGTATGACACGCTTTAGCATGCGTTTGAAGATCTTTCTTGGAAAGCTCCTTAGGCTAATAGGTTTGTAGTTCCCTGGTTGATGGCAGTGGCCTTTTTGAAGATGGGGCTGCTAGTAACTGTCTTCACAGGGGTCGGGAAAGTATCAGAGTCTAATCACCGCTGGAAGTGCTCCGCGTAGATTTCTGCCATTATTGCTGACTTTTCTTCGAAAATCCGAGGATGGATCTCGTCCGAGCCCATGGAGCCAAATGGAATGAGGTGACTGAGGTCGCTCCCTACTTCCTATCTTGTAAAGAGTGTAGTGCATAAAGGTTGATTCACTGGCAGGCCTGCGGGTTGGGGATGGACAGAGATAAGTAGCGAGGTGTAGACGGTCTGGAAATGCCACCTAAAAACTTCTGCCACTTGGTAAAGTTTTGTGGCTGAATTGCAAGTCGAGTGGCACCAGATTGCCTGGTTGTGCGCATCAACCGGAAAAAGTGGGTCTGTTTGTGTTCGCTCGCTCAAGGGTAGCCCTTCGTCGTTTATTAAGGGACTCCCTTATTTCAACCCTGCACATATTGTGGATGCGTTTAAATTCCGCCGCTTCGGTTTCTAATCCCGCGGATTTAAGCCTGGCAAACCTTCTAGAGCTTTCTTCAGACAGAAGTCTGATGGATCGTAGCAGTAGGGGCTTACGGTTGGCTGTGACTTGCTTCCAAGGTACAAAAGGGAGGTTGGCTCGATGGATACAGCCTTCGATGCGACTGTTGAGAGTTTCTGCATCGGCTGGTCGATCAAATATGCTATTTTTTTGGCCGGAAAGGGGTTAAGATCATCAAAGTGGGTACTCCTGAATGCACGGGTGCTTTTGCACTGGGATGTGCTGGCTGGCCAGCGAATGATGCAGTCAAATTGGAGGACCCCGTGGCCAAACTTGCCTAAAGGATGAAGCACGTTCAAAGCAACTTCTTGGTGATTCCCGTTGGATATCACCAGATCTAGCAGTAGGAGGGCGTTACCTGCGTGATGTGCATGTTGATTGGAGAATTCCTCTTCCGCTTACATTCCTATACTTCATGACCAATTTTGGACCGCCTTCTCTAATCTAATTCACGCTGACACTGTTTTGTGGTCGACAATTAATCTACGCTTGGTGCACTTACCTATTTTTATGGTTGTGCTTCTTTACTGGGATTACTTTGCAGACAGTCTGCACGGTAGTGAGTCGCACTGATTCAGCACAGTTTTGTTTTATCACTACTCGGTTTCGTTTTCTCGCTGACGTCGACCGATCGTAGACATTCAGCTCTTTTGCGCTGATTTTAAGCTGCCAAGCTGAGGAAATTGTTCTTTGGGCATTGTTAGGCGTGGAGAACTTGTTCGTTCTGTTTGAACTTTAGGACAGGTACTTATTATTTACTCTTTTTTGCCAACTTTCCCCTTTGTTACAGAATGTTTTCTTATTTTTGACTACCTTTTTGACTGGATAGTGACTGAGGCTCACTGTAAAGGGTATGATCATGTTAGTACTCATATCCTTACTCGCTAATAATACCGTAGAATTTAAAGAGCCGTCGTGTTTTTGATTCGGGTTCTGCATTGATTTGGGCTACGCGTTGCTTTGAGGCTCAAAGGTTCTATCCAGAACGAGTGAAGTTTGTCAGTCGTTAATTCGACAATTGAATCCTTTACCAGACTTCGCCCTAACCAGGAGTTGAGCCTTTTGATCGTTACAGTACTTTAACATTGTCTCTGGAACGATGCAAACAACAGGGAACAATAAGACGGCCAACGGACCCGGCCGATCTGAAGATGGAATCGGATCAGATCAAGTCATCGCTGGAACCCGGCAAGTTTCTCCTGACAGTTTTTTTCTTTTCATGGCTCCAGGGTTACACGCTCCAGTCGGTTGATCGAGAATTGAATCATTTATCAGGCTCCACTCGAACCAGGAGTTGAGATTTTTGTTCGTTACACCCTGTACGTTATCAATTTGGTTCTCCGGCGTGCTGCAACCGGGACAGTTTGGCTAGTATTTCGGTTAGCGCCAGTCCAAAGGACTATCAACAGGGTTACTCCCTTGACCGGCACCCGGAGCTTTGAAACTCCCTGATAGTAATAGATTGGTAAAAAGACAGCTGACCTCCAGATCTCGCAGCTTTTCTGTGAGATGATGGGATTCGTCAAGACCAGTGTGTGGAGAACAATAAATCATACCTACTAGAATAAGTTCTGGGGGTAAATTATAGTCCTCACCCATGATTAGTCAGTAGACTGACTTCAAGAACGGGGCAAATAAAGTAGGGGGACGACTATTGCTGAGATAGTAGACCACCCTACGGGCTTTGCCCCATAGGGAATCCCTACGGACTGAGGTAATCCCAGCGACTGAAGCCTCACCATCTATGCTGTCTGCTGTGAGTCCCTTTCATGGGACTGTCAAAAAGTGAGGTTTTCTTTCAGCCATCAGCTGCCTTCGTTCTAGCATCTTATTGAAGATACTGAGGCAGTTTATAGAGAGGCATCTCGGAGCATGCCCAGTACAGAGTTTAGAAGGCGGAGGGCTACTGTTTGGGGGCAGAAGAGCAGAGTGAGTAGCTTTCTGGTGCCGTTTCTTGTTCGCGCCCGTCGGCGGAGCCTTTTTCGGACGCTATGCCTTTTTTGAGCCTACCTCTTTCGTGGTTGTTTCCGGAGGACGATTCTGCGCTGGAGACGAGCGGAAAAGAGTAAGAGATGAGAACGAAATTTAGGGCTGCTCTAAGGTAAAAGGAGGAGAGATCTGCTCTTGTGGTTCTCGCTGAGACCTTGTCGGTTTAGGGAATGGTGCAGCCGAGTATTTACTAATACAGTGAGATGCAGATGAGTTACCCAGTAGCTCTACCCGGTTCTCCTTGAATCTCAAACTACTACATATTCTGATATCTCGGTTGAGGACGGCTGGGTCAGGATTGTCGCTTTCTTTCCTGCCAACCGTTTTTACCTGGGGCCCTTTTAGTTGCTGCTGTTGTATCGACGACCCTTATTTGCAGTTCTGCGTCGGATCTCTCAACGTCTCCGTTTGTAGTAATGAATGCCAGGGCCCCGGAGGTTACCCGAGCCCCGGAGAAAGGGGAAAAATAGACCTCTGATGAGGCGCCAAGGGATGCGAGTCCATCGGATCCAACTGTGGACTTGGGCTCCTGTTTGTCTTCCAGTCTGGTAAGGAAAACACGGGGGAGCGAGAAAGTTCGCAGTCGCCGTTATTCTCCGGGGATTTCCCTTTTTTTAGACTGGTTACCTTTGTCCTGCTTTCTTTCTGATCGGGCTTGAAGAGGTTTGCCTTGTGAGACCCCTCTGACTGGCTCAAATGTCTTTCTCAACAGGCTTGTCCGTGCGAGCAGATCCAGGACGGCATTCTCAGAGTTGAATTTTAAGGCAAGTCCTAAAGCCTTTTTCTCAGACTTTGAGAGCAGCCAAGATGCCCTAGCTGGACTGGGGTTTTTGTTGCTTGGACGTTTAAGCAAAGTTTAAGCCTGATCCACCTGGCTTAGAGCTTTCGAAAAACGACCCTAAATTATAGCCCTTCATGCTGCTTTGAACGTCTTACTAATTAGCAAATCTGTATCCAGAACTACCTGTTGGGGTAATATGACTGCTTGAGTTGCTGCAACAGTTGTCGGAAGCGAATTAGTGATTAGAGCTTTCAGGCGGGCAATCTCCGATTCTAGAACGAACACCCGAGCCCTCAGTTCGCTTACCTCGGTCGCTGGTTGGTCAGAAAAGGGAGACTCAAGACCAGGCTAGCATTGGAACCACTTGTCTCTGAGTCTAGACGCGTGGAAGGGGTAGACTCATCCATGTTTGGGGTCCAGTTCATAAAAACCATTGGGTCACAGAAGAAGTAAAAATGTAGTAAACCAAACCAAGTGGTAGAAATGAGAAAAGGTAGATAGCAACTCAAGGATAAGCAGCTATGGCACAAAGAGCAGATGAGTACAGCGAGAACAGTTCGTTTTCAAACTTACCGAAACCAAGTCAAATCAAATTTGAGCACAAGACTGGCGGCTGATGCCGATGTAAGTCCAGTTTCTCGCCAGCCTAAACCCCCCGCTGCTCACCGGGCTTCGACTTCTTGGAATCTTTGTGCGTCTGTTCGTAACACACGTTTGAGCAATGCGTAGTCAAATTTGCAACGGATCTCGAAATCAAAAGGCGACTATCTGTAGTATTCTACAATACTAGATTGTTGAACGAACAATGGCACCAAAAGGATACAGCCCTCAATAATGGGAGCAAAAGGACTCAACAAACGAGAAACCGAATTGCGGTCTGCGAGCGAGAAGCGTGTGCTTCACGCAGGTCCAGAACAAGGATATGACAAAGTAGCGCTCTGGACGCGAATGAAAAACAATTGGTCCATAAAAACAAACAACGCGCAAAGACAAGCAAATAGTGCAGGCAAGTGAGTGATGTTATGAAAAACATGGAACTGCAACGGTTTCGAGGGGATTTTCCACGACCGGTCATTACGCTGTTGATGGAAGTATGGTAATGTGACACTTGGCGGGCAGCCTTCGGGAAGAGCAGAAGAAGCAACTTTTCGATGGGGCAAGGCCTCCACAACCGGCAGGTACACTCGTCATGCAAACTTCGGCCACCCGATAATCAAATCTCTTATGAAAAAAGGGAGAGTAGAGGGTCTGAGAGTCTTTAAAGAGGCACGGACGAAGGTCAGTGAGAAGGAAGAAATCAGTTAATAAGCAAAGGAAGAAAACACGAATAATGATAACAGTAGCAATAATAATGAATAATGATATTATTAATAGGGAGAAGAAGAAGTAGAAGGGAAGAAAGAATTTGAGATGGAAGTTTTATGACTGCTATCAGCTTTCTCATCGGCACTCCGGAAATGCTTGTGCTCACACGAGGTCCAAATTCATGTTAAAGTCGATCGCAATATCTGCTTCCACAACATCCGCAGGGAGTTTGATTCAGTCGTGTATTACTCAGAAAGACAAGAGCCAAGCTCTGACATTCTTGTTGCCCTTGGCTTAACAGGCTCCAGTTGGTGCCCTCCGAGGGTGAAGTCTCTGCCAGGTCACCCTTACGCGTCTGCGCTTCAGCGAGGACACATCCGGCATTCATAGTCTATCCTCGTACCCTAGTCCCCTTAGACTGGAGATGGTTATCGTGAATCTCCTTCGAACTCCCTCCATTGAGTGAACGTCCCCAAGTAGCCGGGAAGCCCAAGCCTAGACTACGTACTCTAGGTAGGCTCTCATCAGTACAGCGCAAACGAGTAGGATAACTGCATGGTTCCTTGAAGTAACTGTTCTTCTCATTTGGCACATAAATCTGTTCGTCCTGTTGGCCGCTGAGGTAGGAAGTTGCCCCTTACATTGCTTTTAATTTGCCCTCGGTATCCTAAAAGAGCAAATCTGTCACCTCTATCAGGCTTCTTTCGTCCGGTTTTCTGAGGGTCCTACTTTACTTATCTGGTAGGGCCTCCCTATGACGGAAAAACCTGAGCCTGAGTATTCGGTGGCCGCTTTTCCCTAGCGAGGCGCAAATACGGAGTTTGTTTACTTCCCCAAAAAATGTGGACATGACTAGATCCAATATCCCTGGCGTCTGACTTTTCCTCCACACAGTGCTCTGGTAGATGTGCAGTATCAGTGCCCTGTACTCAGTGTAGTCAAACCACCTCTGGCTGGAGGACCCGGCCGGCGCCCAATTTGCTTGCCAGTCTGTCCATGGTGCGTTAGGATCCCTCAGAACCAAACACCTTTCCGCATTTCTGGATGACAGTTCCAGGTACTCTGGCAATCCCGCGTCTTCCTCCGCATTGGAGGACGGGCTCCTATATACACACTACCACCACCCACCTGCTGCGAATTTTTATATATGCCGCCACGGGCTATGCGCCGGGCGCAATATAGTTAATACTGTCATTTTGAATTATGTGTTGGGCTATTAGCAGTAGTACTCCTCCCCCTACATTTATGTTTCCACGGTCAGCTCTGTGCACACTCAATCGCTCCGGACACTCTAGACTTAATATGTTGCGCTCACGCAGCGGCGCTTCAGTGATAGGTACACGGTCGGTTCCCTGTTAATCGGCCACGAGTTTCCCACATTTATTGCTGAAACCCCAAGCGGTACACCGCAAAACAGCTATTCCTCGTTTTTCATCGTAGTTCTTTGACACCGATGCATTTATTCCGCACTCGGGCTTTGCTCCCGAGTGCCTCCTTCGTTTTTCCTTCTCTCGGGCTTTTGATTAGGGATTCCTTAGTAGCCCCACCAACCACGTTTTTTCCATGGGGCATCTTCCGACACCCGATCTCTTCTTGCGGTCTTAGTTCTGCTTGCAACTATCGGTATGAGGCGCACTATAGGCGACGACGAGTAGGATGTCCGCGCCTCCCGCACTAGTTGAGTTGATGCGGACACCTCTGTTTCTCGCGAACCTGTTTTGGCCTTCCAGGATGCTGAGTTGTCCAGTTTGATTCCAAAGCTTCCCCTGCGATTCATACTTATTCTGTCCGCCGTTTCTAGGAAAGCCTCTCGATGGTTGGGGTTTCCGAACTCCACCAGGATAGGCTCCCCCGGTGATGGTCAGCCATCTTTGAGTCTTTATCTTCCCAGACGTAAAACTCGCCTAATAAGGGCATGCGATGGCATCCCAACTTGTTTCAGTGGGTGAGTAGCCCGTCGTAGAAGGTACTGGTTCCTCTGTCGAGCCTCCACACAGAAAGGTTCACTTAGACCCTTTATAGCTGCATTTCTATTGCGTCCCGGCGCTGATTCCTTGCTTGCGTGTATCTTCTTTATTACCCCTGTCATAGAATCTGCCTGTGCTTGAAGCGTTTACATTTGGGTAGCCTGAAATTAAATCAGATCAGACAAACTTTTCATCTCTAGTTCGGCCCGATCTAGAAGGACTTGAAATGACCCCTTTTTTGGCAGACTTTTTCCTTCCCTTTTGTAGTGCTTATCAGTCACCTTAGCTGTCATCTTTGGCGATGAGGCCTTAGTTGTGCCATCGTGAGATACCAAGCTAGCTCCCACCTTGAAGGCCAATAAACGTAAAGCGTTTCCGCTTTTCTTCTGCCAAGATTTATACCGTCCTAGGGTGGATCACATCCCGGCCTCTTGCTACACACCCTGAGCACACCAAAGTCAGATCCTCATGTCTCCTGTAGAGAGCCTACGCTTTCTTATGTATTTTGCTACATCCATAATGGAACCAAACTGAACAAATAACGCAGCATGTACCTTCCCGTACGTCCAAGATACGTCGCCTCTGGCCGCACGAAAACTTCACCAAGGCCCCAGGCTTTGCCGGTTTTGGGACCCTGCTAGAAAAGTCTCGGTGCTAGATCTGCGTGCACTCATGCTTTCATAAATGCCGTTCGACCGGAGCTACAAGTACAGCAGGGCTAACCAGCTTTACGGTCAGGAAGCTGCAGAAAATGTGAGAGCGCGAAGAAAAGTTCAACTAAATTCATGCAAGAGTTCCTGCGGTAGACAAAACCGTCACAATAGCGCAGACTGGCTAGCACGCTGCCTCATCTTCCTCTAGTATCACAAGTCACTTGCCCACTCATAGACTAGCAGTCAACATCCTAGCTTGCTTTTACCGTTTGTGTTGAACTGAGTTGTGCAAATCAGCCGCACTCTTGTACCCGGGCTGGATTTCTCGATGGTGGAGATGGAGAGATAGTGTGCCGGCTCAATAACTGACGTGCCACGCTTTCGCCCAGCGACCGGAAAGATCCTTCCTGCTGATCGAATCGATATATTTTCGTGATTCCGTCTCTGGGCACAATCCTTTATAGTTACCCGTTATTTTTTTGCCTCATGGCAGTTCGATTTCTGCGTTTCTCCTCGATCGGTGTTCGTTTCCCCCTCGCTGTACTTCACACAACTCAAGGTCGTGGTGTAGCACAACTGTTAGACTGTCGATTAGAGACAGAAGAAAACCTCTCGTGTAGGCCTTGTCAGGACAGCTCTTGATGGTGGTCTCAAGAAAGAGAGTCACTCCTCTTATCAGCCAGAAAGCCGCTCAGTTTTTGCCTGAGGGTTGAATCGTGAGCCTTATCCACCGCCTCCGCTGGGAGCAAGTTCCAAATGTTGGTGGCTCCTGGGGGAAGGCGTTTTATCAGCGGGAAACCAATAGATTCCAAATTAAAGAGTGTTAATGAGTTTCCCAGCTTAGGACAGGTCAGTCGTTAGTTCATTTTAGTTTACTCTGGACAGGTGGTAACCACGGCCTATCGAGCGTCCAGAACCCATTTGGTGGTGTACACTCCACCCAGCTAGAAAAAATGGAGTCAAAGTGCGTCCAAAGTTAGAGTCACATGACCGCGTTTGACTACTCTGTTTTCTTGTTAAGTTTAGTTTGCACAGGACGAAAGGGGACCAGACCAACCGTGTTTCCAGGTCGTTGTATTATCGGCCGTTTTCCTTGCCTCCCAGCACTGCGCACTGAATGTTTAGTCTGGAAGGCGGAGTTCGCAAAGCAGTATCATCTTCACAGACAAGTCCATTGACAAAAACACCACGGGCTCACTAACTTACCTCTCTTTCACACAGCTAGCCTTGGGAACTCTATGTTCCAGGGTGAATCTAGGCCCCTTTTGAAAGTTAGTACATTGGTGCATCTAACAGCACCCTCCAGCATTCTAGTCCACACAGGTACACCCCTACTTGTGAAAAATTTAGCCAGTGAATCCAGCCCCGAGTATGGCCTTTGTAGCACAAGACTGTGCCCCCACTTCTATAGTCATGAAGTCCTGAAGTGATACCAGGGTACGAGGGCAAAGCTCATATTGTCCCGGATCTTGTGATTGTCTAGTTATCTAAAGGTCACCGGTGAGCTGGAATATAGTTTACCGGGTAAAAAGCAAAGAGGAAAAGAGAGCAAGTCCAAAATACAAATTTCGAAAGTATCTCGTACCCGGTATTGCCGGTGTTCTAGAAGATAGACATCAGGAGGGTAACAGAAAGTTCAGATATGTGGCAGTCCGTTCAGCTTAGGTGGCACGGAAGATTTCGTTGTGGCGAATCCGTCAAGCACAAAACAGCGAGATACTTGGGCCGCGTGCCGCGAATGGACTTGCCGAGGAAGCAGTCTCGTTAGCCCGTAGATCCTAGACGGTGAACCTCCTTTAGACTTTCTATATTATTGGGTGTTAGTAAATCAGAGATTACGGAAATGGTAGTCAACATTGCTGCGTTAAACCAGCTCCCGAATGACACTTTATGGTGTCCAACGTTTCTGGTAGATTACATCGGGCTCAAAGCCGCTCTGAAAATAAGAGATTAGGATGATCTAGATGCTGTTAAAAGCAAACATCGAAAATCCTTTCAAATGTCCCATGTGCTCTGAAAATTTCAGTATATTTGACACAGCTATGAAAGGCTGGTCCATACACCACGTTTTTGCAATCTCGTTTATTCGTGTGAGACACTTGAATTTGGCCTTGGACCGTTCCTAATTGTCATGCTTGAGCCACGAGGCTTTGAACCTTTGGGTTTTACTGTTGAGTTTATTTGGTTGCATATTTGAGGCTTGTATATATTTGAACCTTTTGTGGATTTTAATTTAGTACCGTATGAGCTACGAATCAATCTTGTTCTGATTTTGGGGACCATTTGCCTATATAAACTGCCCAACACCACGCTGGTTTGAGTGCTGCTATCGGCTCAGTTTCTACTAAGCTATCTAGGGTGATATTAAAAATAATAGCTCCTGGGAGTATCCCCTCAACTCAAAACAAATCGGGGATTTTTTTCTGAACAATAAACTCGTAGGCAACCGGCTAATCTGCAAAACATTGTTAGAGTAGCTTCCCAACTGCCAGTCTAGGATAGTTGAGCATCCTCTATTATCAACACGCCTGACTCCATTCTTATAAGCATACCTAGCCAAGGTAAGCCTAAAGGGACTTCCGTTCACCCTCACCACCGAGTGACAAGCCGTCTTCAGTCCGCAAGCACTAAACGCTCCCGACTCCCCACAACTTTGGTACCTTGCACGGTGCCACTAGTTGAAATGCACAGTGATGCGGGTATCAAATTTAGAGCACCAGAACGAAACCTAGAATCCTTGAAAAGACAGCTGTGTACCATGGGAAATGCTCTAACCGCGTTGTCCCCCCTTGTGTTTATCGTCAATCCTTCAAAAAACCCGAACACCCAAAGTTTACTGACTGCCGTTCGCTTCCTAAACTCAAGCGCTACTGAAGTCCACCATAGAATAAATATATAAAAATGCTGTAGTCTTTAGTATTCCGGATCGTCTTCCGCTTTCTTCGAATAAGAAATCGTTGCTTCTAGTCTGGATATGTCATACCACGAGTGCCGCTGCATACGACTAAGAGAGAGATCACAACGGTATATGTGTCCACTTGTGTTTCAGCCCCGTGAGGCAACCATTGCCATGGAATTCGCCAGAAAGAGAGAGGCTATCGCCAAAGCCACTCAGTTAAAAAGCACAAAAATTGTTGCCGACAGGAGCCCATTGCAGAAAGATGTCCTTAAGTCGGTGATTGGCAATCTCGCATCCTCCCAATCTCCCGATCCAGGGCCGCCTGCCCCTCTGAGCAACCCACCACAGGTGCCACTCTCAGCCACACGCCATCGACCAGTGGACCGCCGATGAATGTAGACCTCGACATATCTTGCTCGTCACCAACTCCTCAGGGCCCACCTAAATGGCTCCACACTGCAACTCAATCTCCACTATAACCTATAGGACATACCGATAGTTGGGCTATACCATCATCTCTCACAGCTCACCAATTGGCTTTTCTTCCAAAGGGGCCGACAAGGTGATAGCTTCTAGCTTGCCCCTCCGTGCCAACCAATCAGCAGTAACATCGTCCCCAACAAAACTGACCACAGATTCATCCCCTATCCCTGTTGCTTCTCGTGGCCTAAGTCATCTCAGCGTCGACATCATCACGCTCCGAATTTGCCTCAAAAGCCAGCCTGAGGCCTCTTGTGCAAGCACCAAACAATTTTTCACCCAACCACCATTTCCATCACCGGCCCACCCACCGAAGCTCCTCGGTCCCCCAGTCGTTATTCCCCCTTTGCATCAAATTGAACTTATGAGGACCCTTGCGGCCAACTCCAACGTGGTACGACCAACTGCTTGCATGTCATCTTCACCCTGTCTACCGATACTCCTCCACATTGCAAATTTGCCCCCATGCACACCACCGTTCAAACCTTCTCATTTTCCAGTATACTACTTACAGCGTTTGTTGCACCGGCTCAATGTTTCACCCGGTCGAATTCGGTTACCAGACCTTCTTTTACGCCTTTTATCCCACTGCAACCCTTCCGTGTACCCTATCAACTTACCTACCTCGTTCCAACCGCGGCAGTATACTATCAACCGCCCGTTCGAATCGGGCTCCCACCTTACCCAAACAACCGGGGGTACATCTCACAGCTACTCGGTACCGAGGCAAAATACCATTTTTTTCTAATTCGCCCTGGGCGAAACATGGCCCTACACCATAGCTCTGTCTCAGTATATCAGTCCCCACCCGTTCCAAGAAGGTGGCAAAACTACCGGCCCACTAACCCGTACTTCATCCACAAGTCGAGGCCCCGCCTCTATGACTGCATACGATATTTCCAACTTCCATCCACTCCACGCCGTTCCTTTGCCTCAGACTCGCCCACTCATCCTTAACCAAGCTCTCCTTGCCTTCTCGGTTGATCCTACGGCGACCGGTTACTCCAAGTGCTCTCGGTCGAACTCAGAAATCACTTAATTTGACCGTACTACCTGTTCTACCAGCTCTTCCCCAATCTTGACTGGTCATTCTGATACTGAGCAATTGTCCCTCTATTGGTTATCGACTTGCACACAGTAACCTACCCAGGACTGTCTCATCCACCTCATCAGTACCAGGACTAGCAACGCCACTACCTCTATCTCATCCAGCCTGAAAACTCATCCAACCACCTCTTGCGACAGCACAAGGAAGCACAACACGCATGTCCGTTTTGTCATCAAAATTCGCTCACTACCAGCAAAAACTCACTTTCTGTGTGCCCGTGTCCTCGTGTCTTCCTATGACCTCGTCCTTATCACGGAAACGTCGCTTAAAGCAAACACTTCCAACTTAAACTTCACCATATCTGATTACAAGGCTTTCAGTAACTCCAGAACGCATCGTCGAGGAGGAGGTTGCCTAGTGTACTGTAGAGGATCTCGTTCTGTTTCTGTAATGCAACACACAGTCCCCGATGCGGTTGATGACTCAGTCTGGGTAACAGTTAAACTGCAATCACAAGAAATCTTGCATGGATGCATTTATCAGCAGAGGAAAATATTGTACCTGTTATTGACGCCTTCAACTTTGCCTCCGCCTATCCCATCGATCACAGGTTGATCGCGGGTGATTCCAACTCTCCAGGAGTGCTCTGGCCATCACACTCTAGACCACGAAGTTATCAGGATTTCGTTACCTGTACACACCTTGGTGGTTGAACTCAACACGTTCAGTCACTCACTAGAGAAAAAACACTGGGTGTTCTGTTTTATCAAGGGCCCAATAAGGTAATCACCCCTGTAGGAGGTAGCTTCCCTAGAGGTGACCACATGGCTGCCTCGTGCGCGTTCTCTGTACCAAAAGCCATCACTTCCTCCAAACCACATGCCAGACCATATCACTAAGCTCACTGCAGCAGCCTTCCAAACATAACTGGATCTCAAAATTAGTGTACATCGTTTCCTATGCTCGATCTTCAGGTGGTAGCAGATTAGGTATATTCTGTTCTCAGTCAGTCTTTAAACACTACCACCCCAACTGTGCCAGCGCCTACGAATTCTTGAAAAAACGGACTCTCGCAGATGAAATGTGAACTCTACAAACTTCGACGACTGTCACCCAAAACACAGGAGCTATCGGTATATATCCAAAAGGTTTGACTGCCAGTGGCAGCCAAATCACAAACTGAACTCGTACCTACTCAGTAAGAATCAAAAGCTTTATGCCACTCCAAGAAGACGGAAATCTTGAGTAAGCTAATGAGAACAAGAAACCTCAATCCCGCAAGATTATGCCTTTGATCGCTGTCAACAACTCCCATCTGGATAAACCGGAAGAAATAGCTAAAGCTTTCAACACAATTTTCACTTCAACCCTAAGGGCCAGTGTACCCACTCCTGGAGTACATTTTGTGTGTCTGCCCAGCGAGACTCTATCCACAGTTTTGTTTCGCCCCGATAGTATTTCTCCACTTCTAGTCTCTATGAAACCACCTTACTGCTAAGGTCCGGGCGGCATTCCACCGGCTGGTTTTACTCTGGGGGGGGGTCCGGACGTCCCTCTCCTTGCATCTGGTTTATTTAACTTGTCCATGAAATTGAGCTCGTCCTCTACTCAGTGAAAAACCTCTACAATTAGCCCCTTCGCACAAAAAAGCTCCGTTCATGTCCCCAAGAATTATCGTCCCATCAGTCATATACCGATTGTCTCCAGAATCATAGAAAAGATCATTAAGATTAAGATACTGACCCACCTTGTAACTAATAACTTGTTCAATGTGGGTCAACACGGTTTCCTGAAAAACCGTTCGTGATCTACTTGTCGAGCTAATTCCTTGAACTCAGTCACGGAAGCTGCTGACAGGAGCATGTTCATGATCATTATCCTGTTTGACATAAAGAAGGCTCTCGACTGAGCCTCACACATTGGGCTCCTACCACAGGCCAAACGTCATCGCGTCACAGACGCGCTACCCGGTTGGCTGGATTTTTATTTCTGTGACCGTCATCAGTAGGTTCAGATTATTGGCTCCGTCTCCAAACCCAAACCTGTCACCAGTAGTGTCAAACAAGGCAGCTTTTTGCACCTCCTACTCGTCCTCATTCATTCATCCATTCTTCATCCTTCATAACAGAGGCAGACGGTATCTCTCACGTATAAGCCTCCTCACCACAGCTCAGTGATGAAGAATCATGTGTGTCTCCAACCACCTCCTTAGAAATACATCCAGAAGTCGTCTGAACAATGTATCCTTAGGCTCTTCTACCACTTCGGCTGACAGCGAGTTTCATAGACAGGTCATCCTCTGAGATAGACGGTGCACCAGTGGGAGGCCCACCGACTGCGATTTCTTTAAAGTAAGCGTGTGTCCTCTCGTACGGTCATGTCCGCGAAGAGAGGGCTCTACTAGTAGTTCTGGGCCGAAGTCGCCTCCGATGACGAGCCTGGTGTACATCAGTTCTCCCCGGACTCTTCGATGGGCCACTGGAAACGGCCCTGTTACCTTTAGCCGCTCTTCGTAGTCGATTCTGCGTAGCCCCCCGACAGGTCGTGTTGCGCCTTGCTGTACTCTTTCCAACCCTATCACCTCTGCCACCGCACAAGGGGAAACCGCTGGCCCCTCGTTCTCCAACCTGGGAGGTACATGTGTTGCATACAGTTCCTTGAAAGCTTTGAGGGAGAGATGGCCAAATGATCGAGTAATCGGCCCGAGGATACTCCACGCCAACAAACAGACTCTATCAGTGTGATGCCTCGTCTTTAGTGACGAGGCTACTATCAGTTCCAGAACTTTTTCGCAGACAGAACGCCGAAGTGGTGCTCCGTGTATATAGTACCTCCCATTGCTGGACTGTGCTCCTACTCGCATATGCACACACTTGTCGGTGTTGACTGGCGGTGACCACAGATCTGACCATCTTTCAAAGGTTTTAACGTCCTCCCGAAGACCAAACTCAACTGCATTTGATTAGGTCGTACGCCAGATCTCATGGCCGTCCACATAGATGAGACTCGGCGATTGAAAAATTGATGGTAGATCATTGATATAGGCCAGGAAGAGGAGCGGACCCAAAACCGATCTTTGTGTAACACCACTAGGAGCCACTTGCCAAGTAAACATTGACTGCGCTACTCGTACTGCAAAAGTTCTCTCTTTTTGAAAGTCCTCTATCTACTGAATCGAGTGATCTAAACACCAAAAACCATAAGCTTGTCTAATAGACGGTAAAGCGGGAATGCGTCGGAAGCTTTTCTAAAATCTACAAAGACTACATCCGTAGGGTGTCCTTTTGCCTCGGTCATCGTTAAGCGTTCTCGTGCAGTTACCAAGTTTGTCAGGCATGACCTACTTTTTCAAAAACCATGTTGTTGTCGGCGTATTAGGTCCTTTACTCTAATATGTTTCCTGATTCGCGTGGCCAGCAGGCGCTCCATAACCTTCCCTACCACCGGTGTTATACTGACAGGTCCGTAGTTGACGGCCTCAGTCTTCGCCCTACCTCTGTATAGTGGCTAATCGACAGCTTTCTTCCATTCCAGTGGGAGGTTTCCCGCTACTAAAGAGGCGTTGAATAGTCGTGTGACCGGTAGGGCCAACACGTTGGCAGGCTCCTTTGCCAATAAACGGTGAACATCAAAAGGTCCCGATGACTGGTTGACTTTGGTGGTGCGCATGGTTGCCGCCAATTCTTCCTCGGTGATTTCATGGCACGGCATTTGAGGGGCATCCACTGCAATGTGTGAGGGATGACTGTGTCTCCGTTCAGGAGCACAGACTGACAAGTAGTTTCTCGTCAGTATCTCTGCCCGGTGTTCATCCGCAACTCCCAGCAGGTGTCCGTACTGTAGAGCTGGGAGTGCAGTTGTAGTTCGCGTCCTCCGTCGCAGATATGCTAAAAGGCTTTTGGGGGCTCGAACCGAGTCCATTGCTAACGTCACCTCGAAGATACGCCGCTTTTCTCGCTTCACTTGGGTACACTGATTCCGGATGGTGCGGTTTCGTTCATATCTCCCTCCAGACATTGTTTGAATACTCGATTCCGAAGCTTTAAACGACTCCTAAGTTATGAGTCAATCAAAGAAGGGTCCGCTGCATGCGGTCGTTGTCTGTATTGGGGAGCAGAAGTTTGGGATAACTGGAAGATTACATCCCGAATCACTCCCCAAGCCTTGTCTATTTCGTACCGTTCTGGTGGATATCACATCACTAAGGATGCAGCCTCTCGGACTTGTTGGAATGGCGTTTGCCAGACTCTGAGTCCACCCTGCGGTCTAGGAAATAATATCGCTCCTCTCTCCCAGATGATGGTCAACACTGCTTGGTCACTGCACCCTAGGGGGGGGTAGGTACTCAATCTGATCAACGTCGGAATGCCTTGGATATATCACCAGATAGGATAGACGTATGGTGGCTCCGGGTCCGGGTCGGTCTCCTGACGTGTTGGTACAAGAAAAGCTCCAACACCGTTAAAAGTAGCTCGCGGGGAAATACGCCCGCTGCAGCGTTGCGCTGTAGGTTGTCTCAGTCCACATTCGGCGAGTTGAAGTCGCCCTTAATTAGACAGTGACCACCGCCAGCCCAAAGTCGTACACCAGTCAGTATTTCCAAAGAATCCGCTTCTGGGGGCCGATGAGTGACTCCGACAGACCCAAATCCACTGGGTATCAGCTTCACGGGACATCAAAGAGGTTCTTCAAAGCCCTCCGGGTCTATCGGGCGATCCAACTGTTGGGAAGGGGATTTCCCCCGGCTATACATCCCCACGCCTCCCATCACCGAGCTTGGCTCCTATCAGCACGGTAGCGTGTGTACCCTGTGATGGCCACTTATGAATCCATCAGCTCACTGGCAAGCCAAGCCTCCGTCAAAGCGATCAGTGTCAGGCCAGTGGCGAACCACCCATGCCTCGAAGCTCTCCTCGCTTGTTCAACAGACTCCCAATATTAGACGACATGATAAGTGCCTGTTTTCTGTTCTGTTCTCCCTCTTCGTGCGGACCCCCACTGCATCTCCACAGCCAGGACTGCCTGGGTGGTGATGCTGTTGAGGGTGAACGGTTTCCACCTCAGTTGAAGACGCCTCCTTTGAAAGCGAAAATCCCAGATAAGAAGACCTGTTTCTTTATTGTCCGGGCTTTCGCAAAGCTCTCTCGACGTCAATCGGAGCCTCTGTCTGTCCTCGGGGTCAAGATCTCGAAAACGTTGCTCCTCCTCTCCTTTTAGCCTGAAGAAAAGCTGTAACACCCAACGACATCCCTCATCGGAATCCAAGATCACCATAGGCGGAAGAGGGATGCCATTCCTGTTCATTTTCCCTAAAGGAAAAACGGCTCTAACCTCCACATCTTTTGCCAGGTTTTCCTCGTCCGTGGAAAATTTCTTGGCCAAAATATCCCGTACAAGAGACAAGTCGTGATCTAATCGACTTGGTGACGCCGAGTCAGTTGATTCCGGCCGATTCACGTCTAGGAAGAATTGGGTCCTTGCTGGCTGCGCCGCCCGTTTATGTGGTGTAACCTTTTTCAACTGACCCATGGTTTCCGTCTGCCCCAGGCCGGAGCCTGTATCTTCGCGGGCTGCATTCGATATCTTCGGAACAGAAGTGTTTCCCTACGAACTTACAGCTACTCCGGCTTTGATGGTAACCGCGGATTTTTCCCGACGCTGCTTCTTCACTACCCTCAATGGGCTGTTAGTAGTGCCTGAAGCGACTTCGGCGTGGGACCTGGGGCTCGTTGCCCACCGTGCCGCGGGTGCCTGGTTCGCCGCTGCACCAAATTCTTCTCTTTTTCTTTTGTTTGCAGTGGTACAATCTGTACACAGAATTTGCAGGAATGGGGTGCTGCAGGAACTCAGACACTAAAAATTGTCTTTATCGATTTTTGTACACTTCATGTGAATCCGTCTCTCTTAATGATCACACATCAGGGCCTTGACAGGGGGCCAATATTTTTCTTGCACACCAAACAAGCATGTTGTTCCTCAGAGATTATTGAACTCATGTTCTGTACAAATCCGCTGACATGCCAAAAATGTTGCAAAACAATATACTTCCGCGAAGCACAACAGTAGACACCCGGAGTAGCGCAGTTCAGTTTTGAATGTCGTCAGCCATGACAGTCTCCACCTGTTCGCAGACGACACCAAAATCTTGTATAATTCTGATTCTAGGCTGTTTAGCACAGTTTTCAGTGATGTAAGGCAAGATCTAACAGCTCTTAATTCTCGCAGTACCGGTTAACTAATGACATTTTCTGCGGAGAAAAAGCAACATTCCTACCTCCAAGTGCAATGTCCCCCCAAGTATGCACAGTATTGACGGTCATCCAATTTCCATCAGCCGGTTAGCAATAGATACAGGTTTGCAGTGTTAAGCCACCTTCACTTTTTCTCTGAAGATAATACCACTCAAACTGCAAAGGCTAGAAGACTTACAGGCATGCTTCGTAGGACTTTCCGCCTTCCGGAAAGCAAATTCAGCACCTTTAAGACCCACGTTATACCGCCTCTGGTATACTGTTCCATGATCTACCCTAACATGTGCCAGTAGGGGACAGCGGCCATTGAAAAGGTTCAACGGCTAATGACAAAAACAGTTGTTTGGCTTTTCCACTCAACTTAATTAAGGTCAACGCTGTGAACACTTGAAATTGGATCCGCTATGGCCTGGGTACATGAAGCTAAACCTCATAGTCTTTCACACTGTTGTTGTAAATTGAACCATTGTATCAGAAAAGCTGTTCAAAAACTTACCAGGCTCACAATGTTTCTTGAGACTGGGAGACTACACAGTTACCGTTCCCGTTTCTAGAGCTGCTCTTGGATCCAATGTTTTTCTGGTTAAGCAAGCGGCCTTACGGAACAAATAACCCCATAATATACGTTCTATAAGACCATTTAAGACTTTCAAGGCCCACATAAACTAATAACTCACAGCACAAGCTGTAATCCGAATTATAGATCCGTACGTAAGTGGAGAAAAGACTTTTGAAGTTGAATTGGGTCTCTAACATTTTTCGAGCCCCTTTTTGATCACTCATAGCCTTTTGGGCCTGAGTTGCACTTGCTTCCTCCACTCGCTTTAATCATCCGTTGGTTTAGCTTCTTCTCCACATCTCATCCTCCCATTTGGGCTTCTAATCCTTTCTCGGCAAAGTCCGGCAGGCGCAGTCTTCGAAATTCCTCCAAAGTGTCCCACTAACTGAACTTAAGCCTAGTTATGACGGCATTTTTTTCTCCATGCTGTAACTTCCAGCTTCCTTTATTCTATGATTTCCTGTAGAATGGTTTTATCTCCAGTCTGGTAATTCCGTTTCACCTTCCTCTGTTTCGCTGGATCCGGCAGCAATTATTTTCCAGTTCCGCCTTTCTTATCATCCCTTTTTCCATAGCCACAGCGTGGCTACCAATAACTTGCTTCTTGACATTCATCTACTCATTTTCTCTCTCCACTTTATCAGACTTTACCGCATTACACTCTAATTTGCATACGGATACCCAGCTTGAAATTATAAATACAGTTCAGGGCCCCTTAAGACAATACTTACCCGTTAGGCGTCACCTGGCTTTGACCCACCATTAGGCCTGGGGCTCGTGGTTTTCAGGTGGTTCCGCACCATTAATCTGCTCCTCATACAACTCCTTATTTTTCTATGCAACACGCACGCGCGACTGATCAAGTAGTTGTTTCAACTGGACCTACAACCAAATTTTACGGAAACCATCCTCTCCTTTATTTATCAGTTTTCGGTACACTGAATCCCATGATCTTTACAGTTCGCCGGTTCTCACCTTCAGCGCGCGACTTTCGGCAGAAAATGGTTGGCCTACCTGCTCCAATCACTCGTAACAACTGTGCTAGATGGCGGTTAACCTCTGCAAAGCCAGTGGTAATACCTCTCCACCTACTTCGTCTTGCCCGTAAATTTATCCTGCATATCAAAATTGGATGTGCGGTCACCAGATGGCTCGCTTATTTACTGGAACCCGTCCGACCCTGTTATTGGAAGGAGAAAGCTGCTGAATGATAGCCCCAGGAGGGCTGCCATTATCTGAGTGATTGTTCCATCCTCTGTCTTTGTCTTTCGCAGCTTGTGGCAGCAGTACCCCCGAAGTTTAGGGTATCTAGTATGTGGCCGTTTCATAACAAGATGAAACAGCCTTCCCTATCAGTCTCGGACCCGGTGAGCCACGTGTAGAGAAAGGCGGGTCAGAGAAGTGAGAAGTTTACTCTACGGCGTAAATTTGCTCTCCTTTTTCTCTGTAAAAAGAAGAAAAAATATACTTCGGACTGGGAAGGTCTTGGGCTAATGCTCTCTGTCCCGTTCATTACAAGTGGATTTCTTGATAACAGCCTAGACCCGACGCCGCACATGGGAAGCCCCACGCTTTCGCATTAACCCGCAGTTCTTTTTTCAGACCAGTGCGGGGTGACAGAACGCCGTCCGAGCTCTCCACATATGTTTGCCGACCACTTCTTACTCAGCTGCAACCCTTTTGGGCTCCCTGCAAAATTGTCGACCAGATTGCTGATGTTTGATGCACTGGTCGGTACACGGTCTGAATAGTTACACCATGCGGCCTCGCCTCTGACGACTCCTCGGCGTTGATACGCCTACGGTGACCGGATATGAGCAAAGACTCACCTATATTGGTTGTCTGAATGATGATCACAGTCATCGCACTTTTATAGATTACCATCCACAACTTCACTTTCTCTGTGTTCCTCTCGAACATAAGCACTAATAATGTTGTCCAAAGTCAGCGATTGTTTGTCTGCCACTGTGTTCACTCAGTTACAAAACCAAATAGCTTACCGAAACTAACCCCCTTTAAAACTGCTTTGCTCTCGATGACAGGTGCTCACCTTCAATTAATTCTCCCGTCCCAGGTTATAGCTCGGTGGCCTCATCGTCCGTTTTCTTGCACTGCTCCGCGAACTCGAGTCGTACTACTCAGATTACAATCCTTTAGTAACCAGTACACACCGATCTGCGCGTCTGCTCATGGTATGTTAGAACCCCATTCCCCACAACTTGTGTATGTTTCTGATTACTCATGACCCCACGGAAAAACAGCACGTTCGCATCCACATAAAAAGGAGTCAACTTAACTGTGAGCATTTCCCTTTCTTTTCATTATTTCTGCCGCCCTCACCTGCATCCGAGTCAACAACCAAACTGCAGTCTTCCTTTACTCCCATTCCTATTTCTGACCTCACCCTTGTCTGTTGTTTTACTTTGGTCTTCGGCTGGCCCCTTTTCTGTTCTGCCACCTAACAGCCTAAAAGTTCCGCACTCTGGCTAAGGCTGCGCTCGATATTTCCATCATCAACTAACTGCCCTACAAAACTACCACGGTCTCCGCCCGTTAATCCCTCATAGATCGGACCGCTTGCCGTCAAGTAACGTTAACTTTGTCTATTTTATATTATGCCTTCATTCATAACCCCCAGCCGGAGCACTTCCCAGACTGTCGCATTCCACATCTCTTTCCGAACACACAGGTTACCTGGGTAGCCCATCAACCAAGTCGACGAGACCCCCGGATTACCTTAAGGACCAACCAACTTGATAGATTTGATTGACCATGGTTGAACCTATACTCACCCCCGCTGAGGCTTTATACGGAGCACCCTACAAGACTGAATACTGACCACAATCCCATAACCAGGGTGACAATCCATCATGGAAGCCTCATCTTAACGCCGGATGGATTCCTGACACTATCCATCACCCCAAACCCCATCAACATCTTTTTATCGTACTCCACATAGACGGTTCAATTCATTCTGCTTTGTAGTACCAAAAACAATGACCAGAATTTAGCCCTCGCCGTTGGGTTCCGTACCTACTCTCCCCATTTTGTCAGCCTGGTCCTTTTTGCCTCTTACCCTCATCATGCACTAACTGCCATCAATAGCAACCAGAGCGTTTATGAAACAAAATACCAACCACTTGGCTGTGCACTCTTATCACGTATGCAGAAAATCTCACCTTTACACTGTTTCAGCTTCCGCTTATTATTCGGGCCTGGCCTGTCCCGGTCACCTCTGCCTTCCTTCCTCTTCATCACCTGCGAGTATTGGCTTGGTTGCATCTGCAGCTTTTGTCTCCAAAAGAGAGTTTCCTCAAGGGCTTCTCTTTGAAACTCCCCGTTCTGCAACCATTCACCATCCATGTTCTTTAAAAACACACTGCATTCCTGGTGAAGGACTTTGCCTCTATGTGAGCTTTCACATAATATCGAAATTAACTGTGAAGAAAGACCAATCTGATTGTTCCATTTGATTCACATGCATCTGTATCACAGGCTCCCTCCACAATGAGTTATCCAATGAAGGCTCAGTCTTTCCATATCCCGCAGCTATCCCCGACTGCAGTTTGATAACACCATGTTGACTCTGTTTTTATTCTTTTTTTGGTAACTATCTCACTCACACTTTCGATATTGATTCCTCAAATATCCAACTGGTACAACACCGCGTCTCTTTCTACACTTCCCGACCCTTCTTTGAATACTTCTTTCGCTCCTCGGCTCTCTTTCTATTTTCATACTAATCTACTGCAAACCGAATTCCGTAGATCACCGCAATCCATTTTGGACCACCGGATCCGTCGTAGACAGTTATTGGCACCCATAAGGCAAGTTGTGTATTATTCCTGACTCAACTCCCTGTCCATATTGTGATACCAGTTGCTTTATGGGTTTTCGTCAACACTACAATCTCACCCCTCTCCAGTACCGCTTTTATCTGCGTTTCCACGTCTAGCCGGCTAACCACAACGTCACGGTCCTGAATTCGAAACAGATTTACGATCGCCGCTTTGACCCTCTCTACTTTAGTTCACTTAAATACTGTCCAAGTTCATTGGTTTTTCAATGCAATTGTGTGAACCGTGAACTTCAGATTTGTGACTGCTCCAAATTGCTGTGTATTGCTGTATTCTCTGGTCTTGCCTTGAGCATGTGTCCCGAGCACGATCAAGAAATTTACTATTATTAATATTATTATCATTATTATCATCTAACTTGGCTACGCGTTGCTCGATTTAAGAGAGTTGACTTGCGGTAATCAGGTTGAAACTGAAAAAGAAAACTCACTAAAAATGCCTGGACGATGTAGCGAGGACTTTATGGGATAACGTGAACTAACTCAGAAAGTCTCTGGGAAGAGTTTGGGTATTATTAATAATGAACACTAATAAAATGGTTTATTTCGGAGGGCCCGAAGCATGCCAGCTGCATGATCAAATTTTGCAAGCTGTAAAATAGACGGACGGAATTCGTGAAGTTACAGAGGTATGTGTACCGAAAGTCGGATAAGTAGTCTGAGGAGGGAGATTAAAGAGTGACAATGTTATGATAAGTGTGTGCCTACCAAAAAATGTAGGTAGTTTAAATGAACTCAGGAGACTATTCAGTTGGATGCCGGGTGCATCTGCAAGCCAAGGTCTTACGGAAAATCTGACTGGTCCAGGTGGAAGTCCGAGAGACATACATGCGGGAGTTTGGAAACCAGCATAAAATCTGTGGTGGCGGGAGACGATGGAGGAAAACGTGAGATGCTCTGTAGTGGATTAGATAGCAATGAATCGTTGGTACTCTGCAACAGACGGTCGTCGGACAGAGGACAAAAATTGTGAAACAGGCATTGAACAGTTCTAGAAGTGAAAGGTGGATCAGGCGAAATAATGATTCGGAAGGATTGGATAAGGTAGGCGTGAGGCACAGATGTAGAATAAATGGATGCATATTGATTCTCTGGATAATTCTAATTCTACCAGTTCCGTCAGCACCAGGTCACACGTTTCTAATTGCTATGAGTTTGATGATACCGGTACTCAAAGAATGAGGGTGACGGAATTAGAAAATCAGCTGTGGTTAGCGAAAAGGATAATAGAGCCGATTGAACAAGGAGCTGGTCTCAGAGAGCCAGCGGTAAATGCTTGTAGTTCACGATATCGACATCAAAATGGCGACGTGATTAGCGAACATAAGCCCTTGAGACCGCTCGAAACCACCGAGGTTTCAGCATTCGGCCTGACGAGAGTGTGGCTAGCTCCTTTTCGCAAGCACCTCGAGCAATATTGTTTGTTCATTAAGCATTCGAAAATCATGTTCAGTGCAAAGTTGCAGATCCTGGGCAGGGGTTTTTGTATTTATTGCATTAGTGTCGTGGGAGAGCCGAAGCCGCTATCGAAGACTACGCGATGCTTGATCCACCAATGTGGTACATCAGGGCAGGCAGAATCCTCAAAGATTTGTTTGGGCAACCATTCAAGGTGACTGGAATGGTTGATGGTATTTCATCGGAGGCAAATAGGACTGAGGGTCACGCTGAATTACTGTCAAATCTGGTGATGAGAATGCAGAACTGCAGTGTAGCACTGGAGCATTTAGAATACCAGTCTGACTTGAATGCTTTGCACACATGAAAACGCATTGTCCGGTGACTACTCACTGATTTACAGAGCCAATGAGCAAAAGAAGCCGAGAAATTAAATATGTATAGGCAAGAATCTACACTGAACGACTTAAAGGAGTTCACACGTCGTCAATCCCGCATTGTCAACAGCTGGTTTGGACGAATCTTATGCGAGAATTACAGGATGGCGCGAAAGGGACCAACATCAGCTCAAATTGCAGGGAAAGACTGTACTCGAATACAGTATTTGGTCAAAATGCACACGAAAAGCCGAGACCTCGAGAGGTCAACTGAATGTAAGCTACGCAACTCATTCCATCGGCCACCAGATCGTCCGATCTTTCTTGGGATGAGCGTACCCGATCGGAGGTCCACAGCACAAAGAATCGGCCCATGCTTTGTGTATTTGAACAACCCTCATGGAGCCCATTGAGGCTGCTTTATAGTGAAATGAGACCAGAACAGATGCGTGGGCCGGTTGCACCAGTTAATACACGGCTTTCGGATCAGTAGACTTACTCCTCTGGATGAACCCAGGATTGTCCGTTCAACAGGACATGATGATTTCAAGCCGGCAAGGGTAGGCTTTGTATCTGTCGGCTCGGTGACACCTAGAGGATTGAGGGGGATCACGGCATTTTTGAACACGGGGTCAAATACTTCGCTGACTAAACACGAGCTTACAGGACTCTGTAAACCAGTCTGTGAGCCTACCTCTCTCATGATGAACACGATAGAAGGGAGTGACTTTAACAGTTCGAAGGGACAAACCCTACAGTTAAGATCTTTAACTTGGGGCGGGAACGTAGACTTTCCGGGAGCTCTTGCTATAGAGAGCTTGCAAGTTAGGCCAGTCGACTTTATTAGATCAACCGCACGGTGATGGTCTCGTCTCGAAGACAGCGTTCGAAAGAGTGTCTAGCCCCACATTGACATATTAACTGGGCGCGATGTACCCGAGGCTCGCTGGATGCTTGGACAGAGCATTGACAACCAAAAGGAGCCGTTCGCTACGTGCAGAATGCTTGGCTAGACACTTATCTAACTCCTGATGAACGAAGTTCAACATTAGGCGTCAGTTAACTGATTAGCTGAGAGAAGTGCCTACGTAGGACACCACCACTTGTTCGATGTTGAATCCAACGGTCTAACTCAGAAGGGTGAGGTTTACTCGAAAGATCAGCTGGTGCTTTCAATGGTGAGTTCAAAGACAAAATTTCACGATGGGTAACAAGATGTAGCCCTACCCAAGCGACCACCGTCAAACCACACATTAGGAAATGAAGAAGTAGGCCGAAGTAGTTCAACCTACCTCAAAAAAGACCTTTTCGGGAATCCCAGTTAAAATCTGAATACCAGCAGGTCACACGACGCAGTTAGGAATCGGTCCACCTAATGACTGCTTACGGTGCCTGAGTGAAACTGCATGGCCGGCGGCAAAACAAAGTACCATTTTTTCAAAGCAATAATTACTGAACTGAAGTCAGTTTCTTTAAATAAATTCGGAACGACTGCACTGTCATTGGGCTTCTGAGTAGCAGAGATGCTAAAATAGAACTGTACCACCATCGGACTGATCTTTGTTCATTGGACAGATCCTACAATTATGTTACTTTACAGGAAAGGGAGAAAACGAAGAGCGTGTTCCAAGCATAAGAGGCTGAGTACTGTCGTAGCAGTGAAAAGTAGCAAAGAAAATACTGATGGTTCGGGCTCGAAAATAGACTATTATGACAAAATAGTTTGCGGACCACCTCTCCGCTGGTTATTTAGCTTTTTATTCCATTTTGTGCCCTACTGCTATTCAACTCGATCCATTTTTCTTGAACATTTGCAAAATGTGCTGAGTTCTGGTTCTTATGCAGCGAATACAGAGCCGAGAAAAATAAGAATCACCGAGACTTCACTTGGACAGTTCAGATGAGGCCTATTAGCTGACATTACATTGTCAATTTGTTCCGGCCTTTGAAGAGGTACTTTTATTCACATTCTATACAGTATTGTTTGTCACATATTTTGTACACAGAATAACTCTGGGATACCGTGATAGGTGTCAGTATTCGGGCAATTTCCCTGTTCATGTGTGTTTTATTGCTGCCCTTCGTGCACTTGCCTTTGAAGCTGGCTTATAATCCAAAACGGATTTTCAATTTTTCCAGAAAGTTTGAAGTGGTAATCACGTGTTATTCCACTGTGTCGTGACCTTTCAATTTTACGCGATATATCACTGTTGCTTGAATGTTGATTCTGCGTTTAACTTCTGCGCGCAGGTTTGTAACCAAACTCAGGTAAACCAGTTGCCGCCACGGCTTACTGTTCGAGATACGTAGACTGGGCTCGTGCGGCAAAATATTTTGCTCTGAAGTGTCTCCATTTTGATGGTGCTTCTAACTGTATGCAGCAGTCTTCTGATGAATAGACCAATCTCAAGTTGTGTAGCGGGATTTGGACATGAGTCCTCATGGATTGTGCAAGTGATGACCACGGCGGAAACCTTTTTTACTCGCAGCCAAAGCAGGACGTTAGTAACCACAGGCACTGATAATAAGTTGCAGGTAGGTAAGGCGAGTATTATGACTCCGTCCCGGACCTCGGACTACTATTTTCCCGGAGGAATTTGGGACTGCGGAGCAAAGACCAGACATCAAAATTCCTTCAAAATGTTGTAGATGCTTTGTGAATGTGACCGTACTTAACAATAATATGAAAAGCTGTTTCACACACCACATTTTTGCAATCTCGTTTATTCGTGTGAGACCCTTGAATTTGGCCTTGGACCGTTCCTGACTGTCGTGCTTGAGCCATGGGGCTTTGAACCCTTGGGTTTTGCTGTTGAGTCCATTTGGTTGCATATTTGAGTTTTGTATATATTTGAACCTTTTGTGGATTTTAATTTAGTACCGTATGAGCTACGAACCCATCTTGTTCCGATTTTGGAATCATTTGAATTAGCTACGCGTTGCTCGATTTGCGGGAATTGACATGCGGGCGCTGGGCATAACGTTTTCACCTCTGACGGGTGATCATTTGGGTTTAAAGTCGCTGCACCCCATCCAAGCACTCCTTATCTTTAGGATAATAAGCAGCCCTTGCCTGCACACAACATTTCAGAAGAGGTCGTACAAAAACACCATAAAACGGGATGAAGGCTTCTGGTTTTTGCATTTGGTGTTATTGCACACCCTGGGTAATTCCCCTTTGGCCATATTGGCAGCTCCCTGACACTTCTTTGGAGGTTTGAGGTCCTGTGTAACTATCACACCCAGGCCTCTCACCTCTGACACGGTTGGACGGAATGCCGTCCGCTTCGTCTATGGTAGTGGTCATTATTTGGCTCTTGGTGAGATGCGGCGGTAAATCCCATCGTTCTGCCCATCGGAGCACAGCATTTATATTCTGCACTCAGTTGCTCCCTGCTATCGTCGCATCGTGTGCAAAGATGAAACACAAGTTGCTCAGTTTTTCTGTTAGACCATTGGTGTACAAGAGGAAGAGCAAAGGCCCTAGTACTGAACCTTGTTGCATACCACCGGTAATCCTCTGCGGCCTCGATTGATAATCACCAACCTCAACACAGAAGCTACGATTCCCTAGAGGTGTGCTGCCTAATCACTTGTTTTCCAGCTTATCCCAAGGGTCTGCAATTTATAATCCAGCATGCGACGGATCACAGAGTCAAAAGTCTTGCTGAAATCTAAATAACGAACCTCCACTGTCGTTTTTCCATCTATTCATCTTGTGGTCTCGTCTAAGAACATCAGTAGGTTTGTCAAACAATCTTCATTTAACAGACCCATGTTGTGCTTGTACCAGTAGTTGTTGTTGAACAGATGCAAGCGCAATTGCTCTCTGTTGATACATTTGAAGCAAATGCACAACACCGATGTCGGGCTGGCTGGTCTATAATTCCCCGCCTTCTGCCTGGATCCTGTCTTATACATTGCTACATTGATGGCTTTATGCCAATCCTCTAGCATCTACCCCTCTCTTAGAGACGCTTCGTACAGCTGGGTAATAGCCCCCGACAGTATATCGGAAAGAGGCTGAACAATCGTTGGATTGATTGTATCCGGTCCGGCTGCTTCGTGTTTGCACAAAAATTCGAACTGGTGGAGCACCTCGTCCTCACATACAGTAAGCTCCTGGAACACTGGAGTGCTCCCTGTACCCGATCCAGCCATTCTCAGCAGCTGTTCCTGACGACACACTCTCTTAAGCAACGCAAGTGAGGTTCGTACCATATCTCTATTATCAAGAGCAACGCCTCCGCCAGTATTTCCAAGGAACCGATGTTCCCACTTGCCGATTTCTCGGACTGCACATAGGTGAAGAACTTCTTTGGGTCTGTCTTCACAATGTTGACTAGTTTCTCTAATGATACTCGTAAGTCGTTTCTCGTTGCAGGGCTTGTGCTCTGTTTCTGGCTGTCTTGTGAGCAGCTCATACGCGGTGCGTGCTGGGAAGTATGTAATGAGCCTATAGCCTTCTACGAACAGCTAATGCTTTTGCAATCCTGGGCTTCCACCGAGGCGGCCGGCTCCTGTTTCTTTGTTGCGTTTACGCAGCAAGCTCGTCTGTCAAGCTTATTACCCCGGCCCTTATTTCCCCCCACCTACCCTTCGCGGATGGCTCCGAGGTTTCCGAATACTAAAATTTACTTCGTACGCTTGTCCTTAGTTGATCCTCATCCAATCTAGTGTTGTTCCGGAACAACCTATATCCCGGTTTGTTGTGCCTCACAGTGAACATTGCACACAGGACTCCATGATCGCTCCTCTCCAACGGCTCATCTATCACCGAAGGGGTGACTTCAAATCGATAAACGGTTACGGCAGATCCAGTGTAGATGAAAGATGTTCATCACTGAAGCGCGCCGCTTCTCTTGCTTGTCATGTTAGGGCGTGGCTGTGAAGCGACTTCACCAGGGAGTTTCCGGTGGTTCCCCCGGGGGCACATTCATCGTCTCAATTTACTTCTCGGATGTTCATGTCTCTTGGTAATGTAAAGAGATGTGGATTACTCAACACCTTCCGCAGACGATGGAATAGCTTAGAGTCTCCTGCCTTATCTGACTTGGGCGCTCTATAGACACAGATTGCCCCACCGGCCACTCGCCTAGGCAAAAGCAACATGCGATGGCTAGTATGTTGAGTGTTGCAGGTGTAGACGGGACCTCCCCCTGATCATAATCCGCTCTCATGAGAAAAAATGCCCCTGCACCCAGCCCACCGTCTATTGTGTCCCGTCTGGGAGCGGAGTGGGCACGGAGTTGTTTGGAGTTCTGGTTCCTTTTCAGTCACGTCTCCGTTGTAGCTACATTCAACTGTCCATCCTTTGCAGTCGGTAATCCCCCACACATACCTCCAAAGCTAGTCATTGGTGTACCATATGGAGCTACTTTCTGCCAAGTTTCTTGCTTTAATTATACCCTTTAGAGGGTTTTACTCTCCGAAGTGATTCCGGGGGAGCCCGTTTTTTTGCACACAGTGCTACTTAGCCCGTGCTTTTTGAACATTCAAGGCCATGAAAAGAATAGCTTTTATACTGCTGCCGAATAAAACACTTGAGGCCTCTCTCATCCCATTATTTGGCCGTACGTTGTCCTTCAAAAGGGTCTTGGGCCTACTCCTGCTCAGTGGTGTGGGTGTTCGGGCAGCGACCGCTTTCGACCTTATGACTGGCGCTGTTCGAACTGTATTTTCATAGCCGCCGCCTCCCTTCTCCCTTCGGTTAAACCTCACCCTTGAGGGCCCTCAGTGGCCTAGCGTCCTCCTGCTTTATGACTCCGGTTTGTACTTTTTTACCTGTTGCCTCGTCCTCCTCGCTTTTCTTAGCAGTCACACTAAGCTTTTGCTATCCAGCTTCGCTATTACTAATCACTGCGGATTTGGGCACGTATTTGCCGATAGGCGTGTCGTCAACACTCGTTATCATTAGAACCAGATGCTCGAGTTCGTTTTTCATGAGACAAGTAATTACCACGGCCAATCAGGCCTCCAGTATTCTTGCGATGGTCCGCATGGCGGCCATGCACTAACCGTTGCACAGTGTTTTTCGTCCAACTCCTCTAAAAGTGGGAGGGGGAAGTACAGCCTCGTCGCACATTGAGTTAAAAAGACACTATGCTCTTTCAAGTTGATTCCAGGACTGCACGGCTTTCAGCCATAACCTTCAGCCTCCATACGGGAGGGCCCCCCGGATCCTCCGGTACTGCGACAATAAGAGAGACAATTTCTTATATTTTCCGTCTCTGTATCCAATCCGATTTTAAGGTTTCCATTAGGTAACAGTTTACCTCGGCGTGGATTTGTAGTAGTCCAAATGTCAGGCATCAAATAGATCCCGAGAACGGCCTAGGGAGTGGAAAACAAGCCAGAGGTTCTAATTTTTGCGGAATGACGGTAAGGTTGGGTGGAATCCGTGAAAGACGGCTTGTAGTGAAACGATACTGATCACGGTTAGGTTTTAGAGCGAAGTTTGGTAAGGAACTTACCGGGGGAGTCAAAGATTCAGCCGTCCGCAAGCACGGCAATAACAAGTGTGTTATCTTTTGGCAGAAACCAGTTGTACTTACACCAAGCAGACAGACAGCCAGCAGCCCTGTGGCATCGAACAACATAAGAACTGCTTACAGCTAGCTGCTAATTGGTTTTGTTTGTCCCAAGAAGTTTTTGGTCATAAATTACCACGTCCAAACTCAGTCATCCCTAGGTCCCTACAGATGTACCTGTCAGTTAGGTTGAGTAGCAAAGGGGCAAAGGGAGTAGATCGGGTGATGGAGCAAAAAAGATAAAGCCCAATATAGGGACGGTAGGGTAGTGAACTAAAACGTGGAGGGTGAAAAGCTAACCTCTTATGTAGAAAGAACTGGCTAGGGATGGCGAACCACAAATTAGCAGGTAGAAAGGGAAACAAGCAGCAACGTAAGAGCAAAAGGTAGCGATACGGGGAAGTTTGGCAGGTGGACAAAAAGAGAAACTAGCAAACACAAGGCCTAACAAAGTATCGCGAATCCAAGGAGTGCTAAGTTGTCGATCACTGTAGCCCGTCGTGGAACATTTTTGCTTGCCTGTTCAGTCGATGCTTGAACTCAGCCACTTTAGTTGCCCCAGTCACCTCTTGCTGCAGTTAATAATAATAATAATAAAATCAATAGAAACAATAATAATAACACTGGTATATTTCTCGACGGTGATAAGGGAAACACACGAAAGCGTGATCAGGGTCTACAGTGGAGAGGGAGTCCCCCGTAACAGCCTCAGAAGATTGAGGCTAGGGAGAGTTTAAAGAGGTAAAGTGAAAAGGGAATACACGGTAAGTATGATTCGATTTCGAGACACATGCGACAGTAGTAAGGAATTGGCTGGATTTTAGATGGGCGTTGTCTTAAGAAGCGGAAAATACAGTGATAAAAAGGGGGATTTAAGAAGCTGTCCAGTAATGCATACTAAAGTTCACTTAAAAAGGTAACTGGCGATGATGCAAGGAGACAGGTAGGGATTCCATGAAGGTGCGTGGATGAATACTAATCTTTACAGGCTTTTGGATATGAAGAGGAGTAGCACTCCAAGAAAAGGTGAGATGATTTTCATGAGAAGTTATAAGTATCATCTAACTTTGGGACTTCGCAGCCGGTGGAAATAGGATGAGGTTCCAAGTAAGAATAATCGGCAAGCGGGATACAGTGTCCACTGTGAGCAAAACAAAGCCAAAATGATGACTGGAAGCCTTTGCAGAAGGCCAGTACACGCTTGTAAAATGACCAATGTATTATTTTGCTGAGTTCCCCGTGGCCTTTTTCTGTATGTGTTTGGCTTTGTGAGCGAGGGTTAGCGCCAATTTTATTTGCTTTTTCATCACTGGAAGGGGAAGGTCATCATCAAACCTGGCCCGTTAGTTATTCCATTGGAAACCCTCGCACTGCGGTTTAAGTGGCTTTGACATCGAGGGAGTCTTGCGGGAGGAAGCTCTCAGTAAGTCTCAGCAGGGCAGCAATACCAAGACTTAGAGGGGTTGAAACCTCGCAGCCAGATTGCATTCGCAACAGCCAGTCTTGGGAGCTGTTGTAAACGGGGCGGATAAGAAGATGGGTTGTCTGCATGATATATTACAGCCCAGAAACACGATGACCGGGTGGGGGAGGGCTGCAGTCTAGAATGTATTCCGGCCTAGGGTCATCGTGAGAAAATTACCGTAGAGGTACGGGGTTTGCAAACGAGGCACAAAGGTCTTAGTGACTTGAGAAACCACAGGTATTGTCAGTCGGTCTTCGTGAGCACCAACTGCTTTTGCGCTATTAGGCCTGGTTATTGATTGCCGATTCAGCAGTGAACCGGCATATATTATCGTTCGGGGTTATTAAAGCCGTGGAGGCGCACCGGGGTTATCGGGTCTGGAGGATACACGAGGGAGCAGCTGGAATACACTGAGAACCTGAGTGGCAGGTTAGTATAATAGGCCTAGAGGATAAATGACCCACCCTACAGCGTGGTATTTGCAGGTTTAATGCTGCAGGTTTGTGCTTGATCTCTATATACGGAAGGTAGCTGTTAGATTGAGCTGTAAACCGCGGGGTAGGTTGGATGCTAGGACGTGGGAAACGCAGCTTTCTTACGAAAAGGAGGAAAGATAAATAAGGAAGAGCGAAGAATACGGGCGGTTTTCCTTAAATTCTTATACGTGTCTATATATACATTCATATTTACGTATATATATTTAGTAGCATGATAAGAAGTGTCTGTCATCTGATATACTGACTCGTTGCTCAATACAGTTGGATAAGTGTCAGGGTCTCAGTGGTTTTGTGACAGACGTCAACATACATGCCAGGCTTGCCTAGGAGGGCGCGGGGTGGGTGAAACTTAGAACAGGAGGTGGCTAAGCATAAGTGGACAATACAATTCACTTACGTCCAAGTCAGTCTTGCGAATGAGAACCAAAGATATGTCAAGTGGACAAGGGCGGTGTGGGGTATTTCCCTTCACAGGGACAGATCTGAGTTGGTGGCCCAGGAGGCACAAGGGGATGAATGACCATGCCCTGTGTGTCCCCTTGGGCACACTGAATTTCGTTTTTCCATAATGACATCAAATTCGCCTTCAGAATACGCGGAAGACTGCCGTTGTATCTAAATTACCGGGAAAAGTAAGTAAATTCGTAATAAGGGTCGCTGATTGTCTCTCTAACCCTACAGCTGAGTGCCCCCGAAAGGCATACTCAGGGGAAGATCAGCGATGAAGCCTGAAAAATACGCCGTCTTATCGCAATTTTACCGGAGCCTAATCTTCATCACCGTTTGCTGCAACTGATGCATGTTATTGCTAGTAGGTAACCCACAGGCACCACAGAGGAACTTAGGACCTAACCTTATCTGAGTGCCTCGTGAGTGTCCTCTGAAGGAATCTCTCGCAATCACTCTGAAAATTAAAGTCTTTCGGCCTCTGGGGCATGCAAAGTAACCTCATTGTACTTGAACTAACGTTCATTGTTTTAAGCTTAACGTTATCATTGAATAGATCATAGTTTATATTTCAGTGTCACGTTGATATGATAAACTACGTGATTCAAGGTACGCCTTGGAAACATTATCATCATTATCAACACTATTGCTATTATCACCATAGCTCTCTATGATATGTACAATATTTCAACCACCTGTACAAATATTCCTGTTTTGTAATTCAGCCGAAAACCATGAAAGTTCATTGGATATTTCCTGCAGTCAGGATGTATTCACGTATACATGATAAATAAAATGGTTTCATTTGTACGCATGACTCATTTTTGGTTTATTCCATGTCTGCGCTCATGTCCGGAGAAATGCGACTGGATGCAAAAGTGGTTTACTATAGTACTATAGAAACCCATGCAGCACGAGTGTCCCTTCGGCAGTCACCTGAGTATTCCTTTGAGTTAACCACCGAGTGACTCCCGATAAAACAAGGGACACGCGAGGGAAGGTCAGACAGTAACCCGGAAAACACCCGTGGAGCGTACTCTTGTTATATTACCACCTAATAACTAGTTGCATAAATAGGTTCTCGGCGGACGAAAGCTTCATTCTTACATACAAGTGTCATGTCCCTCCCGAAGCTTTTAGTATAGGTGGTCATCTGATCCTCAACAAATCATCAGTACGTGACCTGGACATATACTACTCCTGTTCGTTCAAATCCTCGGAGCAAACAGACACTCAAATTACTAGGTCCCGCAGGTTATTAGGACTGGTTCACAAAACATCCCGTTTGCGTGAAAGTAAACTCAGCGTCTATACAACACAAGTGAGACCATTGCTAGAGTATAGTTCAATAGTTGGCTCCAAGATGCGCCAGATCGACGGGATCACCATTAAAAATGTTCAGCGTACCTCTACTAAACAAATATTTGGCTATTCGTCTAGTCTGAGCTATAAGCAGCGCTGTGACTTGCTACACCTCGAACCTTTTTGGCCCCGACGGATAAAGAACAACTTGTCCTTTTTACATCCACTATCAAAATATATATCCTGCAAAGCCTCCCCTGTGGTGCGAGACCCATTAAGCTTAAGGTATTCGTTACGACACAGTGGTCATTCGGTCACTGTGCCGTCCTTGAGAATCAACCTACGGTCCAATTTCTTTATCGTTAAGCAGTCACAAATGTGGAATAAACTCCCACCAAATGTCCGTGCAACAGGCCACTTGCCGAGATTCGAAGAGGAATTAAACAAAGGACTTGATGTCATGACACTCGTATTAAACAGTGATCCATACAATTCGGAGGAGCGACCGTACGAAGTTGGTTTGGGTCACTGACACGCGGGTCTGAGTCAGGGGTCACGAGACTTACGTACTACACAAGTTGCCGTATATATCAGTCAAATTTTCTTAGTCTTTCGAGTACAACCTTGTGTTTTGCAAAGTCGAACCGTCCACCAAGTAGTTCCAACTTCTAGACACTAGAGGTTTCTCTTTATCACTGACTGTTGATCCCCAGCTGGAAGCATCCCAGACTTTGTTTTTCTATTTTTATCTTTCCAGACAACCACTGATGTCTACCCTCCCTTCGTAGGCCCGGCATAATACCTGGCCCACATTTTCCGCTGAAAATCCGATACCTGCCTGCCATTTCGTCGCTACCACATTGGCCCTGCCATCCAGGATCCCTCGCAACCTGGTCGCAAGCTCCTGGACTATTCGATCTCTACAGCTATGCGACAACGCCAGTATCACTCAGGCGAAACCCGCCGGTGCGGAGCGCGGTCAGATCCGCCGCTTTGGCCGGCGCACATCGGGGGTGCGAAACGTCCGAAACAATGTTCGGGCGCAGCTAGGATGGCGGATTGCACTTCTTGTCACCAAAATGGTTTTCAGGTTGGGTGTCCAGCGCACGGTCAGCCCCACCCACCAGCACCGGTTGCGGCAAAAAACATTTATGCACCCGAAGTGCTGCAAATATGCCAATACCTCCCCCAGCTATCGCCTATTTCTCATCGTACTCTTCTCCATCGTCGCCATCTTGGATTACCGCTTTTTACGCCCAGCAAAATCCACTTTCCGTAGCACACAATTATCGCGGGGTTTAAAGATCGTTTCCTTACTCGGCTTATCGTTCATGGTCCCTTTTCCAGAGGGTTCGTGCCAAACCACCCGCTTGTCCCATCGGCAAACTTAACCAATCCCCAAGATCAAACTCGCCCTTTTTTCTCACATTTACCGATATATTTGAAAAAGGTCACATTTATTGTTGCCATACAAATTCGTCCCACGATGTCAAAACAGTATATTTCGCTGAGGAATATTTGTCTCCGGAGCGTCCCAACTAATGACGATATTGAGACAGTTCGCTCTCTCTATCGGTCCTTCTGTTTGGCTACACGGCTGAAGCATTGCAATATCCTCACCTTGCAAATATTCATGCCCTCCCCATATATTCACATCGGAGAGACACCTGTATCGCAGCGTTTTGATCTTTCGCCATCACGTGGTCCACCTTTTACAAAGAATACAACATATAGTAATTTACTTGTCAACTACTTCACCGCCCAACTTTGAAACTGTATTCACCGGTTGTCTGGTGCTTTTCACATTTAGTATTCTATCTTGGTAAACCCTCCCAGACAATTTTGATCCTTGCAACTCTCTGGCCATCATGTTTAGTCCTAGGTAACAAAAATCATTAGGTAAATACTTACTTGTCATTTAACTACGCATCTCCTTTGCAAATCATGTATCTGCGACTATCAGGGCTACGCATCACAAATCATTTGTCGTCCAGTTCCCATTTCCATTTTGGTGCATCACATTCCACCTTTCTGAAAGTGAACGATGTGCGCAACGATTACATGTTTACATCCGGCCACTTCTTTCACCATCGTCTAGGCAATCTCTCTCTACAAATGAGTACTTCACTGGGTATTCAACTGACTCAGCCGATATTCGGTCGCTGAAAGTTACAAGGGTAATCGAATGATTTTTCTTGTTCTTTGTCCGCAAATTCGTCCTTTTCATCATCTGATTTCCACTTCTTGGCCGTTTCATACTCCGCGGAGCGCAATAGCTGGTTCACTTCTCCCTCAGAAATTTTTCTTTCATCAAGGTGAACAAAATTTTCGTCAATTCTGTTTCATTCTCTCGTTGCACAGTCCCTCTTTTGTAATATTTGAGTGTGATTCTACTTCTTCCGACCAGCTCCTGGCTGACTCGGCTGGCTTGTCCACCTGACCTTGAGTTCAAATTAGCCGGGCGTCGCCATAAAGACTAACTTAAATACTTTCTCCTGTACAATGTCGATTGCACCAACCTGAATCATCCTCTTGGAATTCGGACTTTGCCTCCTATCATAGCAATTGATCTTGCTTTGCGGCATGCCTCAGGATTATCCAAAATAAACCATTTTCATTATCATTACCAATATATCGCCGTTCAACGATATTCCATTGTCGTATAAAGCAAGGCTTATAGGTAAGTCCAGGCACAACCACAGAAGTAAACATACGTCTATTGAAATAACGATGGAATATCATTGAATAGCAGTATGATTGTTAGTTTTTGGGTAAGAATGTAACTAGAACACGCCTGTGGGTGTTTTCCGGTTTCCTCTCCGGCCGTCTCCTAGGTTTTCCTTCCCTGTTTTATTGAAGGTCACTCAGAGGTCCCTTCAAAGGGAGAATCAGAGGACTCTCAGGTGACGGTCAGGGGGGCTTTTGTGCTGCATAGGGGGAGAGGTACCCATGGCTGAAGGCTGCCCATTTTCTTCTCATCCCGATATCAGTGACATATGAAGATCAAACCGATCCCACCAAGCCTTTTATTGTCTCCCACTTCTTTTTTGTTTCCTTCGTTTTCTAGCGGAGGGTGGTTGAGTTCATATAGAATCTTCCCATAGCCTAGTAGCCCGACCGTAATTTTTCGCGCATCATTTTTTCGCAAATGATGGGGTCCGTCCGTTGTCCCCACATCCGGACACAGCTACAGTACAGGTGCCGTTAAAATCAAGGGTTTTGTTAGCATAGGCTAGATGAATACAAAATTGGGCAAAGCAAACACACGGAGTGTGACAGCCAAAAATGCACCGCACATGTGTGCATATATGTATCAGCCTCGTGCAGCTCCTGGCCTTGACCAAGACTACCAGAGGCCATTCTGGTATGGTTGGATTGACCGCAATAATGGAAGATGTTGTGGCACACACAAGGAGAGAATAGCAGTCGAAGTTAAGTGGCAGGTTTATAAATCATGAAGACGCACGCTAGCAGCCGTGAAGGAAATGTATGACAGGGAAATTGAGGCCAACGGATAGCTACTGGAAGATGGGCTTATGGGATAAGGGGTCTGAGAGCAATAAATTACGGAAGGTATATTATGGCTGGGTATGAAAACCGAAGGTGGAAGCCAGAAGAAAAAAGGAAGGAGTCAAAGAATCAAGAAGCAAAATAGTGGGCGACGGGACTTACTGTCTCAGGATCCAGCACCAATGATTTGTTAGACGCTTGGGGGAAAAATCAGAGCTTAAGGCCATAGGTGTGAGGACCAACGTGTAAAATAGGTAAAGCGGGGTCATTTGGGGGCTAGGCGACAGTGGATGAATGCGGGTGTTGTTTAGGTTGGCGAGAACCGGCAGGCATCTAACCGGTTATAGTTATAAACCGCAACATACTGTGTCCTGCTGCTAAGTAGACTGTATGCAGTATGTGGGACTATATATATATATAGTCAGCCTAGCTTCTGCTATTAGGCAAGAAATTGTAGTTTTGTGATGTGCAGCTATGATCCTAGTAATGGAACCCGCTTTCAAGGGCCAGCCCGAGGGATCTGAGAAAACACGAAAGGAGACGAAAGCTAGGGTTCTAACGGTCAGTGCCTTCTTCATGGGCTTAATCCGCAGATACACTGGTGTCAGTCAAACACAACAGATAACAAACGGTTAGCTGTGGTTTTTGAGTATGGCTAAACTAAACTTTTGACGAACATTTGTGAATGGTGAGTGGCAGCTTATTCTTTAGTTTTAGGAATTTGATAAGAAAAAAATATACCTTGTTGCATGCCTTGACTGTGAGATGGTCAGATCGAAGTCCCAGTGTCGTATAGGGTAAAATGAAAGTAGGGAATGCCGTTTGAAACTGGTAGAAGTGAACGCAGAGCTATGAATAAGTCTACATAGAAAACATAAGTCAAGCCTAACATGCCTGATTCATAAGGGGTGAAGTTTCAGCGTACTTCCTCGCTCTTTATATCTCATTGGAGAAGGGTATTCTATTAGCCTTTTGGTGAAAACCGCGCTGGGCTCTCTAAAGGCGTATCCTATCCTTTTTAGACACTGCGAAGAAAATAATAGGGCAGTGTTCAAGATGGCGTCTTACGTGGTGTAAAACAAGTTTGAGCAATGCGTAGCCATATTCGCAACGGATCCCGAAATCAAAAGCCAATTATCCGCAATATTCTACGATACTAGATTATTGAATGAATAATGACACCAAAAAGATACGAACCTCAATAACGAGATCACAAGGACTCAACAAACGAGAAACCGAGTTGCAGCATGCAAGCAAGGAGCAAGTGCGTCAAGCATGTCCAGAACAGGTACATGGCAAGGTAGCGCTCTGGGCGCGAATGAAAAACAATTGTTCCATAAAAACAAATAGTTCGTAAAGACACGTCAATAGTGTAAGCAAGTTAGTGAAGTTAAGAAAAACACTGAACGGCAAAGGTTTTAGGGGGATTTACCACTACCGGTCGTTACACATGGGATTGGTATGTGGGAAGAGAACTACGTTTCTTTTTAACTGATCCGTGAAAAAGGCCTATTATCTCTTTGGCCGTCTAGAATGAGAAACGTTCCGAGAATTGCAGATAGTCTGTGTATCGAAGTCCAAGATCCCCCACTGATGAGCTTGGGGCGATTGGCACTAGATTCAATGGCAGGGTTTTGGGAAGGACTTGATATTTATAGGTCGTGTAGAAGCCTTTAGAATTCAGGAAGCACATCTGCTATGAAGTGCACCATAGATCAAGTTTATTAAAATCATCATCTATGCGAGACAGAGCTGAACTGAGATCTTGACGGTGGAACTCATAAACAATTTTGATTTCCTCAGCAGAACGAAGAAGACTGCCGCTCTGTACATTTGGAAAAATGTATTCATTTTAGATTAAAAAGTAGCAAACCAAATACACTTTCTTGTATAACCCCATCGTTGGCAGGAACTGAGTGAGAAAGCACTCTTATCACTTCACTTCCGTGTCCCCCCACCTCTGTATGCACAACATCCATTCTGTTTTGTCCCTGTCGTGTTCCACAATGACGACCCTCGCTGCATGATGTCACCCTCGCCCTATCCGTTTTAATCTGCCCAAGACCGAAATATGTTCCCGCCCACCCATTTCGCCCCTGTCGGCTCCTAATCAGTATTCACTTCCCTATACTTACAAAGCTCATTCATCGCATACCTCAATAGCCACCATTTTGCGATATCCTTTTTTGCCCGTATTATACCTCCCACCATTAAGCAGCAGACACATCCGTAACCATTACCAGTCACCATATGAGAACCCGCCGTTCCAACCTTTGCATTTTTTACAACCAAATTTATCATCTTTTTAACACCTCCATATTTTTCACGTCTGAATCCGTAAGTCTTCCGGGGATCTTCCTCCTAGGCAATGAACCGATCAGCAGCTTCTGGCCCAATCCATTGATGCAACGGCCTGTAAGCACGCAACTCTTTATTTCTAGTCTCTCAACTCCGATGCACAACTATCTCTCGTGCTTTTTTGTTCCATCACAGGCCTTCCCGTTCGGATCTTTTTTCTCTTCTCGGTCTTCATCCTGTATCAGCTGCAGTGGAACGACCTGGCTGACCATCTCTCACCTGGTTTTCTTTTGTCAACACTCATCTGCTTCGTATATTGCTCGCCACATGCATCTTCATTGTGCCTTTCAGGCTGCGCAGATTGTCTCGCGTTCCCCTCAGTATAATGTGATCGTAACGTCATCATGCTCAACTTCAGTTTCAGACCATGCCATCTGCCATCACTTGATCTTTCTGATCCTCCACTTCCTTATTTCTCTTCCATGTTATTCGCTGTTACAACTGATGCGTCTTCGAGCCACACTTCTAACCTCCAGGCTACCCTTCACCAATGATCTCTTACACCTCTCCAAACACTCCGTACTTCCATTCTCCAGCCACTTTCGGGGCCATCATCTTCTTGCATAATGTAAGTCCATTTATCACTGCTTCACCCATATTCGTCCGTCACCACACGCCTCACCAGCAATAATCAGACTGTTAGATTCATTCTTACCTGTCTTCATTGATCCTTTTCTTCATATTCCCTCGTTTATGAACTTCTGCTCACAGCCATCACTTCCGGGCTTCCAAAGTTGGTTCCCTTTTGCTGTTGATCTCCCATGTTCATCCGTCATAAAAAAATTCATCGAGGTTTACCCAAGTTAATCCTGTACCATTTGACCCAACTCTATCTGTCTCATATAGCCACTGCCACCTCCGAGTCGCGTCTCTTCACTGCTATTTGCTCCTGCTCTGATGTATATACATATACCTACATATATTTTGGTGTCAGCATATTTTCTCCGCTTCGTTCAGTTCTTTTGCCACCATGTCACCGCCCTTCATGATATGAGTCCATTTTTCCATAACGGTGCTTCACATTTACCGTATCTCAGTCCTTCCGCGGCATTGATGCCGTATGACTCACACTATACGTCTTGCATTGCCAGCTCCCTGCTCTCAAATTGACACCGTCCACTTATTGCAATAACGCATAGATCATGGCTACCTAGTCCCCTGCCACACAACTCATATTTTTGTTCTTTTCTTCTCTTCTTTCTTCCTTTTTTCTTCATCGTTTCTGGTAACAATAGTTCCTCATGCCAGTTTTCATTCCTCCTCCTGTAAAATTCCCAGGCTCCGTTCTCCCTTACTTGGTTCAGCCAGCTGCTCCATCTGACCTTGACTCTTAAATTCACTGGGCCCATATGTGAATTTATCTCCGTGTTTACTTTAACTCTCTGCATTACTCCTCAGTGCGCATACATTTATATCCCTCTCATATCTTCCTTATTTCTTCCTACCCCCTTTGTGTTACGTATTTCTAAATTTTCCATGAACTTTGCTTGTCAGTTTTGTCGCTTGTAAAATTTTAATCATAAGTAAGGCAATCTTGGGGCGTCTCCGAAATAAACTACTATTAGTATTATAAAGGTTACTGTTAGCACATACAACCTGGGTTCGGTGCCACAGGCAACAGTTAATCGAAGATAAAAGCGGGCTATGGATACCGCAGGCTCGGAGTTTTGTTAACAGTAGGGAGTGAGGAACTTGGTCGAATGCCTTGGTCTTATCGAGGTAAATGATAATCAAAGATTTGCCGTTGTTAGCGGCCGTGGTCAGTAGGTTGAAGAATTCAACTTGGCTTGTGGTACAAGAACATGCTTTTAAAAAGCCATGTTGGCCGCCGTGAATGAGATTTTGGGACAGGAGAAAAACGGACATCTGCTGTTTAATCAAACGTACCTTTATTCTGGAAGCCAGAGGGATATGGCTAATAAGAGGGTAATTTGAAAGATCCCGCACTGGAATATTTTTATGGGTAGGGATGATTGCCGAGGTTTTCATTGGGATTGAAAATGCCAAAGTTAAGGAATGAACTATAAAGATTCATAAGGATAGCAGCGACATCTGTTCCACCAGGGTGAAAGAGTGACCGACGACGCCATCATAGCCAGGGTGGGAGGAGGGTCTAACCCACAGCAGTAGACAGCCAAGCCGTTCAAACTGAATTCGATGTTAGAAAGAACATGATCTGCGATGAGGGGTACAAGGGGCTAATTTAAAGTGGAGTAAATAGTCATGGTTTACAAGAAGGTTTTGAACCCTTCGGCGATCCCGGCTGGGGATTGAATTTGCGTTTTGTCTTCCAAAATTAAAGAGGGTATCCCTGAAGACTCTCTGCGATTTCTGAGCTTTAAAAGTCGGACCCATCGGTAAGGCTTGTAGGTGGAATTTGAAGCCGGAAGCCCCAGCATTTTCATCAGTTCATTAGTCCGAAGACTGATAGTTACATAAAGGGAGAGTGGGGTTGCTCTTTCCGCCTCTTCATAACCACCCTCTGCTTCCTCATCTACTCTCGTCCTGGAGTCTTTGGAATCTGGTCCCACATTTTTGACCTAGACATGCCCATTTCTCCTCTCTTACTGCAACCCAGTAAGAGACGACAACCAATGACCCGCTCTCTCGCTTCATCGCCTATTGCGCACACCCTCAACTTTAATTTGCTCGCTGTCCCCCCCCCCCCTTCGGTGATAAACTACTCGCCGACCAGAGAAATAGATCTGCCAGCCTTCCAGCCCTTCTCACAAAACCCTCCTCCATCCAACTGCCTCGTCTGAAACCAACTCGCCTTAGCTCACAGAATCCGGTTTTGACCTTAAAAAGTATCCGCTGTTCCCATGCGTCCGTGGTCTCTAGAGATTCACCGCATTCGCTGCCTGCCTATACCAAAATACGGCCTCCACACGCCGTCCGCTCTGCCTCAAGTCGTACTCCTCACCTCACAACCACCTCTACTGCCCCCGAAACAAAATGCATCATATTTGGTGTTTCGCCCAACTTGCTTTGCCCTTTCCATAAGGCGTAGCTTGATCTACCCCTATACACTCATATTCCTCAAGCAATTTCGACGTTGCCCCCTGCATCCCCCTCAGTCGATACTCAATTCTGACTGGTTGGTACTTCTCAACTGCTCCCAATAGCATCTGCCTGCTATCGATCATTCAGATTCCACAGGGTTTTTTCCTTGCCCCACCACTTTCCCTCCGCTGATTCCTAGTTGTTCCATCCCCCAGCAGTCCATCTCAATGCACCATTTACCCCAGCTTGGCTGGAAGCCACCACATCAGAACCTCCACTAGCCCCGGCATTCATATATTCCCCTTTGACTTTGATCTCCACCCCTACCAATCGTGAAAGTTCGCCTTCTTCCAGCCTACAATGCCCCATGATGTGCCTATACCGCCTCCCACTTATGGCATCTCTCTAGCCATATTCAACCCTCGTTCTACTCTAGGTAAACTCCCACACCTGAAAAACTTGTCTCCACACATATTTGCGACGTTATCTTGATAACGGAATCTTGGCTTTCTGGAAGCACTCTCAATGGTCAAATACCTTTGGTGAGGTACAACCTTCTGAGGACCAACAGGCTGAACAGCATGGTAGTGGGCGCCTAGCCTATGTCAAGGAATACTAGACCACGGCCCTCTTTCACATACGGCCCTCGATTCTATTCTTCATTCTCTGTGGTTCACCATCAGCCTCCAAAACACTGTTCTTTACACTGAATGCGTGCACCGCTCTGCAAATTCCCCCCGTCTCTTGTTTTCACTTCTCGTAAGATCAGTCGAAACCCTCTTTTTTCGTCCTTCCGGTACCTAGCTCATTGCTAGTGAGTTTAGTGTCCTTCACATTTGCTGGCTTACCCTGTCGGCTCCTCTCACTCTTGTGGACCTAAATACTAGCGTTCATCTTGATGGCTGGACGCAATTTGCCATTGAACCCACCAGAATTGGGAATATACCACATCTGATATTCACTTACAATATACCTATTATCGAAGAGCCAGTAGCACAAAATCTCCACGGCAGTGACCATAAAATGGTTATCTGCTATCTGCCTCTTAGTGGCCCTCCTAATTACGCACACTCCTCCAACAATACTTTCCTATGCAAAAATTGGACTTTGCAAGATACGATGATCCGCCAAAAACTGGGTTGATTATTTTCTGACTCATGGGCCGCAGATTGCTGCACATATCGTCCACCCCTTCTAAAACTGTCTGAGCCCATTGTTTCATAATTCGCTAGCCGTATTCAAAGTTTCTCTTCGTCCATCTACCCCACAAGGAGACCATAAAATTCTCAAGCAACTGCATGATTCCGAAGAATTTTGAACTTTTATCCTTTAAAACTGCCTCTCCGAACTTACTAAACAACATAATAATAAGCAAATTGGTGAACAAAAAGCCAAGGCGTTCGGTCATTCAAATAAATCGCAACTGATTTCTTTGTTACAGAAGTCTAGAAACGCTGATATTAAGGCCAAATTCCAACTCCTGATTCTGGGTAATAACTCATCCATCACCTCCCCACCTTGCATAGCCGAAGCCTTCACTGCATTCCTTGCCTCAGCCACCGCTCCACTTACTGTTTTTGTCCCTCTTCCATCTCTACCCTTTACTGAATTTGTCTTTTCTACCACACTCTTTGATGCCAGGACTAATACTAAGCTATTGTACAATAGCAAACCCTCCCCTTGATTAGGCCCCGATGGCCTACCGCCAGTTGCTCCTGTCAGTGGTGGACCGGACCCCCCTCCGTTCGCTGCCCAACCCCTTCACTATTTCACCTAATAGTAGCACCGCACCTGCTAACTGGAAGCGCTCGGTAGCCGTTCGCATTCATGAAAAGGGACCTTTACATGAGGTTTACAGTTATCGCTCCATAAACCATACCCCTATTTTATCCACAGCGGATGGTATTCACTTCCTAATCTCGCACCACACTTGTTAAGTTAGTCTCTAGTGAACCATTATATATAACAACAATTATATAACGAACTTCCAAGAGATCTCCGAGGCATTCAGTGCATATTTTGTTTTGCCTCTAAAGACCGATGACTCCTCAGGCCTACATCACGTTGAGCCGCTGACATCTGCACAGTTCTCAGCGATTGCTTTTCATCTCAACGACGTAACAGTACAGCTAACTAAAATGAAGCGGTCATACCACCCCGGGCCAGATGCCGTACCACTGGTACTTTTAGTCTAGGTGGAACTGATATACCATTCTTGTCGTCAAAGGTTTTTAATTTATCTATGAGCAGTAGCGTTTTCCCCTCCCATTGGAAAACATCAGTTATTATCCCAAATCCTAAGAAGGGTTCACGCCAGGACCTAATCAACTATCGACCAGTGAACCACACCCCAATAGTTTCCCGAATCATGGAAAGACTGATAAAAAATAGGCTGACAACTCATTTATTGAACAGTAACCTCATTAACACTGGACAGCACGGTTTTCTTCAAAGAAGATCCTGTGCCACCTGTATGAGTGACTTCCTTAACCTAATAACTACGGCCACTAACAGTGGTAAATCAGTGATCGTAATCCTCCTTGACATGACTAAATCTTTCGATCGAGTATCCCACAATAGGCTCATGGCGAAGATGAAAACCTACGGAATTGTTGACCCGATCCTGAGTTGGTTTTCATTATATCTAACATCCCGAAAGCAGGTGGTGGACGTTGATGGAAGTTTATCACCACCTCGGCCACTAACTAATGGAGTTATTCAGGGTAATACACTAGGTCCCTTACATTTTCTTATATATGATAATGACATTTTTACCGCCATCACACACGGGGCTGCGTTCCTTTTTACAGACGACATAAAAATTATGTACTCCTTTGAACCTGACGCCTTAGCTTCTACCATTGCTAGCATAACGAGCGATTTACTATCGCTAGACCCATGGAGTAACCAATGGTTGATGAAATTCTCCGCTGTCAAAAGTTGTATCCTTATGTGTAAGTGTCAGGTTCCCGCGGGAATGTTTAAAATTATTGATCAGTTCATCCTCAGCAGTCCGGAAGTAAGGGACTTGGGATTACAATATTCTTGTATATATAATTTCTCCGAACATTCGGCCGTGCAGGGTGCTAAAGCTAGACGGCTTATTGGTCTGATTAATAGAACCTTCAGTCTTACAGAGAGCAAGCTAAGAATTTTTACAACTCATGTCAGACCACTTCTCGAATATTGCACTGTCGTCTTTTCTAACATGCGGCACATTGACAGATTTGCAATTGAGAATGTACAACGTAGATTTACCAAACAACTACTAGGATATTCCTCGCCTTTAAATTATATGGAAAGGTATGAAATATTGCACCTAGAGCCCCTATGGCTGCGCCGTCTACGAATGAACCTGTCTTTCTTTTGCAGTACTGGTAAACGTACACCTTGCAATTCAGCCCTCCAGGTCAAAACTCCCCCAGCTAGTCTTTACGATATAGGGACTCCATGGTCTTGATTCCAGTATCCGGGGCTGCGAAGCGGTCTAACTTCCTTATTATTAAATATTCCTCCCTCCGGAACAAGCTCCTACGTCAACTTTGGTCAATGTATTCGGCCTCTTTATTATTCATAAGAGAAATAAATAAACATAACTGGTAAAAAACTCATTTGAATGTATGATCCCTTCATGTCTATTACCCGAGCCTACGATCTGGGTCTGGTATATTAACCAGAAGCTTAACAATTTTGTTCAGTAGACAGTTATTACCGACGGATGGTAAGGAGCAAGTGGATTCATTCTGTAATATAGTTAGCAAATAAAAGCAGTCCAGTTCACACTCCATGAATGCCAACTACAAGCTCCACGTGTTTGTCTAGCCACTTTTATATTCAAAGCTCCTGAAAACGACCCTTTATTGGTCACCGTTACTCTGTTGATTTTTTTTTCATTCTATCTGATTTTATGGTAGTCAGTAAGGTCCCTTTTATCAGCTGCCGCCATGTATAAGAGCATGGCTAATGCTAGAAAATGCGTAGCAGCATATATAATATTGTCCCCAAGGTACCAGTTTCATCCAAGCGTAAACTATCTATTCGTTGATACCCTATTTCAGCACACGAGATTTCAGGCCTTGTTTTGATGAACGAACCGCCACAACCCATGTGGTCTTCCATAAACCATTCATCAAACTACTCATAAGTATTTGCCCCCAGTGTCGCCCATTCTCGCCTTCTCGCTTTGTTGGTAGTTCTCACTAAGCCTCACGATAATTAATCGCTAGTACTGGTCTTTTCCGCTCTCTGCATGTTGTTTAATCCAAAAAACCAGACCTCAGCGTCACGACCACCCATTTCTTTTACTGACATGATTTTGGTGTTCTCTCTTTCCCACCTAACCCACAGCTGGTATAATTGCCAGACAGCAGCCTTCTTCGTTTTATTTTCAGAACCTACCCCCTAAAGACGATTGTTGCCTTCTACATCCCAGGAATAACTTGGAGCCTCTCTCGCTGGACAGAACAACTGAGATTTACACACGACTTAATTTTCGCCAGTCTTACGATCGCTTTCCCCAAACTTCCCACCAACAGACTACTTGAACCTGGACTAATTGATCACACTGCATTCTTACAACTCATTTTAATCCCAGCTGTGCGGGACGCGGTCAGATCCACCGCTTTGGCCGGCGCACATCGGGCTTGCAGGACATCTGAAACGAGGCGCGGGCGCGACTAGATTGGCGGATCGCACCTCCTGTCTCCAGAAAAGATTTTCAGGTTGAGTGTCCAGCCCACGGTCAGCCCCATCCACTAGCACTGCTTGTGGACTACAAGTTCTATCTCTATGCTCACACTGCTACGGTAAACGTTCGCTCCATTCCTTTCCAGTTTTACCGGTTTCCTTTAGAGCATGCTCACTTTACTGACGTTATATCTTGCCCGGCACAAACTATCACTATCTATGCACGCATCAGTGAACAGCTTTCATCCCTAACTACTATCCATCTTTTCCTCTGCACGCTGTTGTTGCTTATGCAAGCATTCACCGGCCTTGGCAGTTAATTCTTGCCTACCTTCCCGAAGTGGCACGCCTACCTTTTCTTCTGCCCCATATGTCATCATGCCCGTTCCGCGTTAGAACCCGCTAATACTGTTCAGTCGCTGGCACATTTACTGTCACTGTTCATTGACTCATCGGTCACCAAAAAAATGTCCCGCTCTGACACATCTTCCGGTAGCCCTCCAGTGGGCAGCGAAGTGATTAGTAAATACCTGCACTGGTCATCGGTCCGTCCGATCGCCTCGGCAATGCTATTGCTCCGAGTTATTTGGGTTTTGCAGATCACCGCTTTCCCTCCATGACTGAACGTCTCTGATACACTTCCCATGCAGCATCCCTGCCTCGTTTCCATCGTTTGCTACACCTGTCAAATTGGTCATTAGAAATGTGACACTCACCGTCTATTAACTATACCATCACCGTTATCGACACCTTTGATCTTCCAGATGTTGCATTCGTGTTATATTACCAAAAATGCCCCTGTATCCAGCCTCTATATCCCACCACTTTCTACACCGGCTGATGCATTTTATTTCTATATTCAGTGATCCACCGCCGCTTTCTTCCATATACTTGGGCAGTTTTATTGATCCGTCATTTTTGCATGGTACACCACACAGCATTCATCTATTGACGTAAATTTACCTGTGAACTACTCTGCCATCCCTCTTGCAGAACTGAACACCTGTATAATGGCTGTAACCACAGTCAATATTAATTTGTCCTCCACTTCCGCTTTGACATTCCATACAAACCCCATATAAAGTTAACGATTTGCTGCACGCTCACCTGTTTTCCTCCGGCCGTTTCCTACCACCAGCACTCTGGTAGTCTCCTTCCCACGAAATACGCGATGGTTAGCCACATATACGTTTCCTCCAGTATGCAGCCACCACTTTATATACTACCATCTTTGCAGACTGATATATTTCCATGTTAATACTTCTTGACATACCTGTCGTAAAGTGAATAATTCACCGAAAGCTTCGACGAGATTTATGTCCATATGCCCATCATATTCTGCATCCCGTAAGTAACTCTTTCTACTCCGCTCGATAAATTCCTCTCTTTATGAAGACCAAAAACACATCCTTTGAATATGTTCGAATTTCCACCAGTGGTAATTATTTCCTATACAACTTATGCATGTACTCCAGACCTTCAGCCGGCATCACTCAAAAAAGGTGAACCGATTACTCGACAATGGGTCTCCTATTTGCCGGGCGTTATTATCATTATAGTCCATTTCAGTGTTCTCCTATAGTCCCCTGTTCACACTTATTTTATCTCATTATAAACTCTGATTTTTCACCTGTGCCTTCTTTTGCTGTATCTGATTACGTATCGCAACTACGAAGCCGACTTTGCTCGCGACTGAGCTGTGCGACCACCTGATGTTCAAATTCTATTTATGCTGCCTTCTCTGCCGAATGTCTCACTTTGTTATGAATTCGGTGTCTCGCCTTCGTTTCTTGTACCAAACTCTTTGGTTCCGCAGCTAGCGATCCACAGTTGCCGTGAGATCTGCCTATCAAAACCGTCACCGGGTCATTTATCTACCCTCTACTACATTATGGCCCTCGATGGACGTTTTCTCTTATTTCTTAGTTTTGTATACCAAATATCCTTTGGTCCAGCAAAAATTTCTAATGTGGTGATTATTTCCCGTACCATTCATGCACTTACTCGCCCTTTTTTAACCGACTCCGAACATTATAAGCCGGGCTAAACATTCGACCCTGACCTTCAAATTTGCCGGGCATTACTACCGTTTTGGTCCACTGTAACACTCTATTTGATACTCTGCATGCACGTGTTGTATTCTTTTGTAAATTCTCATTCCAGCATCACTATAATCATCTGATCATGCATTGTAGCATGCTTCGTGCACATCCGAAATATACAAATATTATTATTATTATTATTATTATTATTATTATTAAATAACAACTACTTTCTTTGTTACAGAAGTCTAGAAACGCTGATATTAAGGCCAAATTCCAACTCCTGATTCTGGGTAATAACTCATCCATCACCTCCCCACCTTGCATAGCCGAAGCCTTCACTGCATTCCTTGCCTCAGCCACCGCTCCAGCTACTGTTTTGTCCCTCTTCCATCTTTACCCTTTACTGAATTTGTCTTTTCTACCACACTCTTTGATGCCAGGACTAATACTAAGCTATTGTACAATAGCAAACCCTCCCCTTGATTAGGCCCCGATGGCCTACCGCCAGTTGCTCCTGTCAGTGGTGGACCGGACCCCCCTCCGTTCGCTGCCCAACCCCTTCACTATTTCACCTAATAGTAGCACCGCACCTGCTAACTGGAAGCGCTCGGTAGCCGTTCGCATTCATGGAAAGGGACCTTTACATGAGGTTTACAGTTATCGCTCCATAAACCATACCCCTATTTTATCCACAGCGGATGGTATTCACTTCCTAATCTCGCACCACCCTTGTTGAGTTAGTCTTTAGTGAACCTTTAGGGTTTCAGCTGGAGGTGGGACCGAGGAAGCGGCCAGTAGCTGGCTCTTATGACGTTTGAGGGGATGTCATTTTTCATGGTTCAATGTACCACTGCTAGGATGTCGACGGTCAAGGTCCTTCCTTTTCCGTTTCCTTTTACGTTGGCTTCGCCCGTAAACGTGTAGCACGGATTCCTCAGATGGTGTGTGAGGTCGTTGGTGAACAGCGAAAACAGAAAAGAGGCTAGATTGGACCCTTTTGGAGCTCCACTGATCACCTCTCCCGGGATGGATTGGCCGTCACCAAGCCCAAATACGAAAACTCTGCCTCTAGCAAAGTCGGAGGTCAACCCTTTCAGTGGGCCACCCAGACCAAAGTTGTAGAGTTCCGCTGCTAACAGCCTATGGATTACAGCACTGAAAAATTTGATGAAATCTTAGAATCGGAATTTGATCTCTTTTCTTTCGTAAAGGTGACAGGTGACTTCGTCGGGAATCAGGTGAGGTGTATAGAAAACGGTCAAGAGCGGCTAGTGAACGTGTCCTCTATCCGGTCTGCCCGCGAAATACCTTTGTTATCCCCCCATCGGACGAACAGAGAAGAAGCAAGTCGGTTTACAGAAGCAAAGGTGTATTCTGTATATCGTTGCGCCGGAACAGTGCCGATACGAGAGGTACATCGAACGGATATGAAGACAAGGTCTTGGCAGAGAGCAAACAGAGGGAGTGTACGATCGAGTTTACCACTGTTGTACGAAGCAGGAGCTGCCCTCCACAAGACTACGTTGAGCATCACTGATCATGCCGTCTTCGGTGAAATGTGCAACACTGCGGCCCCTAATCTGCCTTTCCATGCATTTGCCTACTACGCCGATTGAAAGGATTGGTCTGTAGTTTTAAGGTTAGTTTGGAGGTCATTTTCGTAGATCGCTACATCTGAGGCCCTTTTTCAAGTATGCGGGGACCCTGGCTTCGCTGATGGATTTGAAGAACAGCATTTTGACTGTGCGACAGATTGCTTTTGCTAAGCGTTCCGTCATTTTTAGGCGAGTTTCATCCAACCCCACTGTTTTAAGTGGGTTTATTCACGGCAGGATCCTAAACAATAACTTTGGGGTGACCTCCACTTCCTTTACTCAGGAAGCCCGCTGAGAGAGAAGCGCATCTCCAGTGGTATTGTCGATCAGGTGCACATTCCGCAAACTTTTGTGGCAACGTTTGCCTTATCGGTATTGCTTCTAGCCCTTCTGCTATCCCAGAGGTATAGATCTCCAAACCTTTGCCTGAGGGTAGCCTAAGATTGCATATAGCAGTAGAATCTCCTAGGGTTTGACTTCGCACTGGAAGCCAACTTAAGTTCAGATTGGTATGTCTCCAAGAGTTGGACCCTGACAGCACTGTTCTGTCTTTGTATTCCTCCCATGAGTTGTGGTTGCCAGACGATGTGTACCTCTGCCAGCAACTGTTCCTCTGTAGTTAGGCCGGTTTATTCGCGTGTGTCCACGAAGGTGACTTAATGTGGCTCTTTATGCTTCTGGCGGGGTAAAACATGCCCGCATATGCTGATAGACTGCCTTAGATGGTGTTCCATCCACCATCTAGATTTGGGTTCTCGCTCTGTGGCAGCCAGTTCATCTGTAGGGCTGTCTGTGAAAGGGTAGCTCTATCTGGCAGTCAGACATTTCTTACAAGCCTCATCCGTCTAGGTTTTTGGGTCTTCAGTTGGAAGGTGAGCTCGCAGCGGCCACTTTTCCCTAGCCTTATCGGGATCATTATTCTTTCGATTTCATGCTCCATAATGGTGAAGATGAGGTCCAGAAGGGATGTTGCTTGACCCTTGCTATGTCTGGTAGGTCCACTGACATATTTCCATGGGGTGCATAGAGCCGACCAGTTCGTGAGCGCCCTCTAAAATTTGGTAGTGGCTCCGCTATGCTCCACCTGGTTAAATTTTGGTTCGCTGAGCTTCCCATTACCGCTAGGTCCTGGGCAGCCTGTTTGGCTCGAGGCTGAAACCTAAGAAGTTTCTATTTTTTTGTCATCGAGTCTGGACTGCGGAAGACGGGCAATCAAAAGGTTTCCGCTTCTTATTTGTAAAACACAAGCGCTCCCATCGGTCGCATTTAGACCTCACTGGAAGAAGTGCACATCCTCCCCGTAGTCCCTTTTGTTGGTTTACCTGGTAGATGACGTAGTAACTCAGCAGCGGACAGTTCATAGGTTCGTGGGCGAAAGAATCGGTTTAATGGTAGACTTTGTAGGTGTGGTCTTCGCAGTCAGTCGTTCTACCATATAGTGCATGCTTATTGCTGTTTTCCTCATGCAATTCGCCCCTTCAACGGGTGCCTCGACGGTAGCTCGTACGTTTTGTTCAACCTTCCTTTAGTGGCCATCAATTTTGGGTCGTGGATGTGTACCCCGTCTGGCTTTTTAGTATTTTGTGGTTGCGACGGGAAATGGGTGGCTGGAGTAACTCGGTATTTGCCATTTCTCCTAAGGTCAGTGAGCTCCACCTTGGTTATGAGCTCATCCCTGTAAAGGCGGTTAAGGAATTCGATTAATGAGTCTAGACTAGTTTTCGGATGATATCTTTTCCTCTGGCCTTCTCTGACAGCCAGATACCTGACTGTGATAAAACCATTAAAAAAAGAATAATAAGAACGTCTAAAAAGTGTGGATCATTCTTGGAGAGCCACGTGCTGGATGCCAGTAGTTGTGTATCATGTTACCTCCCTACCGGAAGCTGGCCCTTGTGCCGCCTATCATGAGCACCAAATGTAGACCGTTAGAGTTTGCTTCCCTGACGAAAATTCGGACCCACCTCTCACGGTTCCCCAAACCAGTCCTCACATCGGTGTAGTCCTGCTTTGCAGCACGATAACAGCGAAAAAGATACCACAGTAACCATGCAATCATATCCGCATCAGATTTCCTTGCTCACATTGGAGCTTAATCTCAGTACGATTGCACCATCGAGGAAGAGCATAGATGGACTCGCGTCAATGTTCCAAGACAAGTGACCAATTACCTCTAATGTATCACTACTGTCACCGCAATAGTTCCTTCTACTTTGACTCCTCAGTATAGAATAACCACTATACTGAAAGAGACAGTAACAGCACTGAGCCACGCAAACAGTACGTTAGTTCTACTTGCTCAGTCTGTCACTTCAAACCTATCCTGTCGCCTCGTTGCCTAACCACGTTCTGCGTAAGCAAACGGTATCGAGGGTTATCATTACTAACCAATCATAACCGTGAAGCCCTAGGTATTTTAATAGCATCCCAGCGATGCCATGCTCACGGGCAAATCACAAATCCTTTTAAACGCATACAGTTACCAAGCCGGTGTACGCAACTTCGTCGGCCTGCAGCAGTATAGCTCAAATCCACTGCGAGTCTATTTTACCCATGCCCTACTCACATAGACCTAACCAATCCATTGTTTATTGTCTTCATATATTATCATAACCAACAGCTGGAACCACGTCCAGACTGAAATCTCCCTTTATTTCAGGTTCGTTGTCTCTCACCATCTCAGCCGCCAAATTGGCTAACCAAGGATGTCGCTTTGACTCGCACGGATAGAGACTCAAGTGGAACCTACCATAGCAACTGAGACTGAAATCAAACCACACAATGGGAGACACCCCTAATTGCTTATCAGATCGTTCGGCGTTTTCTAACGCAACGAACCCAAATTCCAGTTCACGCGCATGCCCATAATATACAGCCACACTCGGCTGATCGACCGACACATACCGTGCCCTGCCAGAAGAAACTTACGCATTCAAAGCCGTACATTGCCAGAAATGACACTAAATAACACTGAAGGCAAATGCATCAACACATACATATATTTGTCAGTGAAACAGCATAATAACGCTGAAGTCCATGCGAAGATTTTCCCACTTTATTATCCGTTACCACAGGTTATCCTTCCTCCGAACCGTAGCCGGCTGGAAATTGACTCTCCACTTCTCGAGAACCTTCCAGTTGCACCTTTTTATTTCTGAATAGTACATGTTATTGGCCATGAATCTAAACTTACCTTTTTATGGACTGCTGTTTCTCCCACATCCACCAGTTCACTTTCACGAAATTGGCCTCATGTCCCCCTGATTCAAAGCTCATTCCGTTTCTCAAACTCCGGTAAATCCGTCATTCAGGGTCTGCATTGTCTTCATGGATCGCTATCCTCTTCGCATGCGTCGATTTTCCCCCCTCTTCTTCTTCTTAAAAATTTACTCCATCTGCAGAACCTTAGTTGGCCTCCGGTTTTCTTGGCTTGCATCATTCTTGTTCATAATGCCTCCTTAGCACTGCGTTAACGATTTCTTTGACATCTCCACCGCGCACCACTGCCTAGCCCGGATTCGAAACTGGTTCAAAACTGCCGCGCAAACCATTATCAGAATGATCCATTCAAACTGTTGCTGTCTATGTTTTTCCATTTCTGATACTCTCGACTTTCATACTTAGAATTTTGTGAATATTTCACCATACTGAGTAACATGTTACACCATGATCATGCGTTAGCGCGTGCCTCTCGACCATGGCCGAGAAATATACCAATATTATTATATATTATTATGTAATAACTTTACTCCCACGTGACCGGGAACCCCGGATTATATCGGGATATCTTACACTACAGCTTCGTTGGAATTTCTCCTAGCCCTGCCATGGATTCCCTCTGGCTCTCCAAATTCGTGTACTAGGAAATTTCGGTTTATTCCGAGAGCCACATCCGCACTTCCTAAGGGAACCCTCGGTTGTGGATTCTAGCATCAGCCCCCAATTCTGCAGGAGCAGAATAACTTCATTTTTCTTTTGCACAGTATCCTGGGTCTCTGTGAGCTTCAGAGAGTGCGATTCGGATGATGTTGTTTTCTTTGGATGCCTTTGAGAAACTTCCCTGCCGAGAGTCTTCCATTTCATCGGCTGGGACTCGGAAACAGACATCCGCAAGGCGCTTGCAGTGGAAACAGACCCACTTAGGAGAGCAATTTTCCCAGTGTACCTTAAGTTCTCCTTTTCTCAGTTTGTAGCATTCTTTGTGACGCCACAGCAAATGTCGGTCACAGTGCGTACCCTCCTTCACCAGGATGCGCACACATGTCCTCCGCGTTTTGTGTTACTCGACATAATGCGGCTTCGTTTAGAATCGAGTAGATGTACGTGAAAGGTGGACCAAAAGAAAGCTAGTGCTATGAAATTTGCAGAGGTAATTTCAGAAGAAACCCAGGAAAACCCGAAAACAACCGAGGATAAGATACCACGATCCATGGCCTTTGCAAGAGAGCTATGGTAACTGAAGTTGATACTGGAAGAGAAAGAAGACAAGCTGAAACCAGACAGCCTTAATTCCGCCCCACGGTAAACAGCTTCCCTGACTTCTGTATAAAAAGGCCAAGAGGGACCTGATTCATTTTAAAAGTTCTTTCAGGTTTGTTAGGGATAAAAGCTGCTGACACGTTCTAGACGGCCCCAAAAGAGCAAACGATGAGGAACGGCGTAAAACTGTCAGGGCTGCTATAAAGGCCACAGAAGCAAGCCAATCTCTGCCACATAATGGTTGGAATGCGGCACCGATTGACCGTAAAGCTGCTGAATTTAAGGATTTTGAATGCAAACATCGGCAGCTAAATTGTGCTAGGTATCGTGCAGATCAAAATCAAGACTTGACGCATAATGCACCAAGTCGTTCATGAGGGAACGCTCATATGAAGGTTGTCTTTCGTCCGGATTGTAGAAGAACGGCCTCTACTCTTTCCTTTTGTTACCAAAACTAAATCAGTTAAGGGGCTTACCAAGTTAAACGGACGGTAAGAACTACTAATATTCGCTGTAGTGTGGGCCCACTTCATTGCATAACACTAGAGGAGCTCCGGATGCCCAACTTGCCTCGGCCGCTGTAGCCCGCTCAGATGTGAATCCTTAAGGCCATCTCTACTGGGGTACAGGCTGAGGCTTGCTCGTGCACTCATTGAGCTTCAGCCCAAAGAGTTTTCTTTCTGAATGCAGATCTTCCACGTGCGGTCCGCACGGAACACCGAACCAATCATACTACGTTACTATTTCCGTGCAGACTAAACTGAACTAAGAAAATACTCTTAGCAACTTCCAAATCTGAGAAGCCTTGGGCCAGGTTGGAGCTTCCGTTCGGAGGTGAGCTATGTTTACCAGACGGATGGGATTGCTTATACTCCGGCATTTTCTCGCTCCGGTTTAATTACGAGAGTGGTAAAATATTGAAATGGCCTTTGTGCTTTATTCATGACACGAAGACCTGATTTGGGTTTGCCCAGGGTACATAGCAAGGAGCGAAAGCGTGTTCAGAGTGTCTGACACTGGGCCCGGTGAACAGCGGGCGAAAGATCTGTAGAAAAGAATCCGATGATTAGAGCCACAGAAGAACCGAGCGAGCCATATCCTCCTGGATAGCACGACTGGGGCCCCATTCCTGGCATTGGCGGGCAAGACAACCGTCGCCGGCTGAGAGGAAGTAGAGGGAAGTAAACCAAACACTGAATCAAGCTTTTCTTTCGAAAATCGGGCTAAGCTTACATTTAATGGCTTTTCGACTTGACACAATGTCAAGCCACACAACGGCAGGTATTTCGAATGCGGCTACGCCGTTCCGCCATTTTCAGAATCTTCTTATAATCATCCGCACACTCCTCTTTTTACTGTTTTGGTTCTCGACCATGATTGTAGATAGTTGCTCTTCCATGAATCCAAAGCCACTCACGATAGAATATCCCGATAAGTTGCGGAAATCCTTCGAGGGATAAACTTCACCTGACTCCTTGCTCCAATCCGGGAATATCGCAAAGAACAAATAAAAAAAGGTTTTCAGGAAGTCCGGGTACGATCACGGAAAGAGGAGCTGGTTGGTCCGCTGCCTTGCGAAAGGCACTCGCACAAAACATGAGCATTCTCGGATGATCAGCATTAGCTTTCATTCTCTAAGGAGCAAACCTTTGGTGTAGCCAGACCTTATTATTTCACACGGATATCCTCAATTCGGCACATTCTTATAGCGGGAATCTTGGAGTGCCAGTGGAATCGATGGTGAGATACCTGGGCTAAGAATTTTCACTTGTACCCTGTGGATCGTCCTGTTTCACAAAGGAAGTGAGGTGGTGGTGTTGTTATATATGCCGAAAATCATTGGTACCAGAAATTCAACCTCTTGTAAACGTAATAAACTGTATACGTTAATTTCTGTGTGATTAAAAGCGGGCTAAACGCCTGAGTAATTTTCACCTTATTTTGCTTGGGTTTTTATATTTAACCAAGGTATACTGCCTGTGACTACCAATAACTTATAGATTCTCTTTTACCAATTGTAGTGGAGTACGCATACATTTCTTTGTACGTAGCTGCTTGTGATCTAAATCGTTTTGACTTTTCTTGTTATTTTGTTTTGGTAAGCACTATCAGCTTTGCAACTAGAATGGATGCGCTCTTGGATATTTTCTTCGTCAGCCACCCAAGTATGTTTTTTCCGCTTCAGTCGTTCCCATCCTGGCCCATCCGATCACGCTATAACCAAGGTTCTACCTGAGATTTATACCCACAGCGTCAATGGCACTTTTACAATGGCATGAAGGCAAAAGTTTGCAAAATGTATACTTCTCAGAACATACCAGTATTAGATGAAATTGTAAGTCAAACTGACTTTTCTGTATTCTTGGACACCGAAACCTCCTTGTCTTGGGATCATCCTACTAGTTATCTTGATTTTCGTTTTAACCTTTGTTGTCTCATGGAGACTCTTCACATTCTCCCCGACCGTTTCTCGTCACGTCACCTCAAGCAACTTCTTTACCGAAAAGAATATGCCTTGAACGAAGAGATTACACAAATGTTAGGGGCATGACGAAATCAATCAAAATTGAGCTATCCAGATTGAACTGCTTATATACACGCAACTTCTTGGAACTCGGAAATCATAAAGGACATGAAGGATACTGAAAAATTACTGTGGAGGTTCATCCATACGCACCTCGGCTCCTGTAGATGTCGAAGCTCTGAAGCTGTCAATCAATGAGAAAACTGGGTCCTTAATTTTCATAATTTCTGAACACAAATCTCCTTTTGTGTTTCCACCTCCGATGTTTAAAAATGACTAACCCTCCTAAGTTCTGCGAAATCCTTTGGTCCCGATAGCTTAAGCTCAACTGTCGCCAAGCAATTTGCGTTCACTCTCTCACCTATTTCTCCCGAAATGCCCAACCAGAGCCCAAGAGACAGACAAATTCCTGAATGATGGAGGCAGTTTGCCATCATTCTAATTCCTAAGGCAGATTCCTCCAACTTTCTTCCCAATTGTTTCATCTCAATTTCTTTGAGATTTTCAAAAGGCCAACCCTACTACGTGCAGAGCCTTTACTAGATATTTCAAAACCCCGCAAGTTTGTTCTTTGATCTTCTTGGTCCGCCCTAAGAGCCCTTGTCTCCCTGTTATGTAACATTCCCTCTCCACTTGACAAAAAGAGTGAAGCAGTGAGAATTCGCTTCCTAGACTATAGTGTCGCCTTTAGTTGTGTCGGTAGGAACCGGCTGCTCCCTATTCACTCCAATTCAAACGTTGAGCCCCCTTTATTTCTCCACCGGGTGACTATTTCCTTAACCATTCACAGTTGAACCGTTACAATGATACCAGCTCTGCCCTTGGTAATTCAAACCTTGGCCTCTGTCAAAAAGCCATATTATTACCTTTTCTGCTTTGGGCTTACGTATCTTCCGTCCCCATCTTTGACAACAGCCCCCTTATCAAACATGCCAAGGAGTCCATAAGGGCCTGGTTATAGTTCCACAACTCAACTTTTACGACCACTCAAAGCAGAATGGCAGAATATTTTAATTGGTGCGCTAAAACAATTTGGCTATGAATCCCCCCGGCGTGTCGAGATATCTGTTACCTATCGTGATGGGTGACTTGAACTTCAGTTTTACTAACTGTTGCACCCCAGTATCAAATAATGGGAAACAGGAAAACCACCGAAATCCATTGAGGTCCCCTGAGATGATATTCAAACCGGAATAGAAATCGGTCGTGAAAAACCTTCCAAGACACGATAGTATCCTAATTTCGTGAAAATACCCAATTACACAAATCGTATGTGTGCTTTGAACCAATTCGCATCCAACGCTCAAACGTGTCACATCTTGCAAGAGCGTTACAAGGCTTAAATAGATAGAGTTGGGGAGAGAAAATTTGCAGGTTAAGCAAAAGAAGAAAGACAATCCGAAATAAACGAGTGAATTTTTCTAGAATCAAAATATCATGCCTTGATGTGAGTAAGAACTTTGAGATGCAATTGGACCTGACTGTTAGTTACTTCATGTAACTATGGAGAATGATAATTCCGGTTGAGAATAATGGCTACTCGTAGCTAGTAGAAGACCTGGTGTCCCAGCTGGACGAGCTCTCGAAGAGTGGCTGTCAACCCGATAGCAGACCCAATTACAGATGCCCATCCACAATGCAGTAGTCAAAGGCTGTAAGACAGCCCCAAATGATAGCCCTTGCGCTTATGAAAATGGATTTTCGTAACAACCAAACTCGGAACCAGTGAACTTTAACAGATCACATCCACAGAGAAACGAATCTTTTATGTTGTCTGAAGCAGTGCTTAAATATTGAACAAAAATAAATCAAAAGTATACAGATCACAATCGGAGGCACTTGGTCCTAGGACGACAATAAGAATGGAACGGAACCAGTGGTATTGAAAAATCGGGACCCAAAATATGTGAACAGTTAACGAAGACTCGGCTAGATTGAGGCGGCTCAATAAAGAGCGAAGAAGTGTGGGAAATTTGGCCACTCCAGATGAACCAATGTAATTTGGTGAACATTTTTCGCGTTCAACCTGTCGCGACCTTCCAGCGTCCGTAAAAGGCTAAACGCCACTTCCGTCAATTTTGTGGTTCCAAAACCCAGGTGAACTGGGGCCAGAAACAATTTTGTCCCAGTTGACGATCTTGTTATGTGCGGTCAACCGCGAAGCAGCCGATTTAGGTCGTTTTTCTACGGTAACAGAGAGTTCTGCAGTTTTCGTGCTTAATCTTCATAAGGAAATTCTTTGAAAATACTCAAATAAAAGAACAAAAGGGGCGGAACCTTACCCAGCAAGAATATGGGGCTCGTTCGAAAGTCAACTTTTGGCCACATTCATAATTCCCATAGTTACCTCAGTGTTGAATCATATATTTCTAGGCATGGAGAGTTTAATTTTCCTTTCTATAGATTGAGAGTTATATAACCGATGCAGCACCTACTGTTAGTTAGAGAAATTTGGGGCATGGCAGAAAGTGGAATGGCTTAAAAGAGCTAGCGGAAAAACAGGCAGTTCGCATTACCCACCGCAGAGAAACGTTGTGGGTCAACATGAAGCACTGAAGCTACCCGAAAGTACCAGAACTCCAGCGTTTGGTCTGCCAAGGTCACAGCTGACCCCTCTTGATAGGTACTACGGACAATACCACAAATTTCAGGGATAATACGCAGTTGCTGTGCACAGGAGACGACCATCGAACCACCTACTGAGCAACATAAAAGCGGCACTTATAAGTCTTAAGTCTAGAGAGGGAGCCTTTTCCGAAGACCCGAGTAAAATTTGGATTTCGTCGGGTTGCGTAAAGAAATCTGTAACCGGACTACCGAGAGGCCACATACTGCGTACAGGGGGCGGAACAAGGTGGTCAGCGGCAGAGCAAATAAAATTTTGTCAAAGCATCAATCACTGCACTGGAATCAGTTTGTTTACACAGACTCAGAATGAAAGTGCTGTTTTTAGTTCCATAGTTAGTGACAGTTTTGGGGAAGTTCACCTCCACAATCAAATGGAGCCTTTTTTGCCGGACGGATCCTAAAGTTTTGGTACACCACGGAAGAAGGAAGAAAAGGAAAACTTGTTTTAAATAAGAGAAAGCTCTGTCTACTGACAAGACACGGCTCATAGCTACGATGAGGAGTAAAACACAAAACCAAACACCGAAAATGAAACAGTTTGCGGACTACCTTCTTGCCGATTAATCCTGAGCTTGTTCCATTTTACCCCGCTACACACCTTTAAATAGCACTATTTCTCTTTGGAAATAGCAAAAGTACACTTAGTTTCATTTTCCTACGCCACTTATATGAAGGAGGCACAAGAAAAATTGGTCAGAATTTAACTGAGACTGATCAGAAAGGCAGTTCATTGGAAACCAGACTGAGAAACTACTAAGACATAAGGAGGAAACACTCACCCGCAGTTTATGGAGTGTTCTTTGTTACACATCTTATACACACAAAAACTATGGAACATTTCACTTTGTATTAGAAAGAAACAAAATTTCTTTGTTCATGCGCTTCTACTTCTCTAAAAGCAACACCGACACTGATTAAGGATTAGAGGCTTATTTCCGTTAGAGTATTAGGATGCAGCCGTCAGTTGTAAAAAGGATTGACAATGACATCCATACTGAGTTGCGCATCATGGATAGCAACATTTCCAAGACTGGTTAGGGCCACGGTGCCAACGTTCTTATGTTGAGAAATCTGACTCTCTGAGTGTGAAAAATGAGCTGAGCCTGCTGACGGTAAAATTAGAATCGCCCAAGAGTGAACTTCAGTTGGACGGTTTGCCTTCACGGTATATTCCGTTCTTCCGAAGACTTTAAAGTCAAATCGAGAGCCGAGTTAAAGACGAGGATTTTTTGCTTGAACTATTGGTTTCGATAATATGAAAGGAAAGCGGAGGAGGCCAATTGAGGTTGTTTACTTTATCCTGCCAGTGGAGGTTATCAGCGGGTGAGATGATTATTGAAATTTTGTTTTGGACGGTGGCTTCATTTTGTACGATGCGCGCTGGATGAAACAACTGGACAAGGAGTACTTGTTCAAGATCCAGGCACCCTGCCGCCCTGAACTAATAACTGTTTTTCAGTAATTCACTCCTAAACAATTTACAAATTACATGGTAGACATTAGACAAAAGGTCATGAACATAGACATGAACAGCCAATCTTATCGCATTTGGTCGACACTGTACGTCAAGTGAATCCGGAAGCTGCTTTCAAAGTTCTTTATTGTGTTTCCCAAAACAAACGCAAAGGTGTTTAGTTGCGCACTCTGGCGATAGCCGAGGCAATGATACTAAGGAATTTGACCCCTGACCTGTGCGCCCAAAAGCGTTTTGCCTGAGCACCCCAACTGCCCTGGCCCAAGATCGACTAAGGCCGCATGAATCTACCGTCCAGTTACCTAGAAGGCGTCAGCTAGATAAACCAATCACATGATAAGGATAGTTTGACTGACAAACCCCTACCCATGATAGGTCTTTATTCCATGTCTATGTTCATGATCTTTTATCTAATGTCTACTATGTAATCTGTAACTGGCTTGGGAATGAATTACTGAAAAACAATTGCTTCGCCGATTTGGAATTCTTTATGTTGCAATGGGTATTTTTCAGACATTAGGCTAATAAGTTGAAAAATAGCTCAGATGCACTAGGGAAAAAAGATATTTGAGTGACGTCAAATAGGTCCAAACCATAGAGGTAGCTCTGAGTAAATTTCCCGGGTACATGGAAGTTCATTGGGTAAAAGAGCCTGCGAGGTCTACCTTCGCCGCCTTCACTGCTGTCAAAGACCCATTACTTCCGCAAATTTTCTGGTTCCTTCTGGCACCAAAGTTGAATTCAGTGTGGCCACCGATGCCTTTGTCAAAACAGTAGGCGGCGTGCTTCGTAAGTGGTCTACATTGCAACCGAAAACCACTAGCCCTTTTCTCTCGTCAAACCGTGCCAGAGGAAACTGGGTTTTCCTCTATTTTCCGGAGCTACTTGCTGCTGAGCATACTGTCAAGCACTTCCACAGTATCCTCGATGAGAGATAATTCACCATCCTTACTGATGATTACCCATTAAAGCACTCTTTCCACAGCCAAATTGATATAATTCACTGAGCGAGTTGCGTTACCTGGGCTCAGTAACACGGTTTTCCAGTGAAGTTAGTCACGCTTTTGGCAACGACAACTTTGTGAGTGGCGCCGTTTCCCGGGTAGACACTATTTCTGGTTGGTCGCTGGTCGCGGATCTAGAAGCCCTAACTACAGCCCGACGTTTGAAGCCAGATTAGTCGTATCCAAGCAAAATCGCCTCACTGGAACCTCGGTCGCCTCTGCCTACTTCCTCAGGTTCGACAAGCTGTGACACCATTTTACTACACCACGCCCCATCGCACTCACGTTTCGGTGCCTCAGAATCCTCGACTTTTTGCACAGGCTAGTCCACGTGGCCGGTGCCGGCGATCGGAGGAAGGTTGGTGTATATTAGCCCCATCAGGCCACCGTCCAGTTGTATACGCACGTTTTCCCCACATCTACATGGTTATCGCTGATATTGTTGATACCTCCTCATCAGTGTCGACCGTTTTCTTGTTGGTCGGAGACTGGTACACCTTTGAGTGACAGTGCTTGAGTTGTCACTAGCCACATAACAGTGTAGGGGGCCTTTTCCGACACCAAAACACCCTACTTTCTTAAGATGTAACTGCGGGCTTAGGGCTTGGATGAACCTTGTTCGTGAATAGGCATCTGTAATTGGGTCTGCTATCGGGTTGACAGCCACTCTTCGAGAGCTCGTCCAGCTGGGACACCAGGTTTTCTACTAGCTACGAGTAGCCATTATTCTCAAACGGAAATATCATTCTCCATAGTCACATGAAGTACCTAACAGTCAGGTGCAACTGCATCTCAAAGTACCAACACACATTGTGGCAAGATACTTCGATTTTAGAAACCTTGACCCATGATTGAATTCCACCGGTAATCCATTGCTTTAAGTTACTAGTCGGTCAAACTTTGAGCGGTCCCTCTGATAGGTTAAGAACTTTAATTCAGTAGAACTCCTTGAATCAACTGCTGTTATGCGGCCTGTTTTTTTCAGTTCATGTGGGTGCAGTTCGGCTTTTGCTATTCGCCATTAGGTTCTAGGCGATTCGCTATATTCAGCGCACTTTGGCCCGCCGGCTCAGGTCAGTATCTTGTGCTGCCTTGCAACTCCAGTTAATCCATCAGGATGACCACTATTTCCACCAAACACATCAAAGTTTTTCGTTTTTCTCATTTCAATCTTTGGACTGCAATCGCATCCGCAAAAATAGCTCGCTCTTCCTCACATCAGGACCCCGTTCCGCCGAATTCAGTATTTTTTTTTTTCGATTTACGTATGCATATCGATTTTTTAGCAGTAACGGCTTTCGTCTATAATTACATGTCTACTTTACAGAGGTCTTTTAATTACGAATGATTCCGAGTTAATTATGACTAGATCCATGGTGCCTAAAACGACTTTTATCCCTCGCTCATGGAAAGTATTACTGTTTATCCCGGGGGAAATTGTCCTCTGTTTCGCTTATCTGGAAGCACAGCTTCCCGCTTCCAGCCTCGATTGCTTGCAGCAAAAGTGTGTATATACCACCAATGAACTTCTGAATATCTTTAAAGTCGTCCAGGACGCAGTCTTAGATCCAGCCGCCAACAGGCCATGTGATGCGCCCTATCGTGCCAACCTGGAACGTACTGACATCCTCGACTCATACTATCTTAGTCAATTTCTTGGTGGCGTTTCTCACGGCCGCGAGAAACATTTACATCTGTGTCGGATGCGGCAACCTGCCCGGTGCACCCAAGCTTGCTATATGGCGCTGTGTCAGTTTCGAATGCTGCAGCCACCTGAACAGGCGCAGTGTATTCCGACTTTTTTGTTGTCGAAATACCAATGGACATCAGGCTTAGGCCGCGGACCCTCTTGTGGAAACCGTCTTTGCATAAGCCAGTCATCACAGCCAAAAAGAACATGACATTGATATGTTCAGCTGCACAACCCGGTGCCGCCCGTGCGGATTTGACCTCTATTCAGCCGTCATTTTTGACTCATCGTAAATTCTCAAAGACCCGCACTTGCCGTAGCACTTCAGCTTGTAGAGTTTCCCCTCCAGCCTCTCCTGAGGCACACACTGCGGTATAATGCTGGTATCCTCCAAAAGCCCGGGGTTGAAGGCTAACGTGTACCCTCCACGACTATTAGACAACTTCACGGTTGGGGAGTAGGTGAATCAGCCCTCTTTAGCCTCCCATCTCCCTGCGAACTACTCTTTGCAAGGAATCTTATTTTTAAGCGCCATTTTTCGAATGACGACGGCACACAGGCCAGTGTCATCTTCCCTACCTTCTCCGAGCAACAGTTTTGTGAGTCTTTAGAGTTTGAGGCTTCTAGTGGTTCCCGTATACCCACTAATTCCCGTGATTTTACAGGCTTTTGTGTTTTAGTCAATGGACGGCAAGTTATCAGGGTAGTGTTGCGGGCCTTTTTTTAAACGGGGGTTATGACGGAGTTATCCTCTCTAAGGGAGCGGAGCTGCAGTGCAAGAGAGTTCTGAAGAGAATAAGCAAAAGCAAGGATAGGTCAGAACCTGCTGCACATAACAGGGCTAGTGCAGGTCCATCTGGAGCCGGCTTTGCCCAGAGGTTGCCCCAGCAGACCAACTGGTAGAGATCACAACGAGAACATTTGGTGGAGGGAAGTGAATTTCAGGTAATAAGAAGAGTAAAAAGGATGGGAAATGGGTGACTAGGTGAGGTGAGCGCCTAATGCTTCAGAAATGAATGTAAAGGTACCAGGGGTAGACCAACCGCGGATGCGAATTTCGGGCGAGGCATCGGTGGAGTAGCTTGGCCTTTTATCGGGAAGTTTGAAAGAGTAGCCAGGCTTGTTGTGATGTGAAAGAGCAGTTAACTCCTGAATCTTCTTGTAAACTTCGGCCCTATGAAGCGCCTCCATACCCAACAGGTTGGTACGCAGGAGAGATGAGAATTTACGTGATCAATCACAAGTGGGTTTTAGCCTAGTGAGCCTGCTTTCTGGTAGGGACTAGAGTGGATTACTTGACTGAGACCAGTAAAATCTAGGCCATGTAGGTGACTAGAGCAGAGAGAGTTGGACTACATGCGAGGAGCAGCAAAAAGAAAGGAGTCATCTCAGTCAAAAAAGAGGGTTATCATCCATACGAAAGGAACCGCACACGGGCGATAAGAAGTAGGCAGAAGGTGGAAGGTGGAGCTATGGAGAAGGCAACCGAATTCGCACTAAACACTGCCGCCGGTACCTGGGGGGTGATCGCTTACCTGAGTAGTAACTTTGAATTAATCGGTCTAGAGGACCAGGCTCAGGACAACCTTAGCCCCAGTGAGGCGTGCAACGTGTTGGGTTCGCCCTCCGGGGCGGACACAGAAAAGAAAATCAGATAAAGCAGGGAGCTGGTGTAAAGACGCCAGTAGATTTGAGGACGGTGAGAATCGCCCGCAGTGAGTGTGGCACTGGCAGGATATTCAAGGTCAGCGTTGAAGGCGTCAACAATAGTTTATATTAGAAGGGGCTGTGGAAGCAGCCCGGAAGAGTGATCTGGTCAGAAATGTGGATGGATAGCAATCTGACTCTTGAATGAGATCGACATGGGGGTGATCAGTAGCGCTGGCATGGGCGAAGCGTTCACTGTAAACTAAGCAGCCGCCACCACGCTTCCATCGGCGAGTTTTTGAGAGGCACTGATGCCCAGCTATGCCTACAGGGTTAGGTTAGGTACGTTCGGCAAACTGGGATTCAGTTATTAGTGTCGCGTCGGGGTTTGAGGTAAGTGGTTAGGTTCGCAGGTGCGGTAGGTCCCTATTTATCCAGCGTTGATAGGAACCAGTGGAAAAGACTTCGGTTCCGGGGTACGCCGAGTATCAGTGTCTGGTGCGCGACCGTTGATATTTATATAGCTATAAGAATTAAATGCCGATAACAGTAAGTCATCGCTAGAAGTTGCAGAGGTGACGTTTGAAGGAGGGGGAACAATGAATGGGCAAAGCGTTTTTGGAAGATGCCGGAAACGGTCTTCGGTGTACAACGAAATGGGCTTTTGAAAGCTTACTGACGTGGTCCGTAGAATGGATGTCAGTGTGTCCGGAGGTGAAGTAGGCACATGTCAAAGGAAAAAGTGGTTGTTGGACAGGGTTTAACATAGAGGTTGGACAAGGCAAGTATAAGGCTTGTTATGGGGCGTGGGAAGAGGGGATGTAGATGAGTAACTTTAGAGTAGCTAGATGTGAGATAAGGATTGGAGTGACCAGATGCTAAAGAGCTTGATGGCTTACCAGGGGAGCAGGAGCCTTTTCGTTAAGGGGGGAATACGAGGGGGAGAGAAGGGATAAAAGTCACAATAATAATAATAGGAATAATAGTACATTTCTTGATCGCGGTCAAGGCACAAGGACAAGGTTTGGTCATAGAATGCAGCCATACACAGCAGTGTGAGAATTTTACATGTTTGAAATTTAAGTTTCATACAATTGAGTAACAAAACAGTGAAGCTGGACAGTGTTTAAGTGAACTAAAGTGGAGATGGTTAGAGCGGCAACTATGACTCAGCCAAGAATTCAGGCGGGTTGTTGTGAAAATGCAAGTGAAAGATATAATATAGGATGCCATAAGTGCGGCCTCTGCAAGAATCAGTGAAGAAACAGGAATTGGACATCATGACATGGACAGAGAGGCGAGGCAGGAGCAATAACCAGTGTCCATTATGGGGCACCCAATTTTGGTCCAGACGGATCTGGTAATCAGGGATGGATCAAGCCGACCTTAGAAATTCGGCGTGCAGTCAATCAATACGAAAACAGAGAGAGATTAGAAGGAATGAAAGAAAGACTTAAAGAAGGGTCGGGACGTGTTGAAGGAGACGCGAGGGTGCACACCTGGATATATGCGGAACCAGTATCGAGAAACCAGGTGAGAGTGTTACGGCAAGGCGCGGTTGAAAATAAAGCCTACGTGGGGTTATCAGAGTGCCGCCAGAGTTGTCAGCGGGATAAAGTGAAGGTTGGTCCCACAGTGAGTAGCTAACTTTTGAGGAAGCCAGTGAAGTGAATGCAAGTGAGTCGGATGTGGTGATGGGATTGAAGGCCTTTTACAGGTAACTTCAGTATCGTAAAGAAATTCACAAGAAGGCAAAAGATTTCACCAGGAACCTAGGGTGCTACTGAACAGCGTGTATGGTGAATGGACGCAGAACGGAAAACTTCAAGGAGGAGTTTTCGAGGAAACGGTCTGCTGGAGACATTAGATGCTGCGGAGGTGACCAAGCAGATATGCAGAGGTGATGAGGGGAAGGAAAACAGCGGTGACTGGGAGAAGGCCGAACCCGAAGCGACAGCGGAAGTTGGAAGAGTGTGAGAATAAGATTTTTCTGCGTACATGACAAAAGAACAAATACTCAAGTTCTCACTGGCTGCAGGTGGTTTGTATTTAGTTTCATGAAGACCTCGACTGTCCCTGATGGCAAATAGCGAATGACGAGTGAAGCAGAAAAGAGGGGCTTGGTTGGCGCTGGGTGACGAAGTGGGAATAGTGGGTTGGAAACACAACGGCAAGGGCTAGATTCCGGTCATTGTCTAGGTAGTGCGGCCCAGAATGGACTAAAATGTTTGTGTGGAGTACTGAAGGTAGATGTTGAATCGCTATGGGGTGATTTTTGGCGTCATGAATTCCCCTTGCGGTCCGGTAAGATTATCAAGCTGAATGGTAACCCTGTTTGTACGACTGACATTACTGGCCGTCCATGTAAGGTACCATATAGAGTCAGTCGGTGTGAGCGTGGGCTTAGACCATGGTCAATTCGATCGATCGAATGGTTAGTACGTTGCGTACTGGGGAAGAAAGCGGGGGTAAGACGAGAAAAACAAGAAGTTTGGTGGCACTAGAAGGGCTCACACATTTAGACAAGTTAATATGGTTTTGGCGTCAGGCGGAGCTTGAAGATGGTGCAACCGCTGCGCTCCAAAAAGCAGAAAGTAGAATTTCAGGGAATTTCAGTGGGCAGCGGAGGTGGTTGGGTGGGTCGAGTGGTTGGCCGAGTGCAGACCCTGGTGGGGGTCTAGGTAGGCTCGTAGAAGGGGGCTCCAAGACATGGTATATCAAACTGCGCACAGAGTGGGTAGCAGTTGCAGTCATTGGAGTGATAGGAAAGGTTAGTAGCGCGTAGCACAGGTTTGATAGATCAGTGGGGACTGGCACATCGGAGGCTGAGGGTTAAACCGGTGCCGACTTTTGACTTAGGAGCTGAGATCGGGGAGTGTGAGATCGATACTGAGGTACAGCGCAGTAAGTTGGGGCCAGTCGAATCTAGACCGACAACTTGCTGGTGGACAGCAGAGGGTGCTAGATTAGCGACGGATTCATGCCTATAAGGCACTCAGCGGACTTCACACCGGTCCATCGGCTCCGGTGTTCATGAATGGAGCAGTGTTACTTCGGGATCATTGTGACATCCCCCTCTGAAGATGTGCTTCCTCGGGAGATATCCTGATATTCCTATAAGGTGAACTGGCAAAAACCGTCAATTTATTAATGGCGAACCCCACAGCTGCTAAATCATCCGAGAACTGGAATAGCTGGAACAGTTATGCCGCTAGGGCTTTTGCTTAGCTTGACGCAACGGTATCTACGATGAGTCATACTGCATGCATTGAGTATGTTGTTTTTGACCGGCTATAGTGGTGGACAGTCAGGGACGCTGGAAGACGTGAGGATTTGGGATTTGGTGACGCGGGGGTAGGTTTCTGTTGAGATGAAGCTGGAGAGAGTGCCCCGCTGACATTAATTTTTGACCGGCAGTCATCGCCCTCGGGTCAGTGAGAATTGACCGGGGGAAATCTTTAGCGGGGACGAACTTGAGCTAATCGCTATCTTCGGTAATGCTTCTTTTCAGACCATTAGACGTACCAGACAGCTGGGCGAGCAGGCAGAAATCGGTCTTTATATGGGGTTGGGAATGATTAGGTTGCATAATCATAACGGTTCCGGTGTTCCAGGCACCAGTTAAGGATGGCCGCTTCAAAACGTGACCCTCTGGACGACTGGCTGATGACACGTGAAACCCGTGGGGATGGTGGAGACCTGTTTGCGGTACGCTTTCAGTCATATGAAGGGTCACTTCAGCAGTTTCCCTCTGGGGGCAGTTGTTGTGGTGACCTGCGGAAGACTGAGTTTGGTTGCATAAATCAGTGAAAAATCATCGTAAATGGGTATACCCGGGTAGTACCCAGCCTTCAGCAGTTTGCATATTGTTCTATGCCACAGGGCCACTCTCTGTTTGTCTGATTGCTGTAAATCCTTTTGTTTCCGCAGGTTGAAAATACACTTTCAACCCATCTGCTAGCAGTCGATTGAACCTTTCCCCCTAGCCAGCATGGTATTTGGTGTTGCTCCAATACGTGAACTTGATAGGTCTTTTGTCAACACCAACCGTCCTCCACCTATCCCACTGACCTTAATCGTCCTTTGGCAAATGCTGAGTTTATGGTTTGATGTCTGTTTCTAAGGCCGGTCCTCGGATCTAGCCTGTACAATGTATTCTGGAGCATCAAAACCTCTGTTGTCATGTCAAGTCAAAAGCCTCAGCAAGTGATGATAATCACAATGGTTTATTTCTGAGAGTTCTGACTCACGCCTGATACATGGTCAAATGTTGCAAACAATAATATGCATAACCATCTCGTGATAATATGGAAAAATGTCTGACAAGCGTCAGGTAGGTTTGAAAGCGACACTGAGGAGATAAATGCATGCTCACTGAGGAAGAGTAGGGGGAGTTTAGTGAACCCATCGATGAATTCAGAAAGGGACCCGGAAAATTTCAGAGTCAGGGTCAACTGGTGTAATTCGAGTGATCCAGGAGGAGATAACTGAAAAATGGGAGTTATACACGAGAAAGACTTAAACGTGTGTGATAGTTGAAGAAAATGGGGAATAAATTAATTTACAAGGGAGGGGAATAGGCAACAGTGAAGATTATATGAAGCATTGCAACACCGCGACTTATGGTCGGTGTCAGGTTATGAAACTCGATGTCAGACAGAGGGCGAGCGGAGCAGATTGTAGAAAGTGGGTCAGTTAAAAAGAATGTTCGAGGAGTCAGGTATACGGTGCCTGTAAGGTACAGACACCTAATGAAAGGACGTATAGTAAGAGAGACAGCTGGACGATGACGAGTGAAGTGACCGGCTGGGAACCGGGGAATGCCGAGTGACTATATGCCTTACACAAAAAGTTGAATGTGGAATATCAGAGGAGACAAAGGGTTTGAAACTTAAAACGCTAAATTGCCAGATTGGAGTAATAGTAGAGATCAGAACCGACGAGCAATTGGGTCAGATGGCTTAGAATGAATTAGGAAGATCATGACGCGTCGTTTTTTTATGACAGGTGGATCACGGTAGATCTACACAGAGGAACAATAATCTCGAAATCACAGAAGTGATGGTGGAGGCGGCTAACGGTTCATAAACAATTCTGAGCAGGCTGCCATTCAATCATTCAAGGCTTAAACATATGTGACTCTTCTCTTCCGCCCCCTCCGTCTCCGGAACAGTATTGTCAGCATCTAAAAGTCCCACATCAGGCCTTTGATTGAATACTGCCCAATAATCTCATCTAATACGACAATTTGACAGAGTTGGGCTAGATGGCATACGAAGGGGTTTCAGCAAAAGATACTTGGTTGGTGCATGTCTTCAAACTATAGAGAACGATGTCAACATCTGAATCTTGACCCACTCTGGCTCCCCCGCTTGAGACCAAACTTAGTCTTCTTGCATAACCTGCTCCATGACCGGTATTTTTCCTTCAACCCAATAAACTTCTGGCGTGAAACCCTTTACTCAGCTCGGAACAGGCCTCTTGTTATCTCTTCTACCATAGCTAAATCGGCCATACGGTCACACGTTTTTCCTTCTCGTCTACCGTAAGTTCTGGAATAAGTTGCCTACCAAAATTCGAGCTCCTAAGACCACGTCTCGAGTGCTCATTGGCACTCGTTCCATACCTCAACATTACTTCAGCACCTCAGTTATCTAATACGTGCCGTCTAAAGGTATAACATGCGAAAGTGGCCTCGACTTCTAAGCTCGGCCAACTTCTTCGAAATCCTGCACCTGACAGTCACGGACACAATCAACGGCGAACAGTCTCACCTCTAACAGAATTCCCGTTGCATGACTAGCTGTAGCCATTCCCATACTGGGTAAAAGAAGTTGAAATACCAATGCTTTCCTGCATTCTGATTTTACCCTCTCCCGTAGTCCCAGACAATTTTATGCTTCGTCTTTCCTTGGTTTTTATTTGCCTCCGTTAAAGGTTACTGCACAGTAAGGGGGCCATCGTGACTGATTTCTTTCTATCTGTTTTCGTTTTCCGGTCCTCCGCCTATATGCATTTAGCCCTCAACGTTGGTCAGCTGCCTTGGCAATGGGTTTTTCAGTCCTATTATAATTGCACCTGGATAACACTGCTCTATGGTCGTCTGATAATTGCCGGCCCTACTTGTTCTCCTCTCGGAGATCCCTTGCTATCTGGAAGCCCAATCTCGGACCACTCACCATCGATGACGAAATGCGCCCCCATGGGTTATCATCGATAACTATTTGTGCGAATCCCATAGATGCGGGGAGTGATCAGGTCCGCAGCTTTTGCAGGCGCACATCGGGCTTGCAGGCCGTCTGCGACGACTCGCCGGCGCAGTTTGTCCGGTGAAGCAGAATCCCTTTGTTCACCTCATGAAGCTTCTCCAGGCTGGGTTTCCAAAAGGCCGTCGGACCAAGGTAATAGCACTGGCTTTGAATTTCACGCCCCCTCTGACACAGTCGTACCGCATTCAATAAAAGTTTGCTGATAACACTCTTCTACCTTCTCCGTTTTGCCACGGTAGGCCCACCCAGTGATTATTTCACTTCTCTAACCTCTTTCTGTTTTCACCTCTCGTATATGAACCCAGCCACTGTGCCTTATTACTATCGTCGTCGTTCTACCTCCATTTGTGCACTTATCCATTTTTTCCGCGCTTCCATTGTATCTCATCAGCTGCTTCCCTCCGTACCCATAACCGGTTCCCACCTTAGAACGCGCCGTTCAACATCTGCAGCTCTAACGACCACATTTATTACCGATTCCTCACCATCATATACTTCAAGCTCGGCTCGGCAAACCCTTCTTAGTCTCCCCATCGACGAGAGTTTAAACAGGATTCTTTCCACTCATTTCGTTTAAGCAACTGCTTGCAGGCATGCTGCTCCTGCTCCACCGTCCCAAATCCACCTCGCACGGATTTCGCATTCTTGCTGCGCCACAGGTTTTTGTCCCTGAGCCTCCCTCTTCCACGTCCTTCATTGCGTTTTACCTGCAGTAAAGTTATCTTACTGGTAATCACTTACCCGTTTTCCTTCAGACAGTTTCCTCATCTTCTATTTCATATACTGTTTTCCACACACATCCCTCGGCGCTTTTTAGGTTGCTTTGTTTCTCTACGTTTCATTTGTTATATAGCAGTTGTTACTTCGTGAACTTCACGACCAGTTTAGAGCTGTATGTTCCACCGTTATTTTTTCCTTCTGATCTTCCGTTTACCCATTCCACTTTTACGCTTTTCGCCGTTAAACAGCCGTATTCTTGCACCACGGTCAGTTTTACCTCCCATTTTCACTTTCCAGCTGATTGTCGTTGCCACTATGATCACCCAGTAACTATGTTCGCTTCGCCTTTCCTGGCTGCCTCCGCCGCCATCTCGCTGCCCCATACCATGCTTCCATTTCTTATTGGTTCTCCTATTTTCGGCCGCTAACACACGATGTACTTGTTTCCAAAAAACTAATCGACCTACTCATACCTACTTTCCTCGATCACTCCCCTCATCTTTCATCCTTCGTGAACTGTTGAGCACAACCAACGTCACCCCTGTGCTTCTAGGGCTATAGACCCACCAATCTCCATTAGCAGTGAAGAAAACAATCCAAGTGACTTTCCTATGTACTTTAAAATCATCCGACCTACTACTGCCTATCTGTTCTGACCACTGCTATTCCTATATTCTAGCCCCCCGCTGTTATACTCTCCAGCTTCAGCTTTAGCTAATGTTTCACATTTCATCGTTGATAAAAAGTTAATTTTTGATCCACTTCCTCCGACCTTTTCTGACCGTCTCCTTTGCCGTTATCCTGCTGCCTCCCTTGATATGCCTCCATTCTTAAGATATCTGTACCTCATAGCCACCGTATACCAGTGCCTCCGAAACAATTTTTTCTATCCAACCCGCATTTGAAGATCTGCTTCGTTTGCTGTATGTTCCACATTTAGTTCCGTAATCTGTCAATGACCATTTTTGGCAGTATAGCCAAGCTTCACCGTTATCTATTCCTTTTCCGTGTATACTGATTTGTTCTTCATCCTGTTTCTCTAGCACAGCAGTTACGAACGAACTTTGAACCCTCGCACGTAAAAACCGAAGCTCTCAGCCATCTCCACTCGGATCGGTCAGATCCTATCATCTCAGTTCGATCTTCAAATTTGTCGGGCAGTAATTCGGATTCACCAACGGTTCCATTCAGACTCTCTCTCTTACCCCTTGTTTTTGCGTGCATTCGCTTCGTATTTATCTCCCTTGAGTCTATCTATTCTATCCTAGTCATATATTCTTCTACACTATGAGCGCATTTGTGTTCATGTAATCATCTGTGACCATGCGTCTGGCACTCTTCGGGCCTCCGAAAAAATTGGTATTACAACCATAAGACAAACAGAGATCAAAGGAAATAGATACGAACAGATCAAGTGGTTTATTAAATGCAGGTGCTGTAGTATGCTTTTGAGCAATACGTAGCCGAATTCGTAGGAATCCGAAAAGAAAAACTCGATTGATCCCTAAATTCTGCGGTGGTGGATTATTAAATGAACAATAACATAAAACGTATAAGAATCTCGGTTATGCAAAGGTACAGACTCAAAAAACGGAAAAACATTTACTGTGTTCGATGGACAAGCACTTGCTTCACGCAGGTCCAAGATGGGACACGACAAGGTTGCTCTTTCGGCGCGAACAAACAAATATTGGACTATACAGACAAAGTGTACGGAACACTCAAAGAACGTTTATTGAAGGGTATTATCACGGAAACGCGAGGTCATGGCGTCTTTCAGAGATTTTCCTAAAACCGGTCTTTACACCCCCACCCAAAAAATCGAATCCCTCTGATCCCAGCAAGGTACTAATTCTCCCCATCTGCCCAGACCCTGCTGTCAGAGAGCATAAATACTACTGCTGACAAGCGTACTCTATCCACATGCTCACGATCGCGAGCGACCAGGTGGCCAGGCCGACTGGATGTTCTGCATTGTACGAGAGAGCCTCTGCTCGGCTGCAGGTGTGAGAAGAGGTGAGTGGATTCCAAATACACGTGCTGTATTTGGGAGAGCAGTTGTGAATGAATACGTGTGTTTGCTTGTGCGTGTGCGCGCGCTAAGAAACCACTGTAGGGACCCCTTGCATAACTGTCTTCATCGGGGTCAGTAGTGAAAAGGGAAAAGGTGGACCGGCTTCATGCCTTGATGAGGGCATGGAGCGGAACAGGGTTTCATGCTTGTGCGGGTGATTGTGGCTGGAGGCGTTTTTGGGTGTATGAATAAGTCTCATTTATTTCCACATACAGGAAAATTCTTCAGTCATGTTGCATAGTCCAGTCAATGGAATGCTCCAAACGCGCGTAGCAACCTATTTCTAGGCAGTTCAAGACAAAGTCCATTCCAAATGGCTAAAGCACTATATACAACACCTGCAGCTGAATTACATCAAACGGTTAGAAACAAAGGATGACATTACCGAATACAGTCACGACGAAGTTCAAGCTGACCGACCCACGCTCGAGGCAATGGTCAAGGTCCGATGTGTGACAAAGGTTTAGTACAATAAAACAAACAATCGAAATTCCGGTGAGGGTACAAATGAAATACAGTTGTTCGCATTATGAGCGTTGGTGAATGGGACAGGGTTTCTTGAACTCCCTCAGACCGGCCCCCAAAACCCAACTCAGATTTTTTGTGCACCGCTAGGTAGTCGGCCTCATACATCGGCTCGCCCTACGGTTCCCCAGTACCTAAACCCAATCGTCGTCTATAGTAGCTTCCAGTTGGACAAGTGGATCATCTCTCGGTGGTCCATCGCGGTTCGGCAGATCCGATGACCCGCCTGCCATTTGAGGAAATTTTGCTGTTGAACTTATGCTACGAGTGTCCGGTTCGCCTTCAACATGACAAATTTTCCTCATGTCACGGAGATCCTATCCTTCACCAGTTTTTATTGTTGCCATTCGTACCAAACCATCGTTTGAAGATGACTTGCTTTTGACACACCCGACTGGTCACTGACCAATCGGTAAAGCCTCCGAAACTAGTAACACCACGTTACCCGATCTGAAGTTGCGTTCTCGAGCTAACCACTCCTGCTGCTGTTGTAATAGTAAAAGATGTTCCTCGGCCCACCTCCTTCAAAACACGGATTTAAGGTAGTTTACTTGCACTCCCTGGTGAACCATTCTATTGCGCAACGAATTCGTCGGAATATCTTGTGAGTTTGCCCTCAGGATGAGTGGGTCAGCGGGCTTGAGCAGTGGCAGATCACAACAGTCCAGAGGTACAGGTACTAGCCGTCTTCCGTTCACTATCCGCTCAATTTCCGTAAGAAATGTCAACAATATTTCGTCAGTCATTGGCTGTTCGTCACAAAACTGAAAGAAGTACTCTTCTAAAAGAGTTCACAATGATATCACATATGCCACCACGGTGACTAGTATGTAAAGGATTGAAAGACCACTGGACGCCCCGTTGCAGTAATCTATCAGCAACCTTATCACTAGACCAGTTTCCTATTGGTTTCTTTAACTTTCTTAGGGCCTCAACAAAGTTTATACCGTCGTCACTAAAAATCTCTGACGGTGTCCCCTCGTTGACATGAAAAGCAGTAGTGTCACGATGAATGAACTCTTGCTTAGAGAATATGAAATTTCAACATGTACCACACACGTCGGGAGGCAGCTGAAGATACATCCACATTGTTTCTCCATGCTGCGACCGTGTTTAACCGAAAACGGAACAAAAGAATCTACTTCGACAGGTTTGAGGGAAAACCAACCTTTCTGGTCTCTAGTCGCAGCTAGAGGTGCCATCACCTCTTTGCCTACGACCGCCGAATACTTCCAATATTTCCAGCATCCTCCAGGTACACCATTGACAGCAGCTCCACTTGTGTACAATCCAGATTTTTTACGATGCTCCGCGAGGCTCCCCTGTATGTCCTTCCATTGCGAGATACCATCGGATTATCGAGTCAGTAATCGAGAGTGCGATGTGCAGTATTGTTGCGAGGAATGAGGAGGCCAGAGAACGAGGTATATACCAAGGCTAACAGACGAACCAACTGAGGGCCACAGAGGCAAGAACAGAAAACGAGTACGTTGAAAGCTTCCAGAGGCAAATAAAAGGAGACATACGGACGAGCAGAGGAGAAGCGGCGAAATCTCCGGAAACCAGCAAGATATCTCGGCTGAAGGGCTGCAAATCAAGCCGTCAGATGGGAAAATTGGACCATCCGAACAGAAATGATGCCCGAGGGAAGCAAGCTATCGGCCACGGGCAACTGGCCAAAAAGCAGCAGAAACACCCTAACAGTCACAAGAGCAATGCTGTTGCCGCGCAGCCTGGAAAAAGGCTTACGTAAAAGAATGCATGTGTTTCATGAGCCTGAAATATTTGGCCGTTGGAACAGGGGTTTTCTATCCCGTCCAGTCGTCCCTGTTACAGTATCACCGGAAGTTTTACTCCTTGAAGCTGATTGGAGTAGTTCATTCGTCCACCAGCACAAATCAGTCTATTTAATAAAACGTGGTCAAGTTTCAAGGGCTTCTTGTTTATCGGAGATCTGTTAGTGCATAGGCTAGCATCCTTGTCTCGTGACCATTTTACCTCTTCACCGCAGGCCCTGGATTGCACAATGAGAAACACAATTCTCTCCGCTTTAGCAAAAAGCATAACTTCAACGGCCCAGTTGTGAATCCGAGATCTATGCGACCACCCGTCAAGACTGCAATACTTGTTCCAAAATGATCCAGCCAGCTACCTATCTCAGCAAGCCAAGCCAACTGGAGTACTTAGTCCGAAGCGAGTCCGTCTATGTATCCTGCAACATCGTTAGAATCTTATTCAAAAGCCGCTCTAACTCCACATTCGACAATGTTGCAGTAACCTTGAGATCGATCGGTCATAAGGCTTCATCATTCATCAAGAAGTTGGACCTTTGAATTGGCAACTGATATCGCTCGGTGATGTTGTGCCCCTTGATACCAAGTCCTTAGGATTAGCTTTCGATCTGACATGGCTCCACTGTCAGGCTTCAGAACACTAGTGAATTTCAACCAAAAGATTCGCAATGTACGTGCTAAATTTCGTCTCAGTATTGTTTATGTGGTGGAAAACTATAGCAGAGTCCGTCCAGTAGTGAGTCTTATCAAATATGATTCGAGTTTCTTCCATAAGAAGCCGAGAGATTGAAGGGGCCGGTCCAGCTTCGGCTAACTCCAGTCGATGGATCGTTGCAGTCCTCAGAGGAGCTACGCTTGAGTTGAAGGACGGTAGGTTGAAATAAGGGGCTGTTTTTTGAAACCAATTTCGAATACGCCTCCACTCCACAGCCAGCTTTAGAAGAGTCAAAAAACACATGAAACGGTGCAGTTGCATTCAGTGAGCCACCTCTAAGAAGGTAACACCTAGTTTTCAATGAACAGAGTTGTTCCATGCTCCTTAACCACTCATTCCAGGCAGCCTAGGTGATTTTCTCCAACTGAGTAGTCCCAGCCGAGCTTTAAGCGACGTAGTGATTGCAGTGACACCTTGCTCGGCAGAACGAAAGGTGAAACTCACCCCCAGTGGGTCGAATACTGACGACACTATGGATAACGAGCCACTCCCCCCCCGTTTGAAGTTTTCCGTGCATCGCAAGCGAAAATTGGAGAGCGTCTTCCCGAGCGTTCCGCTCCGACCCCAAAGTCCTCTCCGGTACAGGAACGCAATCATCGACTACCAAGGTGGGATGAACCAGCCCAGATTTCGGCAAAATATCCAGCGCCTCCTCAAGCTTACACACCCACTCGTGAAGCCGGAAGCCATCAATTGATAGAGATTCACTCATCTGAATAGCAAACCTCTTTCGTTCTCCAGCGTAGGCAAGGACGTAACACAGTCTTCTACATAGAAATTATCATGCGCGGTCCTGGAGAAGTAAGCCTCGTACCCTCCCCGCGTAGCTTCCTCGCTGTTATCGGTATAGTTTTTATTAAGCTATCCAGAATGATACCTAAAACTATAGCTCTAAGGCCTGTTGTCTGACCCAGAAAAAATCAAGCAATTTTTCCTCTGAACACTATTCCCTGGGACCACCCGGTGGTATAGTGTACATACAAAAGTGATCGTAGGGTAGGAGCTAAGCGAAATATCAGTCTCAGTCAAACAACACTGGCAGACTCCAAGATACCACTCAGAGAATCACCTTCGTAAAGAAACTAAAGCCGTCTTGACTTGCGTAATACATCCGGAGACTTTCAAACAGCAACATCCGCAGTATTTGCTTGCAGTTTTTAGCTGAACAACTGATGCATAATTAGTTCTGCCGATGTTGACCTCCTGTGGCGAGCACTCTCCCCTAAGGCTTACATATTTTGGCAATACTCTGAACTTAATCCCCTGCTTTCTTATAGCTCTTCAACCCCTGCTTATTGCCTTTTCTTGTCCGACTGGCCATCCACCTCTTTACCACAATAGGTATGCCTACATCTCCTCCCAGCCGACCCAAAATCACTGTCGGCACTCGCCGTCGCAAGACCACTAAATTCCAAAACTCACCGGACAACTGCTCAGTCTCTCTGGTAGATGTACTTGGAAATGCCAATAGACAAACTACGGAAATGACCAAAACTCTGAGCAGTCTTTCCTCCCGACTGGACTCCGCTGATCCGATTATCGGTCAACTGATGCCTATAGCGTTCTTGCTTGATCCAGCCGCACACCATACCCCAACCAATCTACTACTGGCCACGAAGTTTGTGGACACAATTGCCTCGGAGATCTTCAGAAAGATAAAAAATGCAAACAACGCGAATGTGCTTAAATTTCCAGACCGAATACCTCTCTCAGCTGCTAAAAATATGATATTAAGTGCTTGCAACCTTGGCTCACAACCGTGCCACTGTATTAGACTCCGCAAAACTTCCCTGCGCACCACCTGTCCACAGCTTTTCCAGCTTACAAATGAAGTTGTCGCCAAGATTTTTATAAGCCGGCAATCGTTAGTCATAGACAAAACCAGCTTCAAGTGCGCCAAGATACTTCCGGACAAGACCTCACTCCAAAGGGAGGTGCATAAGAGTCATGCCAAGAACAGTAACCCCGGTGTTAGTGCAACTAACAATTCACCCCGAAACTCCTGTGCACCTATCACTGGCCATCACCCGATGTTGCCATCTATTGCAGATCACAATGCAACCGTAGATTTAGACAGTACGCCAATTTCCTCACCCAATGAGCCACCTGGCAAACGCCCCAATTTCCAGAATAGCCCAAGCAAATCTCTAGACTGTAACAAGCGCCCCAGCATCCACAAAACTGATGAAGGTTCTTCCAACTGATCCACCCGCGAGCTCATGTTCTCCACAAGCCTAGATGACCCCATCCCTTCTACTAGCTCCATGTCGGGTTATGCAACCGTACCTAAAAATCACCACACCATCAACCCACCTCCGTCTACACTCATGCATCCCGTTACCTCTGGCATTTTTGATAACCCAACCAGGCCCCTAAGCTCACCCGCTGCACTCACCCATTCGCCACCAGAATGTATCTTGTTACCACCTAAGCCACCACCGCTGGTTAGCCCGTCAGTGCAGACTGGCCCTCAGAAGTTAACACTACGCCGCCAAAAGAACAAGACCCATCAACATAATGCACATGCAAACCATAAGAAAAATTCTCAGTCGAGCGAAATTTTACCAGTCTCTTGTGTGGCTGTGAATCCTACTTTTCCATCTCGGCTAACTGCCTTATCAATTCCACCAAACTTTTACCCACCTTATCCCCCCCTAATCACCGCTCCATGACATTACTATCCGCCACACCAACTGCTCTATACCTCTACTGCTACCCAGTCACTCCCTGGGAACCATCCCCGTGCCTCACCTAGATTCCCACTCCCACAGGACCCATCCACGTCTCTTAGACTAGCACTGCCATCCATCCGTGGCCTCCCTTTTTCTGCCGGCCCCCTCCGAGAATATTCCCCGCATTCAAACTACTCTCCTCAACAGCACATCCCCGTCCCAGCCACCAGTATCTACCAGTAATAAAGCACTCGATAGTGATCTTTCGCGGTGTTGTTCCACACTAAGTTGACTTACCAACCGCCGACATCCTTCCAATCTAACGAATCTCATCAGTACTAGCCATACCCAGCTTAGCTCAACAACCAAGCTGACTGCCACGCCAGGTGTTTCTACTCAGCTTATTTCACCATCCACATTACCGACTACTTCATCTCAAGGAATATTGATTGCGTCAGCCGATCCGCCTTCAGCAAATGAAATGTCGGAATCCTATAAAGATCTTAACGTTAACCTTGACTCCACTTAACGGTTCTCATTGTTTATGCTGAATGCACGATCAATAGTGAATAAGCTGCGAATGCTGCGTATATTACTGCTCACGTCTGATTACGACCTTATTTTAATTACCGAAACCTGGTTGACATACAACACTCCAAACAAGGATATCGCTATCACCGGATACCAAGCTTTCAGAAAAAATAGACTCACTCAGCGAGGGTGAGGCTGTCTTATATATATAAGACAAAACATGCGAGCGAAAATATTTCAGCACCCCATACTCGATAACTTCCCGGATTCAGTTTGGCTACAGGTCACTACAGGATGTTCTGACTTCATTGTTAGTTGCATCTACCGCCCCCGAATACTAGTCAAAACGACTTCCTGCTTATCATAGAGGCGGTAAACGTTGTTGCGGACATACCCGGCCCAAAACTGGTGGCCGGCGACCTTAACGCACCAGGCATCCGTTGGTCCACTTTGAAAGCCCCACATCACTTACCACACTTCTTGACCAGCATTCGTTTAGGAGGATGGACTCAACATGTGATGTGTCCAACTAGAGGCAGTAGCATTCTTGATCTCATTTTTACGGTAGGATTATCTCGCGCACACACATCTATCGTGAACAGCATCCCAGGTTGTGACCACTTGCCGGTAAAATGTGAGTTTTCAGTGCCAGCACGAACCGTCCACAAACCAACCGTTAAAAGACCGTTCCATTAAGCTAGCTGGAATCAATTACCCTCACTCATTCGCTCGCAGAACTGGGATATTTTCTTTTTATCTGATGACTTGCACACCGTGGTGGATCATCTTTACTCCACACTAAATGCATGTCTTGGCGTAATCACCCCAATCCAAGGTCTACCTGGGAGAGACAGACCAAACAGTTTTTGTCGATTGAAGCAGAAGCTTTCTATGCTACAACGCAAATTCCTTAGGTCGAGAGACTTTTCGCTGTTCTTGCAAATGAACCGTTTATCTCATTCCATGAAGTTGATTGAAATGTCCCTCAGTAAAAACCAGGAATTAAGGGCGCTGAGTCACCCCAAGAGGTCAGAAGCTTTATCTAAGCTGATGAAGTTGAGAAACAGTCAGTGCAGTTCTCTTATCCCATCCATTATATATAACAACAATTATATAACGAACTCCCAAGAGATCTCCGAGGCATTCGGTGCCTATTTTGCTTCGTCTCTAACGATCGATGACTCCCCATGCCTATATCACTTTGAGCCGCTGACATCTGCACAGTTCTCAGCGGTTACATTTTACCCAAACGACTTAACAGTACAGCTAACTAAAATTAGGCGGTCATACCACCCCGGGCCAGATGCCGTACCACCGGCTGCTTTTAGTCTAGGTGGAACTTATATACCATTCTTGTTGTCAAAGGTTTTTAATTTATCTATGGGCAGTAGCGTTTTCCCCTCCCATTGGAGAACATCAGTTATTATCCCAAATCCTAAGAAGGGTTCACGCCAGGACATAACCAAATATCGACCAGTGAACCACACCCCTATAGTTTCCCGAATCATGGAAAGACTGATAAAAAATAGGCTGACAACTCATTTACTGAACAATAACCTCATTAACACTGGACAGCATGGTTTTCTTCAAAAAGATCCTGTGCCACCTGTATGTGTGACTTCCTTAACCTAACAACTACAGCCACTAACAGTGGTAAATCAGTGATCGTAATCCTCCTTGACATGACTAAAGCTTTCGATCGAGTATTCCACAATAGGCTCATGGCGAAGATGAAAACCTACGGAATTGTTGACCCGATCCTGAGTTGGTTTTCATCAAATCTAACATCCCGAAAGCAGGTGGTGGACGTTGATGGCAGTTTATCATCACCTCGGCCACTAACTAATGGGGTTATTCAGGTTAGTGCACTAGGTCCCTTACATTTTCTTATATATGATAATGACATTTTTAACGTCATCACACACGGGGCTGCGTTCCTTTTTGCAGACGACATAAAAATTATGTACTCCTTTGAACCTGACGCCTTAGCTTCTACCATTGCTAGCATAACGAGCGATTCACTAACGCTAGACCCATGGAGTAACCAATGGTTGATGAAATTCTCCGCTGTCAAAAGTTATATCCTTATGTGTAAGTGTCAGGTTCCCGCGGGAATGTTTAAAATTATTGATCAGTTCATCCTCAGCAGTCCGGAAGTAAGGGACTTGGGATTACAATATTCTTGTATATATAATTTCTCCGAACATTCGGCCGTGCAGGTTGCTAAAACTAGAATCTTCGTTCTTCCAGAGAGCGAGCAAAGCATTTTGACAACTCCTGTCAGACCACTTCTTGAATATTGCACTGTCGTCTTTCCTAACATGCGGCAGATTGATAGATTTGCAATTGAGAATGTACAATGTAGATTTACCAAACAACTACTAGGATATTCCTCGCCTTTAAATTATATGGAAAGGTGTGAAATATTGCACCTAAAGCCCCTATGGCTGCGCCGTCTACGAATGAACCTGTCTTTCTTTTGCAATATCGTAAAACGTACATCTTGCAATTCAGCCCTCCAGGTCAAAACTCCCTCCAACTATTCTTTACGATATAGGGACTCCATGGTCTTGATTCCAGTATCCAGGACTGCGATGCGTTCAAACTTCCTTATTGGTAAATATTCTTCTTTCTGGAACAAACTCCCACCTCAACTTAGGTCAATCTCTTCGGCCTCTTTATTATTCAAAAAAGAAATAAATAAACATCTAACCGTCTAAAAACTTATTTGAATGCATGATCCCTACATGTCTATCACCCGAGCCTACGAACTGGGCCTGGGATACTAACCAAAAGCTTAACAACTTTGTTCAGTAGACAGTTATTACCGACGGATGGTAAGGAGCATTCTGTATTATAGTTAGCAAATAAAATCAGTCCGACCCATACTCTATGACTGTCAACAGCACACTCCACGTGTTTGTCTAGCCACTTCCTATTTTCAACGCTTCTGACCACGACCCCCTACTGGCCACCGTTACTCCGGTGATTCTTTTTTCATGCTGTCAGATTTTACCATAGTCGGTTAGGTTCTTTTTTTAATCAGTAGCCGCCAGGTATAAGAGCATTTATAATGCTAGAAAATACATAGCAACATATATAATATTGCCCTCAAGGTACCAGTCTCATCCACGCTTCAACTATTTACTCATTGAGACCCTATTTCAACACACGAGATTCCAGGCCCCGTTCTGATGAACGAACCGCCACAATCGATGTGGTCTTTCATAAACCATTCGTCGAACTATACATAAGTATTTGCCCCCAGTGTCGCCTATTCTCGCTTCCTTGCTTTTTTGGTAACTCTCACTAAGCCTCACAATAATTAGTCGCTAGTACCGGTCTTCTTTGCTTTCCGTATGCTGTTTAATCAAAAAACAAGACCTCAACGTCGCGACCACCCATTTCTGTTACTGGTATGATATTGGTGTTCTGTCTTTCTCCACTAACCCACAGCTCGTAGAACTGCCAGATTGCAGCCTTCTCCGTTTTGTTTTCAGAACCTGCACCCTAAGGACGATTGTCGTCTTCCACTTCCCAGGAATAACTTGTAACCTCTCTTGCTGGACAGAACAAACGAGATTTACACACGACTTCATTTTCGCCCGTCTCACGATCGCTTTCCCAAAGATTCCCACCAGACTTATTGAACCTGGACTACTCGATCTCACTGCATTCATACAACTCATTTTAATCCCATATGTCATTATGCCCGTTTCGTGTTAGAACCCGCTAATGCTGTTCAAACACTGGCACCTTTATTGTCGCTGTTCATTGCTTCATTGGTCACCAAAAAACAAAACGTCCGGCGCTGACATATCTTTCAGTAGTCCTCCAGTGGGCAGCAAAGTAATTAGTAACTACCTACACTCTTCATCGGTCCATCCGATTGCATCCGCAATGCTGTTGAATCGAGTGTTCGGGCTCTGCAGATCACCGCGTTCCCTCCACGACTGAACGCCTCCGATACACTTCCCATGCTGCATCGCCGCTCCGTTCCCATCATTTGTTACACCTGTCAAACTGGTCATTGGAATTGTGACACTCACCATCTACTTACTATACCATCACCGTTATCGACACCTTTGATCTTCCAGATGTTGCATTCGTGTTAAATTACCGAAACAGACCCCGTATCCAGCCTCTAAATCACACCACTTTCTACACCGGCTGATACATTTTATTTTTATATTCGTTGATCCACTGCCGCTTTCCGCGATATACCTGGACAGTTTTGTTGACCTGTCATTTTTGCATGGTACACTGAACTGGCAAGGCCGCGGCAAGGCCGCGCGCGGCGCGCGGACCGAAAGCCTCGCTGTTTGATGTCCGACAGATTTCCCACGCTTGAATCTTCCGTGTCACTCAAGTTGAACGAACTTCAGCAAAGCTGAACTTCTCCCACGGTCCAAAGGTCCATCTTCCAGATCCCCGGCAGTTCGAGACGCAAGATGCAGTCAAGACTCGTGTCCTTAACCCTTTCGCATTGTCCAGCGGTCTATCTTCCAGCTCGCCGGCAATACCAGATGCAAGATACTGTCAAGATTTGTATTTTGAACCCTTTCCGTTTTACCACTTCCCCACTATCTAGTGAACTATCTTACAGCTCACTGGTGACATTCAGATGACAAGATAATCACAAGATCCGGGAACATTTGGGCTGTAGCCTCGTACCCGTGTATTACTTCAAGACTTCAAGACTACACTCCACACAGCATTAATCTATTGACGTAAACTTACCTGTGGATTACTCTACCTTCCCTCCAGCAGAACTGAACACCTGTATAATGGATGTAACCACACGGTCAATAATTGTTAGTCTTCCACTTTCGCTTTGAAATTTCATACCAACCCTACATAAAGTTAACGATTTGCCGCACGCTCACCGGTTTTCCTCCGGCCGTTCCCTGCCACCATCACTCTGGTAGTCTCTCTCCCAAGAAAAACGCAATTGTTTGCCACATATATGATTCCTCCAGTATACAGCCACCACTTTATATACTACCATCTTTGCAGACTGATATATTTCCATGTTAATACTTCTTGACATACCTGTCGTAAATTGAATAATTCACCGAACGCCTTTCATATTCTGAAGCGCACCAAAAACATTTCCTTTGAATATGTTCGAATTTCTACTAATGGTAATTATTTCATATACCACTTATGAATGTTCTCCAGACCTTCAACTGACACCATTCGACCCTGACCTTCAAATTTGCCGGGCATTACTACAGTTTTAGTTCACTGTAACACTCTCTTTGATACTCTGCATACACGTGTTGTACCATTCTGTGACTTGTCACTCCGGCATCACTATAATCATCTGATCATGCATTCTAGCATGCTTCGTGCGCATCCGAAATATACAATTATTATCACTATTATTGTTACGCCAATTTCCTCACCCAATGAGCCACCTGGCAAACGCCCCAATTTCCAGAATAGCCCAAGCAAATCTCTAGACTGTAACAAGCGCCCCAGCATCCACAAAACTGATGAAGGTTCTTCCAACTGATCCACCCGCGAGCTCATGTTCTCCACAAGCCTAGATGACCCCATCCCTTCTACTAGCTCCATGTCGGGTTATGCAACCGTACCTAAAAATCACCACACCATCAACCCACCTCCGTCTACACTCATGCATCCCGTTAACTCTGGCATTTTTGATAACCCAACCAGGCCCCTAAGCTCACCCGCTGCACTCACCCATTCGCCACCAGAATGTATCTTGTTACCACCTAAGCCACCACCGCTGGTTAGCCCGTCAGTGCAGACTGGCCCTCAGAAGTTAACACTACGCCGCCAAAAGAACAAGACCCATCAACATAATGCACATGCAAACCATAAGAAAAATTCTCAGTCGAGCGAAATTTTACCAGTCTCTTGTGTGGCTGTGAGTCCTACTTTTCCATCTCGGCTAACTGCCTTATCAATTCCACCAAACTTTTACCCACCTTATCCCCCCCTAATCACCGCTCCATGACATTACTATCCGCCACACCAACTGCTCCATACCTCTACTGCTACCCAGTCACTCCCTGGGAACCATCCCCGTGCCTCACCTAGATTCCCACTCCCACAGGACCCATCCACGTCTCTTAGACTAGCACTGCTATCCATCCGTGGCCTCTCTTTCCCTGCCGGCCCCCTCCGAGAATATTCCCCGCATTCAAACTACTCTCCTAAACAGCACCTCCCCATCCCACTTTCCTTACACTATCCCCCACCAGGTTATAACTCATCAAATCCGTGGAACAACTGAGGTCCTCCCCCCATCCTTGCCCTATTCTCCATTGGAATTACCACCTTCATCACCTCTACCTAACCCCCCACCATATTTACCACCATCGAGGCCTGCATCGTCTCTTTCCGTCATACTCGTAAATGCCTGTTCATTACTGAACAAAACTCAAGCCATCCGAAGCATCGCTCAGACCTCCAACTTTGATATTATCATTGTAACTGAAACTTGGCTAACGGATTTCGTCCCGTCAGATCGAGTCTTTCTAGTTGGCTACCAGATCTTCCGAAGGAATAGGCCTCGTCGTGGGGGAGGCTGTCTAATTTATGTCAAAAACATTCTGCAGGCCATTCCACTCCCACACACAACTCTTGACGCCGTTCAGAATTCTCTTTGGTTAACGATTCCCTTACCTACCTCCTATCTTCACATTGGTTGCATCTATCGGCCGCCTGATTCCAACGCTATGGACCTTACCAAGATTATTGACGCGTTCAACTACCTTTCATTGCTGCTGTGTTCCTCCAAACACATCGCGGGGGACTTCAATGCACCGAACATCTGTTGGAATACTCTATCTGCCCCAAACAACTCGTTAGATTTCATGTCATGCATCCGCGTAGGGCGCTGGATCCAACATGCAACAATCCCAACTAGAGGTAACAACATCCTTGATTTGTTGTTCACGATTGGTTTGTCTGATGTTTCAGCCAGTACGCTCAACCTCCTTCCAGGAAGTGACCACAGAATGGTGTCCCGCCTCTTTGCGGTTCCGCAAGCTTTCGATAAATCCCACCCACCCTATCCTTTCTCTTCAGCAGTCAACTGGGACAATCTTATCTGCACGCTTCGTTCGTTAGACTGGGACGACTTCTTCCTGCAAAGCGACCCCTAGCTGGCTGCTGATTTACTGTATTCCAACCTATCATACTTGCTGTCCAAAATCACTACAACTCGTATCATATCAAACCGAGTCCGTAGTTCAGTCCTGAGCCGAATGCAAAACAAATATCTGAAGCTCCAGATTGTGTATCACAACAGTGGTGACTCATCGTCATTCTTGCAGCTCCAACGTCTCTCGTTAGCGATCAGAATTAAGTCTGACGATGTGCTCAAAAACGAGAAGTATCGGCTTTGCAATGCCATGGTACTTCCTCAAAGTTGGCACGCGTAATGAAGAACAGAAATCAGAGCAAATCGGCAGGTATCCCCTCTCTCATTTTGGAAAATAACGACCACATTACCTCACCTGTGGCGATAGCCCAGGCTCTTAATTCCTACTTTGCTGCATCCATGACTACGGACTACCTTACTTTACCCCCATGCATAGACCCTATCGCCGAGCACTTACTGTCTGATTTAGAATTTACTCTAAAAGTGGTGACCAACCAGCTTACCCGTGTCCGGAAGTCCTCACACCTTGGCCATGATGTTGTTCCACCGACACTTCTACGTCCTGGTTCACGCACCCCCATCGCGGTCGCTTTGTCCCCTGTACAATTATCCATGAACACTCGTGCCACTCCCAACAGTGCGGGGCGCGGTCAGATCCACCGCTATGGCCGGCGCACATCGGGCGTGCAGGCCGTCTGCAACGATGTGCGAGCGCAACTAGACCGGTGGATCACACCTCCTGCGTTCACTTCACGAAGTGTTTTTCAGGTTGGGTGCCCAGCGCACGGCCAGTCCTACCCACTAGCACCGGTTGCGGATGGCACGCTCTATCTTTCCACGGACTACTGAATCCAATGCTGTCGGCTGAAAATTGCATGCTCCTCATCCTTTTTCCGCCACAGCTTGTTCACCTATAGCTTTTATCATCTGTCCCCACTTCCCGTTTTTGTCGCCCTACCACGGTATGCACACCTACCCAATTTGTCCTTCCTCCTATCGCCCCTCTCTACATCAACTTTCACTGCATTGAGTCACTATCGTTCTAACCACTCTTCTCTGTCGACGCTCGCCAATATCTCTTTTCCCACCTGCCGTCATTGCTGGCTTCTATCATCTATGCGCTTGGTGTTACGCTCTGCTCAGAACGCCCATTGATAGCTTCTTTAAACCTAGCGTTCTGTTAAATCCCTCCTCATGCCCAAAGCCATGATGCACCAGTCGCACCCGCACTCATGACCAATCCGCATATTAGAACTTGCTGCTCCAAACTTCGCATCTTTTACAGTCGTATTTATTATCTAATCACCACCACCTTATCTTCCTCACTTGGCTCCGCGATTCCTCTGTGGTTCTTTCCAGTGTCCTAATTAGTATCCACCAGTTCAATTGTCCGCCGGCACACAGCTCTCCAGCTCCATTGCCCCAACTCCGTTGCGCATTCACTTTTTGTGGCCTTTTTGTTCTATTACTGGTTCACTTATCTCGGGGCGTCCCGCTTCCTTGTCCGCCTCCTTCGTGTTTCATCTGCAGTAAAACGATCTGATTGGTGATTTCTTACCTGTGTCTCCTCGGTCATTGCTCTCATCCCTTGATCCGTTTATTGCCCGCTACAGGCATTTTTCTGTACCTTCAAGTGTGGTCCGCTTTTCCATGTTCCACCATTGTAATGACAACGTTACGTCACGGCTTTCTTTCACAGTTCCAAATTGTTTGACCTGTCACTGCCCGATTCCTCTGGTCCGTCACTACATCTCGCACCTGCATCGATCAAATAATTAGACCCATTCTTACCTGTTTTTCTTGATCCTGTCTTTCATCTTCACTCCTCCATGAACTGCTCCTCACAGTCTTCATCACTTCTCTGCTTCCGCATTCTATTTTTCTCTCCGTTGGGCTGCCTTATGCACTTGTCACGAAGTTAATCCACCACGATATTCCAAAGTTTATTCTACAACCAACTGATCTAACATTTCCTACTGCTCCCAATGACTGATAATCTCTTTCTAGGACCCCACTGTTATTGCTCCTGCTTCTCTCATACCTATAAATATATATATTTATATATAAAAAATCTATATATATATAAACTTACGCATAAATCTATGTGCACGCGCTCAGCATCTTGCAGTTCCTCACCGACCATTTCCCTTGTTATCATCCCAACGACCGTCATCATAGGCATCCATCAACTGTACATCTGTGTCTCACATCTACCGTATCGAATTTTTCGAAATCGTTTCTGTCATCTGATCATCCCTCGCTCGCTCCCTGTTTTACGGCGAGTTTTGTGTCCTGTCCGCCGACAATCCACTGCAAAGTACCAATGCTTCATTGATATCTAATCCATTGCAGTGAACCTCACCTTTTTCTCTATCGTTTCTCGCTACTGCAGTTCCTTATACCGATTTCCAGCCTTTCTCATGTTTACTAGTCGGCCTTTTTATGTAAATGCCCGGACCAGCTAATCAGTTCATCTGACCTTGACTTTCAAACTCACCGGGTGTCCATTCAACTCCGCTCCTGAGCTCATTTAAACTCCAAACTACCTCTATGGTGTGCATACGTTTATCCTATTTTCATCCTACTTTATTCCCCCTTCTGAGCCTTTTTATCCAATATTTTTATGAGAGCTTCCATATTTCCATGAATTATGTGTCCATTTCATCACCTGTATCAACAAAATCATGCACATAGCATGCTTCGGGCGTTTCCGAAATAAACCATTATTATTATTAATAACTGCTATCGCAGCCCTACTATGGAAGGCCTACAATCTATCCATCAAGTTTGGCCTATTTCCCTCACAATGGAAGACTGCGGTCATCATCCCAATCCATAAGAAAGGACCAATACATGACCCCTCCAATTACCGCCCTATCAACCACACTCCAATTGCTTCTAGGTTGATGCAACGCCCCATCAAACAGCGGATGTCCGACTTCCTATTGTCCCACAACATCATCAACAGTGAGCAGCATGGCTTCTTAAAGTCACGTTCATGCATCACTTGCCAATACGACTTTTTTAACCTCATAACGGCGGCCGCCGACAACAGTAAATCCATCATCATTGTATACCTTGATATGACAAAAGCGTTCGACCGCGTCCCTCAAGCTTTATTACTAACCAAACTCAAAGCTCACGGCTTTTCCGGTTCGCTTTTAACGTGGTTAACATCATACCTATCGAATCGCTTACAAGTGGTTTCCATTGATGGGTGTTTTTCACAGCCTGCTCCAGTCACTAGTGGAGTTATACAAGGCAGTGTACTCGGTCCTTTACTTTTCCTCACCTACATAAATGATATCTTTCCCACCTTGCACCATGGCACCCCATTCCTCTTCGCTGATGACGTTAGGATTGTCTATGAGTTTCATCGTCAGAACCTCAACATTATGCTAGATGAAATTTCTAGTGACCTGAAACGACTCGGGGATTGGTGCAATTCATGGAGTATGGACTTCTCGACCTCGAAAAGCTGCTACACAACATTCAGATGTCAAGTGGCCTCCGGAACCTTGCTCATCCACGACCTACCCATCTCGTACAGCTCTTTAGTTCGAGACCTCGGTCTTCATTATTCTTGCAGCTTTAGGTTTTCTGAGTATGTTCCACTCCATATTGCAAAGACGAGAAGGACCACTGGTCTCATCTCCAGAACCTTTCGGCTAAATGATTGCAAACTGCTCACTTACAAGTCTCACGCCAGGCCTCTCCTTGAATGCTGTCCTATTACCTTCACCAACATGACGAAATCCCACCGCATTTCTCTGAAGTCCGTGCAACGTCAGTTCGCCAAACAATTAGTGGGATTTTCCTCCAGTTTGTGTTACAATGATCGATGCATCCTACTCAGTCTTGACCCTCTATGGCTGCGTCGCATGAAGCTCAATTTATGCTTCCTGTTTAAGCTGTACCACCGTACGGCCTTTTCGTGTACTGAACCCATTCGTCTCACTCCCTCCACGAATTATGCCCTACGCCATCGCTCACTGCAGCTCTCTATTTCTAGATCAAAACTAGCGTTAGGATCTAACTTTTTCCCCATAAAATACTCAAAGTTATGGAATAAACTCCCGCTAAACATCCGCGAGAGTCTCTCAATTTCCCAGTTCAGAGGCTCGCTGAATCACCTCTTGACTGTTCCCAATGTGATCCTTCTTACCGGCCAGACCGTCACCGAAGAGGTGGCCTACGAAAACGAGTTTGATTACTAGGATTATTTCACCAGAACTTTCATTTCTCGCCCGATGACAAACGCCAGTGCAACTATTTCTTTTTACGTTATGTTGCATACAATCTATACTACGGTAGCTACAGTTTGCTGACTTTTGTAACTACACCTAGTTTAATGATTGCCGGTTCTCCTAATTTTAGACAATGTTCGTGTTCTATTGCCAGCCAAAATTCCTTAGCCTTAGATGTCTCTGCAGCAAATAGGTATGTGGCTTTGGACCCTAGGACACTGAGTTCCGCCGTCTACCACCTTACTTGGTTCTTCACTCCTTTCCCGTTCATTCTGGATGCCACCACCCGCCCGGGTTTTATGTCCGGCCTCATTTCGCCTTTCTTAATCATCTCATTCCAAAATCTCTTTTCCCGGAAGCCCACCTGCTAGTACCTACTTGGTGGCCTGTCATCTCGTCTCATCTCTGTATCTACCATCCACCAACCACTATCATATTCCCTCTTATACACCACACTATTTCCCATCAGCTGAGCTAGACTCATCTACACCAGCTAGCCCGGAATGGTCTCTGATGGTCTTAGGCATGGTCTGGCGCTGTATGAGACTGATACACGTATGCCAGCTTGTGCTTTACAACGTTCGTTGTCCTACTCCGTGTGTTTGCATAGTCCCACTCTGCATTTTCCCATGCCCATGCTAGCGAAACCCCTGATCTCAACGGCACCCATACCATAGCGTCGTCCGAACGTGGGGAAAACAGACAACCCCCAGCAGTTGCGAAAAAAGGCAGTTACGCATAAAATTACGATCGGGCGGAGGGGCTCTCGAAAGTTCCTATATGGGCTCAACCACCGCTCCGTTAGGAAACAAAAAAATTAACGAAAAAAGAACAGTGGAAACGAAAACGTCCCCGTGGGATCGATTCGATCTCCAAATACCACTGACATCGGGCTGTGAAGGAATTGGGCAACCTTCATCTATGGGAAAGTATCCCATCAGCTCAGACCTGATCCTGCGAAAGGGGAAACCCCACATCGCCCTTGTTCGCTCGACAAGCTTTTGGTTTTCACGCACGAGACTGACTGGGGTGACAATGCACTGGACTCTCCACATACGTTTACCCACCTCCCGATCTAAGTTTAAACCACCCCATACCCTCCCTAAGCGCATCTAGCATGCATGTTGACGTCAAATACAATTGCTACCGTAGCCCTGACTTTCAGCCCATTGACCTGGACAGCGTGTAGACTTACCTGACGAATAACGACAGCCAAGGTGAAGCCCGGAAAAGGAGAAATAGAGAAAAGAACATGGTGGAAACTGGTCAACTTTTCCATCCATACCCTCCCCCCCCATCTTCCGTCATCTTTCTCAGAAAGCGGCCTTCTCGAAGTCCTAGCGTCCAAACCACGTTTAGGTTTACAACCCTACCTAACAGTAACCACAGCCTCCTGCCAACTACAATCACTACCGCAGCCTGGACTTTAAGCCCACTGACATGGATAACATATGGAGGCAACAAATGACCAACACCTGCCTGACCTGAGTCCACAAAAAATGAACACAGAGAACTCCTCATATTTTTCCATTCCCTACTAACTATCTCTCCTCACTCTTATAACAAATACGATATTCAAGCAACCACCAAATCATGATATTTCCCTGTTCACATTCAAATTAAATCTTAGTAGACCGGCACTGCCGAGTAGGAGCACAGAACAACATACGTCCACGTTCTTGTGCATGATAACAATTTTCTCTAGCGCATCACCACCGATGTCCTAGTGGTTCTTTCTGCATTCTTACTTAATTGCTCTTCAGAACTTCTAATTGCGTGCAAACAATTTATCCCTTGAAATGCAGACGCAGCAGCCCACCCGGTTTACGCTATATTGCAAGCCTGAAGTAGTACTTACCAACCCTACGTTACCTAAACTCTCGAATTTAAACCCAGACCAAAATATGAAATGTGCCACCGACCGTTCATATAAACCCAACCAGTTCATTATTAACTGTCGCCATTCATTATCATCGCTCAGCTGCTAACATCATTTATTTCAGGTTTGCCGTTGTCCACTCTCTCGGGTTCCACTTTCGGTGACCATGGTCCACATCTCTACCCGTACTGACAGAGACCTAAACGGAATCTTTTACACCAAACGGGATTGCAATCGGGCCACACGACCTGAAACACTCCCAACTGCTTACCGTAGATTGACAGGCGTCTTCTGACGCAACACCTCCGCCACTGATGTCACTGCTGGAGTCTTCTCAAATAGCAGTTCACAAGCTACCTTCTACTGATTGACTGACACGTCCCTTATCCCGCCTGATGATCTATACCCACGGGATGCTGCACATCACCTTGGTCTCATGTCAAACAATCCAATAACAGATTCAGAATACGCGACACAGGAATGTTTTACTCAATAAATTTCGATACGCCATCCGAAAGCAAGTCCACCTATCCCCCTCTTAATCCGTGGTTCCCAATGATGACGCCGAATACCACTGAGAATCAATAAGTCAATATATTCTTGTCAGCGTAACAGAACAATAAGGCGCGAGCCTACGCCGGGGTTTTTCACTCAGTTTTCTTTTGCAAGGTTTCATTTTTCTTTTGATCGTTACCCGGCCTGAAATTGATTCTTCACCAATTCAAGGCCTTCAAGTTGCGCTCCTTTTTTTCTAAATGATACGGGGTATTGATCCTGAACCTAAACTCACCTTTAATATGGATTTCTGTTTCCTCCACATTCACCAATATTTCCCAGTCCACTTCCACGCAGTTTGTTCATACCTTCCCTTTTCATGATGCACTCCGTTTATTGAGACCGGGAATATCCGTCATTCCGGGCCATCGCTGTCTTCATAGTGAGCCGTTCCCCTCATATTCACCAAAGTTCACGAGTGTACTCTCATTCCTTCCTTTCATCTCTTCATGTTCATAACTTATTCCGTTCATGGAACCCCAACAGGACTCCGTTATCCACAGCTTGCACTATTTTGGTTTATAACGCATCCTTAGCGCTATATTTTCACGACATATTTCGCATTCCCACGGGCCACCACCAACCAACCCGGCTTCGAAACCAAACCGTATTTGCCGCGCAAACCATTATAATTTCGGTCGATTAACACTAGCTCTAGCTGTGCTGCTTTGCCTCTGACGATTTTGACTAGCTTTCTTGAAATTCATGTATAGGTCATTGTTTTGAGTAACGTTGCAAACCATGATCATGCGCTTGCGCGTGCGTCTCGACCATGGTCGAGAAATAAAGCATCATTATTAGTTGTCTGCTGTGCGACGTGGCGCAAAATCCGCACTAAAAGGGGTAAGCGGCACCGAATGTGTGAGCATTCATTTGATATTTAACCAGATTACCAACTCCCTGACCATTTCCCACCAAAAGAGCCTCACTGCTCTGTCTCCTGTCGACACCCGAACCTTCGTAAACATTTCTTCGGTGCCCGCGGCTAAGGCAGCCGAATACTTTCGTAAACCAAGCAACACTCCAACTAGGCTTGCTGTCGTGTCCGGCCTCTGCAGCAAGCAATCATTCAAGGAGAGTCACCGGGATGCAGCCGCACAGCCGAACACCACTCCCAACTTGCTAGGATTCTTAGAGTCGGATAATGATTGATTTGGTAATTGCCACTTAGGCTCGCAATCCATTTTTAACTGTATATCAGGAACTAACTGGGCGTGGCCCTTGAACACGTATCCCCTATAGTTTTGGAGTATTTACCAAATAATTAAGGGTCACGAGCAAACTTTTTCTTAGGCCATTCAACCTCTCTTCGGCCGCGGTATAAATCTTTGCAAGTCTCACCACAGGATTCCTCCATGGAGGTGCAACCTCAGAGTTTCCGTCCAGCAAGGTTATTGCATTGACAACCATATCAGCAGCCTGTTTGTCTTCCAACGAAAGGGAGTTTTTCGATGCATCCCCATCACAAATGTCGGCCTAATACAGTCGATCGAACTGTTCCGCCGAGAGATCGACTTTCGTCTCAGTGTTGTTTGCCGTCCTCACAAGGGGTGGTTCCTGGTTTATCGGACCAAGAACAATCCACCCTCAAACTGTCCGCCAGCGATGGTGCTGTTTTTTACCGCTTCTTTGCTCTAGTGCACAGCGTACTTAATAATAATAATATTATTAATGAGGGTTTACTTCGGAGAAGCGCGGAGCATGCAGATACATGGACAAATATTTCATGATTGTGAAGAAGGGTATGGCTATTATGGAAAAGATGAACCCGGTAAAACAAGTGGAAGACAAATGTAGGAAGAACGTATGCACACCAAAGAATAGTGGAGGGAGCGTTAAATATGCCCGTTAATGGATTGGAATTAACCCCAGCTGAATCCAAAAGTCAAGGTCAAATGACGGGGCCAGACCGTTCCAAGTGGAGATAGATGTGAGGCGAGAGCTGTACATGAGGGAGATCAAAATGCCGTTGAAATAGCCGTGGTAACAAAAGACGATGAAAAATAAGACAGTATGCGTGGTAAAGGAGTGGATAGAAAGGATTCTTTGCTGGTATGCGGTAGGCGGTCAGCAGCAGGTTGCAGAAAGCTTTGAAACAGAGCTAGCAGAAAAGGTTTTAAAAGGTGGGTCAGATATAAGGTATACCGTGGCTATGAGATACGGACATATTCACAATAGACCCATATAAAGAGGTGTGGACGAATGTCGCAAGTAAGGTGGCCATAGAAAACTGGAGAACGTCCGGCGAAAATTTGCTACACATCAACAAATACAAGTGGAACATCAGAGGGAAGTCATGGCTCACTGTTTTATTGTAACAAATCAAAAGCAGTGAGAAACATCAGTCTCAAGGGCATTGAGATGGTGTCACCTGTGTTTTTCAGTTCGTGAAGGATGAAAAAAATGATCGAGGAAAGTAAGTCTCAGTAATTCGATTGACCTGGCCAATGCAAGTGCACTATGAGATGACCTTTGAATATGAGAGAAGCACTGGAAAGTGGACGTATATTCTGAAGCAGAGAGATGATGACGATGGAGATGGCAAGGGGAAGCGGAGAAAGTATAGTTACTTAGTAGATATAGTCGTGAGAACCTACAGCAGCAAATGGGAGCTGGGCGACAAATCGGGCCTGGGTGCATGGATGCAGCGGTTGCAACGGCGAACAGTGAAAAACCACTATGAGAGTATGGAAGTTCAGAGGCAGATCACATAGAAAATATTTGCAAATTTCATGATGTAACGATTTCCTTGCAACAGATGGAACTTGGATAAATAAGACAACCGGAGATCCGCATTAAAATGCCTATGGCGAAAAGAATATAAGACTGGGGATGCGAAAACAGGCCGAAGTGAAGCAGGCAAGTGATGAGTAGCCAGATCGTTTTATCATATGTGAAGCACGTTGTGGGCCGAGAAAAAAGGGGCTCTAGGACAGAGGAACCTGAGACGTAACAGAATCGCGAGAAATATATATGGGTAGCAGAGATGGGTAGATGGATCTTGAGAGTTACATGCCCTCAGGCGTTTTCGTGAACGGAATGAGCCGAATGTGCTAATCGAAGTGCTCGCTAATGGAGATACCAAGAGTGATTAGTAGAGCCGATCACGGATTTTATGGCGGTAATGAACCAATATTAGAGTTGGTCGCAAGAAACGCGTAGGTAGGACGGCGAGTTCTGATCTGGGGGTCTGTCATGGGGGCGGATGTGGCTAATGATCAGGGGAGATACAAGTCTGTAAACCGTGGCGGAATGACGATGGTGGTAACAGTGACGAAGTGGCTGGGTTCATGCAACAGAGTTGAAAACAAAAATCGGTTATAGTGATGAGAAAGATCGGTAGGCGAGCCTACGGCGTTTGAGCTGAGGCAACGAAAGCGTGTGGCCCGCAGACGGTTATATCGAATGCATTAGGGCTGCGATAGTGATGGCGTAAAATCCACAAACGGTGCCAGCAGGTAGGGCTGTCCTTGCGCTGGACATTCAACCTCAGAAACGCTTTGTGAGTGAACACAGGAGGTGTGGCCCACCAGACTAGTTGCGCTCGCACATCGCTGCAGACGGCTAGAAAGTCCGACGTGAGCGGGCCAAGGAGGTGGATTGGACCACGCCCGGCACCTTAGTCATTGGCACTAATGTTTTTCCATCATGCATGTGGCGAGTAGTTCGACTATGAAAGTATTAGATCCGCCATCAGATGGCCAGGTTGCGAGGAGTGCCACAGGATGTAACCATTGGAGCCAGGGGTTGTTTAACAACCATACAGCAGCGTTATCCGGGTGCTTCTATAATAATAATAATAATAATAATAATAATAATGGTTTATTTCGGGGACACCCGAAACATGCTCGATTGCATGATCATATGATACAAGTGAGGTCACAAAGAGGTTCCTTAGATATTCATTTGGGTAAATGCATCCCAAAAGTGTACAGGTTTTAGTGGTCGCACGAACGATTGCCCGGCAAATTTGAGTTTGAAGGTCGGGTGGACGTACATTTGCGAAGTGAGTGAAATGGGCTCCGCCGTCGAGATACGTGATGAAGTAAAGCGGTGATGAAGTGCAAACGCGCAGTATCTTGGATAGCGTCGATTTAAAGTCACAGGGGTGAGTAAACTGACAAAGAAAACTTTCGAAAAAGCACCAACGAAAAATTGGAGAATTTTGGGTGATGAAGGACATGCACAGAAGGTCAAAGATTTCCTCAAGAACCGGGACAATTGGGCTCAAAGCCTCGAACCCGTGTAGTACTTCAAGACTTTAAGACTCCTGAGCTGTGGAATATTTTTATCCTCCTTGTAGTATTGCCGAGTAGTGTTCGGTTTTTTTTGAAGCGATCTTTTCTCGCTTCTAGTCTTTCTTTTTGTTTTGTTTTTTTTTGTGTTAGCGGGTCTTACCTGCTAGTGTCAGAGTGCGTATTTTGTGTTTGGGTAAAGAGCGCTTGAGTTGTTTTCACCCTCGTCTTTGTGGTTTTCAGTATGCCACGCGCTTCTGGCCCAAGTGCGGAAAACGTGTGGTAAATGGTATAGGATGCGAGGTATGCAAGAGATGGGCTCACCAAAGGTGTTCAGGAATAGCAAAGGACATCTATGTCCTTTATAAGCAGAACCCATGGGCTGAATGGGTCTATGCCCCTTGCAAGGAGGCGGCTAGTCTGGCCCTTAAACTGCAGGCCCAAGGACAGGACGAACGCCCACCAAGTAGTACCTCAATCATAAGCTCCAAACCACCGCAAGAAGGTTGCAGTAAGTCGTTTGCTCAAGTAGTATCCACACCGGAGAGGACAGTCATCACAGCGATTGGACCAGTTCCGAGAGCTTGCCAGGCGGTCGTTGCCTCAACTCCTTTGAAGCAGACCGACAAGAGTCAGTGGACTGAGCAGAAGCCGAGAAGGGCAAGGCAGGTCAAAAAGAGGGGTGACTGTAATATCGCGAAGGATGGGTTATCTGGGGTGGATGACCCTGCTCTTCTGGTATTGGAAAACAAGGTAGAGGATCTGTAGAGGCAGATCTTGTCGATGGGCAGGGTCTCAAGCCACAGGCTCCAGATCCTAAACCAGGAAGAACCCTTTATAAGGGAATCGAAAGCCAGGCGGGGCATAGATAGGAGGAGGGTCTGCGACATACTGCGAATCGAAGGTGTTCCGTACCCTACCGCTCTAAGAATTGTGCACAGAGTGGGGACATGGAAGTCACCAATTGGAACAACGGCAAACTTCACGCGAGACCAATACTGGTAGGGTTCGCTAGTGAGGCCACCCGAGATAGATCGCTGAGGAGGGAAGCAGTGATGGCTCACACCACCAAGGGTAGACATAAAATCGCGCCAGACGAGTAAAGAATAAGACTCAGTGGTCTAGCACCGGGTGATAACCTGGCTGAACCCGCCAGGGCACTGGTGAGAAACAGCCAAGTTCAACAGAATGCGTACTCGGCTCTCAGGCCCCGACCCCGACAATAGTAAAGAAGTCGCGTGCGGAGTCGCAAATAATTGTAATTAAAGACGCGCTGAAAGACGAGAATTGGCAGTACTGTCCGAAGATAGATGACAGTGCGACCCCTGCCAGTCTGGATGTTGTGGCAACTCATATAGAGATGGATTGGGATTCGTCGGAAGTTCTAGACCATCAAACCTTTTCATGCACACCAGTGGGGACATCCGAAGCAAAAAACGTGTCATCATCTCAGGCGTTGCGCCTGAGAAACAGACAGGAGTGAATAACATGAGACACCTAGGCGACGGAGCAAACGCAGTGGTGTTATATACTAACGCGTGTAGTATTAGAAACAAATGGGTGGAACTTGCCAAAACCGCCGACGAGCAGAAGGCGTCAGTAGTTGCCGTCACGGAAACGTGGATTTCTGAAGAAGACCATGTGCGAGGCCTAATAAGTAACGGTTTTGCAGTCTATAGGCAGGATCGAGAACAGGATCGCCTTGGTGGTGGAGTAGCCATCCTCGTTAGGTCAGGTACAAACCACCTTGAGTCTCAGACCAAGATGTGCACTCGCAATATCCAGTTATGCGCCGTTACGATCATCCTTCCAGGCAGAAGGGTTAACGTTTTCTGTTTCTACAGGGCACCAAGCACTAACCACGAAGAGAACGTTTGTTTACTGCGGACTTTGACTGAACTAGTTAAGGACGCACAAAAGACCCTCATAGTGGGTGACTCCAATCTCCCGCACATCGACTGGGCGGCTGAGGTCTGCGTGCCGGGATCGGAGGAGCAAATCTACTTAGAATAGCTGCATGCCAATGCGTTGCACCAGCATATTAAGGAAAATACCAGATATAGGACTGGATGCGTTCCATCCTTGCTGGATATAGCTATAACGAACTTCCCCAAAGATGTGGCTGGACTGCGTTATTGTGCACCGCTGAAAAAGAGCGACCATTTGTGTCAAAATCGTCCTATGCATGCGGCGGCCCAAAGTATCTTCAAGGCTGGTCAGACATTTCGGTGGTATGGACATAGATAGGCTTCGTAATAGGGCGATGGGTTTGACCTGAGACACGACAGAGAAAGCTACTGTCAAGGAGAGCTGGCAGACCATAAAGGGATCCCTGACTGCCCTACAGGAAGAGTTCGCACCCTTAAACCGAAGGAGTGGGGAGGGCAAACCCACGTGGTGAAAGACTGCAATAGCCAAGGCCATCAGACATAGAAACCGCTCTTGGAACCAGTACAAATCTTCCGGCAGTCAGCTAGCTTGGAACCGCTGTACAAAGCTGAGAAACGAGACTGTAAGCCTTTTGAGAACTTTCAAGCGGGAATTTGAGCTCAAACTGGCCCAGTCTGTAAGACAACAGCCGAAAAAATTCTAAAGCTATGTACAGTCTAAAGGCTTAACGGGAAATGTCGTAGGTCCGCTATCCACTAGAGACTATGGTATTGTCACTAATGACCAGGGCAAAGCAGACGCCCTGGGGGAATACTTTGGTAGTGTACATAGAATGGATAGTAGGGTACGAGTAGATCTGACTCTGGTGCACCCTTCTCCTTAGTTAAACGAGCTAGCCCCCTCAGAGGAAAGCGTGCGTAAGTACCTACAGGAGTTAAACAGCCACAAGTCAGCGGGCCCAGATAGCATTCATCCAGCTATCATCAAGCCGTTGGCGGATATCATAGCTCCATCGGTAAGCAGGCTGTACAGATCCACGTTGGACCAGGGTAAGCTGCCTCAGGACTGGAAAGTCGCAGCAGTCGTGGCAATACATAAGAGTGGGCCTAAGTCGGCTTTGCAGAACTACAGGCCGGTAAGCCTAACTAGCATCCTATGTAAAGTCCTTGAGAAGATCACCCGTGCTCATATCTGCCAGAACTTACTGGAGCACTCCATATTAGGTCCGGCGTAGCCTGGATTCCCGATAAAGAGATCTTGTTTGACCACTCTCCTGTGCTTCTTAGATGAAGTAACTCGAAGACTGGACGAAGGTAAGCAAGTTGAGGTATGCTACCTGGACTTTAGCAAGGCGTTCGACTCCGTTAATCATCGTCTTTTACTATGCAAGATGGAGACGTTCGGCATAGGTGGGCCAGTATTTAGGTGTTTAAGTAGTATCGCCAGGATTGGGTGGAATAGCCGAGTAAGCAACAATGAGGTGAGAAAAAATAGTATTGGGTACTAATTCAGAGAACGTTCTGTCACAGCGTATCCGGCTTAGTAGACTTCGTTGGTTGGGACATGTGTTACGTATGGCAAACACACGTCAACCATACCGTGTCCTATTCTCCGCCCCTCCTAGGGAGTGGAAGAGACCACGTGGAGGTCAACAGATGACGTGGCAGCAAGGAATGAGAAAATGTACAGCAGACTTAGGAAAAGTAGGTGCTTCACGTCTTCGTGGTTGGGGTCCAAAAGATCCGTCTACCAGTTGGCTGGAGACACTGAAGGATATGGCTGCGAACCGCGAACAGTGGAGATCGTGTTGTCACTTTCTATCGAATCAGAATGTTTGATCGGTGTACGTTTGTACAGTTAGACTGTGTTTTCCGTGTGTTGGCTACTAGGGCATTCTTTTATTTTCCCACCCATATAGGTCCACTCCCTGTCCATCTTGTATATTCTTACATTCTAATTCAACGTGCAACATGGTGAGAAAGGCAGTGGTCAGTGAAGCTTGCCCTACTCCTTAACGCTGTACGATGATGATAATGATTTAGGTGGCTGGAGGACTTCCTCTCCCAAAGGACGTTTTACGTCAAAGTGAGAGACAAGTGCTCCAGTTTGGTGAACGTCACCAGTGGTGTACCTCAGGGATCCGTCCTAGGCCCGGTCCTATTCGTGTTATTTATAATTGACCCGGCATCCGCTCTTCAATCGTCAGCTTTATTTTTGCGGATGATGTAAAGATTGTTGGATCTGAGGGTAGGGCGGACTTGGGCAGGGAAATAGGTACCGTTCTGAACTGAGCATACAAATGGGACTTACCTCTGAACGCTCAAAAAAGCCATTTGTTGTCAAAGCCAACAGAGAGTCTAACTGTCGCTCATGATCAAGGGCTGTTCACCATAGAGGCAGTCACTAGGGTTAAAGACCTTGGGGTCATCATGAAGTGACTTAAAATGGTAGGAGCAGTGCAACGCTGCTGCGCATAAGGCTCGTGGGGAGCTCTTTAGGCTGCGATCAGCTTTGTCTTGCCGGAAACCGGAGGTATTCGTACCTATTTACATAGCTATAGTACGACCTCACTTAGAAGGTAGTGTGCAGGCTTGGTCATCCTTCAAAAAGGACGCCGCCTGCCTCGAGAAAGTCGAACTTCTCGCCACACGAATGGTTGAAGGGCAGAGGGATAAGACTTACGAGCAGAGACTCTGTGACCTGAATCTTTTCTCGTTGGAAAGGAGGAGAAGTCGAGGGGATCCCATAGAAACGTTCAAGGTAATGAAGGGCTTTTCTGGCCTTAGACCAGATAGTCTATTCCAAGTGGCCGTAGACTCCAGAACAAGGGGACATGAAAAGAAGTTGACAAAAGCCCGATCTAGGTTGATGGCTAGATCGCACTTCTTCAGCAACAGGGTTGTGAACAGTTGGAACTGTCTGCCTGGTGGAATGTAGGTCTGCAGACCGTCCAGTCCTTCAAAGGTGCCCTAGATCGCAAGAGGTACGAGATACTTCCTCGTGGTGAGCCTTGAGTATATCAACTACATGGATGACGGGTAGCACTGTGGTCCTTCAGGAGTATGTTTTAGCAGATTTTCCCCTCATTGCATACAGTCTCAGTGAACGCTCACGATGCATAATGTCTCTCGCAATTGATGTGCGATGTGGTTTTCCGTTTCCCTCTCAGTTTAAGCGGGGATTCGACGAAATACACTCGGCAGTGGTGGGTGCACAACTGGTGTGCACACCATCGAAGAAATTCTGGACGCTCGATTGGCCGTGGCCATTACCTGTCCTGTGCAAACTGAACTGAACTGAACTGAACTTGAACCAGTAGTCCAGATGACCCGAAAAATAGCAGAAATATAACACCGAAGGATTTGTGGTGTCCTTCGACGTGGGGGAATGCGTAAATGAAACAGTCCGTTTAACCACGGAATTGGTATTTACTGTTCATCAAGAAGTTGTGGAGGACGCCCTCATAAAGAGGGGGATGTAGATGCCCGAGCCTGGAAATTTCACCGGGGCAGAGTGACGAAAGATGACAGGTGAGTGAAACACGAATCGAATAAAGGGTTCGTTTCAGGTTAATTGGTGAACACAATTTGACACCAGGAGTTGATATACGATGATCTTATGAAGGCGTGTGGGGTGGTGCATGAACGATGCTGTCAAAACATGTAAAGAATCACTTAACGGGATGCGCTGGTAAGAGTCTAACATGGGGCATTTGGGAAAAAACTGAAAGGTCAGTAAATTGGCGTACGTATTGTTCATTGCCAGCAAAGGTTTGGAGAAATTGCTTTTGCAGCGTAGATGCCTAATCGTGGAGGACTGATGAAAAAATGGCAATAGGTAATAGGTGAGTGAAACGGTGCTCGACTACTGGTTTATCGGGGGTTACTCCAAGACTGACGGATAAGGAATACAAATGTACAACGAAGTGGGCATAATAGTGGTTTATATGTTTAATATCTGACGGAATAAACTGGGGGTAGTACATCACTGGAGTCTTCGGAAAGTGCCGAAAATCGTGTGACTAGGTACGTTGAGGATATTCTAACCTGAGACTTTGGGGGGAATAACGGCAGCCTAAATTACAGCAGTTGGTTTTCAGCTAAAGATGCAGAGAGGGCACTATGGATTGTGGTGCAGGTGGCTGACCATGAATCTTGCCGGAGCAGCGGCAGTGGTTCATAGATGAGTGAAAAGTGATACAGTTATGGATTTGTCCTGGTTTGTTGATGAGTAGCATGGGAGCATCTAAAGTTGGTAACAAAGTGGAAGCGGGAGTTGGACATATAGTGGACTGATGCAGTCGTATAAGAGTAGTACGTATGTGCAGCTCTCAGGAAGTGCAGGTGATTGCAAAGCTGGATACGCTGAAGTCTGACAAGAAAAGCTAGGGAGGCAATCGAACTATTTATGTCCTGGATTGTGAATACTTCATTGCCAATGCAACTGTCATGAAATGCAAATGGCTGAATGAGAAAAGATGCAACGGAAGGATACACTGAACATAGAGGTGGTGTCACGCCGATGAAGCGCTGGAAGGAGGTCCATTTCGTTTTGTGTGGAATTGTTGGCAGGTGAGAGACGAATCTTTAAATGATGGTTTTGTTTAGATAAGTGTAGTGATGACATACAAATTACCAATTGGATGAATGGTCTCTTCAAGAGTATACCAGGAATTGTCATATCCATAATAAAGATCTGAACAGTGAAACCGTTTCATGTTTTGGGGTACAGAATCCGGTAACTGGATATAATAGAATGAGGGTAAACATGGCATCAGTTCAGACAAATAAAAGATAAGTCGATGGATATAAATGCCAGTAGTCGAAAATAGTAGGGTACATTTCTGAGTTGAGTGAGTATATGTGCATATGTTGATGTGGAACTTGACCGGTTGTATGGTAAACCCTGATCAGGAACGTTGGAGGAGGCAATGGGTGACAGCAGTAATATGCAGGGGACGTTGTTTTTCAATCCGCAATTGGCGCTAGTGGGTGAGGCTGGCTGTGCGCTGGACACCCAGCCTGAAAACCAATTCTGGTGACAGGAGGTGCGGTCCCCCAGCCTATTTGCGCCCGCGTATCGTTGCAGGAGAGATCTTCATGAAGATAAGGCAGTTGACCAAAGTTAGCGTGGAAACCAGCCCGAGGGAAAACTGGAAAGTGAGAAAAGATGTAGAAGGGCAGTCAGGATGTGCCCCTTCCGTACAGTAGCCGTTAACGGAGACAAATAAAAAACCGATAAAGGAAGAAGCTTAAGGGTGTCTGAGACTACGGGAGGAGGGCGAAGCAGGGTGCAGAAGAATAGTGATATATCAATTCCGTTTACTCATTGAGCGAATAGCCACGGTTAGTCAAGCGTTGAGAATTCAGCCGGAAAGATGAGGCTGCCTATATTTGACTGTCTCCAGTTGGAGGGATAAGGGCCTGTAGAAGATTTGGCCGCAGAACTGGAGGCCCTCCATATGCTATATTCTCAGCTATGAACACATTAGATAAATGAAGTGCCGGGGTAATGTTGAGGTATGGAACGAGTGCCAATGAGCACTCGAGACGTGGTCTTAGGAGCTCGGATTTTGGTGGGCAACGTATTCCAGAACTTACGGTAGACGAGAAGGAAAAACGTGTGACCGTATGGCCGATTTAGCTATGGTAGAAGAGATAACAAGAGGCCTGTTCCGAGCTGAGTAAAGGGTTTCGCGCAAGAAGTTTATTTGGTTGAAGGAAAAAAACCGGTCATGGAGCAGGTTATGCAAGAAGACTAAGTTTGGTCTCAAGCGGGGGAGCCAGAGTGGGTCAAGATTCAGATGTTGACATCGTTCTCTATAGTTTGAAGACATGCACCAACCAAGTATCTTTTGCTAAAACCCCTTCGTATGCCATCTAGCCCAACTCTGTCAAATTGTCGTATTATAGGAGATTATTGGGCAGTATTCAATCAAAGGCCTGATGTGGGACTTTTAGATGCTGACAGTACTGTTCCGGAGACGGAGGGGGCGGAAGAGAAGAGTCACATCTGTTTCAGCCTTGGTTGATTGGATTGCGGCGTGTTCAGAGACGTTGAGGGGGCTAGAATAGTTGAGGCCGAAATCTCGAATGGTAGGTCGACTGGCTATTGCGTACTTACCAAGAGTTAAACATCCAGGGGGCAATTGGAATTTGTATGTTAGAACCTCGCACTCATCAGTGGAAAAGCTCATCATCCGGGAGTCACACCAGCGGTCAAGCGCAGACTGGTCAGCGGAAATGTTGCAACGAGCAAGGGTAACATCATTAGAATTGAACGAGTATACTATTTTTGTATCATCCGCAAGCGGGAATGGCGAGCTATGTTGTATTAGATTCAGTGCTTCAATAATGTACACCAGAAATAGAAGAGGACCCAGCACAATGCCCTGTGTAAAGCTACATGTAACTGGTCTCGGGTTGTATGCATATCCCTTGGTGAGTACCACTTGAGGACGATGAGTGAGATAAGATGGCAGCCAAGAAAACAGTGGGTTAGCATAGCCAAATGAACACAATTTAGCGATGAGAAAGGGGTGTGGAACACGGTCAAAAGCCTTCGACAGATCCAGGTGGACATTTATTAAGGCCTGCCCGCTATCAACAGCCTTAGTGACTAGGTTGAGGAAGTCAAACTGATATGTGGTGCATGATCGCGGTTGGAGAAACCCGTGCCGCCTATCGCTAAGAAGGCTTGAGGCGATAAGATGGGTAGCAGTGCCAACGTTGATAATCGTTTCCACTATTCTGGAAATGATGGGGGTGTGAATAATGGGGCCGTTATTAGCGAGCTCGTGGACAGGTCCTTTTTCGTGTCGTGGAATGATGGCCGAAAGCTTCCAGTTCGACTGTACCAAACTGGACTTCAGTGAAAGAATATATAGGTTTAGTAGTAGAAGTGAATGGTTCGATCCGCTTTTAATGGTTGCAGCTGAGGGTAACCCATCTGGTCCAGGATACGCAGATGCTTTATAGCCTGAAGTAAGCTCGAAAGTAATGTCTACGTCGAATGTTGAGGTAGATATAGAGGAGCTGAAGCTTGCAAGAGGATTAGGGGATCTCTGTCTGAGGCGTGACCATAGAATTGGCTAAGTAAGTGTCCAAGGCGTCAGCGACATCAGAAGGGAAGGTGGCCGACGTTTTATTCGGCAAAGCAGTCCACTGAGTAGCAGTATCTGCTATCAAACTCCTAGATTTATACAGCAGTGATGGTTTCAGATTTATTGGGATTCCCTAGAGCTTTAGATCCCTCATTGCGAAACCGGTCTTCCCTTAGGTCCCGAATAATATCAACAAGACGTGCTAGTCTCAAAAGAAGGGAGAAGCCTTGGTTTTGGAGCTGAAGTCTTTGCACCTTATGTACTTTATTTGGAGGGAGGCAAGTTTAGATTTCCTAAAGGAGGAGTTTAATACGGCTGGGCTAAGCTTCGAGAGGCATCTTCCCATGTTGAGGTGAAAGCAATCAGCCGCCTGTTGGGGGTCTGTCGTTAGGAAAAAACTGCCCCCGTCTTGGTTACGCTTGAGACTTGGCAGAGGGTCCCAATTTAAACGGAGGGGATTGTTGACTGAAGCCAGATAGATTGATGGATAGGGGTGGAATGAAAGATTAACTGCTACTATATTATGGTCGCAGCCCGGAAGTTTATGCAGAAAGTTAATTGAAAATTTTGAAAGGTTGTGGGTGAATATAAGATCTAGGATTTTGGAGTTTCCAGTAGGGGTTTCACCGTGTTGCACCAAACCCCCAGTGTGAGTATGGGACACAAAATCTATTACTCTCGGGGGTGCTGTGAGGTTCGTCCAGGATTTTCAGGCCAGTTGAAATCACCGGCTATGATTTTCGCTGCCAAATGCAACCGTGAAAGATAAGCGGGGGCTTCGATTAAAGTAGATACGTCCATAGTAGTATAGGAGGGCGGGCCATAGACACAAGCAAAGTGCATGACCGTAGTTGAGTACTGAATTGTGAGCCATAGGGAATCCGGAATTGAGGCAAATATGGCGTGGTTAATGGGCAATACTGAGAAGGCTTCCTGTACGTACACTAGGCAAGCACCTCTGCGTCTGTCAATCCTATTTATTCGAAAACCCTTTTCCCCTCAAAAGGAATTTCCCTGGCGGGCGTGTGTTCTGTGATCCAGATTTCAGTAATAAGGAATGTATCAGGACTTGATGTTATGACGAAGTGTCCTAAATGATGAAGCTTTTTCAGGATGTACCGGGAATTAATTAAGATCAAGGATAGCCATTCATGTACAGGCTAGTGTCTGGGCTGGGTAACGTGAGGGAGTTACCGGAAGGGAAAGTACGGGGGGAAGGGCTTGAGTTGGAGCTATCACAGAAGAAATGAATGAGCTTTGGACAGTTCCGAGATGGCTTCAGAGGCTTCAGCAGTTATCGGCCCGAAAATGATGAGTTTCTGAATATTAGGAGGTAAACTAGGAGACTTTTGACTAAGTAGACTTGCTACCTGTCCCGGTTTGTTGGGGCCGTCCGAGGCTCTAGTGCGATGACAGAATATGGGGCTATGGAATATGCTGGCTTTCACACATGGAAACCCTGGCAGAGCATGGCGTTGCATGGTAAGAGCAGGCCACGGAAGGCAGGAACTAGGAGAGTGTGGGGTGGCTGTGCCGCTCGTCGAAGCGGCCTGCTCGTGTGGGGTAGGACGGGAATCGGCATTTGATAAAGGGGGTATATGATGGCTATTTTGGAGGAGGGTAGTGAGAACACGCAATGTTGCGTAATTGGCCTACGGAGTTCGGCGTGTTATCGAAATCGTAAGCGACTGGCAAGATGCTGGCTTTGGAAAATGGTTCAATAAGGTTAGAAGAAAGGAGGGATTGTAGGATTTAGTGCCATATGGCAGTGGAAGTTTACAGAGAGGGGTTTTTTGGATGTATCCTGCGGGTAAAAGGTCCGTTGTGGGATGAGCGTTGGTGGGACAAAACGAAAAGTTTTGTATGGCAATGGAACTAACGGGATGAACTGCGGACGCACGAAAAGGTTGGGAAATGCAAAGCAATATCAAATGGTACGATAGGACGCAGAGTCCGAATTCCAAGAAGGTGATTCAGGTACGTGCTATCAATGGTGTACAGGAGAGAGCATTTAAGTTACTCTTTATGGCGACGCCCGGCTAATTTGAACTCAAGGTCAGTTGGCCAAGCCGGCCGAGTCAGCGTGGGGCTGGTCGGAAGAAGTAGACTCTCACTCAAATATTACAAAAGAAGGACTGTGCAACGAGATAATCAAACAGAATTGACGAAAATTTTGTTCACCTTGAGGAAAGAGAAGTTTCCGAGGGAGAAGTGAACCAGCTATTGCGCTCCGCGGAGTATGGAACGGCCAAGAAGTGGAAATCAGATGATGAAAAGGACGAATTTGCGGACAAAGAACAAGAAAAATCATTCGATTACCCTTGTAACTTTCAGCGACCGAATATCGGCTGAGTCAGTTGAATACCCAGTGAAGTACTCATTTGTAGAGAGAGATTGCCTAGACGATGGTGAAAGAAGTGGCCGGATGTAAACATGTAATCGTTGCGCACATCGTTCACTTTCAGAAAGGTGGAATGTGATGCACCAAAATGGAAATGGGAACTGAACGACAAATCAATTTGTGATGCGTAGCCCTGATAGTCGCAGATACATGATTTGCAAAGGAGATGCGTAGTTAAATGACAAGTAAGTATTTACTTAATGATTTTTGTTACCTAGGACTAAACATGATGGCCAGAGAGTTGCAAGGATCAAAATTGTCTGGGAGGGTTTACCAAGATAGAATACCGAATGTGAAAAGTACCAGACAACCGATGAATACAGTTTCAAAGTTGGGCGGTGAAGTAGTTGACAAGTAAACTACTATGTTGTATTCTTTGTAAAAGGTGGACCACGTGATGGCGAAAGATCAAAACGCTGCGATACAGGTGTCTCTCCGATGTGAATATATGGGGAGGGCATGAATATTTGCAAGGTGAGGATATTGCAATGCTTCAGCCGTGTGGCCAAACAGAAGGACCGATAGAGAGAGCGAACTGTCTCAATATCGTCATTAGTTGGGACGCTCCGGAGACAAATATTCCTCAGCGAAATATACTGTTTTGACATCGTGGGACGAATTTGTATGGCAACAATAAATGTGACCTTTTTCAAATATATCGGTAAATGTGAGAAAAAAGGGCGAGTTTGATCTTGGGGATTGGTTAAGTTTGCCGATGGGACAAGCGGGTGGTTTGGCACGAACCCTCTGGAAAAGGGATCATGAACGATAAGCCGAGTACGGAAACGATCTTTTAACCCCGCGATAATTGTGTGCTACGAAAAGTGGATTTTGCTGGGCGTAAAAAGCGGTAATCCAAGATGGCGACGATGGAGACGAGTACGATGAGAAATAAGCGATAGCTGGGGGAGGTATTGGCATATTTGCAGCACTTCGGGTGCATAAATGTTTTTTGCCGCAACCGATGCAGGTGGGTGGGGCTGACCGTGCGCTGGGCACCCAACCTGAAAACCATTTTGGTGACAAGAAGTGCAATCCGCCATCCTAGCTGCGCCCGAACATCGTTTCGGACGCTTCGCACCCCCGATGTGCGCCGGCCAAAGCGGCGGATCTGACCGCGCCCCGCACCGGCGGGTTTCGCCTGAGTGATACTGGCGTTGTCGCATAGCTGTAGAGACCGAATAGTCCAGGAGCTTGCGACCAGGTTGCGAGGGATCCTGGATGGCAGGGCCAATGTGGTAGCGACGAAATGGCAGGCAGGTATCGGATTTTCAGCGGAAAATGTGGGCCAGGTATTATGCCGGGCCTACGAAGGGAGGGTAGACATCAGTGGTTGTCTGGAAAGATAAAAATAGAAAAACAAAGTCTGGGATGCTTCCAGCTGGGGATCAACAGTCAGTGATAAAGAGAAACCTCTAGTGTCTAGAAGTTGGAACTACTTGGTGGACGGTTCGACTTTGCAAAACACAAGGTTGTACTCGAAAGACTAAGAAAATTTGACTGATATATACGGCAACTTGTGTAGTACGTAAGTCTCGTGACCCCTGACTCAGACCCGCGTGTCAGTGACCCAAACCAACTTCGTACGGTCGCTCCTCCGAATTGTATGGATCACTGTTTAATACGAGTGTCATGACATCAAGCCCTTTGTTTAATTCCTCTTCGAATCTCGGCAAGTGGCCTGTTGCACGGACATTTGGTGGGAGTTTATTCCACATTTGTGACTGCTTAACGATAAAGAAATTGGACCGTAGGTTGATTCTCAAGGACGGCACAGTGACCGAATGACCACTGTGTCGTAACGAATACCTTAAGCTTAATGGGTCTCGCACCACAGGGGAGGCTTTGCAGGATATATATTTTGATAGTGGATGTAAAAAGGACAAGTTGTTCTTTATCCGTCGGGGCCAAAGAGGTTCGAGGTGTAGCAAATCACAGCGCTGCTTATAGCTCAGACTAGACGAATAGCCAAATATTTGTTTAGTAGAGGTACGCTGAACATTTTCAATGGTGATCCCGTCGATCTGGCGCATCTTGGAGCCAACTATTGAACTATACTCTAGCAATGGTCTCACTTGTGTTGTATAGACGCTGAGTTTACTTTCACGCAGACGGGATGTTTTGTGAACCAGTCCTAATAACCTGCGGGACCTAGTAAGTTGAGTGTCTGTTTGCTCCGAGGATTTGAACGAACAGGAGTAGTATATGTCCAGGTCACGTACTGATGATTTGTTAAGGATCAGATGACCACCCATACTAAAAGCTTCGGGAGGGACATGACACTTGTATGTAAGAATGCAGATTTTGACCACCGAGAGCTTCATTACCCAATCGGTACACCACGAATTGAGCATCCGTAAGTCCTCCGATATTTTCGCTATAGTATTACCCAATGAGTTTCGGCCGAAGCTGCACAACAACCTTGCATCATCAGCAAATAAAAATGGAGTTTCACGGCGAACCACGGTAAATATATCATTTACGTACATGAGGAACAACAACGGGGCCCAGTACACTACCTTGGATCACACCGCTGGTTACAGGGCCGGGTTTGCAAATTGTGCCATCAACGTTTACCACTTGACTGCGAGAGGACAAGTACGATTCTAGCCAGGCATATAGTGGGTCAACAACGCCGTATGTCTGAGCCTTTGACAACAAACGAATATGAGACACCCCGTCGAATGCTTTAGACATGTCTAAAAAGACTGAGATCACTTCCCTACCGTCACTGGCAGCTATCGTAATAGGGTTCAGAAAGTCAGTCATTCAAGTTGCGCAGGATCGATGTTTTAGGAACCCGTGCTGATCTTCACTTTTGAGATGATTTTTAGGAGCTGATCTGTTAGTTTAACTTTTATTATTCTTTCCATAATCCTCGATAAAAATGAGGCATGATTCACAGGCCGGTAGTTGGCCGCGTCCTCCCATGTTCTCTTCTTATGAATTGGAATAATAACCGAAGTTTTCACTGTATAGGGTACCAACTAAACCACATAGACAAATTGAATAAATATGATAAAACAATTGGGATATCTGGGCCATCCAATTTAAAGATGGTCGATGGTAACGGGTCCGATCCGGGGTGGAAAGACATTTTGATATTTGAAATTAAAGGCTCGATTTCGGAGGGCAGGAATTTTATGGAAGAAAGTGGTTCATATGGTGGTACTAGTGAATTGCAGAAAAATGGTGCTGTGTCACTAATTAAGGAAAAAGCAAAAAACATGTTCAGCACTTCTGCTATGTCCAGCGGTTTGTCGAGGCACGTGTTATTGAAAGAGATAGAAGAGATAGATGAATTTGTTTTGAGGTTCCTCGACTTCATCGGTTTTGCAAGAATCACGACTTTCTTGGAATCACGTGAAGCCCTGTGTTCCTGTTGTATTATTTCACTCTCGGAGTACAGTTTTATCGTTTCAGCCAAACAGTTTAACTTTACAGACAGGGAAAGGCCCCTTGTTTTAAGACAAACTCGTTGGAGTCTACTTAACTTCGAGTCGAGATGAGACAACTTATTTGTCTTTATGGAGGATTGACGACCTTTTTGACGAGGTTATTTAATTAAGGCATTGTTCGAAGATAAAATAGAATTGGTCCGCCACCAGCTGGGGAGCTGCACCTAAAATGAAAGTGCCCCAATTTTGAATGCGAATCAGGGAAGGCAGTATATTTCAGTTAGTCTTGTGATATGGTTTATGCGGGGGCGTCGGCTGTTCATCCTTTATGGGCACTGTAAAGCAGCGTGGGACAGTTGCGTGGTCGCTCCCTGGTAGGTTATGGTAAACTTCTGTTATAACTTGGGTTAATCCTAGTGATGAGATTAGGTCGAGAGTGTGGTCGCTTCTGGTTTGGGGCGTGACGTGCTGCTTCCATCCACCTAGGTGAATGGCATTCAAAAGATGTAGTAAAAGGCGTGGTGCTGTGAGTGATGTCCAGCATATTTCTAGTGCAATAAAGTCACCAGCTAATAATTTTAGGCCTACTTTAAATCACTAATCAAATTGAGTGCCTCGACGATTTGCAGGAAGTCGTGAGACCTAGGTCTTGGCGGACGTTATACGCAACCTAGTGTCTGTTCTTGGCTTCCGACTTCAACGTTCAACCATACAAAGTCGGCAGTGCCGTCTAGGATAGGATGCTGAAAGCTTGTCGCCCTGAGAGTTTCCTTTACATACACTAGACAGCCTCCGCCACGTTGATGTGTTCTGCCTTTGCTGAAGGATTTGTAGCCGAATACCTCTATGTCTTCTTCCAGATAGCAGTCCGATAACCAATATTTCCTTATTGAAATAAAATTATAGTCGTTTGGTAGTGCAGCTGATCCTATGTATTGGATTTTGTTCCTAATACAGAGTGCATTGACTAATGGCAATGTGAAAATTCAAGTGCCTCTAACATCATCATTGACATGTGTACTTACAGTTCGTTGACCGCTGCATTTAACCTGGAAAGAATCATCAGCGCAGGAGGCAGGCCCGCTTAAGATGAATTCGACAGGTTCATCCTTGAATAATAGCTGTGTGATGGGTTGCGGTTATCATCCCTATAAAGTCGCGTGCAACTGGGAGTTCGCCGGGAGAAAAGCGCATTTAGAAAGTATCTGTTTTGAGAACAGAAACTGTAGGCCCTGGCGTTAGTGATGTCCTACTATGGCATCTGTTCGACTGTAACTTTTTCAAGACCATCGGAGTGTGGCCTGAAGATATGAGGCGGTTGCTGCCTTGTACACTGGGCTTTGATGCCTTTGGTAGGGACGGAGGGCGGGGTGCCTAACTTCGGATGCGCGACCCTGGGTTTCCGTTGGTGCCGACACTGCATTGGGGGCTGAGTACGAAGCGCTACCAACTTTCGGTCCATGGGCGATGAGCCAGATGGTCACAAGGAGACTGTGTACTTAGGGAAGCTACTTCTTGGCGGTTTGGTTGCAGGATCATGACCCGAGAGCTGAAGGGTCTGATTCGAACGAAAATGACCTTGCAGTGTCATGGTGCGGTCCAGCTGTTAGGTCCTAGTCGCAGGTGGACGGTGGGGACAAGAAAGATCACGCGTTGGTTTGTGTCGCTTTGGGAGAGAAGGGCAATGTTGTTAGGCTAGGGAGGCCACTCAGTTTAGGCAGCTGTGTTTTGATGCACACTGCTTGACAGCCTGGAGGGACTCGGTGGATTCGAGCCCCGGGCATCTATTGCTCTTTTGGTGAGTTTAGGGCTCCCGGAGTTTGGTAGATTTGGAAAAGTTCGAGGCGTAGCTTCAAGGTCTTTATCTGACAACTTTTTGCTTGTAGATATTAGTTGCACTTGGTGGGTTGGAGGGGTGCAGAGGGTAGGTGTCTTTTCGGCGGATTCCGAACTTGGGTCTTTTAGAAAGTTCAACCTTTTCAGAAATTCTCTTTAGAGTGGCCTTTGCCAGCTGCTACTTGGATGATTTTGCATGGCCATTTAACAGCAAAAATGCTTTGTTCATGAAAAAATACACAGGCTGTCAGCGAGAACGAAAATTGGAAAAGCAAAGGCATTGGTTTTGTTATATTTTTTTCTTAGTCTTCAGCCGTAAGACGCCTTCAGGCAATAAGCAGCCAAATTGGATATGGATCCCGAAGTCAGAACGCGATTATCCTTGAAATTCTACGATAATAGACTATCAAATGAACAGTGACATAAAACAGATACGAACCTTAATAATGCGATCACAAGGACTCAGAAAACGAGAACTAAATTGCGGTGGGCGAGAAAGGAGCACGTGCGTCACGCAGGTCCAGAGCAAGGACATGACAGGGCAAAGCCCTGGGTGCGAACAAACAAGCGTTGGCTCGTGAAAACAAACAGCGCATAACCACAAGTCAATAGTGTAAATAAGTGGGTGATGTTAAGGAAACATGGAAACCGCAGTGGTTTTGGGGGGGTTCCACGGCCGGTCGTTACATCGGGTACTTTTCTTCAAGGACAGCAGTGCTTTCTATCCTACCTAAAGTTTGAGAACACTTCCCTCATTGTTTCCGGTACACCGTCTTGTTTAGCCAGCCATGTCTCAGCAAAGGCAACTTTTGACGCGATGCAACTCCCCTCGACTTGCAGATCACCATTCACTTGTTCTCTATTCTACGTAGGTTGGTGTATAGCAGATCCGCGGTTGCTTTAACTTCCACGTGCCCATTATCACGCGATCCTGCTTGGTCTGGGTCTCAACGCCCCGTGTGTTCGTGAGTTGTTTTTAGCGAACTTCTCCACTGGGCTGTATCGAAATTGCTGGTGACATGAGAATTCCAACGGATTCCAGAACTTCCCTAAAAGAAACTCCATGGATCCCAAATTGACGGGGAAGCGTTGTCCTATGTCTGCGGATAGAACTGCCAGTTCTTACCTTCCGATACCTCCTGGAACACCACGTCTCTGGAAGGCCAAGGCTAGATTAGATTTCCAGCAGTCTAAGCATTGCATCTCAGCGACAAACATGATGAGAACATAAATCATTCCATCTTAAACAACCATATCCTATAGGGGAAGTAAGAAGTTTGTTTTAGTCTGCCAAACAGCAATTAGGCTGCCTCTAGAGTGTAACGGCTATTCCTACTGTGAGTAATGCGTAGCCAATTCAAAACAAATCCCAAAACTAGAACAAGACTGATTCTTAGTTTATACGGTACTGGATTAACAAATTATATGCATATAAATATGTACCAACCTCAACCGCACGGCTACAAAGTCTAGCAACGAGGACCAGAGTTCAACAAAGGTCAATGCCAGGTACCACCTTCAAGGCAGTCCAAGTTTGAATCAAAATTATGCAACTTCATGCGAGCAAAATATAAACAAATGTTGAAGTGTAGTGATTGATGCATGTTTAACTTGTTCGCTGGTCAATAAAATAAAGGGCATAGTCTCAACAAAACTAGTGTATGACAACGGCTAGGGAGGATTGCCACGCATGTACGTTGTTACGAACGTTTGAGCAATGCGTAGCCAAATTCGCAACGGATCCCGAAATCAGAAGGCGATTATCCGTGATAATTCTACGATACTAGATTATTAAAATAAACAATGACATAAACAATATACAAACCTCAATAATGCGATCACAAAGACTCAACAACGAGAAACCGAATAGCAGCGTGTGAGCAGACAGCACGTGCGTCACGCAGGTCCTGAACAAGGATGTGCCAAAATAGCGCTCTGGGCGCGAACAAACAACAGTTGGTCCAGAAAAACAACCAGTTCGTAAAGACAAGTCAATAGTGTATGGAAATGAGTGATGTTGGGAAAAACACTGAATCGCGAGGGAAAAAGGGGGATTTTCCACGACCGGCTGTTACACCGCCCAACAAAATCCTCCTGGATCCTTAGAAGAGTCAAAGGTTCGGTATAAAGGTACTGATTCTTCCTACCTGCCTAGGCCCTGCTGTCAGTGCGCGCGTCTAATGCTCGTCGTCGACGTTCTACTACTGGTCGCACCTAATCCATTGATACATAGACGTGAGGCTAGTCTACATCTTCCACGAGACCAAATTACCGATGGCGGGCGTGAATGGTCGCATAGACGTTGTCCTCGTAAGGGGCCGTCCGGTCCTGGATGTACGTGCTTGAGTGTGTGTGTGTGCGTATGTGTGTGTGCCGGGATTACAATGAAATCACAGGTATGACTACACATCAAAGGAGGACTTTCTGCAATGTCAACAAAAAGACCGCGTGGCAAGAAAACGAGTAAATGTAGCATGTGTGTGTGACCTGAGCTCCGCTACTTCCACATATGCAAGGGCACTCGGTAGCGTCAACAAATCAAGTAGGTTAATACTGCGTATGTCACGAATGAGCACTCCGTTAGCTGTCTTCACCTTCACCGTTCTTATCATTTCGTCAGTGCTTTTGATGGTTTCCGTAACTACTCCCAAAGACCAAGCGCTGAAATGTGCGCGTTCGTCAGCGATCATAACCACGTCCCCAACTTTGAATGGTCTTGTTTTGGCCAGCCACTTCTGTCGAGTCTGCAAAGCCGGTAGGTACTCCCGTAGCCATCGCCTCCAGAAGACCTTGGCCAGATAGTTTGCTTGCTTCCACCCGTGGAGGTAGCTCCCACGAAGGTTTACCGGCCCTTGGAAACCCTCGTTCGACCTTAGCGTCAATAAGTCGTTCGGGGTGAGCGCCAGGTGGGTGGGGTCGCCGTTCAATACTGGAACCAGGGGGCGGTTGTTCAGGATTCGCTCCACCTCAGTCATGACGGTGTTCAGGGTCTCGTCGTCGGGCGGCTGCTGCTCCATGATTGACAGCAATATCCGTTTGGCGGACCGGATCATGCGTTCCCATATGCCGCCTCGGTGACTGGCCTGTGGGGGGTTGAAATGCCATCGTATGCCGTAGGCCACGGTTCGATTCTGCAGTTCGTCCCTGTTTATGTTCTTGTGCCAACGCTGCAATTCCCGTTGAGCGCCCACAAAGTTCGATCCATTATCTGAGTATATATCGGCCGGTACGCCTCTTCGGTTGATAAATCTTTGCAAGGCCCGTAGAAACGAATCGGTCGTCATCGAATGTGCGACTTCTAGCTGTACCGCACGTGATTTCATGCACGTCATGATACATCCGTATCGCTTTTCTAATCTTTTCCCGCACTTGATCCACAAGGGCCCGAAATAGTCCAACCCGGTGTCACTGAACGGCCACCAGCCCGTAGTCACCCTGCATTCTGGTAGTGGGGCCATGAGTTGTTTGCCTGCTGTGGCATTGCGTCTCCTGCATTGCACACACCGTCGGAATACGCGTTTTACAGCCGGTTAGCAACGAAAGTACTAAACCGGCTCCGTACGTTGTTAATGTAGTAAAGTACTATCGTTGAATCCGTCCAGAAGCTCACCGACCAACTGTAGAGATCGAAACATCTCTTCACAGCTTGCACCACCCTGACTGCCAACACGGCTGCGCTGAGTTCAAGGCGTGGAATTGAGACCGACTTCAGTGGGGCAACGCGGGCTTTTGCGAACAGGATCCTCGTGGTATACTGTCCATCTCCTGCGCACCATCGTCCGTACACCACAGCTCCATAACCGACTTCGGATGCATCGGAAAAAGCATGTAGTTCTCCAGTCCGTGTCGTATGGCCAGGGGTCAAACATCGTGGGATTCTTATGTCCCCTAATTTCTTCAAGGTGTTCAGAAATTCTTCCCAGTCCAGCCGGTCCCCTCGGTCCAGTGACTAGTCCCAATCAACTTTCTTACGGCACAGCCGCTGCAGCAAGATCTTCCGGGTAGCAGCCATGGTGAGACGAAACCGAGCGGGTCGAACAAACTTGAGACGGCAGATAGTATGCCACGACGGGTTATTGGCAGCTCGGGAACGTTCAGTTCGAAAACAAAATCGTCCGTTTCCGCGTCCCATTGTATCCCTAAAGTGCGCTCGATAGGAAGTGGAGAGCCGTCCAAATCTCTTACCCTTTCGGCCTTTTCGTGATACGGGATGACCTTCAGCACTTCTGAAGCGTTCGACATCCATTTAGTTAGATGGAAGCCGCCCTCTTCCAGCAATCTCGTCAGACCCCTGAACTGCTCTAGAGCTGATTCCACATCATCGAATGACCCAAGGTAGTCGTCGACGTAGAAGTTCCTGCTGACGCTTTCTACCACCGTCCGATGTACTAGATCGCCATGTTTGTTCGCTGATTCTCGGAGGGCGTAGTTGGCACAAAATGGTGACGATATGGCTCCGAAGGGGTGGACGGTCATCCTATAATTCACCACTGCGTTGTCCCGGTCGCTCCCTTCCCACCACAGGAAACGCAAAGCATCTCGTTCTCCTACCGGAATCTTCACCTGATGGAACATTTCCCTAATGTCAGCAGACAAAGCCACTTTACCCACTCTGAAACGGCACAGAACATCGATCAGTGGTGTGGTCCAGTCAGGCCCCTGTAGTAGGCGATCGTTTAACGACTTGCCCTGGAACTTGGCCGCACAGTCGAAAACCACCCGCAGTTTATTGGGTTTCTTGGGGTTGATAACCGGATGGTGGGGCAGATACCAGATACCCCTTTTGCTGTCGGTGTTGACAGGCACCTTTTCAACGTAACCGAGGGCCTCGTTTCGCTTCATCAAATCCGCGTATCGTTCCCACAGATTCTGGTCTCGAATGAAGCGTTCTTTTAGTCGTAGTAATCGTTGGAGAACATAATTTCTGTTGTCAGTCCACGGGTCGACCGGTGTGCGCCATGGGAGGAGAACCTCGAACTGTTTCTTGAGGCCTCTAGTGCCTTGCCGCACCGTTTGTAGAGCGAAGTGATCCTCTTGAGACAACGTCGGTCTTTCGTCTCCAATGTCATGAAACTCCTTTTCATACAGCCGTTGCAGATGATACTCTATGCGGTCCGTTTCGGCGGATAAGTAATTCACGGAACCGCGTACCCCTACTGGACCGTATAACATCCATCCCAGAGCCGTGCGCACGGCATAAGGTGCCTGGCGGTCGCCCACTCTCTGGTCAAGCACCCAATGCGCCTCTGGCACGTCGCATCCGATGAGGAGATCCACCTCATCATCTTCCCAGTCTACGACGGTTACATCCTGCAGGTGGGGCCACCGAGTCAAGATTGCGTTCACCGACCTTGGTGCTCGCATGGGGAGATCCGCTAACGTGAATGCCTCCGTTGGTTCAATTTCCTCGTTAGTGTCTAGAGAGATGAGTTGCAGCCTTAATCTACCGGCAGTCATTACCTGTGTTCCGCCCACCGTGCTCACTGCTAACGACGTCGCACCTTTAGCCAGTTGGTGTTTGTCGGCAAACCGCTCTTTCACTAAAGTGGTGTCGGATCCACTATCAACGAAAGCCAACGCCTTGACTATCCCAGTCGGAGTCACTACCCCCACGGCCACTACGCCTAAACGTACCGGTTTACTGGCAGATTAAGAAGTTGAACAAATCACGCTGGGCTTGGCACTCGCCTCGGATATGGTTATTCTCGCCTGATGCAGCAGCCGATGGTGTCTGCCCGTGCAGCCCTCGTAACCACATCGATTCCTTGTTCTACAGGCTGCTGCCCGGTGCGTGGTGTTGAGACAGATGAAACATGCTCCTGCCATCCTCGCCATTCCCCACCGTTCGTCTATTGTGGCGTTGCCGAACTTGGGGCATTCTGGTAGGCCATGGCTAGTACCACAGGACCTGCAATTTGGTTTCGCCGTAGCATCTCGTGAAATGACGTGTGTGTTGGTCCAAGGCTGGTACTTTGGATGTTCCCGTACAGGGGTTTGGGCTTGGCTAGTACCGGGCTTGTTTGCTCGGTTGCTGTCCCGGATGAGTCGGCCGAATCTGCTGTCAGCTATCTTTGTTTGCCTGTCTAAGTATTCAGTCAGGTCTTCGAAGTTGGCTTCTCTGTCGCTTCGGCTTATCCGTTCAGCTTCTTCCGCCCACCGACCCTGTAGTTCGGGAGAGAGGTGACGGACTATGCCTTCCAAAGTGTGCATGGCGTCTAGGTCAGCCCTGTAACCTAAATGGTCGAGGGCTATTGAGCAGTTCTGCATCTTGATCACCAGGTTGGCCATGGTGTAGACGTCGCCCTTGGTTCTCTTCGCCTCTGCCTTCACGCCCTCTATTAGGTTACGGGCTACTTTGAAAGGTTGGCCAAACAAGTCCCTCAGAATCTTTCTTGCCCTTGTGTAGCCTTGTTCTGGATCGAGCATGGTGCACCCGTCGATAGCTTCTCGCGCTCGGCCTCGGCAGTAGTGAGTAAGGTAAAGAAGCCTTTGCCCAGGGTCGGTTACCTTGTTTTCAACGAACGTCTCGAACTGTTTGACAAACTTGCAGTATTGCTCAGCTCGCCCGTCGAAAACCGTTAACTCCATTCTAGGCAGATCGATCGATGGTGGTTTGTATTCGGCGACCGGCGTGGGGTTCCCTACCTTATTGCACTCTAACCTATCGGAAGTGTCGAAGTCACTGGTCTCATGCTCTCGCTGTTTCTGTGTACACTTCTCTGCTTCATGCGCCTGTAGTCTAGCCGAATGTAACTGTTGCTCTAGTTCTAGTATTCTCAGCTTATATAAATCGACATCCTTACGATCAATATTGCTTTCAATAACACATGAGCTAGCACTGACAGGACTAGGCGATCTAGCGTTAACTAAAGAATCATATGTACCCAAAACCTCCCCATAGACTTGCCGTATTACTTCCTGTCCGGATTCGACTGCTTTTGATCCTTTTCTTGGCATTTTGCGTGATTTTTCCTCGTTCCAAATAGATCTATTGAGTATTGTTACGAACGTTTGAGCAATGCGTAGCCAAATTCGCAACGGATCCCGAAATCAGAAGGCGATTATCCGTGATAATTCTACGATACTAGATTATTAAAATAAACAATGACATAAACAATATACAAACCTCAATAATGCGATCACAAAGACTCAACAACGAGAAACCGAATAGCAGCGTGTGAGCAGACAGCACGTGCGTCACGCAGGTCCTGAACAAGGATGTGCCAAAATAGCGCTCTGGGCGCGAACAAACAACAGTTGGTCCAGAAAAACAACCAGTTCGTAAAGACAAGTCAATAGTGTATGGAAATGAGTGATGTTGGGAAAAACACTGAATCGCGAGGGAAAAAGGGGGATTTTCCACGACTGGCTGTTACATACGTTACATAGAGTACTGCTTGCAAGCTTGGGCACTGTACTACCGGAGGATGCAGGCTGTCGGGAGATTTTGCGGGGTTTAGTCAATCTATTCTGGATGGACAGGGGAGGCTTTCGCGGGGTTTCTATGGAGGCCTCCACAGTAGTGGAGCGACCGTTAGGTCTGAATTGAGGGGGTCTTTTCCCTGCGACACCAGAGAGAGACTCAAAGAAGCTTCAACTGAGACTGCGTAGCCAGCAGTTAGGGCCCCAAAACTATGGGCGGTTAGTTCTCAAATAGGGTGATACCATTGATAATAACCTCTGGAGGAAGTCGTAAATACCGCAACAATGAAACACTTAAAAGAACAGTAGATCGGTGATGTTTGGAAATATACCCTCAAATAATGTTGGTTGGTCTTATCTCAGAGACCAACCGCACACGGTTTTCCCCTTTATATGCCTGAAATGGTGCAGCACAAAATACTCACCTTCCGGGAAAATAAAATAAATTACGCACTATTGGGAGCCAGCGGGAAGCGCCGAAAACACTACTATCTGAACGTGCGATTGACTCAGCCACACGGTCCTGTGCCGACTGAACACAGGAGCCCGGGATCTAGGGGTGATGGTGGGGCTGCCTTTAACCCGCTTCTCCAGGTTTGGAAATCAGCACAGAAAACATATGGAGTCTTGGGCCGGCTAAGAAGGGCTGTTCCGCTCTAGAATACCGCTGATCTTCTGCCACTCTACAAAGCGCTCATGCGATTTCACCTAGAAAATTATGCCCAAGCAGGGTAAACATATTCAGAGAAGGACGTCGTCACTCCAGATCAGCCACATCGCCGGTTACACTGTGATTTATGGAATATGGAACTTTGTTTATGAAACAGGGTTTGGGGCAACTAGGGCTGAGGTTTTAGGGATGCGAAAGAAGGGCCGAGCGCACGGTGGTCTCCAAAATAATAAAAAATGGCTCGCAGAAACACCAGGCCATTGGAGGTCCTATTTGACCCGCTGGAGAATGGCTGCCTAAGAGGGCTCGTGGTGGCGTTCAAGAAAGAGAGAAGTGAATCGAATCGGAAGCCAGGGTCGTTGCCGACTGGAACAAGCCCCCAGGGGAGGTGACAACTGCGCGCAAAATGACAGAGTTCAAAAGAAGACTACGTAAAATATGGAGGATTGTATCTGGAGAGAGATGGTCAGAAGCCTGAACTACACATTTTGTTTGACAACCTACCCACCCCTTTGAATTCAGTAGCTAGTGACACTTTTATCTGCTAGCGACTATCCCTACTATGCAATCCTTATTACCGAGGACAGCGACCATGAGAAGTGTGTGATTATCTAGTGGGATCCGAAAGTTTGTTCTATAGGACGGTCGCTGGAGTTCAAACCAGATACGGAAGATGTTTTGCAGGCTATAGGGGCACTCGGCCGAGGGGGAGCCACAAACCCAGGCGGAATTAACACAACAATCCCGAACTCACTGGCCAGGCCAACCGCATGGTCTTTGGCCAAGCTGTTAGAAAGTCACGCATAGAAGCTGAATGGGAGACAGCAGAATTCGTACCTACTTAGGCCAACTGCCTTTCCCTCCACATGTCCATTACTTATTCCGTGCATAGAACCCGCAATAGGCCTCAGTTACCCACATCTTGCATTATTATGACTTATAACGCATCCCTAGCGCTATATTTTCACGATATATTTTGTATTTTCACGGACCACTACCAACCAGTCGAATCCGAAACCAAACCGTATTTGCCGCGCAAACCTTTATAATTTCAGTCGACTCAAACTATCTCTAACTATATTGTTTTGCTTCTGACGACTCCACTTGCTTTCTTGAAATTCGTGTATAGTTCATTGTTTTGAGTAACGTTGTACACCATGATCATGCGCTTGCGCATGCGTCTCGACCATGGTCGAGAAATATACTATTATTATTATTATTATTTGACAGGAGATTAATCATGGCCAAGTCTCATTTTTTCAGGGGAAGCAGTATTTGTAAGATCGGGGGACTGTGATGAATTGGCTACGGATCTGACACGGGTAGTGAACTAGGCAAATAGTTAAGATATGCCGCCAAGAGGAGGAGTTATCTATTAACCAGGGCTTCACTGTGAGTGACGGTATGGGAGAAAATGGAACACTCACAGGTGGGGCGACTGAACCAACAGTGGACTTGGGTGTTAAATTGAATGAAGACTTTAGGTGGGCTGGACAGTTCAGACTGGATGCCCACAAAGTTGCGCTAAGCATCTTCTTACAAAACCGCAGAAGAGTTGATACCTACATACAAGGCAATAGTGAGGTCATTTTTAGAACACTGTGCGAAGGCTTGGGCACTCTTTTTGGAAAAGGAAGATTCTGTCTAGAAGAGGTTCAGCTACTAGCTACTGAGACGGATGAAGAAATACGAGGGAAATCGTCTGAAAAAGTACTTCAGGATATGAGACTCTTTGCACTTGGGAAAAGGAGCCTTTAAGACCCTAGAGGGTTTATCCGGATTGAGAGCCGAGGATATATTTGGACTGGTCACCGATCAGAGAGCAAGGGGCAAAAGAAATTGTGGAAGCCACACTGTAGGCTAAACATGTGAGCGAACTTTTTCAGCAATGGAGTACTAGGAAAGTGGAACAAAATAACTTGAGAAATAGTCAGAGTGCAGGGTTTAGGGTGCCTTAAAACGATGGTGGAAGCTAAGCGGGGCGATTTATTCACAGAAATGGAATACCGGGGCCGGGAAGCGATCACAATTCACTGAATTCTTTTCAGTTATCCTGTATCCTAGCATACCATCTGGAGCATCAGGTGCAATAAAGCGCAAACGCCATTTTTGTCTTTAGCCTCGAAGGCGAGGAGAGCTTTTCTACTCCTTTCTTTTTCCGGCAAATTGGAGGAAAGAGCTACGCCGTGCAACAAGACCTGAACGAATTAAGGTCACCGTGGTGGGCACCGACTACCGCACTTACTCTCTGAAAGAATTCCAGACACTGAAATGGTCCCGTATACTATCAGTCCTGCGCAACCAGACCTGACCTGACCTAGATTTGGACTGGTCATCTTCATCAATGACCTAGCACGTGAGCTTACAAATCCCACCTCTTTCGAGTAAGATCCATTATGTCGTATAGAGAGCCGGAGATTTTCGTTCTGATATACGAAGCCATAGTTAGGCCGCATATTGTGCACTGCGTGCAGGCCTGGGCGCCGAACTACCAGAGAGATATAGACTGTCCGGAGAAAGTGCAAGGGCTAGCCACTACAAAGGTGGCTCGGCACGGGGGTTTAGCTACACAGAGTGTCTCCGTTCCCTGGACCTGCTCTCGATGGAAAGACGGCGCATTCGCGGGCATTTGATGGAAACCTTCAAGGTAATGGAGGGACTGTCAGGAATAAGTCGAGAAGACCTTTTCTCTCTGATTCCCGTGAGAGGCACAAGGGGACATAACCTTAGATTACAAAGGAAGCGTTCGAGGCTCCAAACTGGGGCGAAGTGCCTCTCAAATGGAGTGGTGCCCTGTTAGAATAAGCTCCCGGAGGGGGTCATAAATACCACAGCCGTGAAGGCTTTTAAGAAAGCAGTAGACCTTTGTTGGGTGGCAGTATGTCCCGAGTTATGTTAAGCAGCCCTTAGGGTCAGGCGCAATTTACTCATTGCCTCCACCGTTCTCTGCCAGGGCTGATAATGCACAAAATTTCTGCCTTTCAGAGAAAGAAAATCATGCAGTGTTGGGAGCTACGGAAACGCGCCGACAACACAACTATCTGGACACACGATTGGCTCCAGCCACACCAAGTCATGTGCAAGCTGAACTGAACTAAGCAATTGTTTTATTAAGCTTTCGGCGGTGGTACCTCCCGAGGCGCGTGGCTCGTCGCGTCTGTTGGTTCCTGCTCTGTTGTTTCCGAGGTCGCATCTTGCCTGTTTTGAAATTCGTCTGTGATGGCACTACGTCGCGTCGGTATAATTGGTTCTGGCAACTGGGGATCGACGATCGCCAAGATCGTTGGAACCAATGTCCACCTTCTCAATAATTTTCAGAAAGAGGTATGTCCGTTCATGCTACTTTCGTATTTCGTATTCGCACTGCTCTCCCTCTCGTTCTTTTTGCTTGTCAGGGCCTGAAAAGTTATTTCAGCGAATTTCGTGCCGATAAGGAATTCAGTTGATATTATTCTACTGCTCGTGAACCGGATTTTTTCCTCAATCGCTGTTATATATATATATATATATACATGTATAACCGGAACACGCATTATTCCAACGCAGCAGCGACAACATGAAAATTACAAAGTCAAGGGGAGGGGATTGGAAGGCAAAACTGAAATTACAGCAAGCAAATGCACAGTTTCCTTTTAACATTTTTACTGTACACGTAAATTTTTTGGTCGGTTTTCTAATTGTTCATGGAGTTAAGGAAGCCAAAAGCATCCCTGCCACTAGTTCCGGTCCTGAGCCATATCACCAGGGTCTGACCAACAGCAATCTTCATGCCACGACGGGTTATTGGCAGCTCGGGAACGTTCAGTTCGAAAACAAAATCGTCCGTTTCCGCGTCCCATTGTATCCCTAAAGTGCGCTCGATAGGAAGTGGAGAGCCGTCCAAATCTCTTACCCTTTCGGCCTTTTCGTGATACGGGATGACCTTCAGCACTTCTGAAGCGTTCGACATCCATTTAGTTAGATGGAAGCCGCCCTCTTCCAGCAATCTCGTCAGACCCCTGAACTGCTCTAGAGCTGATTCCACATCATCGAATGACCCAAGGTAGTCGTCGACGTAGAAGTTCCTGCTGACGCTTTCTACCACCGTCCGATGTACTAGATCGCCATGTTTGTTCGCTGATTCTCGGAGGGCGTAGTTGGCACAAAATGGTGACGATATGGCTCCGAAGGGGTGGACGGTCATCCTATAATTCACCACTGCGTTGTCCCGGTCGCTCCCTTCCCACCACAGGAAACGCAAAGCATCTCGTTCTCCTACCGGAATCTTCACCTGATGGAACATTTCCCTAATGTCAGCAGACAAAGCCACTTTACCCACTCTGAAACGGCACAGAACATCGATCAGTGGTGTGGTCCAGTCAGGCCCCTGTAGTAGGCGATCGTTTAACGACTTGCCCTGGAACTTGGCCGCACAGTCGAAAACCACCCGCAGTTTATTGGGTTTCTTGGGGTTGATAACCGGATGGTGGGGCAGATACCAGATACCCCTTTTGCTGTCGGTGTTGACAGGCACCTTTTCAACGTAACCGAGGGCCTCGTTTCGCTTCATCAAATCCGCGTATCGTTCCCACAGATTCTGGTCTCGAATGAAGCGTTCTTTTAGTCGTAGTAATCGTTGGAGAACATAATTTCTGTTGTCAGTCCACGGGTCGACCGGTGTGCGCCATGGGAGGAGAACCTCGAACTGTTTCTTGAGGCCTCTAGTGCCTTGCCGCACCGTTTGTAGAGCGAAGTGATCCTCTTGAGACAACGTCGGTCTTTCGTCTCCAATGTCATGAAACTCCTTTTCATACAGCCGTTGCAGATGATACTCTATGCGGTCCGTTTCGGCGGATAAGTAATTCACGGAACCGCGTACCCCTACTGGACCGTATAACATCCACCCCAGAGCCGTGCGCACGGCATAAGGTGCCTGGCGGTCGCCCACTCTCTGGTCAAGCACCCAATGCGCCTCTGGCACGTCGCATCCGATGAGGAGATCCACCTCATCATCTTCCCAGTCTACGACGGTTACATCCTGCAGGTGGGGCCACCGAGTCAAGATTGCGTTCACCGACCTTGGTGCTCGCATGGGGAGATCCGCTAACGTGAATGCCTCCGTTGGTTCAATTTCCTCGTTAGTGTCTAGAGAGATGAGTTGCAGCCTTAATCTACCGGCAGTCATTACCTGTGTTCCGCCCACCGTGCTCACTGCTAACGACGTCGCACCTTTAGCCAGTTGGTGTTTGTCGGCAAACCGCTCTTTCACTAAAGTGGTGTCGGATCCACTATCAACGAAAGCCAACGCCTTGACTATCCCAGTCGGAGTCACTACCCCCACGGCCACTACGCCTAAACGTACCGGTTTACTGGCAGATTAAGAAGTTGAACAAATCACGCTGGGCTTGGCACTCGCCTCGGGTATGGTTATTCTCGCCTGATGCAGCAGCCGATGGTGTCTGCCCGTGCAGCCCTCGTAACCACATCGATTCCTTGTTCTACAGGCTGCTGCCCGGTGCGTGGTGTTGAGACAGATGAAACATGCTCCTGCCATCCTCGCCATTCCCCACCGTTCGTCTATTGTGGCGTTGCCGAACTTGGGGCATTCTGGTAGGCCATGGCTAGTACCACAGGACCTGCAATTTGGTTTCGCCGTAGCATCTCGTGAAATGACGTGTGTGTTGGTCCAAGGCTGGTACTTTGGATGTTCCCGTACAGGGGTTTGGGCTTGGCTAGTACCGGGCTTGCTATGATTTTCTGATCGCTGAGCTTGGCGTTTAGATCGCAAACGTTTCATCACCAGTCGAGGTGACATCGTCAGTGCATGTGCGCTGTTAGTAGTGATCTCTTATATTCATAGATTTGTCATCAGTCCTGACCTTGAGCTCCGTAGACGTGCCCAAGGCTCGACGTTTGTTTTACGGCTTCGCCTCGAAGAACTTGACCTTTGACCTTTGGCCTTTGACGGTTGACGTCCCGCTCGGTGAGCTTGAATTCTTTTCGCTTTGCCCTGTTGTTTCCATTTTTTGATATTTGAATTCTCGGCGAGTCAGTTCCGAAGATGTGTGAGTGTAAAAACTCAAATTCAATAATACGGGTTGAGTGATTTTGGTCTACTAATTCCGCTTCTGACATTCTTGATTAGTTCAACTGTCTTCTCTTCATCCGACTGTACACGTGATCCAATTCAATATGTCTATTGATTGAGTTGTTTGAAGAGTACCAGGCTTCCAAAAACTCCCTTGCGTGCCTTGTGGTTGCTTGATCCAAAATTTTAACGTCGTCCAGATTGAACTTGTGTCCTTCTTGATCCTCGTGGACGGATATGAGAGAGAATGGGTCATGTCTCTTTGTGGCCAGTTTATGCTCGTGCATTCGAGTGGCAACTTTTCTCGCGGTTTGACCGATGTAGCATTTGCCGCAGTCCATACACTTCACTTTGTATATAACGTTTCTTCTTTCTTCGGTGTTGAGTTGTTCTTTCGGTTTTGATACGAGTTTTCTCAGGGTTTTGGTTGGTCTGTGGGCAACTGTTATGTCTTGGGATTGAAGCAATCTTGCAGTTGTTTCAGAGACGTTTTTGATGTATGGTAGTGTGATCCTTCTGTTTGGTTGTGTTCTTTGGTTTATTTTCCTATTCATCCCATACACGGTTCTTCTTATGAAGTTTCTTGGATATCCGTTTCGCTGGAACATTCTGAAGAGGTAGTTTTCTTCTTGCGTTCTCAGTTCAATTGTGCTGCAGTGGGTTTTAGCTCTCGTGAACAGGGTCCGAATGCATGACCTTTTATGGTGATTTGGGTGATTGCTGTGAAAGTTTAATACTTGATCCGTGTGTGTTAGTTTCCGATACACTGATGTCTCCAGTGTGCCGTTGGCATTTCTTTTCACGAGCACGTCCAAAAATGCCAATTCTCCATTGTTCTCTGATTCCATGGTGAACTTAATGTCGTTGAAGATGTTATTAATTGTTTTTTGTGTGTTTTCAATATCCGAGCGTTTTATGATGACGAAAGTGTCATCCACATATCTGACCCAAAGTTTCGGCCGGATCCTTGGTAGTGCAATGTTTTCCAGGGCCTGCATTACAGCTTCAGCGAGAAATCCGGATATTGGCGAACCCATTGGTGTTCCTTTGATTTGTTCGTACACGTCACCATCGAATTTGAAATAGGTGTATAGGCACATTTCCAGTAGTTCGTAAGTTGTTTGTGCTTCTAGTGGTTTGTCTGGGTAGTGGTCTTGAAGGAGTTCTTTGGTTACGTTCTTTGCTAAGTTCAAATCAATCGAAGTAAAAAGTGCAGTGACATCAAATGAAATCATCACTTCGTCTTCTTCTATGGTTACGTTTTCTATTCGTTCCAAAAACTGCTGCGCGTTGGTTACGGAGTTATTTGATCCGCATATCAGTGGTTTCAAACGTCTCCACAGTTCTTTGGCCAAGTTATATTTTGGAGATCCGGGGAGGGAGACGATGGGTCTGAGTGGAATACCTTCTTTGTGTACCTTGGGTAATCCGTAGAATTGTGCGGCGTTTGAGGCTTCGGCTTTCATCCTCCAACATTCCTCTTTAGTAATTCTTTGCATGTCCTGTAACTTCCTCAGGGTTTTATTGGTTTCCTTTTCAAGTTTTTCGGTCGGATCAGCGTCCAGTAGACGGTAGGTCGTGGTGTCTTTCAGTAGTTGTTTAGCTTTTTCGATGTAGTTGGCCTTGTCCAGGATGACCGTCATTCTTCCTTTGTCAGCCGGTAGGATGATGATGCTTTTATCCTTCTTCAGGGTTTGTAGTGCTCTGTGTTCTGTATCTGAGAGAGCATTGAATGGTCTGTTGTGGAGCATGTTGGGGACTATGGTTTGCCTTAGCTTGCATTTAGTATCCTCGGGCAAACCTGATGACTTGAGTGCATGTTCCAGTTCGGCAAGGTATTCCTTCGTTGTGGCGTTTCCCAGGTTGAAGTTGAGTCCTTTTTGGAGTACTCTGTGCTCTTCTGATGATAGTGGCCGAGATGACAAATTATTGACCGAAAACAAGACATGGGTCAATTGGACGTTATTAATCCTCGACAACACGGCTTCCTTCAGTCAAGATCTTGCGCAACCTGCCAGATCGATTTTTTAAATCTCATCACTGAAATGGCAGACAGTGGAATGGCCCTTATAGTACTTTACTTGGATATGTCAAAGGCATTTGACCGCGTGCCACACCCACATCTTCTGGCCAAAATCCGATCATTTGGCATTACTGTCCCTTTACTATCTTGGATCAATTCTTACCTGTCTAATCGCTCTCAGGTTGTCTCGATAAACGGACACTGTTCCAAGCCTAAATCAGTTACAAGCAGTGTTATACAGGGTAGCGTCCTTGGCCCTCTGTTGTTCCTCATGTATATAAACGACATATTCCTCTCAGTGAGCCATGGCACCCCATTTCTTTTTGCTGATGACATTAAAATTGCATACTCATTCAAGCCTGAATGCATCGCCTCGGCTATCTTAAACATCTCCAAAGACATATCTGCACTCCATAGATGGTGTTCAACTTGGCAGATGAATTTTTCAGCTGACAAATGTGAGGTTCTTACATATAAATGCAAGCTATCTCCAGGATCCTTAACCGTTTGTGGTTCTGCCATTGCTAACAAGCAAATAGTTCGGGACCTTGGCTTGAACTATTCCTGCACATTTAATTTCTCGGAATATTCGGCCCTCCAAGTCGCTAAGGCCAGAAAGTGTCTAGGGCTAATATTTCGCTCCTTCCAACTTCGAGACTGCATTCTTTTCCTTTATAAATCTCATGCCAGGCCTTTATTAGAATACTGCCCACTGATCTTTTCTAGTATGCGGAAATCAGACAGAATTGGTATCGAGTCAGTTCAACGTAGTTTTACCAAGCGACTGATTGGATGGAGCTCAGCCCTCACTTATAAAGAACGCTGCTTATTTTTTAAACTAGACCCTTTATGGCTTCGCCGTATGAAACTGAACCTTATCTTTTTGTATAACATCCTTCACAGTCGGACATATACTTCTAATCCACTGCACTTTGCGCCCGTTTCTAGCTATCCACTACGTTCTAGAATTCTTACCCTTTCAACCCCTATTACCAACACCAGCTTACGTTCACATTTCTTAATCATAGTGTACTCTAACTTATGGAATAAATTACCGTTAGAAATACGCAGTTCTACTTCCAGCCATCGGTTTAGAAGTGCGTTGGATAAATTCCTCACGGTTACCCAAACCTTACAGCTCCTAAATGTAGACATGCCCGATGACCAAGCCTATGAGAAGGGTCTAGACTTTTGAATCGCGCAAACACCGGCGGTCTATGACAGATGAAATTAAATAACCATTCTTAGTTTTTCCGCCTTCTGCAATCGAAAAACTAGTCTCAGAGAGTCACTGTCTATTATTGTTGCCTCTTTGTATCGATTCTCATTTATCCTCAGCTGGAAGCATCCCAGACTGCGCTCCTCTACTTTTTCTCTATTTCCAGACCTTCATTCGTGCGTACCTTTCTCTCGATGACTCTTAATACTCTGGAGACCACACCGGTCACTAACCCGGCCTACGCATCTACCTGACCGTTGGCTATCCATACGCTACCCGAATGATGCTTCCTTGGTTACGTTCCGGGATCCCCTGGTGCCTGGTCGCCTGATCGCGGACTTCCTGATGCCTACGGCCGTTTGGCCCCACCAAGAAAACTCATGTCAATCACAACGGTGCGAGGCGCGGTCAGATCCACCGCTTTGGCCGGCGCACATCGGGCGTGCAGGCCAACTGCAATGATACGCGGGCGCAACTAGGCCGGCGGATCGCACCTCCTGTCACCAGAATTGGTTTTCAGGTTGGGTGTCCAGCGCACGGCCAGCCTCACCCACTAGTGCCAACTGCGGATTGAAAAACAACATCCCCTGCATATTACTGCTGCCACCCATTGCCTCCTCCAACGTTCCTGAACAAGGTTTACCATACCGGCATTTATATCCATCGACTTATCTTTTATTTGTCTGAACTGATGCCATGTTTACCCTCATTCTATTATATCCAGTTACCGGATTCTGTACCCCAAAACATGAAACGGTTTCACTGTTCAGATCTTTATTATGAATATGTCAATTCCTGGTATACTCTTAAAGAGACCATTCATCCAATTGGTAATTTATTCGTCTCTCACCTGCCAACAATTCCACACAAAACGAAACGGTCCTCCTTCCAGCGCTTCATCGGCGTGACACCACCTCTATGCTGCACCGTTGCACCTTTTCTCATTCAGTCATTTGCATTTCATGACAGTTGCATTGGCAATGAAGTATTCACAATCCAGGACAAAAATAGTTCGACACTGCGAAAGCGATTTCTCCAAACCTTTGCTGGCAATGAACTATACGTATGCCAATTTACTGACCTTCCAGTTGTTTCCCAAAAACCCTATGTCAGACTCTTACCAGCGCATCCCGTTAAGCGATTCTTTACATGTTTTGACAGTATCGTTTATGCACCACCCCCATGCGACTTCATAAGATCATCGTATATCAACTGCTGTTGTCAAATTGTGTTCGCCAATTAACCTGAAACGAACCCTTTATTCGAATCGTGTTTCACTCACCTGTCAACTTTCGTCACTCTGCTCCAGTGAAATTTCCAGGCTCGGGCAACTACATCCACCTCTTTATGAGGGCGTTCTCCACAACCTCTTGATGAATAGCAAATACCAATTCCGTGGTTGCACGGACTGTTTCATTTACGCACTCCCCCTCCTCGAAGGACACCACAAATCCTTAGGTATTATATTTCTGCCATTTTCCGGGTCATCTGGACTACTGGTTCAAGTGCATGTCCTTCATCACCCAAAATTCTCCAATTTTTCGTTGGTGCTTTTTCGAAAGTTTTCTTTGTCAGTTCACTCACCCTTGCGACTTTACATCGACGCTATCCAAAATACTGCGCGTTTTTACTTCATTACCGCTTTACTTCATCACGTATCTCGACGGCGGAGCCTATTTCACTCAATTCGCAAATGTACGTCCACCCGACCTTCAAACTCAAATTGGCCGGGCAATCGTTCGTGCGACCACTAAAACCTGTACACATTTAGGCTGCATTTACCCAAATGAATATCCAAGGAACCTTTTGTGACCTCACCTGTATCATATGATCATGCAATCGAGCATGCTTCGGGTGTCCCCGAAATAAACCATTATTATTATTATTATTATTTCAAATTCGATGGTGACGTGTACGAACAAATCAAAGGAACACCAATGGGTTCGCCAATATCCGGATTTCTCGCTGAAGCTGTAATGCGGGCCCTGGAAAACATTGCACTACCAAGGATCCGGCCGAAACTTTGGGTCAGATATGTGGATGACACTTTCGTCATCATAAAACGCTCGGATATTGAAAACACACAAAAAACAATTAATAACATCTTCAACGACATTAAGTTCACCATGGAATCAGAGAACAATGGAGAATTGGCATTTTTGGACGTGCTCGTGAAAAGAAATGCCAACGGCACACTGGAGACATCAGTATATCGGAAACTAACACACACGGATCAAGTATTAAACTTTCACAGCAATCACCCAAATCACCATAAAAGGTCATGCATTCGGACCCTGTTCACGAGAGCTAAAACCCACTGCAGCACAATTGAACTGAGAACGCAAGAAGAAAACTACCTCTTCAGAATGTTCCAGCGAAACGGATATCCAAGAAACTTCATAAGAAGAACCGTGTATGGGATGAATAGGAAAATAAACCAAAGAACACAACCAAACAGAAGGATCACACTACCATACATCAAAAACGTCTCTGAAACAACTGCAAGATTGCTTCAATCCCAAGACATAACAGTTGCCCACAGACCAACCAAAACCCTGAGAAAACTCGTATCAAAACCGAAAGAACAACTCAACACCGAAGAAAGAAGAAACGTTATATACAAAGTGAAGTGTATGGACTGCGGCAAATGCTACATCGGTCAAACCGCGAGAAAAGTTGCCACTCGAATGCACGAGCATAAACTGGCCACAAAGAGACATGACCCATTCTCTCTCATATCCGTCCACGAGGATCAAGAAGGACACAAGTTCAATCTGGACGACGTTAAAATTTTGGATCAAGCAACCACAAGGCACGCAAGGGAGTTTTTGGAAGCCTGGTACTCTTCAAACAACTCAATCAATAGACATATTGAATTGGATCACGTGTACAGTCGGATGAAGAGAAGACAGTTGAACTAATCAAGAATGTCAGAAGCGGAATTAGTAGACCAAAATCACTCAACCCGTATTATTGAATTTGAGTTTTTACACTCACACATCTTCGGAACTGACTCGCCGAGAATTCAAATATCAAAAAATGGAAACAACAGGGCAAAGCGAAAAGAATTCAAGCTCACCGAGCGGGACGTCAACCGTCAAAGGCCAAAGGTCAAAGGTCAAGTTCTTCGAGGCGAAGCCGTAAAACAAACGTCGAGCCTTGGGCACGTCTACGGAGCTCAAGGTCAGGACTGATGACAAATCTATGAATATAAGAGATCACTACTAACAGCGCACATGCACTGACGATGTCACCTCGACTGGTGATGAAACGTTTGCGATCTAAACGCCAAGCTCAGCGATCAGAAAATCATAGCAAGCCCGGTACTAGCCAAGCCCAAACCCCTGTACGGGAACATCCAAAGTACCAGCCTTGGACCAACACACACGTCATTTCACGAGATGCTACGGCGAAACCAAATTGCAGGTCCTGTGGTACTAGCCATGGCCTACCAGAATGCCCCAAGTTCGGCAACGCCACAATAGACGAACGGTGGGGAATGGCGAGGATGGCAGGAGCATGTTTCATCTGTCTCAACACCACGCACCGGGCAGCAGCCTGTAGAACAAGGAATCGATGTGGTTACGAGGGCTGCACGGGCAGACACCATCGGCTGCTGCATCAGGCGAGAATAACCATATCCGAGGCGAGTGCCAAGCCCAGCGTGATTTGTTCAACTTCTTAATCTGCCAGTAAACCGGTACGTTTAGGCGTAGTGGCCGTGGGGGTAGTGACTCCGACTGGGATAGTCAAGGCGTTGGCTTTCGTTGATAGTGGATCCGACACCACTTTAGTGAAAGAGCGGTTTGCCGACAAACACCAACTGGCTAAAGGTGCGACGTCGTTAGCAGTGAGCACGGTGGGCGGAACACAGGTAATGACTGCCGGTAGATTAAGGCTGCAACTCATCTCTCTAGACACTAACGAGGAAATTGAACCAACGGAGGCATTCACGTTAGCGGATCTCCCCATGCGAGCACCAAGGTCGGTGAACGCAATCTTGACTCGGTGGCCCCACCTGCAGGATGTAACCGTCGTAGACTGGGAAGATGATGAGGTGGATCTCCTCATCGGATGCGACGTGCCAGAGGCGCATTGGGTGCTTGACCAGAGAGTGGGCGACCGCCAGGCACCTTATGCCGTGCGCACGGCTCTGGGGTGGATGTTATACGGTCCAGTAGGGGTACGCGGTTCCGTGAATTACTTATCCGCCGAAACGGACCGCATAGAGTATCATCTGCAACGGCTGTATGAAAAGGAGTTTCATGACATTGGAGACGAAAGACCGACGTTGTCTCAAGAGGATCACTTCGCTCTACAAACGGTGCGGCGAGGCACTAGAGGCCTCAAGAAACAGTTCGAGGTTCTCCTCCCATGGCGCACACCGGTCGACCCGTGGACTGACAACAGAAATTATGTTCTCCAACGATTACTACGACTAAAAGAACGCTTCATTCGAGACCAGAATCTGTGGGAACGATACGCGGATTTGATGAAGCGAAACGAGGCCCTCGGTTACGTTGAAAAGGTGCCTGTCAACACCGACAGCAAAAGGGGTATCTGGTATCTGCCCCACCATCCGGTTATCAACCCCAAGAAACCCAATAAACTGCGGGTGGTTTTCGACTGTGCGGCCAAGTTCCAGGGCAAGTCGTTAAACGATCGCCTACTACAGGGGCCTGACTGGACCACACCACTGATCGATGTTCTGTGCCGTTTCAGAGTGGGTAAAGTGGCTTTGTCTGCTGACATTAGGGAAATGTTCCATCAGGTGAAGATTCCGGTAGGAGAACGAGATGCTTTGCGTTTCCTGTGGTGGGAAGGGAGCGACCGGGACAACGCAGTGGTGAATTATAGGATGACCGTCCACCCCTTCGGAGCCATATCGTCACCATTTTGTGCCAACTACGCCCTCCGAGAATCAGCGAACAAACATGGCGATCTAGTACATCGGACGGTGGTAGAAAGCGTCAGCAGGAACTTCTACGTCGACGACTACCTTGGGTCATTCGATGATGTGGAATCAGCTCTAGAGCAGTTCAGGGGTCTGACGAGATTGCTGGAAGAGGGCGGCTTCCATCTAACTAAATGGATGTCGAACGCTTCAGAAGTGCTGAAGGTCATCCCGTATCACGAAAAGGCCGAAAGGGTAAGAGATTTGGACGGCTCTCCACTTCCTATCGAGCGCACTTTAGGGATACAATGGGACGCGGAAACGGACGATTTTGTTTTCGAACTGAACGTTCCCGAGCTGCCAATAACCCGTCGTGGCATACTATCTGCCGTCTCAAGTTTGTTCGACCCGCTCGGTTTCGTCTCACCATGGCTGCTACCCGGAAGATCTTGCTGCAGCGGCTGTGCCGTAAGAAAGTTGATTGGGACCAGTCACTGGACCGAGGGGACCGGCTGGACTGGTGTTACGAACGTTTGAGCAACAGTTACTTTCGGCTAGACTACAGGCGCATGAAGCAGAGAAGTGTACACAGAAACAGCGAGAGCATGAGACCGGTGACTTCGACACTTCCGATAGGTTAGAGTGCAATAAGGTAGGGAACCCCACGCCGGTCGCCGACTACAAACCACCATCGATCGATCTGCCTAGAATGGAGTTAACGGTTTTCGACGGGCGAGCTGAGCAATACTGCAAGTTTGTCAAACAGTTCGAGACGTTCGTTGAAAACAAGGTAACCGACCCTGGGCAAAGGCTTCTTTACCTTACTCACTACTGCCGAGGCCGAGCGCGAGAAGCTATCGACGGGTGCACCATGCTCGATCCAGAACAAGGCTACACAAGGGCAAGAAAGATTCTGAGGGACTTGTTTGGCCAACCTTTCAAAGTAGCCCGTAACCTAATAGAGGGCGTGATGGCAGAGGCGAAGAGAACCAAGGGCGACGTCTACACCATGGCCAACCTGGTGATCAAGATGCAGAACTGCTCAATAGCCCTCGACCATTTAGGTTACAGGGCTGACCTAGACGCCATGCACACTTTGGAAGGCATAGTCCGTCACCTCTCTCCCGAACTACAGGGTCGGTGGGCGGAAGAAGCTGAACGGATAAGCCGAAGCGAAAGAGAAGCCAACTTCGAAGACCTGACTGAATACTTAGACAGGCAAACGAAGATAGCTGACAGCAGATTCGGCCGACTCGTCCGGGACAGCAACCGAGCAAACAAGCCCGGTACTAGCCAAGTCCAAACCCCTGTACGGGAACATCCAAAGTACCAGCCTTGGACCAACACACACCTCATTTCACGAGATGCTATGGCGAAACCAAATTGCAGGTCCTGAACAAGGATGTGCCAAAATAGCGCTCTGGGCGCGAACAAACAACAGTTGGTCCAGAAAAACAACCAGTTCGTAAAGACAAGTCAATAGTGTATGGAAATGAGTGATGTTGGGAAAAACACTGAATCGCGAGGGAAAAAGGGGGATTTTCCACGACCGGCTGTTACACCGCCCAACAAAATCCTCCTGGATCCTTAGAAGAGTCAAAGGTTCGGTATAAAGATACTGATTCTTCCTACCTGCCTAGGCCCTGCTGTCAGTGCGCGCGTCTAATGCTCGTCGTCGACGTTCTACTACTGGTCGCACCTAATCCATTGATACATAGACGTGAGGCTAGTCTACATCTTCCACGAGACCAAATTACCGATGGCGGGCGTGAATGGTCGCATAGACGTTGTCCTCGTAAGGGGCCGTCCGGTCCTGGATGTACGTGCTTGAGTGTGTGTGTGTGCGTGTGTGTGTGTGCCGGGATTACAATGAAATCACAGGTATGACTACACATCAAAGGAGGACTTTCTGCAATGTCAACAAAAAGACCGCGTGGCAAGAAAACGAGTAAATGTAGCATGTGTGTGTGACCTGAGCTCCGCTACTTCCACATATGCAAGGGCACTCGGTAGCGTCAACAAATCAAGTAGGTTAATACTGCGTATGTCACGAATGAGCACTCCGTTAGCTGTCTTCACCTTCACCGTTCTTATCATTTCGTCAGTGCTTTTGATGGTTTCCGTAACTACTCCCAAAGACCAAGCGCTGAAATGTGCGCGTTCGTCAGCGATCATAACCACGTCCCCAACTTTGAATGGTCTTGTTTTGGCCAGCCACTTCTGTCGAGTCTGCAAAGCCGGTAGGTACTCCCGTAGCCATCGCCTCCAGAAGACCTTGGCCAGATAGTTTGCTTGCTTCCACCCGTGGAGGTAGCTCCCACGAAGGTTTACCGGCCCTTGGAAACCCTCGTTCGACCTTAGCGTCAATAAGTCGTTCGGGGTGAGCGCCAGGTGGGTGGGGTCGCCGTTCAATACTGGAACCAGGGGGCGGTTGTTCAGGATTCGCTCCACCTCAGTCATGACGGTGTTCAGGGTCTCGTCGTCGGGCGGCTGCTGCTCCATGATTGACAGCAATATCCGTTTGGCGGACCGGATCATGCGTTCCCATATGCCGCCTCGGTGACTGGCCTGTGGGGGGTTGAAATGCCATCGTATGCCGTAGGCCACGGTTCGATTCTGCAGTTCGTCCCTGTTTATGTTCTTGTGCCAACGCTGCAATTCCCGTTGAGCGCCCACAAAGTTCGATCCATTATCTGAGTATATATCGGCCGGTACGCCTCTTCGGTTGATAAATCTTTGCAAGGCCCGTAGAAACGAATCGGTCGTCATCGAATGTGCGACTTCTAGCTGTACCGCACGTGATTTCATGCACGTCATGATACATCCGTATCGCTTTTCTAATCTTTTCCCGCACTTGATCCACAAGGGCCCGAAATAGTCCAACCCGGTGTCACTGAACGGCCACCAGCCCGTAGTCACCCTGCATTCTGGTAGTGGGGCCATGAGTTGTTTGCCTGCTGTGGCATTGCGTCTCCTGCATTGCACACACCGTCGGATTACGCGTTTTACAGTCTCTCGCCCTCTCAACAACCAAAGACGCTTTCGGATGACGCTCGTCACGTGACTTTCCCCGGCATGTCCCTCCATGGCGTGGACGTGTTGAATCATTAGCTCTACTACAGGTTGTCTCGCAGGAAGCAGTATAGGATACTTTGTGTCGAAGTTCAGGTGGGCGTTGGTCAGCCTACCATCCACCCGCAGCAGTCCGTTGATGAGTTTGGGGTTTAACCGCTTCAGCTCGCCTCTTGGAGATGGCATGTCTTCATTGGTCGGCCCCACTTCTTCCACCCTCTTGAGTTCTCGGGCGAAAGCCTCGCGTTGTATCATTCTGGAAAAATCGTACTCTGCCGCTTGTAGCTCATCGGGACCTATCGGGCCGTGAGAGGCACAAGGGGACATAACCTTAGATTATAAAGGAAGCGTTCGAGGCTCCAAACTGGGGCGAAGTGCCTCTCAAATGGAGTGGTACCCTATTAGAATAAGCTCCCGGAGGTGGTCATAAATACCACAACAGTGAAGGCTTTTAAGAAAGCAGTAGACCTTTGTTGGGTGGCAGTATGTCCCGAGTTATGTTAAGCATCCCTTAGGGTCAGGCGCAATTTACTCATTGCCTCCACCGTTCTCTGCCAGGGCTGATAATGCACAAAATTTCTGCCTTTCAGAGAAAGAAAATCATGCAGTGTTGGGAGCTACGGAAACGCGCCGACAACACAACTATCTGGACACACGATTGGCTCCAGCCACACCAAGTCATGTGCAAGCTGAACTGAACTAAGCAATTGTTTTATTAAGCTTTCGGCGGTGGTACCTCCCGAGGCGCGTGGCTCGTCGCGTCTGTTGGTTCCTGCTCTGTTGTTTCCGAGGTCGCATCTTGCCTGTTTTGAAATTCGTCTGTGATGGCACTACGTCGCGTCGGTATAATTGGTTCTGGCAACTGGGGATCGACGATCGCCAAGATCGTTGGAACCAATGTCCACCTTCTCAATAATTTTCAGAAAGAGGTATGTCCGTTCATGCTACTTTCGTATTTCGTATTCGCACTGCTCTCCCTCTCGTTCTTTTTGCTTGTCAGGGCCTGAACAGTTATTTCAGCGAATTTCGTGCAGATAAGGAAGTCAGTTGATATTATTCTACTGCTCGTGAACCGGATTTTGTCCTCAATCGCTATTATATATATATATATATATATATATATATATATATATATATATATATATGTATAACCGGAACACGCATTATGCCAACGCAGCAGCGACAACATGAAAATTACAAAGTCAAGGGGGGGGGGATTGGAAGGCAACACTGAAATACAGCCAGCAAATGCAGAGTTTCCTTTTAACAATTTTACTGTACACGTAAATTTTTTGGTCGGTTTTCTAATTGTTCATGGAGTTAAGGAAGCCAAAAGCATCCCTGCCACTAGTTCCGGTCCTGAGCCATATCTCCAGGGTCTGACCAACAGCAATCTTCATCTCGGGCCCCAACCAGGAAGGCGGGAAGCACCAACCGAGGCCAAAGTCGAAGCTAACTTCTTGAGGCCCCCGCGCCAAGTCATAACCTGATCACCATGCCGTTTCTTCAAGCCTTTCCCTGCACGTGCAAAATGAGCACGAAAAGGTAAATGACGAATGGGCTTAAACAATAACGTGCCAGAGCCATCGGAGGCGACGTGGGGTGATTATCCCTATCAGGGGGCGACTATCAGCACGACGAACATCGTCATTGCTCACCCTATATTCCCACCAGACACGAGCGATACTTCGGAGACATCGGTGGTCGAACGCAAAAAACCACCGAGCATCCCCCTCCCAACGCGGAGGGGCCAGGTTTCGCAACTGTGGAGAACACTGCGAAATGTGACCCTGTTCATCCTTTTCTTGAGGGGAAGCCGGATTTCATGGCGACGCCACAGATAATGCGAATTCACAAGGCTGCTCTGGCTCTTAGTTCTTGTGATCTTTCTCTTAACGGTAAGTCTACTGTGAACCATCAAAATAGGGGGCAAATGAACGACAGTGAAATGGGTGGGTAAGTACGGAGACCCTCAGTGGAGTTCTTTTAACTATGAACCTGGTACTACTTCGCCTGTTTTGTTTGCTACCTCGCAGCATCCTCTCATCGAGGGCAAAATAAGGAAAGGGGTAAAGTAAAAGCCGAAATTAAATTAATCAGTGAAAGTCAATAAGACAATGGAAAAGCCCGGATTCAAATGCGCCAATAATCAATTAACGTCTTCAACCACCTGGTCGGCGGGTCTCTAAAATCTCAACCCAGAAGTCCCGTCTTGGTCAAGGTTTTCATACCTTTTTGTCATTAGGACTTACAGTAATCGACTCGTCCGGCGCATCGCCACCGTTGACCTATTAGAACCTTATGGGTTCTCTGCCACTTCAAGTCTCGGGGTCTGGTTGTCGGTCATTTCTAATAGTGCAGGGGCCCTTGTGGCTGTGTGATATGTCCCTTCCACTGAACTCATGCGCGATCATGTAATAGAAGCATTCCAGCTACTACCTGCCTCGGAGAATAGTATATACCGAGGATGTCTAAAGGGAGGTGGAAAACGTCCCAGTCATCTTAACCTGTTTAGATTTAGTAACTATTCGGCGATTCACTTCGATGCTTCCTATGTTCCTCAGCAATCCATAGGAGTTGTAGTCCATCAAGCGCATCTCATAATATTCGTGTCACTGACTTCGGCTATCAATCAGCTACTTTGGTTTTCGACAATGAGTCTTCTGAATACAGGTAAGTCGATACTCATCGTCCAAGGTCAACGTAGGTACTGTCTTTTCCACACGTACAAGATCACAGACCACCGAATTTCCTTTTTCATTCACGACCAAGAGGCGAAAGTAGTTCATTGTAAGGTAGGCCACGGACAGACGTACGCCGAAATACAGCAGAAAATAGATAAATATGGGTCAAAACTGGGATTATAGCAGTTCTCCGAATTGCAATAACCCCTCTTCAAGGAACATGAAGTGGAGCATTTTCCTGTGGGATGCCTCCCGCCATGCAATACTTTTACTTTTACACGACTATCTCCTGCGAGAGGATAAGTCGGCTCCATGGATATCGCGAAGGTTTCGTGAATAATCATAGAGAGTCGCGGGAGTAGGGTACGAAGCGGTGTCCCCAGCACGGTTCGGCCTTTTTGTTCGAGGTTGCACCTCTAGCCCTTGCACACCCAAGTGCAGACTGCAAGGCAGCAGGGTGTTCCCAGAGGAGCCGGTGACCTGCTGTACGGTTCGTTCGCCTCCTCTGGAATGCCGGATCAGGCAGTTGAATAGGTCTCCTTTGTGGCCGTTGGATCAGTAGATCTCGTCGGCCCATTCAGAAGGATCTGTCTTCACATGCCGAACACCGTCTCGCCGAAGTTTTTTAGACCTCGGTAACCCTCAACCTGGTTTAGCCCGCCTGTCGAGCGGTTTGGCGGGGTGCGGCCGCTGATGCATGCTTCAGCTTCGCGGAGCCACAGGTGAGAGTCGGGTGAATGATGGAGACCAAAGAGATGGAGGATGCCCCAAGGGACACGACAGTCAACCAACTCAGAAGTGCTACTCCTCTCAGACACCCGCCATGCGATAACCACTCCCCACCCCAGAACCGAACAAAACGCATTTCCATTGGGATTCCCCCCAGCAAGCAACTGAAATTCTTTGGAACTAAGTGGGTTATACACATTTGTCAGCGAATCAGTTTGAATCACGGGTTGGTGAGTTCATATCGTGTTGACCAAGTCTTATCTGAGTCAGGCAGTAATGATGTGGACTTCGGTTGGTCAGGGGTAAAGGGATTTCCATTCCATGCCACGATCCCGATATTACTCGCTTGTCAAGATGAACCAGACACTTATGGGGTGAACAGTATTCACGACGCTAGTAAGCTGTTTTTGTGTCGAATTTCGACAAAACTCGATATCGTAAGTCGCGCAAGTAGGCGAGAAATATTCCGATATGAAAAAGGGAAAGAGCGGATGACTGATCTTATGCTGCAGTACATCCGGTGAGAAGTTGAAATCCTTGGTTACCGGTAGAAGTGCTAATCCGAGATGTTTCAATATGGAACGCAAATTTGAGTTGAATATGAGAACAACGGTATCGCTTGGATAATGAGGGGCACATTCCAGGGGTGGCTGAGACGCTAAAACGATGCACTGGCCGTCAAGGACCATCCTCCGTGTACCATCTAATCTGTATGCAAACATGGTGCAGTTCGGTTTAATAGACAACGCACCTTCACAAAGAATATTGTATCCACATGTTTGCAGGAGAACTAGAAGGCTCCAGGATGTTTTTCTACTCTTGCGCGAATCAGTTACGGCGTAGAAGTCAGTTTGATTTCATGATACCGTCTCGATAACGAAAGTGAACGTTCGATGCTAAATGACCCTCTTGGTTAAGTTTAATTTGTAGAATTGTCGAAAATCGATAAATGCGTATTTTTAGCAAGCACCGTTTTTAAACTATTACCGATTGACTACTTTTTTGATCATCAGTCTCCCTCATCATCATCATCATCGTACAGCGTTAAACAGTAGGGCAAGCCCCACTGACCACTGCCTTTCTCACCATGTTGCACGTTGAATTAGAAAGTATGAATATACAAGATGGACAGGGAGTGGACCTATATGGGTGGGAAAATAAAAGAATGCCCTAGTAGCCAACACACGGAAAACACAGTCTAACTGTACAAACGTACACCGATCAAACATTCTGATTCGATAGAAAGTGACAACACGATCTCCACTGTTCGCGGTTCGCAGCCATATCCTTCAGTGTCTCCAGCCAACTGGTAGACGGATCTTTTGGACCCCAACCACGAAGACGTGAAGCACCTACTTTTCCTAAGTCTGCTGTACATTTTCTCATTCCTTGCTGCCACGTCATCTGTTGACCTCCACGTGGTCTCTTCCACTCCCTAGGAGGAGCGGAGAATAGGACACGGTACGGTAGAAGTGTGTTTTTACGTAACATGTCCAAAACAACGAAGTCTACTAAGCCGGATATGCTGTGACAGAACGTTCTCTGAATTAGTACCCAATACTCGCTTTCTTACCTCATCGTTGCTTACTCGGCTATTTTACCACTCTGGCGACACTACGTAAACATCGATGGTCGAAAACCTCAAGACGACGAATATCTTCAGCACGCAGACTCCAAGTTTCGCAACCATACAACAAAACTGAACGCACAGTGGCACAGTATACACGACCTTTCAACTTCAGTGAAATATCAGGTCGGCGCCACAAGTGCTTCAGTCCAGCGTACGCCGCTCGAGCTTTGGATATACGCGTACTCACCTCTACTACTGTGCTCCCATCCGTCGTCACGCAGCTACCGAGGTAGGTGAAGTGATCGACAACTGCCAGCACCTCCCAGTCGAGCACCAAGCTCGAAATCGTTGACGTCCAGTCTTGTAACATCCCCTTGCACTTTGAAGGTGCAAAGCGCATGCCGAATGAAGCTACAGCTCTTGCGAGATTATCTAGTGCACGCTGAGCATGTTCCGTGCATTCGAACAAGCAGACAACGTCGTCTGCGTAATCTAGGTCACATAGCTTTTCACTGTCTCCTAGTTCGACGCCTACATCCTGAAGATTTTGCAAAGCACTCTTCATTATTTCGTCCACGACGAAGTTAAAAAGGAATGGAGACAAAGGGCATCCCTGTCGAACACCACTGGTCGTTTCGAACCGACCGGATAGTTCACCGTAAACCCTTAGGCGGCCAGAAGTATGAGAATACAATGATCTCATTAGGTTCACGAACTTCTAGGGCATACCTTTTCGATGAAGAGTACTGAAAAGCGATGTTCGATCAACTGAATCGAAGGCGCCTTTCAAGTCTAAGAAAATCATTATTGTTGGTCGGCGGTGCGTGTGACGCGTTTCAAGTAGTCGGCGAAGAGTAAAAATCTGGTCGATGCATCCTCGACCTGGGCGGAATCCAGCCTGCTGTTCGCGGACATTCCTCTCGCGAGCCGGTGTAAGACGGTGCAGCAAAATCGAAGCTAATACTTTGGTGACTATCGGAATTAAGCTAATCCCACGATGATTACTGCAGTCATTGCGTATTCCCTTCTTGAAGATGGGAACAATCAATGACTTGCTCCATATTAACGGAAAACGCTCCTCCTTCCAAATGTCACGGAACAAGGCGGTTAGTGATTTTATCAACGCCTCACCACCCAGTTTGAAAAGAACTGGAGAAAGTTCGTCGGGACCTGCCGCTTTCCCCTTGAAGTACTCGGCCCATCGGTCAAGCCTTTCCTGTTTGTTATGGATGGGTTCTCCATTCCTATTGCAAATCGTTTCACTGACCTGAGTTCGCCGTCCACCGGTGTCGCGAATAAGTTTGAACAGTCTTTGACTGTTACCTGAAGCAGCTGCCACTTCCATTTCTTCGGCTACATTGACCCACCAATTTTCGCCATCACTCTTAAGGCTTTTCGTAACTTGTCTTTGCAGCTTTCTCCGCATCTTATTCATCTCCTTACTGTTCGAAAGCTGACGTTTTTGCTCCATTATACTCAACGACTCTCGCGAGATCCAGTGTCTTTGATGGACAACGGATCGAGGATCACAGGCGAAACCTGCTGCAACGTGCATCGCCTGTTTGATATGAGCCCAATGCTCATCCACATTACTGTTTTCCGTGGATCCTAGCTCATGTGCTAACTTCTGCTCATAACGGGTGCAAACGTCTGGATCACACAAACGTTGCACGGCTAATCCGGTTTGCGGTTTGCGACGATAACCATGGAGCTGGAGAGATAATCGCATTAAAACTAAGGCATGGTCCGACTCTACGTACGTGGACCAGTAAGATCTACAGTTCTGAACAGAACTGCGCCATCGGTAGCTTACGGCGATATGGTCAATTTGACTCAAAGTACCTGTAGAGTTAGAGCGCCATGTCGCTGTGCGACGCGAGCTGTGTCGGAAGTTTGTGCTAGACAAGAACAATCGATTGTCTGCACAAAATTGGAGAAGCCTATCCTCGTTATCTGTACGCTCAGCAGGTAAAGCACAACGCCCACCTAAACAGGCTTCTGACACACTAAGTTTGCCAACTTGTTCATTGAAGTCACCAGCTAGCACTACAATGTCGGAACCTTTACTGCTGCGAACGAGAGTGGCGAGAGCATCATAGAACTCATCTTTCTGCAAGTCTGAGCTGCAGTTCGTTGGGGCGTATGCCGAGATCACGAACAAATTGCGTTTAACACAACTGTCCTTTCGAACGCCGACTGACCCTCGGAGTCTCACAGCACATAAACGACTGTTAACAGGAATCCAGTCTAAAAGGGCAGCCTCAGCCTTGTCAGTCAAGACAATTCCTACACCACGTTGACCCACAGCTCTAGCTGCTTCGTCTCCTGAGGTGCGCAAAATATACCTCGATGAGATACCAGGAGAAGTTAGTTGAATTACATTGCTCGAATCCTGGATACGCGTTTCACTTAAGCAGCAAACATCAATCTTCAGAGAGTTCATTGTGAGGGCTAGGCACGCCTGCTGACCGGCCTGCATGAGTGTACGCACGTTGAAGGAGCCGAGATTCAGAGGCTGACGGGGCTTGAGAAAATGTGAATTACCAGACAGAGGATTATTCCCGACACTGTTTGACAGTGAATCGTTGCGAGTATCGACCGTGTTATCAGTGGGAACATGATGGGTGGATAGATGGGGCAAAGAGGGATGGTTAGGGACAGAAGACAAAGGTTGAATAAAAGAGAGGGAACTCTGAGCAGTAGCACACTTATCACTACCCACCCTGCTTGATGCAATGGGCAGCGCGGTCCTGATTAGCCTGCGCGACGACCGATGCAGTATGGAATTGATTGTATTCGTGAAGTTCATGGGAGATGTTGGACGGGTACTGCTAGGGTGTCCAGCCACAAAGCAGGAGAACGATTAGGGTCCTTATCCAAAGCCTTTAGTTCTGACAAGAACCTATCCGCAAGGCAGCGGGATGGCTTAGTGGAAGCCCATTTGCTTGGATCAATTATTCTTCCACTGGTTTTTCCGACTGAGTTGCCAGCTCAAATCGACCCCCAACCTGGAGGACCAGGAGACTGGACTTTGTCTGACCTCTACCCATTGGCCTGTCAGGTATGATTGCATCTCCGGCTTAAGGAAGCCATCCTGTATAGCTCTTTGGGTCATAGAGGCGCGCAAGCCATCACACCGCGTCAAGGTGCAGTCTCGTCGTGACAGATCAGTCTCCCTAAATGCAATAGTACAGCGAGAAACAGTGATTTTGGCTAGTGTTTTGTGAGAGGAGGGAGGACAAGGTAAACATTTTGTAAGGTATAAGGTAAATGTACATTCGCGTGGCATAGTTTGAAGAAGCTAGCAAAGCACTGGCTTCGGTTGGTGCTTCCCATCTCCCGGGTTGGGATCCAAGGGACAAGGATTGTGGTTGGTTAGAGACGTTTAGGGACATGGCTGAGAACAGTATCGTGAATTCTATGCGGTCTGTCTTTCTGTCGAACTTTCACAGAATCTTACATTTTTACTTATCTCTATTGTGTTTTACTCACCCTCGTATTTTTGTGATATATATATATATATATATATATATATATATATATATATATATATATATATATATATATATAAATACAGAAAGTGTCAGTTATTTGGGGTTTATTCGAAAATGTGACCCAGTTTATGATAACTAAAATTAGCGTGGTAACCATGAGTAAATTTTAATCATTTATTGGTTTTTCAACGTTCTAGGTTCGTATGTGGGTTTACGAGGAAGAAGTCGATGGGAAAAAACTAACCGCTATCATCAACGATCAGCATGAAAATGTTCGTTATCTTCCTGGAATCAAGCTGCCTACCAACGTGGTTGCCACCCCTGATTTGTGTTATGCCGCCCAGGACGCTGATGTGTTGATTTTTGTCATGCCCCACCAGTTCTTACAAAGAGCGTGTACACAAATAAAGTCTGTCCTTAAGCCTGGTGCTTATGGTGTATCGTTGATTAAGGTAAGTCATTGTACATCTTTCATATTCCTTTCTTAAATTTCGAAGTATTTTTTGAGTCTCACCGAGTATTTGGTAAATCAGGTACAACGCATATCCTGTTTTGGGAATTTCCAGGTCACTTGAACAGATCGTACGCATTGCTGATAGCAAATTATTTTGCTCACTGAATAAAAGCATAGGCCGTACGGTTTGACCATGGTATGGCCTTTGGTCTCCAACCCTCCGAAGGTTAAAGACAAATACCACTGAGACGTGATGTAATTTTGCTAGACCAACTCGAGATGACAAAATCTTCAATTTGAAGACCGTAGAACGGGAATTATGTGAAGTATGGTTTCGCGGATTTGACAAGCTTTGAAATAATCCTACTACAGTTAGCTCATTGTGACGGATATCATGTGCTACTGTTATTTGGGCGGGTGAATCGTGTTTCGTACATGAAGAGTTCGAAGCCCTTCGATGTGGCATCGCAGCTCAGCTGGCAGGGCAAACGCGATACTGAAGCGTGGGTTCAAATCCCATCAGAGTCAACGAATTTAAATTTTTGAATCATGTCCAAACAAAAATGTGGCGTCGCGCAACAATACACAACACGTTTGTTGGATGTAATGGAATGTACAGGCATCTCCTGCGTGGAACATTGAAGGGCAATTCCTATATCTCTGTGAATATGTTCCTAATGTACTGTGACCAGACGAGGTCTTGAAAAATGGTGACGCCAAGGTATCCCACTGGTCGAACTTCAGGTGTTGTCTTGCCCACAAATGATAGAGAACAGCTACTTCCAAACATAGAAATATGAAGCCTAAATAACACGGCAGCATTCCGGAATGATTAAAGGGAATCATCCTTGTGGGTTATGAACTAAGTTCTGTCGGTTAAATAGTCCCGGATGATTGGAAAGAGAGGCGAAGGCAAACTGACATAGCCTAAAACTGGTGACTGAGGTTCTTTTGACACATTTGAATGCGCAATCGTCATGAAAAGACACGTGCAGAAAGGTTTTCCAGTGCGATCAAGAGCGAATAAAATGGATTTGACTAAATAATCTGGGCGCTTGTATTGATGAACAAATTGATAATCGTCAATACTTCAAATGCTTGGAGAAATGAGTTTTTCTATTACCCTTAGAGGATTAGAAGTGCTTGAAGATGTAAGACAACCCACATACTGCTAATCTGTTGTTTAGACTACCTAGAAAAAACTTGCAACTAGCACAAATCTTCACTCCAAAGCATGAGTCCGTGTGTTCCAGGTCAGGCAGTTTAATGCCTGGACAAAATTTTTTACCCCGATTCCTACGCAAGGATCACTTCAGTAACAGCTGTAAAAGAAAGTTGATGGAGAAGAATTATGACGCACTCCACTTCTCGTAGTGAACTCAGATGCAAGATCGCATACGCGATAAGCGGCACGGCTTTCCGTGAATTGTGGTTCACCGCATGATGGTGATGACAGTTAGCATTTGTGAACCAAGACAGACTAGCGAGGCAGATAGCACTTAACTCTTATCAGGCACGTGCCTTCTACTGATTTTCTTTTTTTTTTGCAGGGTCTTGCCTTGAGCAATGAGAAAGGAATTCGTCTGCTAACAGATTTGATTCGAGACGAGCTGCAGATTCCATGTGGTGTAATCATGGGTGCCAATCTGGCCTCTGAGGTTTCGCTAGAAAATTACTGCGAGGCCACTATTGGTGCTAAGGATTTGGCTATTGGGCGTGAGCTGAAAATGCTGTTTCAGGTGAGAATTTACCGATTTTCCGGACAATGGTTGCATTATGTTCCATCCCACTGGCTCTAGTGTAAAAAACTGCCTTCGAATCACCTCGTTTATTTTGCAGAAACAAACATTATGTAGAATGCTAGGTGACCAAATTCGAAATGATAGTACGAAACTCATTAGTTCAGAGCTCTCCCCATAACCGGGTCTTCCGAATAGCTATTTAGTTCACGTCCCCGATTGGCTGATTCCTTCACGGTCGGTTAAAACGATGTTGGCCGCCGATTGGTCGAATCCTTTGCGTTCAGTAAGAAAAAAAACGCTTGACCGCTGATTAGTTGACTCCGCTCAGTTCGGTGCGGGTGACTGTTCGCGGCTGATTGGATGGCTTCGTTCCGTTTGGTCACGAACTGACTGGGCCATTGACCCGCTTCGTTGGTCTGCGCTTTGCTATCGATTCCGGACAGACGGAGACGTGCTGTCTCCTAACGAAACTAGGCCGTCCATCGATGTGTCAGCAAATACCCTTACAGGCTGATATGTGTTGCGCGAGCAGCTGCTATCATTAAAAGCCGTCTGGAGTCTATTTCGGTGTTGCCTACGTGTTTCATAGTCTAATCATTAAAACAGTTTACTCCTCATGACCGCATCACAGTAAACGTCAACAGCAATGAAACCGATGAATCTCTTATTGCGCGCTCTTTATTCTCGACAAACACATGCTCACTCTGGTGCTTTCACATCGTGCAAGCAGGTTGGTTTCTTGAATTCCACATATCATTCCCGCAGACACATTTTCACATTCTTCGGGAGCTGCAGTCAGCCGTACTTGCGATAGTGTCTCTGAGGGAAGTCCTGTTCCTGTTCTGTTGCGTGCTCCTTCATTTAATATCCAAGTCTCGCCGAATCTGCTTCCACCACCTGATGCTCTTCGCCCCAAGTGTCCTTTCAAACTAGCCACATTTAATGTGTGAACACTGATGCATATAGGACAACAGACGTGTTCATCTCGTACGCTGGTAACCCTTGACATCGGCGTGCGTTGTATTCAAGGGACTCGCATCCAAGACTCCAGCTCGGTCATTCGACTGTTGCCCCCATGCAGTCCTGTAAAGTTTCACTTGCGTTTACCTGGGGACCCTGGGGCTGCGGCTGTTAGTCTTTCTGGCATAGGTGTAGTTCTCAGTGAGAGGGCTGAGGCTATTCTGCTTGACTGGATGCCAGTCGAAGGCAGGTTATGTGCAGTGAGACTCAGAGGTTCGTGCAAAGTATGCAAACACTGTCCCGATAGATGCAGTTTGTTTGTCGTCTTAGCTTATGCCCCTACAGATTGCAGCTCAGACGAAATCAAAGATGTCTCCTATCAAAAGTTACACGACCTCCTACATAAAGCAAAACGGGGTGATATCGTGATTTTAGCTGAAGACATGAATGCTACAGTCATTCGGCTGTCTTCAAACGAGGCGCATTTGGGTAGCCCTTTTGGCCTCGATTCTTGTCGTCCAGAAAACGGGGAACGGTTGCTGGCTCTGTATTCAGATTACCGCCTGTTTCTCACCAGTACGAACTTCAGACGTTCGGATAGTCGGTATGTCACGTGGCGTCCGCACTCTTCGAGTCAGCAAGGGACCCAGATAGACCACGTCGCAATTAGCTACAAATCGCGGGGTTGTATGCAAGACTGCTGGTCGTACTGAAGCACTCCCCTTGACTTCGACCACACGTTAGTCTACACTATGCTGTCCATGTGCATCGGTGGGCCACTGGTTAAGTTGATCTTGAAGCGTACATGAACGAGAGTGTGGTCGGTGTCATTCTTGTTACCTTTCTTCGCACCTCGGTAATACCGACAGTCTTTACTGGAAGATGACCAGCGTAATCTTATGAGAATACAGTCGATCTGGTGCACTGTATGGCCGTCGTTAAAGTACCACGTTAGCAAGTGCTTCCTGGAATGTTGCAAGTGGGTCTTGGTGACGGTAAGGCTATCCGATACCATATTTTCCCAGAATGTGTTGGTCGAAGGCATCAGTGCGGGCATTCCAGTCCCCCGCAAACAGGATGATGTCACGTTTCGAGACGCTGTTTACCACTCCGATAGAGGTGGTAACGACGAGCGGTGTTCCACAGGGATATCCAATCTCTCCATTCTTGTTTAACTTCGTCAAGGACGAAATAATGGAGAATGGCTTGCGAGATCTCGAGAATGTGAGCATCGAACTAGGAAATAGTGAGAAGCTGCGTGACCTGCATTACGCAGACGACCTTGTCTACTTGTTCGAATGCACAGAAAATTCGCAACGTACACTAGGTAGACTCGAGAGGGCTGTAGCTCCGTTTGGCATGCACTTTGCACCTTCGAAGTGCAAAGTGGTGTTGCTAGACTGGACGTCAACGATTCCGAGCTTGATGCTCGATGGGGAGGACCTAACAATTGTTACCCACTTTAGTTACCTAGGAAGCAACGTGACAAAGGATAGGAGCACTGTAGTAGAGGTAAACACGGGTTTATCAAAGGCTCGAGAGGCGTACGTTGGACTGAAATACTTGTGGCGGCGACGTGATATTTCACTGAAGTTGGAAGTTCGTGTGTATTGTGCCGTGGTGCGTCCACTTTTGTTGTATAGTTGCGAGACTTGGGGTCTGTGTCCAGAAGATATTCGTCGTTTTGAGGTTTTCAACCATCGATGTTTGCGTCGTATGGCTAAGATTGGATGGAATGACCGAGTGAGCAATACTGATGTCATAAATCGAGTATTGGGTACCAATTCAGAGAGTTCTTTATCACAGCGTATCCAGCTTAGTAGGGCACGTGTTACTTAAGGCAGATACACGTCTACTGTAGCGTGTCCTATGTTCCGTTCTTCCTAGGGGGTGGAAAAGACCACGTGGAGGTCAACAAATGACTTGGCTTAAGGGAATGAGAAAAATGCCCAGCGAACTTAAGAAAAGTGGATGCCTCATGCCTTCGTTGTTGGGTCCAAAAGATCCGTGTACCAGTTGGCTGGAGACGCTGAAGGATATGGCAGCGAACCGTGAGCAGAGGCGATCATGTTGTCACTGTGTCGAATCTGAGTGATTGATCGATGTGTGTTTGTACAGTTAGACTGTGTATTCCGTGTGTTGGCTGTTAGGATGTTGTTTCCTTTTCCCACTCGTGTATGTCCAGTCCCTGTCCATCTTGTATATTCATACTTTCTAATTAAACGTGCAACATGGTGAGAAAGGCAGTTTAACGCTGTACTGTAGTGATGATGACATTGGAAATTCTTTAGACTCCGATGTTAGATTCCCAAGAGAATAGACAAATCACAATCCTTTCTAATTTGTATTTCGATTCGAACATGCTACATAACAACTGATCACTTTCCCCAACCATCTTCCTTTACTTTCCTGACGCAACGAATGGTTCGAAATTGGGCTCCGTTGATCCACGTGTCACAGACCAGCTACTTCCGAATGACTATCATCAAGGATGAAGTAGGCGCTGAATTGTGCGGTGCTTTGAAAAATATTGTTGCCGTCGGTGCTGGTATCATCGAAGGACTAGGTTTTGGGGATAATACCAAAGCCGCCGTGATCAGACTAGGCTTTATGGAAATGAAATCGTTCATCTACCAGTTCTTCGGAGATCGGGGTGAGTTTTTACATGGTGTTATTGTTCCCGTTTGATATGTCCAGAATGAAAATTCCTTGATCTGTGTTGATTTTAACATCAAGATAAACACTGCTTCAGATTCACTTTTGTCTTGTGGACGGTCGTTTCAAGGTGTTCAGTAACTGTTTTGTTTATTATATGTAGCTCATCTTCAAGTTGCTTATAATTTGTGATCCGTTCATCAAGAGTCGATGGTTATCGTCGCATCGCAAACATTTTGTCTTCTGTTATCTGTAATCAGAATGGACCTAATTTGGAGCGGTACAGTACAAACAGCAGCGTATGGCCGATAGCAGATAACTACAGGAACGGTTAATTATTCTAAATACACGCAGTCCGATAGTCGTTGCACTTTGTGGTCTAGAATATTCGATCATCTAGTAAGCATATCTCAATAACTGGACACAATCTTAGCATTCGTTCAGTTCAGTGCAGTCCTTTCAACCCATAGCCTCACTTCTCTGCTCTGGCTTTTCTTTCTGTCCTGCATCGTCACTGGATTGAAAGCGAAATAATCTAAAACATACGAAGCTAGAAAGAAAGATCGAATTGAAAATCACATTCGAATGTAAGTACACCTCTGACTGCAGCACTTAGCCGTGCCGCATAATGTCTCCAGTCATCGGCAAGGTGAATCTCATGGATCCCTTTCCGGAAGCATAGCAGACCCCAGACGGCCAGATCCACTGTTGTGTTTTAGTACCATATTAGAAGTGCCATAAACTGGTTGCATCGACCCATCATGCATCCCTTACGCGCCCCGGAGAATTATACGAGCATTCGCAATTAGTGTCCACAACCATTTTGACTTGTTCGAAATCAGTTTTTGTTTCAAAGACTAAATTCCGGTTCCCAACCCAATGTTCGAGAAATTCTGCGAAGATGTTCTAGCATCTGCGGGTTTCGGATGTCTGCTGCCCGTAACGACCACCTTTCCGTGTTGGAGAATTGGGCAAACTGTCAGTGTTCTCTGAGCCCTTGGTGGATATATATATATATATATATATATATATATATATATATATATATAAACCGATTATCCCATCACACTCAAGCTATACTGCATAGATTATAGTTACGATACACCAACAGTCTTTGTTTCGACTGTCGACATGTAAGTCAGTGAAACACATGTCCCCGTTGTGAGTACATACGGTCGATCAGCTCTAATACTTCGAATTTCTACCCTTCTCATCTAGATCCACAGGAAGGTACGTTTTTGGAAAGTTGCGGTGTTGCAGATCTGATCACTACCTGCTACGGAGGTCGGAACAAGCGCATGGGTATCGCACTAGCCACCAGCAATAAATCGTTACAAGAACTGGAAAAGGAACAGCTTGACGGACAAAGCGCCCAAGGTCCCCTCACGGCTAGTGAAGTCTACGTAATGCTTGAACGATTGAAACTACTAGACCGATATCCGTTATTCACGGCAGTGCATCGAATTTGCACGCGCGAATTGCCTGCCACTGGGTTCGTCAAGTGTCTCGAAGACCATCCGTCCCACATGTGATTTGGACAGTCTCTTGTACATACCTTGTATGTATATGTGTATGTGCTCTCGTGTTCAGGTTCATCCTTGTTCATAGCATACCCCTCTCTTATCTCGATACCTCGGGTCCCTTTGGACGACAAAAAAGCCAACGAAAGTTCTCTTTTTTAGCTAGCTGTCAGTTTTGAATTTCTAAGCTACAACTCATCTTAGTTGGTTGATATTTTCACAGGTTCCAGTGATGTAATACCATTCGTTCCTCTTCTCCCATCATCTGATCTTTTATCCTCCTGCGTGTTCTAGTAGTCTGCGATGGTGTCACATCTCTTGTGCGCATTCCCATTGACGAGGTCACGTACAGTTTCCCGGGTCTTTCTTCTGTACATCCATTCCGCCTATCGTTTCAGGTATGGCGTCCACGTTTGTCCGTTCCACGTGGCAACGCCTGTCTGTCTGTTTTGTGCGCATGCATGCGCACGTTCTGTCTCACGTCGTACCTCTTCCAGAAAGCAGTTTTTCCTCCTGGCAAGCCTGGCGTCTCATGATTCGATGAAATCCGCGTACTGCCTTTTGTTCATTATTGAACCTATTTCGACCATTATTTTGTCATTTTTCCTCCGAAACTGTTCGAGGCATTGTTTGAGCTTTTCTTCATCGAGTCTGATTTTGACGCTCATGCATTCTGTCAGTCTTGTCGGCTTGTATCGCGCGCATTCCCACACTTCATCCCTGTTTGATAATAATACGTCTTAGATACAACGGTTTATGTTCTTGCATTGTCGCGCAACTGTGCTCAGTCGGGGTTTGTTCAGATCCGTCTCATTAACTCGAGTGAGATGACTGTCTTCGAATCATCTCGGTGCAAAATAGATCATTTATACAAGATGCGGTGACCATAACCAAATCCTTGCATGCAAACTTATTGGCTCAATTGTTATTTAGATAATGGAACATTTCCCGAACTAAAATCAATTGCTTTTTACGGCCGCCCTTTTAGCTGGCTTGTCTTCTTTTTGATTGGATTGCCTGATCCGGTTCATACAACTGGCGATCACTGAATGGTCCTTCACGAGCTTCGCCGGCTGCAATCTTGTCCTGAATTCTCGACAAGCGATGACGCACTGTCTACTTGCCAAATCGATCTGCTTCGCTTAGTCCAACCTTGTCCTTGATTCTGGGCCGGCGGGGACGCGCTGTCTGACCATCGGACTGGGGCGTTTATACAGAGCCCTCTAAAATGAATACTCCAATATAGTGTCTGCACATTCATGCATTGATGTGCTCTATTCGCGCGGCTGTAAACTGTGGAGTACTCAAGTATTGGGATAATTTGGCAGATGAGTACCAAGTACGAATGCCTGATAAGTGTCATCAATCGCGAAACCGGTTGTGTGCTTCCGGGGAGATTTCGTCTCTCCACCCAGATACAATACCATACTACTCATTGAAAATCCATACTCGAGTCTGTATGCCTTTGTTCGGAAGGTTAGCTGTGTTACCCGACGAAATAACTGGAAAAATCACCGCTTGATTCTGCAAATAGCCTCCTCGTTCATACACGCTCCAAACGATTCAAATGAGACTACATGGTTGTTGATTCTCTATTAAACTACCGATGGTCTCTAACGGTCGTCTTTGTCCTTCGACGACCCACACTCATTAAATGTTTTACAATTGCCACCTTGTGATGACGAAGTGAACTTTCGAGAGTCAGCCCGGATAGCCTACGGGTAATGTGTGTGACTCATACATCCCGGGTTGAATTCCCAGTGTGATGTCCAATCGAGGACAGATATTGCTTTTAATACCAGTCACGAGTAACTGGAAGTTTCTACTGTTTACAATGATTCTAACGCGATTCGTACCAATGTCTGAACATTTACGGATTCGATAACAGTATTTTATGGACCACGGACAACCCCGGGTGTCCTTGATTAAGAACCGTACATTTCTAACATGACCGGATTAGCTGCCTGTGGACAATCGCATGCCTGTAGGTTTGAATCGCACTGAGGAATTCCGTAACCATACAAACTCACGATTCGGACAGGAAGAAGGGAAATCGAGGATTGTCACACCGATGTTCACGCGAAGTTCATCTGTGACTTTCTATGCCGAATCAGCAGGTATTGAACACGGTACTGTAGCGGTGACCAACTTCGTTCATACTTTTACCGCGTTTATTGTTTAACTGAGCGCTGACTGCCAAGCGCGGTTGCCATTTGACCGTTGCTCTTGCGCACGCTCCCAAATACACGCTAACCACTATCTCTCCCAATCGCCTTCTCGTTCTCACGGGTCATGAAGAATATTGCTTTGGTTAACATATTCGTACAATGCTGAGCATTAGAGTAACGTGCAGGTGGTCCACGCAGTACAAAGGACCGAAGCACGCGTTTACTAAGGAAACCGCGAAGTGAGGTCTAACCAACCTTACAGTACGATACAGCTTCGTGGTTACGTACACTTGGGAGTCCCAGTCTATCAGAATTGCCATGAACAGCTATAACGATAACCCGCTGCGATTTATCGACTTGTGGTTTACCAAGTATTTTCTCTCCCGTAACATTTGTGCAACTCAATTTTGCAATGTAATTGACATACAGCTCCGCAGCCTTGACCATTTTGTTATTTCGATTTGTGCAGTTCTGGGCTAGAGCGATTCGCATACGTTCTCAGTTCAAGCATCGCGAGTAGTACCATTGGCGTCGTGTCATGGAGCTGCCTAGTGCTAAACCTTCATGCCGGTACATCCGAAAATGAGGATGGGATTGAACGATTCTGGCTTTGGTGCAGCACACTCAAGGCCGTGACGAGGGAGTATCAGGTCGCGTCCTCCCTGGCCGCCGTCCATTGTACTCGTTGATGAAGAACCTAGCTTTCCCGAGAACTAGTTTCAATCCCATTCAAAGATTTGATTAACCGGGTCCTAAGCCACGTTGTTTAGGCCAACACGCAGGAAACTGCGTGCTAAATTTCGTTCGCTGGTCCGTGATCCTAGTAAGAGGATTCGTGAATTTATCTTTATGCTACAGACCTACGTTGCGACGTGCAAATTTGACGATGAGTTTGAGATCAGACTGTGGGATCGATTAACTGCTGATCGTGTGAATCATCCGGAGCTGCGGAAGAAGCTGTTATTGAAGCCAGAGTAGGCGTTCTCAGGTCCGGTCAATGTGTGAGCAGTCCGATAACATTTCCGGAGAGACAGCCATACATTCTGTGACGCCTTTCCAGCGCGTTCATTGCCACTTGTTCACATACAAAATCTCGGTCAAAATCAGCCAACATGGCTACCCCTGTACATAAATCAGCACAGCCAAATGGCTTTTTTTCGTGTGGCGGATTCCGTTTCCGTTCCATCTGACGCTTCCGTAATGCAGTGTGCCACTCCTGTGGGAAGATCGGCCGTATCCTCAAGGTGTGTCGTCAGTCCCGATGCGATTTGGCGTAAATTATTGTTGATAGTTCCAACACGTGGAGGTCAACAGGTGACATGGCACAGGGGAATAAAAAATGTATATCAAACTTGAAACAAGTAGGTGCCTGACGTCTTCGTGGTTGGGGTCCAAAAGATCCATGTACCAGTTGGCTGGAGACGCTGAAGGGTATGGCAGCGAACCGTGAGCAGAGGCGATCATGTTGTCACTGTGTCGAATCTGAGTGATTGATCGATGTGTGTTTGTACAGTTAGACTGTGCATTCCGTGTATTGGCTGCTAGGGCATTCTTTTCATCTACCACCCTTGTAGACCCATCTACGTTGTATGTTCATTCTTTCTATTGCTGCATGCAGCATGGTGAGAAAGGCAGTGATCAGTGGGTCTCGCCCTACTGTTTAACACTGTACAATATTGATGGTCATCCCTGAAGCGTCCGAAGTGAAGATTGGAGCGGTCCTGGAACAGAACGGATGTCCGATAATCTGCATCTTGTGCTGCAGAGAAGGATTATTCCCAGACGCAGAAACAAACTTTAATCGTTCTGTGAGCAGTAGGTCGACTGCACAAGTACGTTTTGGATCTGAAGTTTGCGAATGTCTTGGGCCACCAAGCCCTTCAGTTACTATTTAACCCAGACAGGTCTATTGCCAAGTTGCTGACTGCTGTGACCAACGATGAACCATGGCCTTGGCTGCGTATAATTTCGATGATCTGCATCGACCCAGAAAGACTGACTGAGCTCGTCAACTGGTCTTATGATCGAAATCTAAGGACGAACCCCCCCCCCCCTCCTAAATGTGCTGTGATATTCTGTTCTGTCGCTATAAAACCCATCAATACTTCAACCTGGTAGTATCCAACCCAGACATAGTCATCAATGAAGAACCACTACAAAAAGTTTCGCCCGTAGAGCGCCTCCGCGCAACCATCAGCCATGACCTTACCTGGACAGATCACGTCACGGCTGTCTTCTCCAAAGTTGGACGGGTAATTTTCTACCCCGTTCGATCTAATAAGGCGTTTTGTATTTTCTTGTATCATTCCGCACTGACTCTATGCTTCCCACATTGTATTTCTTGGACTGCTAGCGAAAGATCTTAGAATTCTCGTCAGGTCTGTTAAACATTTGTCTTCACATAGTGGGATGACTTACGACCAGCTTACCCACTGTATCGCAACCAACATCACAAGGCATGTCTGACTTTCTCTCCCGAAATCCTCGAAGACAGCTTACACCCTCTTCATCTCGATATTAGCACTCGCACACCAACATTTGCCACTCGATCGCAACACAAATATCTGTTTGCTCGCACCAGAGCATACAGATCCGTCTGCAGTTCCTTAACTCGCCCGTTTCCTCACCAACGCAAATACCATCACCACCCATTTTCGTACCTCGCTCTGTTAAACGCGTTCTTCCTTTATTGCTGACTTTTGCAGTGCAATTGTTATGTAGCAGCTGAATATTCACCCTACGGTTCACAAAGCATGTACTTGACTGAAAAAGGTGATCTCACGAGTAGGTATCTTGTCAAAGTACTCGCGCCTCGTGGCGGATGAACAGTGCAATTTAATTTCCCGGCCCCCACTGTGTCGACGGAAGAATTGAGAAAGCACACAAAACGCTGCTACTCATCAGTGATTTCGACGACCAAGGAGTGGGAGCAACCGGAGATGAAATGAGAGTATCCATAATTCATTATGCTGCAAGAGGAATTCAGCATACAACCGTACGCAATCCTTTGTCGTGGCCACTGACTTTTCATACCACCTCCATTACGTAAGTAGGTTTTGGATGGATTGCACAAAAGACATTCTGGTGTGAAAAAGATGAAATTATTGTCGGAACCGATATGTTGGGGGCTGAAATTGGACGCAGACACATACGACAGCAAAGAACCGCAACGCGTGTCTGCACAAGGCCAGGTCGAGGTCACAATACGGGAACCTTTGGCTCGGAAGTTACTTCACGTGACAGAGGGTTCATGCTGATTTCTGGGGCCCATTCTTGAACGGATACCACACCTAAGTGCTGATAGACTCATACTTCAAATTGCCGGCGTTCCTGGCGAGCACACAAACCACTTAGTTTGTGAATCATGTGTTACGAAAATACTTCAACCGGGAATATATTCTACAAGTACTGATCACCGATAACGTATCGCAGTTCTGTGCAGCAGAGTTCAGTAGTTGGCTCGAAAAAAACGGATTTCGTTATCTGCGTACGGCACCACACTATTCGAGCTATAATAGTATAGCAGAGAACTAGGTACGCTCCGTGAAAAGAACATTAGCATCAGTCAACCCGAGAATGTTGTCCGAAAAGAAGGCGTTCCTCGACAATTTGCTGCTACAATACCGGAATACGGTGTACGCGACCGTAAAGGAGAGTCCGGACGTTCTATTTCGGTGATATAACGTACTTCCGTGGCAGCTAGCGGAATGATCACGAGAAAGCTTTGTCAGTCTATGTTGAGATTACAGGTCTGGAAGATGCACCAGCGCGCCCTTTAGATGGCTGCACTACGCGTTGGTCCGTCTTTAAAATTACTTTTTAGGAACTACTCATTCCATTCAATCCATCATGGTTTAGCTGTATCATTTCGCCCTAGATTCTCTCGTTTCTGTCAAGCAGTCATCAGCAACATTTACACAGCACCACAATGCTCACAAACCTCGGTTAACATTTTCGATGATTCATTTGTTCCTTTCACTGTGCCTGTGCTTGATGAGAATCTTCACATAATAGTGGGAGACTTTAACCATGCATCAACACTTCACATTTCATATTTCAGTCTTCTCAGTATCTGCCGACTCCTGGTGACTCCCAGTCAGACCACATCCTGACCAACCATTTAGAACATTCCTCCGTCAGGCTAAGTGCACACATTAGCACCAGTAATCATCGCACACCATATCTTAGGCCCAAAATATACTCTTACCATGGTCATTTATCGCACACACATTCCAGATACGCTTGAAACAAAGAATCATTTCCACAAAGAGTATAACACTCCTCAACCGTTCATTGTCTGTTGGTAAACCGTGATAAAAAGGCTGTTCTCTTCCGTATTTTTCCGTGAATTTTACAACGGAAGTGATCAGGCGGATTTTCAATACTTGTTGTCCGATGGAAACTGTTTATCTCCAATCTGGAAGAGTAGTTCTCCACATCCTTGAAGCAGCTACACAGGAGGAACGAATAAGCCTACAAGATGCAAAATAAACTTGAGGTCCGTAGACTGTCACTTTTGGTAAAATGTGAGATTACACGACTTTATGATGATTTCTCTCTCGACACGTCCTAAACTCACAAAATACCAAACACAGGTTGGGTGGAATCAAGCTTCTCTGCGGTCAGACAGGGAAATGCCCGAAGGTGAATGTAGATGTAAACCGTATCAATGTGCAATTTTTTCGACAAGCAGACGACCCCTTCCCATCTTTCCTTTACCTATCTCGTCTGAATTTCAAGAGATATCAACCACAGATGTCCTCAAGTTACTCACATCATCAAAGGCAACCAGATCAACTGATCCAAATGGTGTTCCAACGGAGCTGCTTGAATATGGGGCCTGTTCTCTATATGGTCTGATAACTTCGGTAATTGACAATTCACTGGAATCACATTCCATCCCCAATTTTCGGAGTCCTGTTACAATTATTCCTATACCAAAACAATCCCATAACCAAACGGAATCCAAAAAGTATGGACCAATAGCTCTATCTTCGTTAACAATGAAGTTTACAGAACGCGCTGTGCTGCGTCATCTTCAAACCACTATGAGAAGCCTTACCGATGAGTTACAATTTGCGTACAAATCCAAACGCTCTACAGTTCATGCAGTAGAGTCCATTGTTCACCATATTGCCAAATCCCTGAATGATTCCAGCACGCCAGTTAGATGTGCTTTTCTTGACTAAACGTCGAACTTTGAGAATGTATCACACTCGCTTCTTCTCAGAAAACCAGAATGTTTTGGCTGCCCCACATATTTACAAAATTGGTTGGAAGATTATTTTCCTGGAAGAACACAATTCACCAAAGTAGGCAGAAAAATCTCCGAACATCTCTAAACTAGTGCCGATGTACTTCAAGGTGTTGTTATTTCTCCGTATTTGTTTTCAACATTCATTAGTGATTTGCCTGTCTGCCATCCAGCCCGCATCTTTAAATATGCTGATGACGTTGTTTTGGCAAGGTCTGTTTCAAGCAGATGAGACTTCGATGAATTCACTGTAAATCTCTCATATATTCCGAACTTTTCCATTCAATTTGGTCTTCTGTTGAACAGCAATAAGTGTCAAGGGAGTCTTTTTTCAACGACTCGTTCCCGATTCACTGAAGACACTTCCACTGTTAATTCTATTCCTCTCGCAGTTATTATTCACGTGAAATACCTTGGTGTTACACTGCAGTACAATCTGTATTGGTTTTTGCACATTGAAATTACGGTTGGAAAACGGCGTCGTTTGTCCTATCAGAATAGAAAACAAAGGCAGTTTAGTGCTCTACAGTCTGTTATTTCCACTTTTGTAAAGCGAGTTATTTTAACTATCATTCTTTATTGTTCCTTTGACATTTTCCCAGGATTACTAAAAAAAGGACTTCGCCATTCTTCGCAGAGGACTACATATCATTATGGTTTGTGATATCGTGAGCTTCAGTTCAAGTAGGTAATTTGTAGTCGGAAAAACGCTCAGAAAATGACCGAATCTTCCTTCGGAGTCTGGGAATAACCCTTCTCTGCAGTACTCAGAAGACGTGAGATGCAGATGATTGGACATCCACCTTGTTCCAGAACTGCTCCTATCCCCACTTCACACGCGTCTGTGATCAGCATGGTCTACTTAGATGGTAAAAATGGCGCTAGTATCGGTCGATGATGATGATATTTTGAATAAGACCCGTTAGTGCCTTTCCACAAGGCTGGTCCCACTGCCACAGAATCGGAGGACTGAGGCAGAAACAATGGTTGGGCTCTTGTTGCAAAGTTCGGAATGAACCTGGAGTAGTATTGCAAGCATCCAAGAATGGATCATCAGTGAGTCGATGCCAATCAGGGGTTTGAAACGATTACCAGTGAAACCGAGAAAATCTAATTCGGTAAGGCCGAACTTGCATTCGGGGGCTTTGATCGATATATTTCTTTCCACAAAACTCTCCAGCAACTTTTGCAATTGGTGGTTATGCTCTTCCTTTGTGGATTTGAAAATGAGCACATCATCTTGATATGACTTGATCCCATCAATATCACGGATCACCTCGTCTATTGCAACCTGAAATATCCCGGATGACGCGTGTAGACCAAACGGCAAGAAATTCTATTGGAACATGCCCCATGGAGTATTAATATTCTCTAGTGTTTTGGACTCATGTGCAGCGGAATCTGTAGGTAGACATAATCCAGATCAATTCTTGAGAAAAACTCGCTACCGAACATGCATTTCATGAATTCTCAAGTTCCACTATAATTGCTACGCTTTTCCGTGAATGGGGATTCAAGGTCAATCGGTAATCATCACAAATCCGGAGTGTCTGTCCGTGGTTCCTCATTGCCATCACAATCGGGGTCGCCCAAGTGGATGAAATCACTCGCGCAATGACACCGTCTTGCTCCATTTTGGTGAGCACCTTCAGAACTCCCTCTCTCTGACCGTACAACAACACTCGGCATTTCAGGAATACTGGATCATCATCCAATTCCAACTTCGCTGGCTCAACCGCCATACCACCTTTGTTGTTCGAGCATTGTGCGATCAAATGCTGAGGAACAAGCTAATTCACCGGATTGTCGCACGTCGTTTTCAGTGTTGCTGATTGCTCCAAGGCACGTGAGGACTTCAAACCCACAATCGATGGACTGTCTATGGAAATCAGGAATCATACTGGGGTATAGTCTGTAGGTACCTGTACATTTCCGACTTTTTCCATGATTTTCAACGTCCCTTGGTGCGACACTCCTTTGTTGTACCGACGTTTTAATGTAAAACACACACAACTTTTGGTCGGCACCACCGCGCAATACAAAAAAGGCTGCAAATAAATCCTTCATTCTGGCACGGTCTCATCTTCTGGTTTGGAGTGTCTTGGAATCATATCGGTCGGAACTAACTGAGTGAAACAAACATTTTAGAAGCTTCAACGGCGTCTCTTGGCACTTCGCTCAATACCATCCTGTTCTGTTCAATGGATGGCTGTCAGACCGAACTGAACTGAAGACATTGGCGGATATTGACTCTTCGGCACTCATCTCCTGATCACAAGAACATTGAACAACTGTGAGTTTGAGTCACACCTTTTGTTTCATTTTAATTCCTAATGTACATACCATTTTGGCCTTTTTATCACCGCACGCTCCTCCGCCCATCTTAGTTTGCTAGTGTCGTCTTAGATATTGTTGACAATAATTTAGTGTACCACATAGACAGAGTAGTACGCTACAAAATTGGTGAGCCCAGGTTGTTTTCTTCCATCCTTTGACCCCAGCTTGATTCTTTTGGTCCAAGTTCCACACCATTCACCATGTCTGACAGCGAATCTATTGACATCCACGCGGTTGCTCTGAAACTGCCAGTTTTTGCCCCGATCAACGCTCGAGTATGGTTTCGACAAATAGAAGCCGTATTTGCAACTCGACGTATAACCAGCGAGCGCGTGAAATACTCTCACGTTGTCCAAGCGCTTCCCTTTGACATCGCTGTTGACGTGGAAGATCTCCTCGACAAAATACAGCACGTTTTCCCGTGAACTCCTGGCCATTTACTTGTCCATCCGACATTTCCGTCATCTTTTGGAAGGACGACAATTTCGTGTGCACACTGACCACAAACCCCTGACACACGCTCTTCATGCCAAGCCTGACCGACATTCGCCCAGAGATATCCGCTATTTGGATTATATTTCTCAGTTCACAACAGACATCCGCTACGTGCGTGGAGTTGATGATGTTGTGGCTGATGCTTTATCCAGACCTGACATCAACACGGTGCAGACAAAATTCGATCTTACGGAACTGGCAAAACCTTCAGCGTGATGATCCATCTTTGCTCGAACTGTGCACATCCTCCACACTGCAGCTCAAGGATTCTCCTCTACTTTTAGCCGATGGCACAGTCCTATGTGTTGTAGTTCGCAGGTGTCTTGTTTTTCTCCTTCTCGGAGATTTTATCAATGGAAAATCTATTGTGCCATAAGACAACACGAGCCAGGTATTGCTTTCGGTGTCTTCGTAGATAAGTGTAACGGCCAAATAGATTACTCAAAAGGAAACGGATTTTTTAAAACTGGTACAATTTATGAGTGACAAGTTCACGTTGATTACCTTTGTTTGCTACGTCCTGTGGTGAAACAGAAGAAATTTAGGATCAGGTGGCAAAGAGAGCGTGATCACTCCTTGAAACAGGAGCTTTTAATTGTAAGTGGTGAAGTTCAGGATGGTTCGGAATAATTCTGTCTAAAACTGTATTTCCCGTAGTTGGTATAAGGCGCGACTTATTTTGATCAAAAGAAAGTGAGATGTACGTTGAAGTATGATTGAAATCTCCGTCAAAAATGCATAGATCGTCTGACAAAAGTATAATCAGAACTATTATGTTGATGTCTCTCTGGGAACAAAATGGAGCTGTGCATGAACTGCTAGTTACAGTACTTACAAAAATCGACAATCTAGGATGATAGCTAACAATCAAGCAGTCGATACAATTACACGGTAAAGTGAGGACAACTTCGCACTTGGATCACCACAGCGGTGACTCTATTTCATGCCGTTAAGGAAATCCGGAGTTGGTGGCAGAAATCGATTAACTTTAATATTTTGCTGAAAACAATCCGTCTGAAGTTCATTAGTATCTTCAACTTCCATTACCCTCGGACACAGTTGCTAAAAAGTGAATCGTTTTGAAAGCGGCCGATTGAAACCGAGTCATCAGTGCGTGTGTACATTGTACGAACTGAAGAGCTCTGTTACCCTGACACTGTGTATTGTTAGTTTTAGGCCTAGATTACACGGTTTAACATGCGATTGACCTGTTGGAATGACTGTTTGTGTACTAATTTGAAAAAAGTAAAACGGTTTTAGGTGTTTTTCGTGACAATGCTTGTCTGAACATGCGCCACACTCTGGTCAACTTGCATCATCCTAGTTGTGCGTATTTAACTGACCTACTCCATCAAGGGGATGGGGGAGTTGGTACTGAATTAAACACGTTATGTCTCATAACAATCAACTCGACTCCGTTGACACGCACCGAAGATAAGAATGTATCACATGAACACTACGCTGTCAACAACAACATTCATCTGTATTTGCGTAGAAAGTAGCCGTTTGTTAAACGAAAGCCATCTTTGCAGTCGATTCATCTGACTGACTTTTCCATCATGGGTTTAGCAAGATCACCGCGGCTGAATTTGCATTTTCTGTTTGGCTGACCATCTTCTGGACCCCATCTTTCACTCACAAACCTCAGGTTACCCGACCAATCTGCACTCGGAAGCACCAGACTGGAGTTTCGCTTCTGTTAGAGCTCGTCAGTGGTGCATATCCCCCGCCCCACCCAGGGTTTGAAACCGGGACGTTTCACCTCGAAATCGTCTGTTACCACCGCAACCCCCCGTTCGGGCTGATCTGAATAACCAAGTTAAGATTGTTCACACGTCGTCCTCTACGACGTTTGTTCATTTTCTTAATTTCCTCTCTGCAGATCGTAATAATCACTAATAATTTGCATCCTTCGAAGCGTTAATAACGGGATCTTTTTCGGACTTTAGTATTTTTGTTAGTGAAAGTAAAAGTCAAAATGCCTGATCCGTTTGTATTTGTATAAATACATCCTTATTTTGTCCAGGTACATCCAAAGAAAGCAAACTATCGGAGTTGACGGGTGACTTGGTAAGTTTGCTTTCTGTTTCTACTCACGTGAGCGCTAAAATGCCAAATTTGAGTGCTGATTGTGTAACGTTGAAATAATCTGACCGATTTGTTTCGCAAGACGCAGGTCAACATTTTCACCGGAACCAGCTCGAGACAATGCATGAGTGCGTTAGATGGGAATGAAGTCACGGCAATCATTTTTTTTAACTAAACTCTGGACTTAGCTTGAGAAATACCGATAGTTACCTTCGCCCAAAGAGTCATATATGGTCATCATCTCATTTTCGTTAAAGGAAACTGTGATGATTCAGCAGGTTTTACACCGGACATGGAATGGTATGGCTTTACAGCCACATACACTGAAGAACACCAGCTAATCAGAACCGCGGTGAACAGGTATAACTATATCCCACCGTGAGTTATTAACTTATGATCTACTAATTATTTCCTTTAAAGCTACATATTTATGCAGATCAATTCTGTCGTAAAATTACCGTACATTTTCTTTGCCTTCTCTCTATTTCGGTTTCAGTAGTCCTGGGTGGGAGCGATTTCAACAGCTACTCTGAGTGCAAGTATCGTGAATTTCACCTCATAAAAAGCGATACCTCTTAGTCAAAGAAGTGAACTTATCAGGTCTATCATGAGACTTTTGCAAATTTGGTGAGGCTGAAAACAAACGGGTTTCACAAGGATCATCATCAGTGGAAAGCTGATACTTCTTGGTTGGGTGGAGGTATTCGGTTGGTTTGAGCCTCGTACGCAGTTTAAAATCCGCGACCATAGTTGGATTGACTTCAGTGATAGAGAGATACCACCGTTGTTGCCCAACGTGTTCCTCGCCTGGCGTACCGCGACCTTACGTAGTTCCATTATTCGAGTTTCAGGATGGTGATTAGACCACATAGTTGTGAGTAAGTTCTATTTTCACTTCATTCTTATAAAAGCGTTGAGCTGTCTACTATTGAGCTCCAGTCCGACTGTTCCCAGGTGAAAACAATCCAGAAAATCAGAATATCGAGACTGTTGGTCGAATTTAACTTTCCATTCGATCTGAAGGACAATGTGGCGAGATGTGCTAAGCCTTGATGTTGGAAGGGCTGGATTGACTAAATGGGATGTAGCCCGCTACGGGATTGTCGCCGCGTTTTTGTGTGGCTCGTGAGTAACAAACTCCGAGTCATAAGTCTGAGAACAAGCTCATTTTACCACCGAAGGAGAATCATCCACTTATCACCTAATACATAAATCTCAAATTGTGGGCATATCGAGGAAAACATACATCTCAATCGAATAAGTTCAAGTCACCTGTCAAAAGGGGAGCAAGCGCACAGGGGCTAGATCAAGAGTGAGTTCACAATGAACAAGTTGGACAGACAATTTTATGAGGCGGGTGTAAAGGGATGACCAGTCACAATTCGTGAGCAGTGAGGGGAGTGAAGCGAGGTAGGTCCAGACAAATGAACAGCACAAAAAGTCAATTAAACAAACTGCGAGACAGGAATGAAGCGTAAGAACAAGTTGGTAAACAATGACACGAATACAGTTCGTACGGAGGTCGGCGGATCGGTGAACGGGGAAACAGCCAGAGTAAAAGGTTGATACATTATTTGGACCCTGAACTCGGGGAAAAACAGCACACCGAGGTATGTTGATAACTGCGTACATTAGAAAGACATGGAAACTTCAGTGCGAGAGAGAGAGACACGGTGTGAGTGGATAGGAACTAACGCGTGAGGGAGCGTAGATGGTAACAGCATTGGTGTGTACGAATGAACGTGGGTTCAGAGATGAGCCCGAGCACAAACATGAGTAAAGGACGGATGAAAATGATAAAGACTATCGAAAATACAATGATAAAAAAGGTATCACCCCGGGGAATCGCCAGAAAAATTGGCACATGTGATCGGGGAAGAGTGTGATAAAACAGTCAACGTAGAAAGTAGAGGTCAAAGCACCCTGGGAACAATGGAAATAGTATGTGTAATGTTGAATAAAACTGTCTATGAAATCATAGCGCGAGAGCTTCGTGTCTCACTTCCCAAAATTTATTCTTCCCCTTTCCGATCGCATGTTGATCTTCACTTTGCCCGTCTCTTTCTACTCTGAAATTACTCTTATCAGCCTTCTTCATCCGCCACTTGTCCATAAGCGCACTTCTGGGTTGGTTTCTCACTCTAGAGACCCACGACCTTTACATTTTGTTCACATAATTAGTTTACATGCTCTGTGTTGACGTCGTCCTCTGTGCGTCATTCATGTTCTATCCTGTGTATACCCACGCCTTACTTGGGAACTCACCTGGTTTTTCACACGAAACCCCCTGTCGAAATTCTCTTCCGTACTATACGAGTGACCTTTGGCCTTCACGACGATATCACGCCCCGTCAGCGTGCTTGTTTAGGTCAGGAGTGAGTGCAATCCTCTATGTCATTGTCTGAACTCGCTACCCGTCCGTCTGTCGTACTAGTGTCCCAGGTTCCTTCTCTGATTGGTTATTTTCTGTAGTATAAAAACCGATTTTCACATCCCACCGATGACTCAGTCCCGTATCTTTTGGAGTGTTCCTTTGTGTCCATCTGAACTACTGATCTCCATTTACTTTTCCCCGTAGTTGAATGGCCCCACGAAATTGAGATATGTTGTTTGCATTTGAATTGATCTTTCCCTGAAATACACGTAGATTATCGACTCCCTTATAGGACTTTGAGTTTCAGGTTCGTGTACTACAAGTCACTCAATCACTGTTCATCAAATCAGTCGTAGTAGGATTGTTGAAGATAGAAAATTCTTGTGTTTAAAATAGGGTGCCGTCGAAACCAGTAATATGACGAGCTGAATTTTCTTGTCCAATCTCTACCACCCATTTCATCCAACAAATCTAACCTCTGCGGAGTAGTATGCGATAGAGATAAATCCCGCGGTACACTGCTTTCTTGGTCGCAGTCTACGCGTAAGCGGATAAAGTAAAGGATGAGACTGTTTCTATATGTAGAAGTGCGTGAGTGAAGCATTCTGAATTTCGACCGGGTGGGCGAGAATGAGACAGCTTTAAGGAGTGCGGAATGAAGACAGTGATTTGTATCGGAAAGTAGCCGATTTGTCATAAGCTTCAAAATACTTGTTAATAAGAGAGTCATTGAGAATATCTCTATTAACGTTGATACAACGGGAGAGCAATTTCAGAGATTTGGTGATAAGACCAAAATCCTTCCCCTTTAAGCCGGGAAAGCCAAAGAGGGAAAAAGCAAGAGGTTATAAACTGAAGTATATGATTGTAAAGTACTCTAGGTTCTCGTAGTCTGAAAGATAGAAAATAAAGCTTTCTGACTTTTGGTGAATACTGTTAAATAGTGACTAGACCAGCAAAGGCTGTAAGTGAGAGTAACTCCTAGGTAACGGACGGGAGAAGCTTTGGGTAGATGTTGGTTATCACCGGAGAGATATGGGATGGTATTTAAAAAAAAGCTTGTTAGCGTGATGCACAATGAAGATTGAACAGAACGTCAACGCATTTAAAGACTCTAAATGAGAGTGGGAAGTAGATCAGTAGCAAAGTTCATTCAGACTGTTTAGAAGAAAATTCAACCTTTCATTTCCCTTATATAAATATCCAAGTACAGCATCACCGGCACATTTGCAGCCAATGACATTAAGTGAGATGAAGAGTTTAATAATATAATGAGAGAAAAGAAATGAGGACAGAAAGGCACCAGAGTTACGTTGAAAAGAAGACGAATGGTCACTACCACAGGAAGTAGACTGCGTGCGATTAGGAAAATAATCACGAAGGGTGTTCAGAGTGCGACCGTCAATCCCATTATCATGTAGAATATTCAGGAGAGTACCGCGATGAGCAGAACCAAATGCATTCGCATAATCAAGGAAAATTAGCCTGACAGTGCATCCACCGTGATCAGGAGTGGAAGCAATGTAATTGACAATGTAGCCAGCCGCATCAAGTGTTGACAGAGAGGGTTTGCAGGCAAATTGTGTCGGGTCAAGTTAGTGAACGTGGGGACGTATATCATGGGGGAGTGCATTCTCAAATACTTTCAGCAAAGCAGATGAGCAGGCTATTGGACGATATTTGTTGGATCCTTTTTTCGGGTACTGATGTCATGCGTACGGATCCCCAGTAATCGGGAATCAACCCAGAATCACTACAACGCTTAAATGGATCAGTCAAATTGCATGCATGTTTGAAAGAGCAGGCTTTTAATTACATTGGTGATAGAAAGTCGGGGTCACCCGACTTATACCACTTAACTTGTTGCAAAACTCTGAGAACTCAGCTAGGTGTAAGGGTGTTGGGTTCATGGGATCCGGTATATCGAGAGGTAAGTGAGGATGCATCAGAGTTAATGATGAACCGGTGATTCAAGTTTTCGATTGACCGGAACTATGTGGTCGAACAGTAGATTCTTCAAATCGTCTAACGGATTTGCAGCAGGAGCTCTCCGATATGCAAGGTTTTTCACCAACAAGTACAATGAACGGCCGCCAGGTGTCAAGAATAATACAGTCTGGTTCTCCTTCTTCACATCCTTTCGTATGCTACACCATAACTCAAAACGTTCAATCCAGTCTTCATTTTCAGATGCACTATTATGCAGGTTAAGCTGTTCAATACTGGATAGCTCCATGACGCGACGCCAATTGTAGTAATCTGAATGAACCGAACTGACAGGACGTAATGAAATAGCCCCCACACAGAACTACGCCAACGGAAGTAGTGAGAAAACCAAGGCCGTGAAGTAGCACGTTTATTGTATTGCAAAAACGGCTTATATATATATATGCTGAATTATAGAAGGTTATTGATAAACTCGAAGATGAGCAGTCAGAGGGAGCTTTTGTCGGACTTGTCCTTGGTAATCTTGATTGGTTGAGGCTGGTGCGCATACGTGGCTTCGAAGCCTTACGTTACCGTGTCACATGTTACAGCTGCTGAATCATCACACTAATCCGGCGTGTTAATCTGCTTGTAAATGAACTTCAAGATCAGCTTCATCGTGTTAACTGATTTGTTTATTTCCCCTTTCATCTTGCAATTTGTTCAACCATTCATTTTCGTCGTCCACACATTCGTCAGCTTTTTTGCTAATATTCTATAAAGTCACCTGATATGGTGTGCTTAAAAGCGCTCATTTGTTCAGTTTATCTCCACCTGGTGTCATACTCAACTTCTGTTTGTCTCTCATCAAGTTACGAATAAAGAGCATAAGTGTAAACAATTTAATGGTTGTTTTCGCGTAGTAATATAAGTGCGTACGATAGCGTACAGAAAATCCTCGTTTTTTCTGAGATTCGTGGAATTTGTGGTAACCATCCTAGGGATTGGTCACGTGATCTACTAAAATGCGCTAGCCTGCACCACGGGATATGCGTGTGTGTGTGTGTGTGTGTGTGTGTGAGAGAGAGAGAGAGAGAGAGAAAGCGAAAACAGAATTTTCGTGGGACCTTTTGTGGCCTTTCGGCACCATAGAATTTGCATGTACTTTTAAATATCTGGCCTACAATTTTCAGGTCTGATTAGCGCCTAGGTGATCGTTAAACAGGTTTGGGACGGTTGTGTTTGAAGTGCTATATTTCACTGCCGAAAGGAGTCCTAAATTTGCAAATCATATTGGTGATTTGGATGAATCTGTTCGGTCCTTAACTTTCTACTCGAGGAGCGACAACCGATATCAAGATTTTTAAAATTCGGGATCAATTTTCGTTGAACAATGAGGAACGGATGACAAGTTAGAGGAGAACGATGTGAGAGTAAATCGCTCTCAACATACGGTAATCCCCCCCCCATCAAGAAATACTGATCTGTATCGCTCGGATTGTTTCTTGCTGAGTGATATTGCATTTGGGAAGGGAGATGATCAAAAGGAAGTACTCACAAATGGCATCATTTAGTAAACGGAGTTTGCTAGAAATTTCCACTTATCTTTTTTCAGCCATTCTACAAAGATAACTTAATCAAGGTGGTTATTTATAACCTGGTTTTGGTGGAGTCAGAGTAGCAGCATCTAAACCTTGAATGATTTGCAGAAGAGATGAATGTCAGCCTAGAGCCTTCTAGTTTTATTTCGAAAATATGGATATACTAGCCTGTGAGATGGTGTGCTCTCTCTTAAATTGAGTTGCACCGTACTCGCATGCAGACTAGATGTTACAAGGAGAATAATAATTATGTGGCTCAAAGATAGCTCCGGAGGTGCGTTGTAATTCTCCAGCAATAACAGTGTAGGCACTGTTCCAGCGTCTCAGCCTTTACCGAAATATGCCCCTCACCATCGAAACGCTACGACTGTTCTCCCGATCAATTCTAACTCGTGTTCGGTTTTTGAAACATCTCAGATTGGCATTTTGCGATCACTATGGGTTTTGATTTTTCTTTGGATGCACAGCAGCATAACCCAGCGCTCTAGTGATTCTAACGAATACCGTATCCGTGGAAAAAGCCCATAACCCATTTTGTTCCGAAAATTGTTCTCAGGATATGTTTGTCGGTAGATGAAGGGGGAGGGGGGAATTCCAACAGAAGTGTTTTTCTTGTTTCTGGGGAGTTTATTGCATGCAAAGAGATTTCCTATAGATAAACTATTTTTGAAGTATCGGTGCCGAGGTCAGCTCAGAGTGTATCGGGAAAACGATGCACCATATGATATGTTATAGGTAAGTGTTTATTATCCGGGTAAAGCGCTGTGTTACCGAAAAATAAACACTTATCTTAAACTTTTCCTGCACTTCGAAAATGTTTCATGCAGAGAGTTTGTTGAAATCGGGAAGGTTGCAATCTGGGGTGAGGAGGACTACTGCATTCCAGCCAATAACTGGAAACAACAATCAGACTGTTTCTGATTCGCACTGAGCTCTAGTTGGTTGATATTAGAGGCAGATTCGACGGTTGATATCTTGTTCCCATTTCAACCAGTTGCCTTCCTTCGGAGAAAGTACCACAACAGCTGTGATTGCTTAATCGTCCTATGTTCGCTTGAAAGTACATTTCAAGCAACTGGGGACCGCTGGCACTACTTCTATCAGATTCTTTGAGAACAAAATAAAATGAGACATCTGCAACTACGCTGAGTAGAAATAGTACCATAGTCTAAACTAGTGTGCCTGGTCAGTCTATACTTTGACAATGTTCACCCCGTTAGACCTTACCGAAATCAACCAAAATCCAGCAACAATGCTCATTTGTACAACAGCAGTCCAATCAAACTGAGGACAGTGGTAAGCCGATTGTATGATGCAATCACATGGTTTGTATGCTTTCTTTCATTTTGTTCCGTTCAGTCTGTGCGACTTAATCGCGTCCATTACGGCTCCATTACTATCCGTATTTGTGTTTTGCTCTATCATCTACTTATTTATTCAGTAAATAGTATGCAAAGGCCACCACCACCACAGCAGTAGACTATACTCCCTACACATGCCTGTCAGAGAACAAATTACTTTCGGCCGGAGGCACTATCAGTGAAATAGCACTGAAGTGAACATGCACTCAAGGTGCTGCGAGACTCCAGTCCGCGATTGTTTGTCTCATGAGCGTCGAAGTGAAGTAAAGGCTGAAGGATATTGTGATAGTTCATGAATTTATGAATCCATATCCCACACAAAGTACCACAGAATCCGAACAGGAACAGGACACATAACATAACATAGTGTTTTATAAACTTAGCACAACTGAGTACAATACCATAGCATGTGAGTGCAACAGAAATTAAGTGAGTCAGAAGTATATTTACACAAGAATACTACATCCGTCAGACGTTGCATTCAGTTAACGATGATTGTGGTCTTTTGTAAGCATTTATCGTATTCTTTCGGATCCTCCGTCAGAGAATTCTTCAGATGTTTCGCCTGACTCGTACTGAAAGTCAATTTGTGAAATGGGAGCATAATTGGGTTAAACAAAAATAAAAATTTTCTCGGACTGACGTTCTGTGTTGAGTTGTACCTTATAAACGGGACTTAGATGGCCTGACAAACCACTGAAATCAAATATGGTCACAGTTAGTGCCAGAACTATGCTACTGATTAGCCGTTAGTCGTCCGTCTGCCAATGCTTACACCAGCAGAGGAGACACATTCAAAACTGGTTCCTAGACTGCGGAATTTCAGCATTTACGTTGGAACTCATGCCGGAGGTACTGCGACAAGCATTTCAGTAAGGCAGGAAGAACTTTTCAAGAACTGGATCTAGTACGACAAAGGAAAGGACTGAGGATTAATGGAATGTGCAGCTCTCATGTGGACACGTTAAATGTTCTCGGAAAATCCATAAGACGGAGGAAGGGGAAGTGCGGCAAACAAATGACGACAACAAAGTCCTTTCAACCAGTGACCAGTGGACTCGTGAGATAGGTGGACACCACTGTCAGAAAATAAACGTCGTGTGGAGGTCAGCCAGAGTGACCTTATTTGTGGATGAAGTTGCGCACAATACTTCACTCCAGTACATAAAGATAATATTTATCCAAAAGGACCATAGCAGTCCGTATGCCCAAGCAACCATTACTCGTATGGAAATGGCCAAGTAATCTAAATGCTGGATTGAGAATGACGTTTGTTTAGGCACATCTAATAATTCCTAGCTGTTCTGACAATGTTGACATTCGTCTTAGGCAGCCTGCATGTCAATTTTGGCATGTACGTCAGTTTACCTGCACCAGCCGAGGTCGTAGGTGACAAAGAATTTTCCGTCCCAGGATGGATAGGCTAAAACCGGAGATTAAGTAGTTACAGACTGTTGTGTTCGTAGTGAGTAGTGGGACACGTATTGTGGACACGGCACTTATTTGTAGCAGTGTAAACACAAACCCCTGCCGAAGCCGCCAAGAAAGCGGAGGGCTTGTAAATGAGTGCAAGTTATGAAAGAAATGTCAGTTAGCCAAGTGGCATTCATGTGCTAACGTATAATCGTGTCGCGTCAAGCAAGATTATTCGATACATGGTGGAATGGATCGGTCAGCAAACACAGCATAATCAAACACCAGTGTGAGAAGGCCCATATATGAGTGAGATGATCGATTTCCGTTCATCGTGCGTGACCGTTCAACCAGGACACAACACCGTCAATGGAATAAGATCCCTTTCTATTGACCCATTTCAGTTGAGAAAGAAGAACAGTGTGAGCGCAATTGATATTGATCATCAATTTTGCGTGTTCCCATGCTCATCCTGATTTATCTCCCACCAACCCCCTGGACCCGGCTCTTGGTCTTAATTATGCCGCACGTTTAAGCCCGAAAGACTGTGTTCTGTTGGTTTGTATGGGTACTATTGTCGACTGTAAACATATATAATGTGCGTTAGCAGTTGATTGAGAGCACGCAAAATGGACGGCCAATATCAGTTCTGCTCACTCTGTTCATCTTGCTCTACTGAAGTGGAAGAAGAATAAGGGATACGATATGGAATATTATGTGAACCTATAAATGATATCAATTTGCCAGTAATATCTCTAATCATGATATCAGTGGATCAAATGTTAGGATGCTAAAGGATGCTAAAGAAGACTTCGAAATGACGGACCTTGTACTGTCCGTTTCAACAATAAAAAGGGGTTGTCATTTGGAGCACACAGCAATTTTTTCACGCCGGATAAGAATGGTTACTTGAAACGGATATGTCAAGAAAAGAATGATTACCCTTCATGTAATTCCGGATGAAATTTGGTTGGAAAGTCATTCGACAAGTTCTACGTTCCTGGTAATATCTCCATATATGACCAAACTTACTTTGGACAAAACCCTTGGCATATCCGTTTGGACAAGGAATTAGAATAGAACCATCCAGAGTAAGCCCATTTTCAGAACGATTACAGCTCGGAAAAATGGGAAACGCTTGGGATTCCACAAGAAACAATAATTCCCGGGTAACTGCTTGGCATCGTGAAATTTTAAAGAGTTTTGACGAGTGTTACCGCATTGTATCTAACTGAAAAAATCAGGATCATTAGTTGGTACCTTCAGAGGGTTTATGGACTAAGAGTGTAGTTACCACAAGAAGCTGAAATGATAGGACGTAATGAAACTGCTCCCACCCAGAACTACGTGAACGAAAGCAACAAGAACACCAAAACTGTGAAATAGCACGTTAATTGTATTGTACAACTGGTTTGTATAAATATGTTATATTAGAGAATATAATTGGTAGACTCGAAGATGAGAAATCACATGGAGCGTTTGTGGGGCTTGTCCTTGGCGATCCTGATTGGTTGAGGTTGGTGAGCGTATGTGGCTACGAAGCTGTACGTGACCGTATCACGTGTGACGACTGCTGAATCACTACAACCTTCCTTCCTCAAGAGCTCCTCGTCAAATTGGCTCGCCTGTCGTACTGATCTTCGAACTGGAGCCGATGGATGTGGCTCGGCCGCTGCAGCAGTCGTTTCAAGAGGCGGAATAGATGTATCACAGTCATCAACACGGTCACCGTCTGGATCCTCCGTAGTCTCAGCTGTGTGATCGGTTACATCGTCCGTTACTACTTTGAAATGGATGTGGCTGTGGCGGCGCCGACTCACTGATGCTTCATCCGAGTCCGTAATCTCGACCATAGATTGAACAAGTTGTCTGGTGATGATTTCACGAGTTGATCGAAGCTCGTTGCCTCGGGAGTATGTGGTATCGCTTGAATCAAGACACATCAGCGATGACCATAGCCTTCTGAACTTAAAGAGAATGCCTGCACTCTCCTTGGTAGTTGTATGCACTACTTTTCTGTACTGCAACAAGAAATTCTCGAGGAACTCTTCCAAGTCGGGCAACGTTCTCAGGTTGGCTGATGTTATTGCAATTTTCCGCGGCACTGTTAGAACATGGGTGACATCGCGCCGTACGTAGACGGCGACATCTGATCCTATCAAGCCAACTTTTCAACTCTGCCGCACAGAAGTGTGATCCAGTATCCGTGATTAATACCTGTGGGATTCATTTTCGGCTGAAGGGTTTCCATAACACCTGGATTACGAAAGAGATGGTTGGTGAACACGTTAGGAACACTTCCGGCCATTTAGAGTAGAAATCGATTAGCACAGGGGCATAATACCGGCTCAAGAATGGACCACAGAAGTCCGCATGAACTCTGTGCCATGGATTGCAGCTTTCGGGCCATGTGTTCCAGTTGTCTGGCCTCGACTGAACTTTATGCAAACAAGCTTCACAGTTCTTATCCGTAATGCAAATATCCTCATCCAGTTCCGACCACAAGCACATCTGTCGAGCCAGCGACTTCATTTTATCCACACCTAAGTGGCCTTTGTGCAGTTCATCCAAAACCGACTTGCATTATGTAGGTGGAATGACAAGACGGTCACCTCGACAAAGGACGCCATGGGTTGCATAATGAATTCATCTCGCAATACGAAGAACTGAAGAAACTTGCGCTTCACATCGGGCTACAATCCCTTTCTCATTGCCCAAATCACAGACGAGTAGTATCATTTTGTCTGCTTGCTCAATTCTTCCCTCGACACAGACGCAGTCGGTGAAACGAGGTGGCATTGGTCCGCAGCTGCGAATCGTGAGTAGCGGGACAGGAAGTCCGCTTGCAGGATTGAATTGTCGGGTCAATGCAGAATGTCATAGATATAGAGTGCCAAAGCAATGCTCCATCGCTGAATCAATGCAGCCGTGGATTCGGCGGCGGACGTATCTGGGTTATACAGGAAATGAAGAGCTTGGTGGTCGGTGATAATCGTAAGCTTCAGTGGAAGTAGATACTTGTGTAGTTGGTGTACAGCCCAGAAAATGGCCGCAGCTTCCTTCTGTATCTCGGTATGACTCTTCTCTTCAGTACTAAGAAGACGTGAGATGCAGATGATTGGACATCCACCTTGTTCCAGAACTGCTCCTATCCTCACTTCACACGCGTCTGTGATCAGCATGGTCTACTTAGATGGTACAAATGAGGCTAGTATCGGTCGGTCGGTGATGATGATATTTTGAATAAGACCCATTAGTGTCATTCCACAATGCTCGTTCCACTGCCAGAGAATCGGAGGACTGAGGTAGAAACAATGGTTGGGCTCTTGTTGCAAAGTTCGGAATGAACCTGGAGTAGTATTGCAGGCATCCAAGAATTGATCGAACATGCATATGGGTTTTGTGGTGCCTGGATTCCAATCAGCGATTTGAAACGATCTGGGTAGAGTCGCTATCCGTTTGCATTGACAATGAAACCGAGGAAATCTAATTCGGTAACGCCGAACTTGCATTTGGGGGCTTTGATCGATATATTTCTTTCCACAAAACTCTCAAGCAACTTTTGCAATTGGTGGTCATGCTCTTCCTTCGTGGATCTGAAAATGAGCACATCATCTTGATATGACTTGATCCCATCAATATCACGGATCACCTCGTCTATTGTAACCTGAAATATCCCAGATGACGCGTGTAGACCAAACGGCAAGAAATTCTATTGGAACATGCCCCATGAAGTGTTAATGGTTGTTAGTAATTTGGACTCCATGTGCAGCGGAATCTGTAAGTAGGCATAAGCCAGATTAATTCTTGAGAATAACTTGCTACCGAATATGAATTCCATGAAGTCCTCAGGTTCCACAATAGTTGCCATGCCTTTCCGTGAACGAGGATTCAAGGTCAATCGGTAATCATCACGAATCCGTAGTGTCTGTCCGTGGTTCCTCATTGCCACCACAATCGGGGTCGCCCAAATGGACGAAGTTACATGAGCAGTGATACCGTCTTGCTCCATTTTGGTAAGCACCTTCAGAACTCCCTCTCTCTGACCGTACAACAACACTCGGCATTTCAGGAATACTGGATCATCATCCAATTCCAACTTCGCTGGCTCAACCGCCGTGCAACCTTTGTTGTTCGAGCATTGTGCGATCAAATGCTGAGGAACAAGCTAATTCACCGGATTGTCGCACGTCGTTTTCAGTGTTGCTGATTGTTCCAAGGCACGTGAGGACTTCAAACCCACAATCGATGGACTGTCAATGAAAATCAGGAATCATACTGGTGTATAGTCGCTCTCCAACCGAACCATTATTGTAGTCTCATCCATCAGTGAAATTCGATGTCCAGTAAGACCGTGGATGTGCACGTCGGTGGGATTTATGGGTACACTGAGTTGAATCTTGTCGAACACTGATTTCGGAATAATGGTCTTGCAGTGCCCGCTATCCACAATGAACTGATGTCTCAAGCGGCATTGAAACGGGGCTGATTTGTACAAGAATTGGTTGGATGCACTAGAAATATTCGGTGTGAATACTGGACTATCATCAGTTTTCGGATCTTCAAGGGTTGCGCTCTTCACGTTGCACTTGGATTGACGGCATACCTTGTGAATGTGACCAGGCTTTCCACAAGAATGGCATACCGCATTACGAAAGCAGTAGGTGGAATGTAGGTGAAATTCGCCGTATGGGGATCACCGATTCGAGTGTACTGGTTTGCGTTCATGAATCATTTTGTTATCAGGCTTCGGTTGAGACGTTTGACTAGAGGGGGTTGATTTATGGTAGTGCACTACGGCATGTACAACCGTAGTATCAGCTACGTCATCGCATTGTTCACGTGTTGACCGAACCTCAGGAAACGTAAGATTGGTCTTCAGCAATGGTTTCTTTTGCAACTCCGGATGATCTATGGCAGCAATAAGGTGCTCACACAATTGGGTCTCCAAATGATTACCGAAATTACACTTTGCAGCTTGTGTCTGTAGTATCAAGATGAATTTACGGAACTTCATGTTGGGATCACGAACAAGTGAACGAAAATTGACATGTTCGGTTGCCTGGAAATTGACCGGAACTATGTGGCCAAACAGTAGAGTATTCAAATCGTGGAACGGATTTGCAGCAGGAGCTCTCCGATATGCAAGGTTTTTCATCAACGAGTACAATGAACGGCCGCCAGGTGTCAAGAATAACGCAGTCTGGTTCTGCGTGATGATTCGGCATCTGTAGCACGTGATACGGTCACGTACATCTTCGTAACCACGTACGCTCACCGGCCTCAACCAATCAGGATCGCCAAGGACAAGCCCCACAAACGCTCCATGTGATTTCTCATCTTCGAGTCTACCAATTATATTCTCTAATATAACATATTTATACAAACCAGTTGTACAATACAATTAACGTGCTATTTCACAGTTTTGGTGTTCTTGTTGCTTTCGTTCACGTAGTTCTGGGTGGGAGCAGTTTCATTACGTCCTATCATTTCAGCTTCTTGTGGTAACTACACTCTTAGTCCATAAACCCTCTGAAGGTACCAACTAATGATCCTGATTTTTTCAGTTAGATACAATGCGGTAACACTCGTCAAAACTCTTTAAAATTTCACGATGCCAAGCAGTTACCCGGGAATTATTGTTTCTTGTGGAATCCCAAGCGTTTCCCATTTTTCCGAGCTGTAATCGTTCTGAAAATGGGCTTACTCTGGATGGTTCTATTCTAATTCCTTGTCCAAACGGATATGCCAAGGGTTTTGTCCAAAAGTAAGTTTGGTCATATATGGAGATATTATCAGGTACGTAGAACTTGTCGAATGACTTTCCAACCAAATTTCATCCGGACTTACATGAAGGGTGTTCTTGCTACTTCCTTTCCCGTAGTTCTAGTTGGGGGCAATTTCGATACGCACTATCAACTCAGTTCGTTACGACTATTTCAATTGGCTTCGCGTCATGGAGCTATCCAGTATTGAACAGCCTAACCTGCATAATAGTGCTTCTGAAGTTGAAGACTGGATTAAACATTTCGGGTTATGGTGTAACGTGCGAAAGGATGGGTAGAAGGAGAACTTCACTGTTCCTTACGACTTAAATGAGATTACAACCAACGGCAAAGTTTGGACTACTCATTTATACGGGTTGCCGGAAGAAAGAGTACCGCGTACGCATATATGATGGGCGGGAACATTCGCGAAACCGGTCATGTACTTCCGGGGGAATTTTGATCCTGTCATTCAGATACAACACTACACTACTTATAAAGAAAGGACCAAATTAGCTCCGCCACCAGTGTTCTCAAATACTTCTGATACTCTGGAATTTATGCTTGCACTAAATACGTAGCTGCTATTGCAGATTTTTCAAAGTTTCCCGGAAATTCGATAGTTTCCTAGATGGTTATTCAATCATGCTGAGCAATGCCACTTCGAAGATTCTGTCCACAGTTTTTGAATGAATGCATAAAAGGAATGATTTTCTTTGTGGATGAGTGAAAGTAATTTGACTCACTCAGCTGCCCTAAATTGTTGGACTTGAAATGGTGCAAAAAATCATCTCCGGTTTTTTTCTAGGAGGAATTCAACGGAAAGTACGGGTGAAGCAATGTTTCTCGCTGGCGCATAGGCATCCTAGCCGAAAAAGTTTGAGAAAAATGTCGTTTTCTTTTCAGCGCTCAATCCATTTTCTTAAACGGACATCAAATTTCAAAATGTTGGAGATGGCCCTCACATTCTCTAGTGATAAAATTAACAGCCATTGGTGCTATTTCAACTGAATAAAGGAAGGATATTTCTTATTCGACTCAAAATGTGATATTATGTGGTTTACTGAGATGTTATCCAGAGCACAGTATCACGGAATTTGAACGCGAATACGATACAAAAGGCACCGCAGTGCTCCGTACAGACCGAATGTATAAGTACAAGTATGGTATATGGACACAATAGAAATGGAAGGAGTCATCATTATGGTCATTCGTGAACTCGAGTGTTGTGTTCGTTATTGGTAGTAGAACATTTGTTTGTACGAAATTAAACACAAAACCCGACCGTAGCCGACTAGTAAGCCCCATGCAAGCAAGCAAAGTAGCTAAGCAGTACGTGCATTCGTGCGCAAAAGAGTAAGGCCCATCAGAAAATGGCAAAATCGATGAGCCAGTAGTGCTCGCGCTGAAGCTTGACTAAAGGTCATTGTCAAGAAAATGTTTGTCCATGCATTAAAGGAATATTGATTAGTTGTCCGCGTAGTATACGTGACTTTAACCAAACACAACACACAGAAAACCAACAGATGTGGCCTTCGTGGATTTCAACTATCCACTTAACAAAGTTCCGCATGATGAACTCTTCCAGAAGCTTCTATTACTGGGCATAGTCGATCCTTTTTGGTGATGACATGAGGACTTCCTGAGAGGACAGTGATTCTCAGTCGGAGTTTCTATAATCATATCCAGGTGGTATTCAATCTCCAGTAGTATTCCTTAGGGGTCATTACCCGAATCTTTGTTGTTTATGGTTTACGTCAATAGCCTCCCAGTAGTTTTCACTTCCCCATGCTTAAAGTACGCAGATGACCTGAAACTGTCTCATACACCACTATGATTCAGATATGAAAATTCCACGGGAAATTCTTGTTGTGCTGATCCTCTTCGTGGACCCTTCCAATGATTCTAGCAAAGTGTGTCCTCATGCATTTAGGTCGGTCTCGGTTACCGATGGGTCGCAGCCTATATGGGACCTTGTTACGAATCACGAAGTATGAACGTGGTATCGGAATCCCTGGAAATCGGAAGTCGCACAGAGATAATCTGAGCTTCATCCAAATGCATACCTGATTCGGTTCTCCTTTCACTGAAAAAGCCGTCGGATGACGCCTTCCGTAAGCTGTCCACTTCCCACTGTATCTTCCACTTGAGTACAGACCCGAAGCTTCATATCCATGCACGACTACTGAACTGACCAAGCTGGAAACAGTGACGACGGCTGCTACTCGTCTTAAAGCGGAAAAAGGGGGATCGACTGTGAAGGCCTTTTATATGTGACCGTTTTTTCCCAGAAATCTATCGGAAGATAGGTGGAGATCTCATAAACGTGTGTCGCATTATTCGTGACCATTTAGGACTGGAGCACTAAACTGAACTTCCGCATCGGAGACGTTATCATATGAGCGGACATTCGACGTTTTTTTGGAAGACGCAAGCTATTGGTCTGTCGCTGGTAGATGGATTGTCCTGAAGAGAATTGTAAAGATTTATTGAATTAAGACAGAGAAATCCAGCTAGCCATATCGAGGAACTGCGTTAAGCTGGTTCAGTCCAGTTCCCATGCCCTCCATCCTAAGTTTATCTTTTATTAACCAAATTATTTGCTTGCCTTTCGTGCATTGTCACCACGAAATTCTATTCCGATCATACCATTGGATTCCTCAACCGCGTAACAATTGTTATTCAGTCATATTGCGTCACGCGGCTCTGCTCAGTCTTGGCTCGACGAAGTGTCGATGTACCCCAATTCTCTTGAGTCTAACTGTTGTTCTTATCTGTTCGAGTTTATCGTTTACTTTACCTCCTGCCACCCCCCCCCCCCCCCTCGTCGGTTTATCCGTGTGAACGACTGGATTTAGCCGTCTCCCGCTGACCTCGTTCTTTCTGATAACCAAGTTAATCCGCTTGTTCTTCACCCGCTCTTTTGTGTGTTACCTCGAATCATTAACTCTCTCCTGTTCTTTGATTGGCTAAAGGGCTCCCATAACTAAGGGCCTATTTCGTAAGCTAATTGACTCGTTCCTGTAGTGCTGTCTCGAACGTTTCTTTGTTGCTTGGGCTTCTTGAAGCCTTTCTTGACTATATTGATTCTGTGGTCGGTTTGTCCACAATTTGAGTTATGTTATCGTTATTGTTTGACAATCTGTCCTCTAGCGCACGTAGTAAAACGAGTCGGTGTTCTCTGTCTTAGGGAATTGGGTTTCGTTTATCTGCGAGTCACCCCTTCACGGGAGCAAAATGCTGTACAGGCATAAACCTGTGAAATTCACTGCCTGCTGATACGGTGATGGTATGTTCAAAAAGAAACTTGTTACAACGTTGATAGAGCGGTGGAGTATTACGCAACGTGGGATTTATGTCAACGGGGCATTTTTGACGAGGCCTATATAAGAGGATGTTCTCCATCTTCATTCTGAAAACTGAAGAGTGTAGACTATGAAGAGAGAACTGACACTTTGGAACGTTCATCTACCCACCTCTTCCGCTGAGGCCAGCGTGTACTATTGCACCAGTTTTAATTGTCTAATTCAGATTTTGATAGCAGGTAGAGCAGCTTGGTCATTTTACTTCAACAGTTTGAGTCAACAAAAATTGTTTGATGTTGACTTTTCTCCTCTGGGCTGACCAGTCGGATCCAAAGAAATCCCCCCAAGCTCACAAATGAGTGCATTACGATGAGAACATAAATAACTGCGACTTTCCACCGCTTCGTTCCGCAGGACCGACTCTGAGAATCTGAGTAGTACAGGTGCAAGCTTGATAAGTACAAAGATGAGAACAGAGTTCCATTTATCAGGGACGACGACCGGTTGTCAAAAGTGGAACTTTATATGTATTGGGAACTAGTACTGATTGTTCAAATCTTGTTAAGTTCTGTTTTGGTAGTATTGTTTGAAGTCTGTTAATAAATCATATCTGTTCTTACTCAACAATTGTTCATATACGGCCAGTGTAATCACAGCACATTCCACATAACATGTTTTGAGTTTTGTATGAAACATATCTTTTCCGAAAGATTGTATTCATGAACGTGAAAAATCGATGATTATCCGTGTAACAACACAATAATAATAACAATAATGATAGTAATAATAATAATATTAATAGTGGTAACAATAATAATACAATGTTGACTACAGAACAGCCACTAGTCCTGTGTTTGGCTTTTCAATTTATTTCATGAAAACCACGGATGAAACCAGCACGGCAAGACATTTCCTAATTCCATTTCAAATAGAGATAATGGAAAAAGTCATTTGGTTTGTTAAAGTGCATGCATTTAACTCGACCTTTGCGGGCCAGGCCACGTGAGGTAGATTGGATCTGACGACCACATGCCGCTTCCGTGATCGCGTGATCGTGAAGGGTCAACAGTGGCCTGGGTCAACATGAATTGCAAAAACAAGCCAAGTGAGCCTAATAGTCAACCAATATTATCCAAGAGGAAACTGGATGATGGCCTGATTACATAAACGCCTTTTGGGTAATCTTTCCACCTCATGCTTGCGCTTGAGTCTAGGCCCACAACACTATCAGGGATAACCGGCAATCAGACACCGAGAATTGGAGTGGAGAACCACATATGGTAGCCGTAGATCAGATATAGTAACGAGTCGGATGACAGCGTATTACTTCTATTTTTAGTACTCCATATTCAGACAATAAATTGTCCATAATTATTTTTTACGATTCCGTGAATATAATGCCTATTGTAAACTACAACTTTTACAGGTAACTGATTTCCTACGAGATAAGCTATATCGTTTCCTTGACTACTGACGTGCACCAAGCCATTAGGAGCCAGCACAGCGGTACACGTCCACGAAGATTCGCAGTATGAATTGAGGATGAATCCTCACGACATCAATATGCATTTCTCAAGTGTTCAAAAGAAGACGAATTATCCCAAAGTATTTTGAAAAATTATGGTGGCAGCTACACGTTTGAGTGATTTAGGAAGTATGTGGTATGTAGCTTCGAACCCAACAATAGCCGACGCCGCTCTCTCTCTCTCTCATTTTCAGCATGGACACACAAAGTCAAAGAAGCTACCCATTATTTTTCACATACAGCCGTCACTATGACGGTCCTTCTCAGGTAACAGTCTGAAAGGCTCTACATCATATAGTTTGTAAGTTCGATAAACTTTTAAGTGCCAACCTGGATAACCTGTGGAGACAGTCGAATCACTACATATTATTTATCACTGATGGCCAAAACCTTTATGCAGAATCCGCACCTCCCCGATCACCGCGATTTTCAAATTTATCCGAGATATCAATATACCATTTTACCGAAACTACTCGTTATCAGTTCTACCAAAATACTGTTTGTTCTCTCCCTCTCTCTCTGTTTCTCTCGGACCATCCTTCGTGTACTGATCGGACATTCCGTGGAAATAAGCCTTCTTGAAAAATCTAATATTCCCAATCATAAGTCTCAGTTCAAGTAACTGAGAGCTTTAGTCTTTCTTAAGGGCAATTTGGCAAACAGGGATTAACTCTGACGACAATCACTTATCACGGTGGACTAATATGAAAGACCTCAGTGGGAACGGAACGCCTTTCGGCCGTCAAAAGAGTTAGTTTAAACGGATGAGGGGTCAAATAGAGTGGCAACAACTGAAAAACAATCAAAACTTTGTGGAATAAAGATGGGAAATGGTTATTCCTTCAGTAGTATTCCGAAGAACAGAATATAATGGTTCAAATGTCAGGTACCACAAAAAAGTATTCACGTAGAGCTTAGTGACGGCACGGGGAGCCGGATTGGTGTAGATAATAGAAAATCCATTTGGATTTGTCTCATCCAAAATTCCATGCAGGAATTGAACCGGCAACCTTCCGCTAGGTAGATAGATGATCGTATGAAGAATATTGCAAAGTGCTACATGCACACTTTTGCTATTTTTCGTTAGTGAGGGTCGTGGGAGTTTGCTAATTCCCACTGGTTGCGGTTGCGGTTCATAACCCTAAATGTCTCCCAGTGACTTTAGTTTTCGTATCCTGGGCTCTAAAACGGGAAGGTGAGAAAGCGACGGAGGACTTTGCCGACGCCAGCTACTTCATCGCTCTGCGCCTGGTTATAGTCTGCTTGTCTGAAGCGTCGCTCTATATAGCTATGCCCAAAACACGTCAACTATGGCCAGCAAGGAAAACCTTGAACTGGCTTCCAAGAAAACATGCGTAGGCTCCCTGAAGGAATGCAAGGGGTTCTTCTTAGTTAGACTACCAGGATGTACATCTGTAGAGACCGAAGATGACTGAGTATGAATGTGTAAATTCATGACCAAAGATTAGTCTAGACAAAAACGTAACCAATTAGCACTTAGCTCTAAGTAGTTTGTATGTTGTTCGCTGTCACAGGGCTGTGCTTTGTTTGTCTGCTTGCTGTAAGAACAACTGGTTCCCACAAATTAAAAAAACAAACATTTTTGACTGCTCTGCTTGCGGACGATCGAACTTTTGGCTCCCCTTGTTAGCATCGCGTCCGGTGTCACTCCCAAACGCAAACGCGAATAACATAGTTACAATACGAACCGTCTTTCACCTATTCCACGTACGTTTACCGTCTTTGGTACGCGTCGGAACTTTTGGCTTGCTGCTCTTTCCATAGGCCATTCTCGGGATCTAGTTAGTACCTTGTATCCGGGGTACTAAACACCCAACACATGTATACTAAAACCTAGCTTGTTGTCACAGTGTTGCCACATAAAGCAAGCAATTTTGTTTACCCCCATTAACAAACATAACGAACCTGTCAAGCTTTCCTAGAGAAGAGCGACCAGATTTCGCAAAAGTATAGTAAAATATCTATGGTGATTCAGCAGCTGCCACGTACAGCCTCGCAGCCACGCACGTGGATCAGCCTCAAACAATCAGCATCGCCAAGGACAAGTCCAAAAAAGTTCCCTGTGATTGGTCATCTTCTAGTCTATCAATTATATTCTCTGATCAAACATATTTACACGAACTCATTCTCCAATACAACTAACGAACCATTTCACAGCCTTGATTTTCTTGCTACTTTCGTTCGTGTAGTTATGGATGGCGGCAATTCCAATACGTCCCATCAGTTAAGTTCATTATGATTACTACAGGCAGATAGTTAGATTGATCGAGGTGGCGCAGAGACCCTTCTCGGTTGAAAGAGCACACGGACATAGTGACAATGAACTAGACCACTTCACTTCTCATCACACACAAACATACACACATCGACTGGACATATTGTCAACAAATTCTCTATCCGTGGGTCTGGGAATAAACTATTTTTCCTTGCAGATTGTCTGTACAGGAATTACAATGATTCCTTTCTAGCACGTGTCCTAACAAACAAGGACTTCATTCTGTCTGAAATGAGATCTCGTTTCACTCACCTTGGCGATATTTACTGGCTCAAAAGCATTGCACAACTATCCTCGAGCGGATATATATATATATATATATATATATATATATATATATATATATATATATACCACTGGATGAACTCATCGAGATATCCGTTACCTCGGAAGAGGATGGTGATGAAAATAATTTCACCTTGAATTATCTCCCATGAACAGGTTTCCTCTGCTGTCCATACTGAATAATTCATTATGTTTCTTTCCTGTCTAGTAGGTAAAATACTTGTGGAACTTTGTGTACTGACCAGTTCACGTCTTTTCCTGAATATTGTACGTCGATCAGAGCCATTTTTGCGTCGGATGATTAATTTCTCATGAAAGAGCATTTGGTCTCTCTGTTCTATTGATTCATGCGCCTCACTGAAAACGCGCAATAAATCTCCCATATAGTGCACGAAATGATTTTAGCGCACTCCCATTTTTCCGCAATTTATGCCAAAAGCTTATAAGCGGGATCGTGAAATGTGGTAGGAATACGTCTCGTCCCATCATTATATTACCATCATATACGGATTTGAATGTAATTGATTAAAATTGATTTTTTTCCCCCCAATAGTGTGTCTGAACGGTGCAAAATGCTTTCAGCTCGCCCTATGAAAAATATCCCTTCGCCAACGACAACAACTCCACTGCCTTCCGGTACCCATACGCAGGATACATGCATTACCGGAAAGATCGACCACAACACCCCTTTACCAAGCCAAACCTGTACTAAGTCGTTCACCGGGGTGAGCGAAGAGGAGACTCCACTGGCACCTTCGCGTAAGCACCGGAAAATCCTATCCCATGCCTTGAACCTACAAGGGTTTTCGGGTTGGGTAGCTAGTTACGGCGGCTCTCCCCAGTGCTTCCCTATGGCATGTAACTATGTTTCCTCTCTTTTGTTTTTCCTACTTTTTCTCCTTGGGAGACCCATGTTATCACTTCACTTACACCTCAAGTAAAATGGGCTCAATCAGTTGTTTATTTTTTCAAAATATTTCATTCATTTCGGGGTAGCCTTACACGTTTCTTTCGTTGTCAAGTTTTTCAGGCTCGTCCGGTGACCGAATGTCACCCACAGGTAATACCACCGGATCCGAGGACTTTGGAGCTGCGGTCCGAACCCACGAATGGTTCCAAAATCACAAGGAACTGCAATATTTATTTATTCCACTGGCTTTATCACGGGCGACATACTCGTTCGTTTGCCAGAGTCCTAAATCGAAACCCTTCTTGCGGGCGTTCTTCTAGAAGGGGATCTCTGTAGAGATCAGCCAATCACACCCTGTCTATCACTTGTTTAACTGCATCTTTCGCGCACGCGCCTACCGCAAGCGCAACTTTCGACACACTTGCTCGGCACATGTCAGCGTGCGGTCTCTGTACTCCGGCCATGTGAGAATACACGTGGTTGGCACTTCACGGTCTTTTCTCGTTGACTTCCTCGACGAACCTGAGGGAGTATGTCCTCCAATACTACTACTGCGATGAACGCTAAACGTGCCGTTCGGCTTCAACAACAAGCTTTACAGACGAACTGATGAAGTTGCGATGGGCTGGCCTCTGGGATCCCTGCTTGCCGACATTTTCGTTGCCGAACTCCAAAGTGGAGTACACAAAAGCACCGTAGAAAGACTGCCCAGTTACTGCCGGTACGTGGAAGACAGTTTTATTTTGACTGACAAAAGTTCACCTAGATGAACTAGGGGAAAAGATCATTCAGGCGCACGGTGCGCTCTGTTTCACATCAGAAGTGGAGTTGTGAGAAAACTTCCAGTATTTGGATGTGAATCTTAAGAGAAGAGATATGATGGCTGTTTCCTGCATATATATATATATATATATATATATATATATATATATATATATATATATATATATATATATTCACAAGCCAATACGGACAGACAAATTCACGCTTTTTGCCAGCTTCGTGTCTGTAAAGTGCAAACAATCGAGTCCCGTCTCTAGAGTCGCTTATGCAAAAGATCTGTTCTGAGGAAAGAGTGAGTGAGGAATCAGACTACTTAAGAAAAAAGCCGCTAAATAGCCGACATTCGGAACGCTTTATTCAAAAGAATATTTGAGAAATACATCAGCGACAATTGATAATGATCGTCAAAATGAACTACGAATGCAACTTTTCTTCAAAGGAGTTGGCAAATACGAACTACTAGTTCGACTACTCAAAGATACAGTTACCCGTAAATTTCCCGCTGCCAGTGTACGCGCCCACTTCACAGGCCGGTCAATGATTTCTATGAATCTCAAAGAAAAAATGCCAGTCCTTTCACCCTCCACGTTAACCTATTCATTTGTTAGCTCATGTTTGCTAAGCTATGTAGGCAAAACGACATGGCAAATGTCCCAAAGAATCAGTGAAAACAAACCGGCTGGGTTGAGGCAGGAACTAGAAGAACCGTGACTAGTGCAATCGTAGCGCACCTTGCCGACACAGGGCACCAGGTGAACAATGAATTCTTCAGGATAATTAACAAGGTACCTGTGAATTCGTCGAAGGCCTTTCGTCAAATCCATTTGTGGACAGCAGAGACAGTGGCGATTAGGCTGTTAAACCCATCGTGTTGTTCACACAAACGATATGTCAACTCACTTCAATTACCCTGACCGCGATCAGAAAAGGAGAGACGAAATCAAGGTGACCTCGACCGTGACCTTTCAGTCATGACAGGAAGCAGCCACGACATCGCAGATGTACTTGCTACTCCGGATTTCTCCCAACCACAAACAGTCAATTTTTCACCCTATCCCGAACCGCAAAACATCTAAAACATCGATTAACCAATCTCAATTTCATACTGTAAACACGTTTTTTTATTATCACGGAGAGAAATGCTTCGTCCTACTATCCACAAGGTGTTTATAAGAATGAACCAGCAAACCTTCAGATTCCCTGATTTCTTGACTTCCCCGAAGTTTTCATTGACCTGTACCTATAATCAAGCAGCGAATTTTGTGCATGTTGTCCTTGACCACAGCCCTTGGCACCTCCATAGACTATCTAGTATCTGGTATCACTGCATCTGCGAATCTTCTAATAGCATCTCGCCTAATGTGTTCTCAGAAGGGGCTTCATTGATTTAGATTAGATTGTTTTTGTACCTTTCGGATCCGGAGTTGCTTTTTGTATTGCTCAGTCTTTGGCATTTCTCCGTGGGGCCCGTGCATCCCCGGTAATTTTGTGTTGATCGTTTTTGGGCACAGAGTGCTTGCTGATGCAACACAATTAGAATCGCTTCAGCCAGCACGCTTTGCACAAAAATGATTGAACCAAAATGCTTCCTTACCTTAGCGTCAACACAACAGACTTCTCTCTCCAAAACATACGTAACGTAAGAACATTCAATCGTGCCTACTTTACTCTGTACCACCTATGTGTACTGACATGTTTTACGTTCGCGGCTGACAAGAGTAAACGAAATTCTGTGCTAATTTTGTCCAGGTTTTTTCCCGCAAACTGAATATCATCTGATCGGTTGCTCATAACCTTTATTTACCCATTCATCTGATACTGATTTCGTTACTCCTTCCCTTCGTTCACATTTCTTGGGCACAGTGAAATGGTCCACAGAATCATACTCAAGCAAGCAATTACTTTCAAGAATCCATTATGATACAGGTAAGTTTCATATCACATGAAACACAAATGAAACAGTAATGGTTACCATTCTCTGTTGAGCTTCTTCTGCGGTTATCACGGTAATTCAACGACATCCATTTGTTTCCTGGTACCCACAAAATTCCAAAACCACTTTATGGATTCCTGGAAAAATCCAGCATTTATTCCCTGCGAGGTGTTTCTTCACCCTATTCCAATTTCTCGCTCTACGGGGACAACAAATACGATTCACTCTCGAATAAGCTTTCGTCCGGATCGAGAACACAACAGAACAATCGATCCACGCCGCGTATGATGATTACATGCATATTAGAGATGCAGATGATATGGTTCTTCTAATGTCCAACCACTCTACATATCCTCTTTAACAAGCCGGATTAACTGAATTGGTCAACTGGTCTTCCATTCATAATCCAAGAATGACCGGTTTTGTCATCATGAAAGCAACTAGTACTCCGAACGAATAATATCCAATCCAGAATCAATAGTCAAGACAGGGAATACCCTGTGTCAAATACCTCAGGAAAACCGTCAGCCGCGATCTAGCCTGGTCAAGTCATGTTACGGTAACCTCCTTCAAAATCCGTCGTCTTACCGTTTACTTGAAACGACTGAAGTAACCATCTAGTCCGTCACACCTAATCCGACATTTTGTATTCCATATATCCTTGTATACCGCCTCTGTGCTTGCCCGGATTGTTTATCAAACTTTAGAATTATCATCGGCATTTGTAAAAACAACTTCAGTCGAACAATCGTTTCGTAAAACTCAGTCACGTGAGCACAGTTTATACGATTGAAAACCCAGGGATAGAGAATTTATAAACAAAATGTCCAGTAGATATGCGTATGTTTTTGTGTGATGAGGAGTGAAGTGGACTACTTCATTGTCACTATGACCGTGGGCACTTCCAACCGAGAAATGTTGAGTAATTATGACCAGGAGGCCAGTTGATCCACACAAAACTCACGAATGTTTTTCATGTGGTGAGTGCATAAATGTGTGTGCCGGCGCAATATTCTCGATGCATACCAGCATTCTGTAAATGATATATTATGCATGACAGACTCAAACTGTACGTAGTGCACAAATTGCTTCTGGCGCATCCCCATTTTCCCGCTATTTCTCGTAAACCCTTATAAGCGGGATCGTGAAATTTGGTGTGCTTATGACTCGTCCCATCATTATATTACCATCATATACGAATTTGAATGTAATTGAGGAAAATTGATTTTTCCCCAATAGTGTGTCTGAGCAGTGCGAAATGCCTTTAACAGCCCCCTTATCCAATGATAATACAATTATCTGTGATGATATGCTAATATCTTTACTGCTCAGAACAAGAAAATGTTGATCAGTTACTTAAAACAAGATTTCAGATTGTCTCAATTTCGAAGTTCTGCTATTCAGTAAGGATACGGGACCACAGTTAGCAGATGGCGTGGAAGACTCGTCCGTTTGCATGGACTCTCTTCACCAACAAACTCTTGCAGTTCCCGATGGGGTTCAAGTCAGTGCTATGAACAGACAAATCGATGATTTTGATTTTCCGATACAATGGCCACGTTTAGCTGACTTGAGATTTGTGTGGCGGGGTTGTCTTACTGGAAAAGCACGGACCCCAACCAATCGTTTGGAATCACAGAGAGTAGGAATTTCTGATGTGTAAGTCAGCTTTCTGCTTTCATTCGTGAACTACTACCTGTTGTGATTTACCGTCCGAAAAATCAGCATCCCAGACCATATCATCAGAGACTCGAAGGCCGAAATCAAGTGAATTCTTCCGCATGTTATGCCAGTAGTACACTATTCCGTCGCGGCCGTCCAAGTTGAACATCTTTCATCACCAAATGGCACATTATTCCATTCAACCTTCCGTAAGATGCAGTTTCTGACCCAGTCTACTCGAGATGAAGTACCGTGATCAGTCATTCAGGATTCTACTTGCATATTTTTATACCGTAGATATGTTGCTGCTTGTAGAACTTTCTTTACACGGTGAACACAAATATTCAATTGCACAGACCTCTACAACTATGATGCACTTCTTATTTGGTTGGATGCAACATTTAGAAGTTAACTCTAGGCCTCTTCAGTCATTTTTCTTCGTATTCCATGTTTCTCCTTAGATGCATAAAATGTTCCAGACATCATCATCATCATCGTACAGCGTTAAACAGTAGGGCAAGCCCCACTGACCACTGCCTTTCTCACCATCTTGCACGTTGAATTAGAAAGTATGAATATACAAGATGGACAACGAGTGGACCTACACGGGTAGGAAAAAGAAAGAACGCCCTAGTAGCCAACACACGGAATACACAGTCTAACTGTACAAACGTACACCGATCAAACATTCTGATTCGATAGAAAGTGACAACACGATCTCCACTGTTCGCGGTTCGCTGCCATATCCTTCAGTGTCTCCATCCAACTGGTAGACGGATCTTTTGGACCCCAACCACGAAGACGTGAAGCACCTACTTTTCCTAAATCTGCTGTACATTTTCTCATTCCTTGCTGCCACGTCATCTGTGGACCTCCACGTGGTCTCTTCCACTCCCTAGGAGGGGCGGAGAATAGGACACGGTATGGTAGACGTGTGTTTGCCATGCGTAACACGTGTCCCAACCAACGAAGTCTACTAAGCCGGATACGCTGTGACAGAACGTTCTCTGAATTAGTACCCAATACTCGCTTTCTTACCTCATCGTTGCTTACTCGGCTATACCACCCAATCCTGGCGATACTACGTAAACATCGATGGTCGAAAACCTCAAGACGATGAATATCTTCAGCACGCAGACTCCAAGTTTCGCAACCATACAACAAAACTGAACGCACAGTGGCACAGTATACACGACCTTTCAACTTCAGTGAAATATCAGGTCGGCGCCACAAGTGCTTCAGTCCAGCGTACGCCGCTCGAGCTTTGGATATCCGCGTACTCACCTCTGCTACTGTGCTCCCATCCGTCGTCACGCAGCTACCGAGGTAGGTGAAGTGATCGACAACTGCCAGCACCTCCCCATCGAGCATCAAGCTCGGAATCGGTGAATTGGTTCGAGAGTCTTACTTATACTAATTCTTGGGTCTTTTGTAGACAATTATTTTCCCGTTTTCTAAATCAGATTGCACTCGTCCGTATGGTCTTCTTTTGTTTTCGTCAATGAATGGTCAAAACTAGCAGTTCGATCCAACGAACAGGGTGAGCTCCGTTTACGAAACACATATGGTATGGACTTTATTTATTAACATATCACAGAGCATCCTTCGAGACATCGGCTATATGTGTGACTCATTACACCTATTAAATGAGCTATAGCATGCACTTTTTCGACGATGCCATAGGGTAAGCTAAAAGCATTTTACACCGTTCAGACACACTATTGGGGGAAAAATCAATTTTCATCAATTACATTCAAATCCGTATATGATGGTAATATAATGATGGGACGAGACGTATTCCTACCACATTTCACGATCCCGCTTATAAGCTTTTGGCATAAATTGCGGAAAAATGGGAGTGCGCTAAAATCATTTCGTGCACTATATGGGAGATTTATTGCGCGTTTTCAGTGAGGCGCATGAATCAATAGAACAGAGAGACCAAATGCTCTTTCATGAGAAATTAATCATCCGACGCAAAAATGGCTCTGATCGACGTACAATATTCAGGAAAAGACGTGAACTGGTCAGTACACAAAGTTCCACAAGTATTTTACCTACTAGACAGGAAAGAAACATAATGAATTATTCAGTATGGACAGCAGAGGAAACCTGTTCATGGGAGATAATTCAAGGTGAAATTATTTTCATCACCATCCTCTTCCGAGGTAACGGATATCTCGAGGAGTTCATCCAGTGATTATATATATATATATATATATATATATATATATATATATATATATAATATCCGCTCGAGGATATTTGTGCAATGCTTTTGAGCCAGTAACTATCGCCAAGGTGAGTGAAACGAGATCTCATTTCAGACAAAATGAAGTCTTTGTTTGTTAGGACACGTGCTAGAAAGGAATCATTGTAATTCCTGTACAGACAATCTGCAAGGAAGCAGCTTATACCTAGACTGGGTTGAGACCGATACAGATTATACTGCAGTGTAACACCAAGATATTTCACGTGATTAATAAGTGCGAGAGGAATAGAATTAACAGTGGAAGTGTCTTCAGTGAATCGGGAACGAGTGGTTGAAAAAGACTCCCTTGACACTTATTACTGTTCAACAGAAGACCAAATTGATTAGAAAAGTTCCGAATATGTGGGATATTTACAGTGAATTCGTCGAAGTCTGATCTGTTTGAAACAGACCCTGCCGAAACAACGTCATCAGCACATTTAAAGATGCAGGCTGGATGGCAGACAGGCAAATCACTAATGAATGTTGAAAACAAATACGGAGAAATAACAACACCTTGAAGTATATCGGCACTGGTTTAGAGATGTTCGGAGATTTTTCTGCCTACTTTGGTGTATTGTGTTCTTCCAGGAAAATAATCTTCCAACCAATTTTGTAAATATGTGGGGCAGCCAAAACATTCTGATTTTCTGAGAAGAAGCGAGTGTGATACATTCTCAAAGGTCGACGTTTAGTCAAGAAAAGCACATCTAACTGGCGTGCTGGAATCATTCAGGGATTTGGCAATATGGTGAACAATGGACTCTACTGCATGAACTGTAGAGCGTTTGGATTTGTACGCAAATTGTAACTCATCGGTAAGGCTTCTCATAGTGGTTTGAAGATGACGCAGCACAGCGCGTTCTGTAAACTTCATTGTTAACGAAGATAGAGCTATTGGTCCATACTTTTTGGATTCCGTTTGGTTATGGGATTGTTTTGGTATAGGAATAATTGTAACAGGACTCCAACAATTGGGAATGGAATGTGATTCCAGTGAATTGTCAATTACCGAAGTCATCAGACCATATAGAGAACAGGCCCCATATTCGAGCAGCTCCGTTGGAACACCATTTGGATCAGTTGATCTGGTTGCCTTTGATGATGTGAGTAACTTGAGGACATCTGTGGTTGATATCTCTTGAAATTCAGACGAGATAGGTAAAGGAAAGATGGGAAGGGGTCGTCTGCTTGTCGAAAAAATTGCACATTGATACGGTTTACATCTACATTCACCTTCGGGCATTTCCCTGTCTGACCGCAGAGAAGCTTGATTCCACCCAACCTGTGTTTGGTATTTTGTGAGTTTAGGACGTGTCGAGAGAGAAATCATCATCAAGTCGTGTAATCTCAGATTTTATCAAAAGTGACAGTCTACGGACCTCAAGTTTATTTTGCATCTTGTAGGCTTATTCGTTCCTCCTGTGTAGCTGCTTCAAGGATGTGGAGAAACTACTCTTCCAGATTGGAGGTAGACAGTTTCCATCGGACAACAAGTAATAAAGATCCGCCTAACCACTTCCGTTGTAAAATTCACGGAAAAATACGGAAGAGAACAGCCTTTTAATCACGGTTTGCCAACGGACAATGAATGGTTGAGGAGTAATATACCCTCCATGGAAATGGTTCTTCGTTTGAAACGTATGTGGAATGTGTGTGCGATAAATGACCATGGTGAGAGTATATTTTGGGCCTAAGATATGGTGTGCGATGATTACTGGTGCTAATGTGTGCACTTAGCCTGACAAAAAAATATTCTGAGTGGTTGGTCAGGATGTGGTCTAACTGGGAGTTACCAGGAGTCGGAGAAGAGAACCGGATAATACCTTTATTGACAGCTGAAATGAAAGGTTTATTCGTCAGACACTTTTTCAAGGGTGATACATGTCGGAAATCTTCTAAAGACTTTCAAAGCCTCTTTCAAGGCCGCATGATTAATGTGTTATATACAAGTCTGTCTTTGGCAACTTGGCGGAAAAATGACAAATTAACCATGCTGACCAACTCCGTGATTGTATTTATTCACGAGCTTCAGTGACCACTGTACGTCGATAGAAAAGCATTACATGAAAGAGCACCACCAAGGTGGATCCGGAACGATTTAAAGCTCAATTCTTGGTCATTTTGTCGACGCTGGTCCTTGAATAGATCTCAGTCCAGCGTTGTGTACTTTTCCATCTACCCCCCAAAAACTCGGAACAGATCCGAATACGCACACTGCCCATAGCCGAAGCCGTCGGGATGGGACGACTAACACCAAACCTCTGTGCACAAAAGCGATTAGTACACTCCACTCACCTCCCATAGCTCACGATTGCGCCGACACACACATGCAGTCAAACAGACCACTTATAAACATTCGTGAGTTTTGTGTGGATCAAATGATCTACGGGTCATAATTACTCGACATTTCTTGGTTAGAAGTGCCCACCGTCATGGTGACAATGAACCACTCCATTTCAAAACTCATCACACAAACATTCATACATCTACGGGACATTTTGTAAGCAAATTCTCTATCCCCTGGGTTTCCAATCATGTAAATTTGCAGACATGATCATCCGTTTTCGAAAACAATTTTCCGCCTGATCTTGTGTTCCTAATGTGACTGTAGGGATTTTCCACCGACGTAAACATTTGTCTTGACGTAGGGGATCGCGTATGACCTACTCGTCCACTTTATCGGAACCCAAAAAAGACACGTTAAACGTTCTTCTCCAAGGTCTGTCTTGGTAACGCATTCCCCCTTCATCCCTACCACGTCAAACGTGAACGAACTTTTCTCATGCGGCCTTATTAAATGCAATTGTTTCATTGTAATAAATCTTACAAACCTTCTGTAGATTTGTTTTTTTAACATTATCCCTTTACTTACTTCCTTTTATTGTGTAATAATGGTGCAATATTTCAGGAAGAAGGTCGAGACCAGTTAGGGGCTACCATTTGTGTAGTGACCGGTGACGGACACAAGATTCGACTCCGGGATAGAAGGGTTGGAAGCCCGCTATGATGACACTTTGACCGCTGCCGGTCATCTCACCCGATTCCTCACCATTCCATATAATAACGTTGCAGAGTTTCTCAACTTGCTGCGTTGAACGCAAGTGGCTGTTAACATTTTGCTCAGTACTGTGATTGAAAGTCCACTCTCGGGCGCACCATGCATTTGCTTGGCTTCATAGGATTGGACTTGGCTTGAAACTTACTAGTTTCATTTCGTTTCCCATTTGTCGATAGAACTTTTCCTTTTTCTCTTTTTTCTTGGATGTAGCTCATTTTAATCCTATGTACTCCCTTGCTTTATGCTCCATCCAGTTATTATTTTTACCATGACTTCCGGCAACAGTCATGGAACTACCGTTTTGACGTACGCCGAAAAACGTGTTGAACAGCCTTATTTGACTATCTATTCTTTCCCAAAGCCATAGACCGTTGGAACACCTGATCACCTGTTTTCTTGTTTATGGTAACTTTTATCTATTTACTTATCCTCATACAACTCTCAAAATGCAAAATAGTAGTCAACGAGCAAAATCCCATTAGTTCCAGATCAATGTAATAGTGAATTATCTACGAAGGATGGCGTTGTTTACTCAAGTGACTGCAGAAACTGACAATTTCACCTCGGTGGAAGTAAGCACGAGTCTCCCTAAAATGTTAGCCTATGGGCCAGATTTGTGTGACTGATACAACTAAAATGGAACGGTCGCAAACTACTGCGGTGTGACATAGTCCCCTAAATCGCAACTGTCTTTATGAAGAATTTCCGCTGGCTGGAGTCCTTCATTGTTTGCGGATCTTAAAACGTGTTGATAGGATTGACATATCAGTTATTTTGGTAATGTCGAAATTCCCAACTGGAATCGTTTCATGTCGCTGAAGAATGTATCGCTTAAGTTGCACTTGCATGTTTCTTTCACGTTCTTGTCAACTCCTTGTAATCTGTTGAATCAGGCAATTTATATTTTTTATCCTTACCGAATGATAATGCACGAGTGGTGCAACACGCCTCGGTATACACCTTCCACTTTCCAATGATAAAGTAATTTTTCAAGATTGGCAGAAGCCTGTGTCTGTACTCACCATTTGTGATGATCATCTTGGGCTAGCTGACAACTTTAAGTACCCCAGGGGGGGAGGGGGGTGGTTAACAGCTGGAGATGGTGTTTGGGAGGTGACCAACGTACGAAAAGCAGGAGCCAAAGCAGCCTCGGCAAACATGTAGCACCTGTAGAGTCGCCGTGAAATCCGGTTCCCTCTTGAGGAACGGGGGCATATCGCTGCGGTTCCTAGTGATTTACTCTACGGCTGCAAGACCTGGTCACTCCGCGCTGAGGATGCCCGGGATCATTTTGTGTTCGGCAGCCGATATCTTCAAACCATTGCTCGTTTCTGGTGGGAACATCATGCGAGTAATGACGATTCGCGCCCTCGTGTGTAAGGCACGGATGGCCCTCTTAACGAAGTGACGGCTTTACACCAACTCCGGTGGCTCGGTTATGTTTTGCGAACACCTACCTGTGGTTTACCTTTCCGTGTTCTATTTACATGTGCTGGACAAGGCTGGAAAAAAGAGTAGCGGCCATAAAATCGATCCAATTTGGAAATGGAGATCATACGTTCCGGTAAACGGATACTGAGCGCGTGATGCTACCTTAAACGCACCTTCCGGACAGGGTTCTGCATTAGGCTCTGGGGATTGCGTCCACTAAAATTTAGAAACCCTGACAAAGCACTGGTCGCATTTCCCCACATCGTGAACGAAAGATGGCTCGCTCACGAAGAAGCTGGCTAGACAAGCACTATCCCTTTTTGGAAAATTACCGACGGTATAGAGGGATATTAGACAGTGGAAAGTCAAATCAGCGCTGATGAAATCGCCAGCCACAATAAAACTAAGGCGTTGATCCACTCCATCGGTGTCGATAAGAATTAATTCAGGAAATTGGCTAGTTCCGTGGAATTACAGTCTGAGGATATGCGAAAATTAAACGGATATTAGAAGACAGGACCAATGGGACGCACTTGGATTTCACATTCGTATTCATGTAAGCAACTTTCCATTCAGCTCGATGTTTACGGATTTCTCCAGTTGTACGTAGTTTCATTAGCTTCACCTCATTCCTCAGAGAATGTGAAAAAAAGGCTCCATTCTGTTTTTCTATTAGGATCAGTGGTATTTTGTACTAAAATCGAAACTTGCACGTTATACTTATGCATCGAGGAAACAACGTTGATGGGAAAGTGAAAACGGTGGGATACGCTGATTCAAATGTGCCAAAGCAGTAACGATAGAGCAAAATAGCACGGCCAAATTCAAAGGCCCCGCCCCGTAAGTCCTCCCTTACGCAACATCTGTAGGAGACAAGACAGTTAGACAGTCTGAGCACGGTGTTCACCACGACTCACTTCACGTAGAAAATCCACCACTGCCAAGATGGGTAGGGCACGAGAAATCAGTCCCCTCCACCCACAACTGTGCACGCAGCAAGAAAGGTTGACCATGTTAATCTTGTCTTGGAAATGTGTTTCGAATTACCAGCACTTTTTATTAGACTCACACTGAGTGTGTATGCCTTTGGTCTTGTGAGAAATCAATTCGTCATTTAAAAACGATCGCTTTGACTGCAATATGTACTAAAAGATGATGGAGAAAAATGCTCCCGAAAACATCGTGCAACCTAATCCTATTGAATTATGTTTTCAACATTCGTCATCTTAGCTAATGCATCCATCTCATTGACCTAGTGGCCCAGATATTTTGATCAGTTACCCCCTACTCCATACGACTGATATCGGCATGACTGAATGGAGTTACCTTAGCAGTTCAACTTCCCCCACTCAGTGGGTCTTTGCATCAGGTCGGTGTTGACCCTTTCGCTTTATTTTGCCATCTACAGTTACTTGCACACGCGTCCTAGCATTTTGCGAGATCATAAGTGTGGACACGCATTCACATACGCAGGCTCGTGAAATCAGAACGGCGTAAGTAGCATTATACAGTGTATTGGGATTTCTTCATATTTATTAACGTGACAACATGCGAATTGAGTAAGCTAAAAGAGACGAGTGGATAATTAGTGGTGAAAGAGATGTATGTCTCCGTGTATATATATATATATATATATATATATATATATATATATATATGTGTGTGTGTGTGTGTGTGTGTGTCCGGATTTACTTCGCCGTGATGCAGTCAGAAATAATGAGGTTTTTTGCCTGTCTGATGTGATGGCCTAAAGTGGAGGAAGGTTTACGTACACAACAGCCAAGAGAATTGATGCATGTCTATATAGAACCGAGTGGAAACCAAATAACTGGAATCTGTGACCCGACAGCTCCATCCCATGGCAACGTATACATTCCGATTTCTGCGGCCCGTTGCTGAGCAAGTACCGCGCCCTCTAAATGATTGATTCGTACTCGAAATGGTTTAAATATCAACGTCAACAGCATAAGTTGTGATCCAGGCTTTGGGGAATCGCTTCAGTCGGGATGGCTTCTCCCTAGTGCTCGTCACCGACAGTTTTGTGCATCCAAGTGGAAGTTTTGGTCTGATGGTGTTAGTTGTCGACATCTTCGAAAGGCACCTCGTCACCAATATTCTAGTGGATCTGGGGAAAGCCTGACGTGTGCCGCGAAGAGTGCACTAACCTCAGCCAGTCAGAAAACGTTACCGGAATAGTAGACATTCCTTAACAAATTTCTATTGCAATATCGGAATGCAGTGTATTCGACGACGAAAGAAACTCCAGCTACACTGCTCAGGTCAGGAAGTCTAAGATCATCAGTGGGACGTCTAGATTCTAGTGATGTGGCATACTTCTGAGGCACCTATCTTCGATCATCTATTGGTACGGTCACAAGATAACTTGTTCAATCCATAGTCGAGATTACGGATCTTGAGGACGTATTGGTACACCGACACCACCTTAGCCATTTTCCCTTAAGAGAGGCTCCTGGATGTACAGGGGAGACCGAAACGGGGAACGATGACCTTCCTACTCCGGCCGAGGACAAGCCAGTCAAGGAAAAGCAACCACCACTTACAGGTCTCAGTTGGGGGATATTTTCATCAAGCAAGCCAAATGAATGAAGAACTTTCGAACAGGGAAATTTATGGTTATTCGAATGCCTCCGCACGTGGTCCAGCAGGCTACAGCTTCGTTTTCAGCATCCAACTAATAAGGTGGAACTGAGCGCTGACAGTCAGATCCCGCAGACACAACGAAGTCGTTTTGTGTTTGGTCATTATGTCATCTGCCAATAACTGCATGTCTCTTTTCATATATAAACGAGTTTTACTGATCACATCCATGAGAAAACATTCCTGCCATTCCCGTCTGGTTTTGTCAGTTCCTAGTGCGCATATTCTAAGAAGGAGCAACTCCATCACTTTGAGTTGGCCGGGAAAATCCATTTCTCACCAAAGTCTCTACAGCTATCTTGCTACTCCTGGTCGAGGGTGGACAGATCAGTGACCCAACACCAGCTTTGAGGACGTCGTGGGCAACAACGGCGGTTCTCAACAAGGGATTACGTAAAAGGCTGACTGTCATCATTTCCGACAGCACAGTTACCCAACACTACTTACTTACGTGTTACGCAAACGACCTTTCACCACACAGTAAGCCAGTGTGATCTAAATCCTTGATAATACCAGCAGTGCGACTTGATTCAGTTGTTCATGTTTTCATATACGTAAGCGGTGGACGCTCTCAGTGTTGTAGGAAGGTCATCAGAGCCCGACGCAGTGACATTCTACCAGCACTACCGTACTTGAAAGAAGGGCTTGCTAATAAACCGATTGGGCGGGTCTGGCTTGCAGACTGATCTGTGCTTTGCAGTGACCTGTACAACAGATGACAAACGAGGAACTTGACCGGGACTGGAGAGAAAATTAAATAGGAGAGTAACCAGAGGTATGTGTTAACTTACCACCAGCCTGAGTCGTCATTAAACCCCGAATGACTGGTAGCATCCTCACTTCGTGTGTGTGTGGGGGGGGGGGCTTCACAAACACCAGCTTCATCAGATTTCTCGTACATAGGTAGTTTATTCAAGTATTGCTTGCAACTGTTATCATCTCACTATACATAAGCGACTATGCGATCGGATTAGACAACGAAAGATCAGGTTTACTAGTGCTCTCCGTGATCAAAGTATCCTTTCACACAAGAACAGTCTTTCCTTATTCCTCAACTCTTGCCACACCAGCCTTTTACTGCCATAACATTGGACAACTTTTATTTCTCGCTTGACGCCACGACATTTATAGTACATACGGAATTTTCCAGATGCCATTGTAACGCACACAAACAGTGCACCTCCCTGGCCCGTCTGATTCATTTGTTAGAACAGCAGCTCATGGGATTGGTATAACTTCGGTCCGAATTCATAGACTCACCATGCGCAGTGGATAGTACTTTGGGATTCGTGGATCTAAGTGTGGCGCGAAAGACGGTCAGCTGGTTGACTTGTTGTGACAAAACCTATTCTTTGTTTCAAGGAGATTTTAGAGACTTTTCCACAAAGTAAATTTTATGGCTTGTTGCCAATGTGTTACAGTCAACGGGGACGGAAATATCCTCGTCGCCGCAGTGAGTCGGAACATTGACTCCAGAACGGATATAATGCGGCGCCGAATAGAAATGGAGTTAGAAAAATGAAGGAACCTGATTCTGAAGAACCGGGTCCATTTTATCCGATTCATGAGAAACAAACAAATTACACACAATGTGATATGCATGTATTTTGTTCTCTTATCGAAAGCAACCGTAAAACATGATAGCTGATTGGGGGTGAGAGGGGGTCTGACAGTCCATGATGAATTGAGTCAGTTAATCCATGGTGTAGTAAGATAAACATCATACCCGAGTAAGCCGAATTAAACGCTCTCACAGTGCTTCTGGTGAGGGAGATGGAGGTCCGTTGGGGGTAATGCCAAGATAAATAAACATTTCAAGTAAGACATTTTTGTGCACGCAGCAGTGACAGATGCATCATGATAATGCCTCTCCGATGCACACCAACCGCTTCTGTGCCGATTACCCATCATAAAGAAAGAGTGGGCCAGGCCAAATCAGAGTCCTGAATTAATCGAGGAAACCGAAGGTCTCCTTTTTTCTCGTGGTCACAGTGGTTTGTACACTTTTATTCTGACGACCATCTGGGTGTGTGCCACATCACCGGGTGAACCAACCAGCTATCTGTTCTTCCGGAGTAAACATCACCGCAACTACAAGTAAATTGATAACTGGTGAGACATTAGGATTAGCAAGATTGTTTCCATGATTTTGAAAACCTAACCCTTTGGGTTACTGGGTACTGGGATTTTTTCACACCTTTCTCAGTTTTCGATGTTGCACCTTAAGTTTTTTTGAATGATGCTGTGGTTGAGCAACCACCACTCTTGATACGGCCAGGTAGAGCTTCGTGGCTACCCACACTGAGGACATTCAACCAATCGGGATCACTCAGGACAGGTACAGAAAAGCTCTCTGTCATGGGTTCATAAAAGACGTTCGAGGGCTGCTAGTAAACGTGTCTTCCATGCAGTCTGGCAGCGAAATACCAACGTTATCCCCTCTATCGGACAAATAGAGAAGACGCAAGTCGGTTTACAGATGCAAGGCGTATTCTGTATATCGTGGTGCCGATACGAGAAATACGCCGAACGGAAATGAACGCAATGGCTGTGCAGAAAGCGAACCACGAGCGTGTACAATCGGCGAGCGACCGAAGATGAAAGTGATTTAAAACGAGGTTGACGGAAACCTCGGAAAAGTCAGCCCGAGTAAAACGTACGCAACCGGAGAACACTATAAGGTCGATGTCAAACGTCAGAAAAGATCGTACAGAAAATAGATCCAAAATGGTGTCCAGAAAACAGTCATTTTCTCAGGACGATCGAGGTCACTACAGGTTAGCTTCTAATTTACTAATTATTTTATTTTATTTAACATATTCATACAAACCATTTCTGTAGCATAATTACCAAGCCATTTCGTGGCCTTGGTGCTTTTGTTACTTTGGTTTACGTAGTTCCATGTTGACGTGATTTCAATACGTCCCATCACTTCGGGTATGGCGAGTACTATATAAGGCTCGGTCACCTACGTTCTTTTAATAGAGTGCTTTTTACCATATAATTCCCCATTCGATCAAAAGTAACTACCTTACTTTGTCAATTCCCATCGTCCTACAAATGCGGGCACCACCCCATGTCGTCTACAAGAATAGGAATGAAGAGAAGCTTATAATGTATGTGTTTTTCCGCTGACATCCAGACACACAACCGGTTTGCCTTGAGTAAGTCTTTGCCAAACAGTCTTGTCACGCATTCCCTCAACTGGGTCCAGGATTTGGCGATCCTACTATTGCCTTGTTGATACAAAATCCGATAAAAGTGGGCAAATCTTTCCTGGTAAGAAACTGCGTACGGAAAATCACATCTGATTATGTTTGCCTCCACAATAATTCGTTCTCCTACTTTGACTGTCTTCATGGTGAATTCAATGAGAATACATGCAAAACTACAGTCTTGAAAAGGACTCACCAGATAAATTTTGTATGTCCATCTTCCCTATGTATTCTGACCCTCATTTTGATGACAATTTGTTCAGTCCCACTTTCCCTGCGATATTTACCAAAGTTGAGTCTTCTTCCTTCATATTTTCATCCTCCAGTGTTCTGAAACTATCTCATTTGCTTCAAGACTGATATCGCATCTGTTTTGTGACTGAAGTTTCTGGATCTCATAGTAACTTCTTAAATGTAGCACACCCGAGTGCGTCCCAACCTCGAACACTACTGTCACATTTAGGATGGGTCACTTTGAGAATTGAACCTACCCGACCAGCGGTACGTAATAAAGTACCTCGCATCCATACTACGCGCACTAAGAACTGGCAACACCAGACAAGAATAGTACTCATATATTCTGTCAGACTTGATTGGTGCAAAACCATTCAGATTTAAGAGAATGCATAACACTGGTGGCAGATGACAGACTGACCATCCATGAAGCAACTGCGCTGTGTCTTCGTGATCTGACTGTTCGGCTTCTTTTAATTGGCTGGGTAATGAGGATAAAGTCATAGCGCACTGAGCAGCGTGTGGAAGTAATGGAATCACTGCTGTCTCCTTGTTTGGATCGTTTTCTACAGGATCGTGTCTAAAATACGAAAACATTCTCTTTAATGCCGATCCAGCGCAGAATTCCGAATCTGAAATATTCCCTCTTCAGTCGGGCGAATGATCCATTTTTCACTTCCACCTTTCCTAAAACGGATTTCGTCCTACTGAACTGGTTCCTCTTATCATTCTGTAATGACCGAGTTGCCCGAAACGAAATCAAAAGACACTCCAACTGGCACTGAAATATATTGTTGTTTAGCATGTAAAATGAAGTATTTATATAGGCATGAAATGCGAAAGGGATCGCATTTACACACAAGTATTGATTCATGAGCAATATGATTGGTGAGCCAAAACTTGTCAAACATTTCACGTGATATGGAAGTAGATCATGCGCGCGAGACGTGCGTACTGCGATATTCAGTATTCATGGTTGGACCAAGATGAATCATACGCACATGGTGAGTTTTTTTGTGGGTGGAAATGCATATGGAACAAGTGAACACTGATTGATCCAAATGGGTTTTCTCGAACTGCATGTGAATGGAACAGAATAACCACACTATTTTATGAATCCAGTTCACAAACATGAAGTCATTTTGCTCAGGTGTCTCTGAAAGTCGTCATTCTTTCCCAGAACCACAGCACTTGGGAAAACCGTACCACCCTTATTTCCAGCTTTTTTATAGCCTTTCTTTCCTTATGTACTTTTGATGGTTCCCTTGTCAGTCCTGTTGTAAAATGATTCTACCTAATCATGAAGTTTACCCCTTCTACTGTATGTCATTTTAAATCATGCAATTACGAAACACCGGGTTGTGCAGAGATTACTGTAATACGTTGATTCCCAGTTAGATTCTCTTACAGAGGGGCGGCCTAGTGGGAGAGTGTTCGACATCAACTGTTCCACGTGTTCTGATGAGTCTTCCGTTTACTCACTCTTTTGACCTTCCTCATGAGTCTTGTTAGAGCGACCTTAAAAGGTTTGAATAGTGAGGGTCTTATTTGAAACTGCATTCCCAACCTCCGTGTCGTAGTTGACAGTTATCATTTAAAAATACAATGAGCAACTGGTGTCATTTGGTTGGTAGAGCTCCTTTCTACTAAGCACTTTTATTGGCACAGAGTCAGAAAGAGAAAAAGAGATTAATGGTGGCGGTATAGCTGTGCTACGGAGGAGAATATACCACTGCTAATAAGAAAGCGCAAAATGAAACTTTTGTCCGACGTACGCTGTCTCATCGACCTTAAAAATGTGAATCGGTGATTGTGTCCCTTTCTGTTTTTGTAGAATTGTTTTAACCAGGGAATTTTATTTCTCTTTTTCTCTCACGGATGCCAATACTGAAACAAATTTGTAAGATTTCTCGCAAATATTTGTTGATCATGGTCATTTTGTAACACGCATTTCTGATCAGGCAGATTGACCAGCTTCCCAGTCAACAAATTCCATCTACTGAAACTTAAAAAGCCTATTTGTGATTGAAGTTTCACTTAGGTTCACAAAGTCCAGTTATCAACGGTTACGCAGTTTTTGTGAGTTAAAACAGCTTGGAGTATAAACAGTTGACAATAGAATCCATAATGGGATGATCGTAGGGTGCAGAGTAAGAATAAATTATCGACTGTTTTTGAAAGATAAATGGGGGAAAAATATCGGAACATGGGAATCCAAGGAATTGATTTATATGTCTATTCAGGATCACATCTTTACGTCCTTACAAGTATGTGTCACAGTCGGAGTGTTTTTCAATACAGACAAAATAAAATGGATTTTGAAAGTGACGAAATAGCGGGCAACTTCACACATCACATAACTAGGGAATGCATGTGAAGACTGGTGAAATCTTTAGTAACTGTGTGGGGCTAAACGGAATGATACTTCACGTTGCCTAAGTGGATCGGGTTTAAGTTTATGCATGGACTACTCATGGACGTAAATGAAAAAATCGGCGCCTGTGGTGTGTTATGGGATTTAAAAGGGATTTCTTGGAATAACACTTTGCTTCTTCGGCCAAGTACCTCGATTAGCGTAATGGCAGTAGAATCGTGGTTGTCCAGAAGAGTTCATGGAAAGTGGGTTGTCTATGGCATATCACTCTTTCGGAATTCACCAAAACCAATCAAATATCGTAACAAAGCTTATTTCCATAACAGCTGTCCAGTCCACTTCATGACGGTAGTCATCCGATCGAAGGATACAATCTTTTGATTTTCATGTTTTTCCTTATCTTATTGCGTTCAGTCCGCGTGACCTATTCACGTTCTTTGTCGTTCCAGAATTGTCCATGATTAGTTTTTGGACTAGCAACTACTGACTTATCCAGTAAGTAGCATAAATATTCCCCAAGCTCCTCTCTCCTGAGAAAAAAAGGTCCATGTTCTGTGGACTGTCTTCAAATCTTCTCCTCCTACGAGGTTCATTCCCCCAATACCGGGTCCTGGTGGTGCGATCATCAAGCCGTCAACTACCTTATCGACGTACTTCGTTCGGTGATTAATAGGCTCCCCATCAAACTTTGTATTGGGTCGACTTCAGCGATAAATAACCACATTCAGGGCGCCGCAGACTGTTTGAAGGTTGCACATGAATACCACGGAAAACGACAGGACCTCTTCGTTTCAAAATGAGATCGTGTCTTGTGCCGTTTCAACAAGATCCAAAACGGCTTGTTCAACGGTCTTCATCCGAATGGCATTAGATTCGACTTCCTCTTTTGGCGAATTCTGGGGCACAGGACCTGTAGCGGTTGCCATCTTCGTTCATACTTTTACCACGTTTATTGTTTAACTGAACGCTGACTGCCAAGCGCGGTGGCCATTTGACCGTTGCTCTTGCGCACGCTCTCACGCACGCTCCCAAATACACGCTAACCACTATCTCTCCCAATCGCCTTCTCGTTCTCACGGGTCGTGGAGAATACTGTTCTGGTTAACATATTTGTGCAGTGCCGCACATTAGAGTAACGTGCAGGTGGTCCACGCAGTACAAAGGACCGAAGCACGCGTTTACTAAGGAAACCGCGAAGTAAGGTCTAATCAACCTTACAATTGGTGAGCCCGACGTGATCCTCAGGTCACGTGAGTTTCCTTGTTTTCTACCGTTCAAGGTCCCGTCTGCGTACGTTTTTGTGTGTTTTATTGTTTCCCTATCTTGATTTTTTTTTTGGTTGGTTTACCAAATAATTTTTTTTCTCGTCCATACATATTTTGTGTCTAATTCGTCGTAATTTTTTTTTTCGCGAAGACTGTAGTGCCCCATTGGTCGTTGATTTCTTTTCCCGTCTGTATTCCATAAAGTAATCGCTATGTCTGCCGAACGGAAATCCTGCTCAGACCCCACCGTTGGGGCCATCACGCTGCACATACCGGCATTCACACCTGCTGATCCAGAACTCTGGTTCACGCTGGTTGAGTTAGAATTCGAAAACTGCCGTATAACCAGTGACGCCAGCCGTTTCAGGTGGGTAGCAGGCCGCCTCCCGCCAGAGGTCACAATGCAAGTAAGGGACGTAATAATCTCTTCCCGAAGCTATGAGGCTTTAAAGGAGGCTGTCATTGCCCGCACGACCCCAACGCAAGACCAACGTATGCAACAACTTCAAAACGTTGAGCTTGGAAGTAGGAAGCCCTCCGAACTGCTGCGTGAGATGCAGCGCTTGAGAGGACCGACAATAGGTGAGGACCCGCTCTTGAGGGAACTTTGGCTGCAGCGTTTGCCGCATAACATTCCAGTTTTACTAAGTGCCGCGCGCAAATGCTCGCTAGAGGAAACTGCAGCGGTAGCTGATGACATTATGTCACGATACAACCCCGCTGTAGCTGGAGTAACCAGGCCGTCCGTCGCAACGGTGCCTGCCTTGCCAACATCTAACGAACTCGCATCAGTTTTGTCTAGAATTGACGCGAGCCTGCAACGCCTAGCAGTTAGAAGTGGGTCACAGGAGCGGCACCGCGCACGCTCACCTAGGCTCCATAGTCCGTCATTGCGACGCCGTTTCGTCGGTTCTTCAAAAGAAGGATATTGTAAGTACCACAGTCGCTTCGGTGAGGGAGCCAAACGATGCGAACGAGGGTGTACGTTTCCCGGTGCTCATCAGGGAAACTAAACCCCCGGCCCGTGGTGGCGACCCACGAAGCCGGGTATCACACCAATAGTCGTCTTTTGAACGTAAGGGACATCATTTCAAATAACCTATTCCTTGTAGATACCGGTGCCGAAGTGAGCGTCGTCCCCCGAGCGAAAGACGACAATAGCACACCGCAGGCCCAAACACTACGCGCTGCCAATGGCACGGCCATCCCAACGTTTGGCCAGCGGTCGCTCACCTTAAACTTGGGTTTAAAGCGTAATTTTCGTTGGGTATTCATCATCGCCGACGTCCCGTACCCAATTCTGGGCATTGACTTCCTGCAGCACTTTGACTTGTTAGTTGATGCACGGCGCCGCAGAGTGGTGGATCGTCAGACCACTCTCGCCGTTGCGGGTCATAATTCGCGAGTGAATCACGTCACGCCATTTTACGTTCAACCACCGGCACACCAACCTTATGGCGAACTCATCGCCGCCTACCCGGCCATGTTTCGGCAGGCCGGGCCTCTCCCAGCAGTGACGACCAGTGTCACTCACCATATCGATACTAAGGGACCCCCAGTGTTCAGTAGGCCGCGTCGGTTAGCACCAGACAAGCTTCGTGTTGCACAGGCCGAATTCGAACATATGCTAGAACTGGGTATAATACGCCCTTCTAGTAGCCCTTGGGCTTCCCCCCTTCATATGGTTCCTAAGGCTAGTGGCGACTGGCGACCCTGTGGTGATTACAGAGCGCTTAACAAAGTCACCGTCCCGGACCGATACCCGATTCTCCATATACAGGATCTTACTTCGTCTTTATCAGGTTGCTCCATCTTCAGCCGTATCGATTTGGTTCGGGCGTACAACCAGATCCCGGTAGCAGAGGCCGATATCCCTAAAACTGCCGTCACTACACCTTTCGGGCTGTTCGAGTTTCTGCGAATGCCGTTTGGACTCAGCAGGGCAGCCCAGACCTTTCAACGGTTCATGCACGAGGCAACTCGTGGTTTGGAAAATGTCCACGTATACTTGGATGATATTTTGGTGGCGAGTTCTTCAGAGCAAGAGCACGCTACGCACTTACGAGCACTTTTCGAACGCCTTAGCCAGCACGGCGTTACGATCAATATCGCGAAATGCGAATTAGGCCGGTCTGATATCACTTTCATAGGACATTCTATTTCATCCTCGGGTATCCGCCCTCTGTCAGATAAAGTTTCCGCTATTCGCGACTACCCTGAACCCCAATCTTTTCGCCAGTTGCGTCAGTTTGCCGGTCTGGTGAATTTCTACCGCCGATTTATTCCTCACTGTGCGGAAATGATGCAACCCCTCACCGACCTGTTGCGCGGAGGTAAGCGGAAGTTCGTGTTTCCCGACACAGCACAAGCTGCATTCGCCTTGGTCAAAGATGCTGTCGCCAACACAGCACTCCTTACCCACCCTGACCCTTTGGCTCCTATTTCGGTAGTGACGGATGCCTCGGACACAGCGGTTGGAGCAGTACTGCAACAGTTCGTAGATGACTCTTGGCAACCTTTAGCATTCTTCTCCAAGCGCCTACAACCCGCGGAATCAAGGTACAGCACGTTCGGTAGAGAGTTATTAGCCATCTACTTGGGAATTCGTCATTTTCGACATGCACTCGAAGGCCGTTCGTTCACGGTGTTTACAGACCACAAGCCTTTGGTTTACGCACTGAAGTCAGCTTCCGATCGATACTCACCACGCGAGATTCGCCACTTAGACTTTGTCTCACAGTTTACTGTGGACATACGACACGTCTCTGGGGTACTTAATCCCGTCGCAGACGCCTTATCGCGCGTATATCAACTAAGTCTGACACAAACGCCTAACATCAACTTAGACGCAATGGCACAGGCTCAAACTATGGACCCTGACATCGAACAACTTAGACAAAACGGTTCTTTGAGTTTAACCACAGTGCCTATCCCAGCTTCCCAGAATACCATCGTGTGCGATGTGTCGCAAGGTCGCCCTAGGCCAGTAGTTCCTGCTGCCCACCGGTATCCTACGTTCATGACACTCCATAATCTGGCTCATCCGGGTGTGACTGCCTCGGTGAAACTGATAACTGAGCGTTTTGTTTGGCACAATGTCAAACGAGATGTCCGTCAATGGGCTCGTGCTTGTCTGCAGTGTCAACGTGTTAAGACCCATAGGCACACTAAGGCAGCGTTAGCCAGGTTCCCAGAACCTGAAACACGTTTTCATCATGTGCACGTCGGCCTCGTAGGACCCCTCCCACCTTCGCTTGGGTACGTTTACATACTCACATGCGTGGATCGTTTTACTCGCTGGCCGCAGGCCATCCCTATCCCTCGTCCCACCTCGGAAGAGGCCGCGAAAGCTTTTCTGACCGGTTGGGTTAGTCATTTCGGTTGCCCGGCAATAGTAACCACCGATCGCGGTCCACACTTTGACGGCGCTTTCGGCAGCCTACTCGCTACGCTCGGTTGCCAACACGTTAAGACGACAGCTTACCACCCTCAGGCCAATGGTATGGTTGAGCGTTTCCACCGACAATTAAAAGCCGCTCTTCGAGCAAACGGTAACCCCCTTGGGAGTGAAACACTACCATTAGCACTCTTAAGCCTGCGTAGTACCGTTAAGGAGGAGTTACACACAACACCGGCCGTACTAGTATATGGCTGTCCACTTCGTCTGCCTGGGGAGTTGGTAGCCCCCTCATCAACCGTGACTTTCGACTACGGTGACTATGCTCAGCGCCTTACGCAGCACATGCGAGTGCTCAAGGCCAGTCCGCCGCGTGAACAACAGTCTACAAGTTATGTCCCAACTGCGTTAGGAACCGCTACTCATGTATTCCTTCGCGTCGATGGCGTTCGATCACCACTACAAGCGCCATACACTGGCCCGTTTCGGGTGATAAAACGTAGGGCTAAAACATTTGTCATAGATATCAACGGACGACACGACACCGTATCTATCGACCGTCTCAAGCCTGCCGTCATTGAGTGCAAGCCGCTCGGCCAATTTACACCCACTCAAGTCGCTCAGTCACCTGCATCGAGCGAGTTACCACTCGAACCACCCCCAATTGCGCCTAGTGAGGACTCGGCAGCTAGTCCATCAGATTCTCCAACCGTACCCGCAACGCGAAGTAGCCGTCGCGGTCGCCAACTACGAAATCCCGTCCGCTTCGCCGATTTCGTGACGATTTTTACAACCGACTGTTAGCAATAAGTTGGGAAGTTCGCCATGGATTTACCAAACAACAGACCCGGGAAATTACAATCGGTAGTTATGATTTCATTTTCTTCTGGTCTCCTAGCGACTACAACAACACCGAACATCGTTTGTGTGTTGTTATTACGGTCCAACATCCGCCGGCGCCCTCAGGCGCTATTTTGTTCCAGTTTACCTTGCCCTCTCTCAGACGGATCTAACAAGTCACATTGGCTTCATCCGTAGCCTGGCTGACTCCCGTGCACGTTCAAGGAGCCAACCGCTCACTGGACAACGGGACGATTGGTCAGCCTGGCACCGGAGACGGCAACTGGACGCCTTTTTGGATGGACCTGACGAGGCATTTTCCGGCTTGCATTCGTATGAGACCCGCGGGCGCCAAAACACAGTTGGACCCACGCACATCGGACCTCGAGAGTGCAGGCACCGGTAAACTCATCAGCAGTCGTTCGACGTCAACAACAATATAACGGAGAAGCTATGAGGAGTTCCTGGACAACCAATAATTCCGGCTTACCATCACGATCGAAGCCCAACTCCGTCGGACTTCTAGGAGGAGGCCCCTGTAGCGGTTGCCATCTTCGTTCATACTTTTACCACGTTTATTGTTTAACTGAACGCTGACTGCCAAGCGCGGTGGCCATTTGACCGTTGCTCTTGCGCACGCTCTCACGCACGCTCCCAAATACACGCTAACCACTATCTCTCCCAATCGCCTTCTCGTTCTCACGGGTCGTGGAGAATACTGTTCTGGTTAACATATTTGTGCAGTGCCGCACATTAGAGTAACGTGCAGGTGGTCCACGCAGTACAAAGGACCGAAGCACGCGTTTACTAAGGAAACCGCGAAGTAAGGTCTAATCAACCTTACAGACCAACTTCTCACGCTACCCGTGGGCTAAAATCGTTCTCCTCATGAATCTCAACGTGAGGCTGAATTGTCCCATAGCCCATGGCTCTCATGGACACTGTATCAGTGGATATGCCTTCGTTCATCCAGTCAACTTGTTGACGTTCAAGCCAATTAGGGTGACAATCTTCCAAATTTTCACAACTGATATGGTGCGGTTTTCTGACGTCTGACACCTACGCAGTAATGGCTGAATTCCACAGCTGTGATATTTCCGGTACAATTTCTGTTAATTACTAACCGTAATTAGAGTTTGTTCTTCTGCCTTCTGTTTAGTTACTTATTAGTAGTGAGTACATGCATCGTGAACCCCAGACATTCGTAACGAATTTTCTCTGTTTCTAAGTTATCACATCAATTTATACTCGAGTTTCATGGTGCTTATTACATGAACATTTCACGTATTTATTTATAACCTTTTTCCCCCAAAATTCTACACTTATACTGTTTTATGATCTTTCTGAATGTTTCATTTGTACTGCCGAGCGGAGGCTCGAACTCCCAGTCTTAGCGTTTCTGTCGGTGCACTCCACCATTGGCCGTCCCACGTCAACGGCATTAACAGATCTAGTGCCGGATTCGCCCATTCATAGTGGCACGTGCTCTTGTTTACTCCACAGACTCAGCTTATTTGTACTTATTTGTTAATGACACTTTTTACCATTGCAACCACAGTCCAATTCACGCGTTTGTAATTGATTTATTTATTTGTGACGGTAAAGGTTCTTGATTTATTGATTGTACCGCAACCGAACTGCGCTACAGTTTCGTTCAGCTGCCTGCTAAGTGGACCGTTTTTATTTTCTGCGCTGTACCGATTTTCCGAAGCTTACTGCCCATTGTTCTTGGTTTCTCACCTGGCTGTAAGTCTTTCATTTGCTGTATATTTATGCTTATTGTATTATTTAGAACCACGAATCATCGAAAAACGCGGTTATTCGATTGGAATTTGTTCTACTGCCCGTAATCGTGTTCTGCCCATATATATATATATATATATATATATATATATATATATATATATATATATATATATATATATATATATGGACCGTTGTATACGTCCGATGGATGAGAAAACGGATCCAAGACTGGAACTACATGCATTTAGTGACGCTTCAGAACTGGGTTATGGGGCAGCACTCTATTTACGATCTGTTACCGAAGATGGAATGACAAACTGTTCTCTAATATTGGCGAAGTCTCGTGTAGCCCCTTTGAAATCCGTGACCATCCCGCGCTTGGAGCTTGCGACTGCTGTTGTCTCAGTAAGATTAGTCGCCTTTGCCAAAGAAGAACTTTCCGTACCTATCTGCTCGATTACGTTCTGGGCAGACTCGCCAATTGTTTCGCAGTCGAAACGAGATTTCGAATTTCGTATCCACTGCAAAACAATTATCGAGTCTGCCCAGAACGTAATCGAGCAGATAGGTACGGAAAGTTCTTCTTTGACAAAGGCGACTAATCTTACTGAGACAACAGCAGTCGCAAGCTCCAAGCGCGGGATGGTCACGGATCTCAAAGGGGCTACACGAGACTTCGCCAATATTAGAGAACAGTTTGTCATTCCATCTTCGGTAACAGATCGTAAATAGAGTGCTGCCCCATAACCCAGTTCTGAAGCGTCACTAAATGCATGTAGTTCCAGTCTTGGATCCGTTTTCTCATCCATCGGACGTATACAACGGTCGATTCGTAGATTAGATACTGCTTGAATCTCACTGAGGCACACAATCCATCGGTCGATTTCTTCCTGGGTTATTTCCTCGTCCCATTTGGCCTGTCTTCGACATAGGTCCTGGAAAAGCAGTTTAGAAGGCAACAAACTTGGAGATACAAGCCCCATAGGGTCGTAAATTGAAGCGATGTAGGTGAGTAAACCTCTCCGGGTATATTTTTCCTCCCAAGATCGATCCTATTGTACTCCCAAAGTTCGCTTTATTTCAGCTGGCTGTCGATCAAGGAAACTGGGTTTGGTTTCTGCTTTCGGCAGTTCTCCCAAAGCATGTGGCACATTACTGAAGAATTTAGTCAAGTTGAAACCGCCTTCCAGTAGAGCGTGCCACAACGTTCTTCCCTTTCTCTCAACGTCCCCCATTTGAGGTAAACTCATCAAACAATCATCTACGTAGAAGCTTTTCTTGGCTTGATTGATCACTGCAGTACCGTAAAATGCCATATTGCAGTCAATAGCGTTTCTGCCCATATTGTGCGTGTAGCTAGTGAGACTAAGTTGCTGCTGGATTCACAGCCCTAGATATCGGGATAGTCGCAACAGTTAGCCAGTTAACGAAATCGCTGCTTTGATATACTGCCCGAATGGGAATTGAAGGAAATTCTGTCAAATGCAGTCCCGCCACGATTCCGACAGTAGATGTCAGTTATCACAAGGCTCGTCCCCCGACTCGAAGCTGAATCGAGAACTTTAATTGGCAAAATTAAAGATAAAACGGTTGGAGCTTGAGTTGGAAACCGCAAGGCGTATCAGTGATGCTAAAATGAAGCTCGCAGAAAAGATCAGTGATCTACAGGCGGAAGAACGGTCAATGTTGTCGGTCCAGACCTCTCGACCACCTACCCCGCAGCCACTTGAGAAGCTCGAACGAGTCAAAAATTATGTACAGTCTCTTCCAACTTCAAATGATCAACCTGTCGACCCGATATCCTTCAAGGAACCTGGAATTCGTGTTTTGACTCAGAAACAACCAGTGCCAAGCAACGTCTTTGAAAACGATCAGTTATTGAAGGAAAAGTACTGCGCAACGATTAACGAATATATATCAAAGGGTTACGCTGAGATGGTACCTGGGGCTGAGAAAAACCTATCTGGCCCCCACGTATGGTACCTTCCGCACCACGGCATATATAAACACGGAGACCGAACCAAGATTAGAGTGGTATTCGACTGCGCTGCGGAGGTCAATCAAACATCACTGAACAAACAACTACTGACGGGACCAGACTTTGTCAATAGTTTGTGCGGGGTGCTGTTGAGGTTCCGTGAGTACAGGTACACTTTGGTAGCCGATATTGAAGCTATGTTTCACCAGGTGAAGGTTCCATCAAGCGACCGCGATTGTCTGAGGTTCCTCTGGTGGCCTGACGGTAACGTGACCAACAAACCAAAAGCATATTGTGTGACGTCTCATCCATTTGGGGCCACCTCGTTGCCGTCATGCTGCAGCTTAGCCTTGCAGAACACTATTGACTGCAATATGGCATTTTACGGTACTGCAGTGATCAATCAAGCCAAGAAAAGCTTCTACGTAGATGATTGTTTGATGAGTTTACCTCAAATGGGGGACGTTGAGAGAAAGGGAAGAACGTTGTGGCACGCTCTACTGGAAGGCGGTTTCAACTTGACTAAATTCTTCAGTAATGTGCCACATGCTTTGGGAGAACTGCCGAAAGCAGAAACCAAACCCAGTTTCCTTGATCGACAGCCAGCTGAAATAAAGCGAACTTTGGGAGTACAATAGGATCGATCTTGGGAGGAAAAATATACCCGGAGAGGTTTACTCACCTACATCGCTTCAATTTACGACCCTATGGGGCTTGTATCTCCAAGTTTGTTGCCTTCTAAACTGCTTTTCCAGGACCTATGTCGAAGACAGGCCAAATGGGACGAGGAAATAACCCAGGAAGAAATCGACCGATGGATTGTGTGCCTCAGTGAGATTCAAGCAGTATCTAATCTACGAATCGACCGTTGTATACGTCCGATGGATGAGAAAACGGATCCAAGACTGGAACTACATGCATTTAGTGACGCTTCAGAACTGGGTTATGGGGCAGCACTCTATTTACGATCTGTTACCGAAGATGGAATGACAAACTGTTCTCTAATATTGGCGAAGTCTCGTGTAGCCCCTTTGAAATCCGTGACCATCCCGCGCTTGGAGCTTGCGACTGCTGTTGTCTCAGTAAGATTAGTCGCCTTTGCCAAAGAAGAACTTTCCGTACCTATCTGCTCGATTACGTTCTGGACAAACTCGATAATTGTTTTGCAGTGGATACGAAATTCGAAATCTCGTTTCGACTGCGAAACAATTGGCGAGTCTGCCCAGAACGTAATCGAGCAGATAGGTACGGAAAGTTCTTCTTTGACAAAGGCGACTAATCTTACTGAGACAACAGCAGTCGCAAGCTCCAAGCGCGGGATGGTCACGGATCTCAAAGGGGCTACACGAGACTTCGCCAATATTAGAGAACAGTTTGTCATTCCATCTTCGGTAACAGATCGTAAATAGAGTGCTGCCCCATAACCCAGTTCTGAAGCGTCACTAAATGCATGTAGTTCCAGTCTTGGATCCGTTTTCTCATCCATCGGACGTATACAACGGTCGATTCGTAGATTAGATACTGCTTGAATCTCACTGAGGCACACAATCCATCGGTCGATTTCTTCCTGGGTTATTTCCTCGTCCCATTTGGCCTGTCTTCGACATAGGTCCTGGAAAAGCAGTTTAGAAGGCAACAAACTTGGAGATACAAGCCCCATAGGGTCGTAAATTGAAGCGATGTAGGTGAGTAAACCTCTCCGGGTATATTTTTCCTCCCAAGATCGATCCTATTGTACTCCCAAAGTTCGCTTTATTTCAGCTGGCTGTCGATCAAGGAAACTGGGTTTGGTTTCTGCTTTCGGCAGTTCTCCCAAAGCATGTGGCACATTACTGAAGAATTTAGTCAAGTTGAAACCGCCTTCCAGTAGAGCGTGCCACAACGTTCTTCCCTTTCTCTCAACGTCCCCCATTTGAGGTAAACTCATCAAACAATCATCTACGTAGAAGCTTTTCTTGGCTTGATTGATCACTGCAGTACCGTAAAATGCCATATTGCAGTCAATAGCGTTTCTGCCCATATTGTGCGTGTAGCTAGTGAGACTAAGTTGCTGCTGGATTCACAGCCCTAGATATCGGGATAGTCGCAACAGTTAGCCAGTTAACGAAATCGCTGCTTTGATATACTGCCCGAATGGGAATTGAAGGAAATTCTGTCAAATGCAGTCCCGCCACGATTCCGACAGTAGATGTCAGTTATCACAAGGCTCGTCCCCCGACTCGAAGCTGAATCGAGAACTTTAATTGGCAAAATTAAAGATAAAACGGTTGGAGCTTGAGTTGGAAACCGCAAGGCGTATCAGTGATGCTAAAATGAAGCTCGCAGAAAAGATCAGTGATCTACAGGCGGAAGAACGGTCAATGTTGTCGGTCCAGACCTCTCGACCACCTACCCCGCAGCCACTTGAGAAGCTCGAACGAGTCAAAAATTATGTACAGTCTCTTCCAACTTCAAATGATCAACCTGTCGACCCGATATCCTTCAAGGAACCTGGAATTCGTGTTTTGACTCAGAAACAACCAGTGCCAAGCAACGTCTTTGAAAACGATCAGTTATTGAAGGAAAAGTACTGCGCAACGATTAACGAATATATATCAAAGGGTTACGCTGAGATGGTACCTGGGGCTGAGAAAAACCTATCTGGCCCCCACGTATGGTACCTTCCGCACCACGGCATATATAAACACGGAGACCGAACCAAGATTAGAGTGGTATTCGACTGCGCTGCGGAGGTCAATCAAACATCACTGAACAAACAACTACTGACGGGACCAGACTTTGTCAATAGTTTGTGCGGGGTGCTGTTGAGGTTCCGTGAGTACAGGTACACTTTGGTAGCCGATATTGAAGCTATGTTTCACCAGGTGAAGGTTCCATCAAGCGACCGCGATTGTCTGAGGTTCCTCTGGTGGCCTGACGGTAACGTGACCAACAAACCAAAAGCATATTGTGTGACGTCTCATCCATTTGGGGCCACCTCGTTGCCGTCATGCTGCAGCTTAGCCTTGCAGAACACTATTGACTGCAATATGGCATTTTACGGTACTGCAGTGATCAATCAAGCCAAGAAAAGCTTCTACGTAGATGATTGTTTGATGAGTTTACCTCAAATGGGGGACGTTGAGAGAAAGGGAAGAACGTTGTGGCACGCTCTACTGGAAGGCGGTTTCAACTTGACTAAATTCTTCAGTAATGTGCCACATGCTTTGGGAGAACTGCCGAAAGCAGAAACCAAACCCAGTTTCCTTGATCGACAGCCAGCTGAAATAAAGCGAACTTTGGGAGTACAATAGGATCGATCTTGGGAGGAAAAATATACCCGGAGAGGTTTACTCACCTACATCGCTTCAATTTACGACCCTATGGGGCTTGTATCTCCAAGTTTGTTGCCTTCTAAACTGCTTTTCCAGGACCTATGTCGAAGACAGGCCAAATGGGACGAGGAAATAACCCAGGAAGAAATCGACCGATGGATTGTGTGCCTCAGTGAGATTCAAGCAGTATCTAATCTACGAATCGACCGTTGTATACGTCCGATGGATGAGAAAACGGATCCAAGACTGGAACTACATGCATTTAGTGACGCTTCAGAACTGGGTTATGGGGCAGCACTCTATTTACGATCTGTTACCGAAGATGGAATGACAAACTGTTCTCTAATATTGGCGAAGTCTCGTGTAGCCCCTTTGAAATCCGTGACCATCCCGCGCTTGGAGCTTGCGACTGCTGTTGTCTCAGTAAGATTAGTCGCCTTTGCCAAAGAAGAACTTTCCGTACCTATCTGCTCGATTACGTTCTGGACAAACTCGATAATTGTTTTTCAGTCAATACGAATTACGATGTCGCTTTACGAATCCGTCTGGCGGTTTTCCGTGATTTTTCGGAAGTTGAGCACTGTGTACACGTGAACAGAATAGACGATCCACCCGATTTTGCTTCGAGAGGTACCAGCCGAAAAAGGCCGCTGTGTGCATTTTGGTTTAATGGCCGACGATTTCTATTACAGAGTGTGTATTCGACGTCTGCACAGCGTAGTCCCACCGTATCCAGTCATATGGAATTGGTCAAAAGGGTTCGCGTGAACGCAGTGCCAACAGCAGATGCAGTCGGCTTGATACAAAGATTCCGGAATGCCAAATCTTGGTTAGGCTTGCTGCAACAGATTGCTTGGTTGAGGCGGTTTTATTTTTGGATTCGACGACATGAAGCAGGTGTTAATCAGCTGAACATTGCAAAGCAGTTGAAACCATGAGAATTACGGTCATCAGAATTAACCTTACTTCGTTTGGTGCAAAAGGACTGCTTTAGTAAGGAGCTGAGCACAATCTCCGAAGGATCAGAGGTCCCTAGCATGTCCCGGCCAGTCTCAGGACGATTTCAGAAACTCCATCCGTTGAAACAGTGTGGTTTACTACGAGTGGGAGGTCGCCTACTATGTCACCTCTACCTTTCGAGTCAAAACATCCGGTAATTCTACCGAAGGTTCACTCCATCATCAACCTTTTAGTGCAACATTATCACGAAGCGAATTGCCACGCTGGTCCAGCACATTTGTTGTCACTACTAAGGGAACGTTATTGGATTACACACGGCTACTCTACAGTCAAAAATATACCACGGGGATGTTTTCATTGTAAACGTTGGCATTCCTAGGCACGAAGTCAAGTAATGGAACCACTTCCTGAGGACAATGTTATTCGACGAGAATCCGTTTACTGCTGTCGGAGTAGACTACTTTGGTCCCTTCTTGGTGAAGCGCGGTAGAGCCACTGAGAAAGGTTACGGGTGTATATTCACTTGCCTGTCCATGAAAGCCGTACATCTAGAGGTCGCCTACACCCTAGATACCGATTCTTTCTTTTCTCCGTTTTCTCGGTTTGTGGCAAGACGAGGACGTCCCAGTGTTGTCTACAGTGAATTTCCGAGGCGCTGAATTAAACTTGAAGCGATGCCTGAAGGTTTGGAACCAAGACAAGATTCTAAAGACACTTGGAAATAGAGAGTGTGAATGGCGCTTCTCTCCACCGAAGGCAAGTCATCGCGGAGGTGTATGGGAACGTATCATACGATTTGTCCGCCGAATTCTGCTTTCACTTCTAGCTAATCAGTTGGTCGTAGGTGAGGCGTTAGTAACGATGTTCTGCGAGGTAGAAAGAATACTAAATGATCGACCTCTAACCAGAATATCGGATGATCCCGATGATTTCAACGCGATAACACCCAATCACCTTTTTCTTCTACGAGGTATACCAGCGACATTTCCCTCCGAGCTATCAAACAACCGGTTGAACCGAAGATGGCGACAGGCGCAAAGGCTAGCAGATGCCTTCTGGGCTCGCTGGTTGAAGGAATACTTGCCAACGCTGCAGACAAGATCAAAGTGGAATAAGCATAGCCAAAAGTTGAACGTAGGTGACTTGGTTCTCCTAACTGACACGCACGCACGGAGAGGGGCGTGGCCCATAGGGACAATTGAGGAAATGGTTACGGGAAGCGACGGACGAATCAGAGAAGTTGCAGTACGTACAGCCAATGGTATTCACCGGAGAGACATACGACAGCTGTCTTCTAGAGTCGGACTTATGCTTATGAGTGTGGTTCGTGACATTCCCCCACCCCGGGGGCAGTGTTAATTACTAATCGTAATTCGAGTTTGTTCTTCTGCCTTCTGTTTAGTTACTTATTAGTAGTGAGTACATGCATCGTGAACCCCAGACATTCGTAACGTATTTTCTCTGTTTCTAAGTTATCACATCAATTTATACTCGAGTTTCATGGTGCTTATTACATGAACATTTCACGTATTTATTTATAACCTTTTTCCCCCAAAATTCTACACTTATACTGTTTTATGATCTTTCTGAATGTTTCATTTGTACTGCCGAGCGGAGGCTCGAACTCCCAGTCTTAGCGTTTCTGTCGGTGCACTCCACCATTGGCCGTCCCACGTCAACGGCATTAACAGATCTAGTGCCGGATTCGCCCATTCATAGTGGCACGTGCTCTTGTTTACTCCACAGACTCAGCTTATTTGTACTTATTTGTTAATGACACTTTTTACCATTGCAACCACAGTCCAATTCACGCGTTTGTAATTGATTTATTTATTTGTGACGGTAAAGGTTCTTGATTTATTGATTGTACCGCAACCGAACTGCGCTACAGTTTCGTTCAGCTGCCTGCTAAGTGGACCGTTTTTATTTTCTGCGCTGTACCGATTTTCCGAAGCTTACTGCCCATTGTTCTTGGTTTCTCACCTGGCTGTAAGTCTTTCATTTGCTGTATATTTATGCTTATTGTATTATTTAGAACCACGAATCATCGAAAAACGCGGTTATTCGATTGGAATTTGTTCTACTGCCCGTAATCGTGTTCTGCCCATATTGTGCGTGTAGCTAGTGAGACTAAGTTGCTGCTGGATTCACAGCCCTAGATATCGGAATAGTCGCAACAATTTCGTTGACATCCAGGTCTCAATATGTCGCCCGATATTTTTCAACTGCCTCTTGACCATATTTTTCGGTCGAAATTCGTTCACCTCAGAGGGTGAATTTCTTACGTTCAAGGACAATTTACTATTGTTTTCCATACCTTACTTGTGCTATCTGTTATAACTGTGTTCATTCCTCTTTTCATAGGGAGTGTGATTTTTAAATACCACATTTATTGCGAGCTCATTTCGAGTTTCCTACCCAGAACCATTGCTGTCTATAAGCTTTGAGAATTTTAGTTGTATATTTCGTTTATCGTAATTGCGAACGTTCATCATCTATAGAGCCGTGTTCAATACCAATCACGTCCGTTGATAGGGCGCCTGCTTATGCGAAAGAAACCTAGAATGGCTAAGAGGCGGCTGGCATTATAACAACGAAGTAGAAGACTGTACTTTTCAGTGCAATAGCTAAATTGCCAAGCCTCTTGCCTGAGCATCCAGTCAGTTTCCGTGTGTTTGAATAGTCCCGGAATAAACGAAGGACGATATCAAAAAGGGGAACACGTTCATTTTGAGTGGTTCTTAATCGTCATGTGACAGCTGATCATAATCAAAGTGATGGAGACCATAAGTAGTGGTTTGGGCTGTTTTGAACATGAATACACTTTCAGGCGTGATCCAGTTCTACCTATGGAATTGCAATTGGTTCTAATCAGAGTACTTCAGCCCTTATTTGTTCGACGGTGGAAGTGGACAATTAAACCTTGTTCCAGGAACTGTTATCCAAAACCCGCAATTGTCTAACCGTGACTCGTAATCCATAAGTCACGACCCCCAATTATTTAACATTTCCGCACAAACTTTAACCATGCCACTGCAAGCCAGTCAGATCAAAAGTATTGGAATAATGTGATATCAAGAAATGTGGGAACAATTCGTTTTTGGACAAATTGGTTTTGTTGAGCTGGCTGAATTAATGAGAACTTGTGACGGTCCTATGTTGCACACTTGACCCTGGGAACGATGTCGATAGTTGGGTCGTAAATAAACTGATGACACTGATAGGAATGTACGGATATCAACTCTGTGTCTTATCCTCGAACTGTCAGTGTATTCCTATTTGCGTAAGGATCAGAAACTGATCACTTATTTCTCCATTGTATGGTGTCCGGGTCTTGGTCAGTGATTTGAAATACAAAACAATACACCGTTTGCTGCTTTATAATTTGTTAATTACGGGATCTCCTGATTTGTGTCATTTTATTCTCGCATGGGGAGACTTGAATATATTCGCTTGTCGCTGGTGTCTTAGAGTATGAATGCCACACAAAGATTACATGCCATATTTCTAAAGAGTTTTTTTATGGTGCTCAGCTGTTATGTCCCAAATTCGGTAGACAGAACAAAAGCGAACATGCACGAGGAACAAGCATTCAAAATCAACGAACGGCAGGTACGAGCACCTGAACAAGAATGTCCAAGCGGACGTGAGCTGTCAATTAGCATCATTCCGGCAAGAAGTAATCTGCATGTGATTGGTGGAATAGGACAGCGTAAATGGTGGCACAGACAGGTATCGGGTGCACAAGTGTAAGACGAACCGGACAGAAGCGAAACATGAACCGATGTTCAGGATGCTTGAATAAGCCTCACGGTATCAAGTGACTGGTTCAGCCACACAACATCAGCGTCTGTTGCTACTGAACAGCCTGACATTCCACTGGGCCTCATATCATGACAGTGTCTCTTCATTAGAGGTCCTTGGACGTACAATTACATACCAGTCAAGAAATCCGAATTTCCCCGCAGTATAAACCCTATACTAACCCTTTGGAAGAGACATTCAGTATATTCGAACTGAAAGCAGATTAGTTTTGTTACCTCTTCAGCTACCTCTCTTCAGGTGGCCAGATATCGGATGAAGTGTCATCGCGTACGCAAAAAGTGTGATTCGTTCTTGCCAACTTGTCATCTGTGGGCACCTGCGTGATATCCGATTCTCTGTCAGGAGTCCAGTGTAAACGGAGGTGGTTAGATCAGTTCTTTTATATAGCTTAGATACATGGTCATTAAGAGTAGAAAATAGGCAAAGGCTGTCGGTGTTCGAGCGCCGATTTCTCCGTAGCATTGCTCGAATATGGTGGGAGCAGTGTATCAGCAACGCTGAAGTTAGGTAAAGGGTGCTGGGAACTAGAGGGCCGCCCCTGGAAACAGTACTGAAATTAAGCAGTGTAAGATGGCTTGGGGAATGTGTTACACATACCCACCGATAAACTTCCTCGGCGTACTCTGTTCTCCGCGGCAGGTAGCTATTAGAAGGTAGGTCGAGGTGGTCAGTCCATGACGTGAAACAAAGGTACTAAAACTTTGGCCGGTGGACTTGACCAAGTAGGACGTGTTAGACTTCCGTGTTGGTGAGTGTGGCATCCACATTAAAAGACGTACCCAAGCCTCGTGGCCAGTGGCGTAGTTTATTTCGGTCGCTTTCTTTTTCTTTATGATTTCCGCTTAAAACTTTGTTTTCGGCTCTTCACTTCTTGCATCTATTGATTCCACCACCAACAGGACGATGCTGCGAGGTGGCAACCAACGCCATAGCACAGAAGTGCGAGGCTAACGTTTGAATGAACTGAACTGAACCAACCCGGTTCATTGAAAAAACAAGTTCTATAGGCTACGCAAAATAGTTCTACGATACGGGTCCATCTTCTAAAGCTTTCATTAATTTTCAGTGCAACACTTGATACCATTGCCACGCTCAAGTGTGAGGCATATGACCGTCACAATTTCTCGTTTGTTCAGCCAGCTCAACAAAACCAATTTATCCAAAAACGAATTGTTCCCACATTCCTTGATACCATAATATTCCAATACTTTTGATCTGACTGGCTTGCAGTGGCATAGTTAAAGTTTGTGCGGAAATGCTAAATAATTGTGAGTTGTGGCTAAAGGATTGTGGGTCGTGACTTATGGATTACGGGTTGCAGTTAGACAATTGTGGGTTCTGACTAAAGGTTTCTCGGAAATGTTGTAGAGCCTAAGCGCTTGCACAAATTGTTTCGGACCTCGCAAGCGAATGAGTAAGGACGTCAGTCCGAGTCACATAGAAGTGAGAGCACAAACCAAGCGTACAATCGGATCAGTTCGCTCAAGGCCGTTTGACAAGTGTGGCGACGTCCGGGACGGAACATGGTTGGCACCAGCAGTGTGTATGTGCGTGTGATGGCAGATGTGTCCAAGCGTCTGAGGGATATGGATCATTGTTTGGTTGACTGTGCATTAGGCTCCACGTCTCACGCACCACCCGTAGGTCATCCGACCAACCTGCACTGGGAACCACCAGACTCGAGTTTCGCTCTTGTTAGAGCTCATCAGCGATGCATATCCTCCGCCACACCCAGGGTTTGAACCCGGGCTCTTTCATCTCGAAGGCATGTGCGTTACCGCTGCGCCACCCCGCTCCCGTCCGAGCTGATCCGAATCACCAAGTTAAGCTTGTTCAGATGTCGTCCTCTATGACAGCCAGAAATGCCCGACAACTTCACATGGAGACACGGTACCTGACCAGTTAACTCCAAGCAAATGCCTCCCACCAAATCAGGTCTTCACTACAGTTGCATGTATGTGTGGGGCTGATTGTGTGCGCATGTGACCATTTAGGCCGGGCGCAAAAGATCGCCACTAGTTGCTGTTCCCCAGGTGTGAACCAATGACCGAGAAAGAGAAATGATTTGCGTATAACAGCGGAGAGAAAGAGTAATAGAAAGTAAGTTATCCATGTAATCTCAAATTGGAATTTGGAAATTCTTCATCCAGGTGGAAGCAAGTGATAAAACCTAGTGTGTTTCACTTTTCATGACCATCTTTTCTTCAGCTAGTGATAACGTTTCCCCTCTTGTTCTGTCATTGATCGTCAGGGCACTTAACTTACGTTGTTAATTCGACTCCTGATGCCGTAGCGTTATGGATCCACTCAGACCGTTGGTTACTCAGCGTGTTGCTCAGTTCATTGCTTATGGGGGTCATCATTTTGCAGTTTTGTTTCCGTTATTGAGGGTGATGAAGAGGCCGTAGAACATTGGGTTGATGCGGTGCTAGACACAATCGCATTTGTCCCATTGATAAATTAGAACCTTCAGCGCAAACAGCAGCAGTGAACAACGGATCGTTTACCATGTTGTTCAAATAGTGACTAAAACCCACAGCTGAATTATAACAACTACGACGACATTAACAACAAGAAACTGCAGTTTGGTTTTATACTACTTACAAGATAAAAGACTAGACAAAGATCTATCAACTGACTGATTGGTTGATCGCTGCTAAAAAAGAAATTTTATGGAGTACTCAGTCCTCTTTGGTCCTCATAAGGATTACGGATAGTTGTATTAGCGTTTCACTGTCCTTACTTAGTCGGTAGAGTGTAAATACGGACAGACAAACCATTGCCTTAAAAGGCAGATATAGTCTGTATTGAAACAAGATTAGTCACGTGAATAAATATCCTACCAAAGATTTCAATTTCTAGTTCATTTGTTCTGCAAACCATACTCTGAAAGTTTGGTGATATGGTAATTTTTCTCAGTGATCGGAAGTTCTGTCCAAATGCACACATTATTCGCTCGGAAACAGCCGCCACTACTCTCCACGTTCTGGTCACCTGACCTGAGACGAAGTAGGCAAACCAATCATCACATGGCCTTTTTGCATTGGACACAGCAGTAGCACTACCAAATGGCTAAATGATGGATGGTTTGCTAAAGCCATATATCACGTGACAGGAGGATTCTTCAGTGTTTTCTGTACAATAATCATTGAAAACGATTTATCATCATAGTGGAGTCATTCACAGCGTTTGTTCGACTGATGAATAGGAAAGCTACCCCGAGTATTTCATTCTTTTTTACTCACTTCTTACTGATAGTCCTAAAATAATTGGTGTGTATGTAAGTGTGTGAGTGGCAACCATATTGGTCATGGATGTATATATTAGAGATTTTGCCGTTGTAATTCAGACTTATTTCACCTTTACTCAGCTGGATCACACTTTTTGTGCCGCTTATTACACGTTCTGTCGAAATTCGATTGAAGGAAATATATTTTCTTTGTCCTGAACTTAAGGTTCCTTATTTTTTTTTAAATAACACCAAGGAAAGATTGGAAATACAAAATTCTCTAGTACCGAATATTATTCACATTAGTTCTGTAATATTCTGTGCAAAATTCAAACTACGTGACTGTGGTTAACATTCATAATTTGGCTGATAGTTGACAGACTGAATCTACCGGACAGTCGAATATGAATGTTTTAGAGTCATAAAAGAACAATTCATCGCATTTGGCTTTCGCAACGGAGACATAAATATGGATCCTGCCAAGTCCAGTTACGTTTGTTGAAGTGTCGATTAGCTCACTGTTTGGTGGAGAGAAGCAGTATGTGGGGTTTTCTAGCGATATCTCGGTTGATGATAGGCTCACGAGAAGAAGGCAGTTGGCATTAGTCTGAACAAATAACCTTGAAATCAAGATCATGTGAGCGTGGTCCGTTAAGCTTCTAGGTTGTTCTAGCAATGATGGAGAAATGCTCATTCTTTATAGGGCGCTTTCACCACGCTACAAAATAAGAAAGTAATAAGATTATGATGTCGGATTTTGTAGGTTTTTCTGCTCAAAACCTTCACGTAAATAGATAAAAACTGTTTCGCATTATTCGTGCACAAAATGATGTTGCAACAAGATGCGGTGGACGAAAACCCAAAATTGTCGACTTGAGTAAGAGTCAATGGCATTAGATCTCTCAGTTGGCCTCAAAAGTTTTGGACAAGGTACGGCACTCTTCTTCCAGAGGGTCAGTTGTACATATTTCACGTGTTCTGTGGAACATGGCACGGACGAGGCCGATTTTATACTTTATGGGGGCAAAGCTGGCGAAGTGCAGATACTGTCCTGACCACGTAGTTTTGCGATGGACTGATCTTTGGATTGATCCGTCGATTCGGCGGGTTATTTCAATATCTAGGAATACGATGTTGTTGTTGTCTTCCCCGTTTTTGGTTAGTTGAATGTTAAGGTGTATGGTGTTGAAGTGATGGAACATTTTTTCACACTCGTCCTTCGTGTTCACAATGACGGAGATATCGTCCACATAGCGTCGATAGAGGGTGGCCTGAGCTATGATAGATTTCATTCTTTGTTCGAGGTGTGAAACAAATATATCTGCCAGAACAGGTCCCAGCGGACTACCCATGGCAACTCCGTCAATCTGCCGATAACCCCTTCAAGGAAAAGGAGTTTTACATTCGAGGTGCACAATCGTAATAGCGATGACAGCTCACTGTTTGGTAATCCGATGGTGAAGTTGTTATCATCGATAATTTGGCAAATGATATCATTTATGATACCAATCATAAATGATCACCCTGACTGCAGTATGCACTAGTGAAGATGCAGTGAAATTGTCCGGAAAGCATCGTGCAGTTTAATCCTATTGACTTCTGTGTTCAAATTTGTGTCGGGAAAGTTGTTTTCAACTGAGTATTTTACGGGTTTTGACTATAAAAGAATGGCAAAACAGCGCTAAATACATCCAAACAGAAATAATTTCTGTTTAACTTCTTACACCCCACTTCGAAGCGGGGTGAGGCAAACTGAGCTGTTTGATCTTTTGGCTGACCAAAAGCCAGCATTCAACGTCCAATAAGGGTGGTCATTTGTTGCAGTAGCGGAAAAAATGAAAATTCCATTGTGATTTGCTTTGACTTTGCATTTAACTTCTGCCCTCCCTTGTGAGGTTTGAGGTCTCGCAAAAATGTTATTATCTATGACGCGAAATTTGAAAGAATCTCATTCCAGTGGCTTTCAATTTGGGGAATTCTTTACGGTGAGTGACATGAGCTGGAGTAAATTATGACCACCCAAGTGGGGGGGGGCATTATCTACGACATTCTGAACAAAAAAATCCATCGCGCTGAAGCAATACAAATTCCCAATCTTTTACTGTATAATTTATTTCTAAGAGGACTAATTTTTTACTAGGTAATGCGTCCGATTTGTTTCCGATGAAAATGCTCTTCTCATTGTCATGGATATACCATTTGCTTAGATACAATGTCTCCAATTCAGTAGTTTACTCCTGGCCAAGTACAAGATAAATACAGTGAAAACTCTGTTTCACAGAGCACAAAAGATTTGTAGGGCGAATCCTCTTGGTGAGGAAATAAGTCGGATCACTAAAACGTTGATGGCAAACGGATATTCCACATAATTCCTGATAAGGTGTCAACACCGAAAGCCAAGAAAGGATATTCCAACCACAGTGTATCTAACACTCCATTACAAAGTTGATAATGAAAATGAGTTGATCGAATGTTTGTACTCAGATGTCAACAGCACCTATTATGCGGCCGATCCGGTAATTGCATTTACTCCTGATTGGTTAGCTAAACCATCGATGAAAAAGCCGTCGCCTATCGATGCCAAACCAAACTGCATATTCTAATTCTAATATGAGCGCTTAACAACTTACGTAGGCAGAACGGAAAGGCAGTTACGTCATCGAACGGCTGAACACATTCCGGCGTGGCTTCAGAAGACAATGAAAGGCAAACTCTCCGCGATTGCATCATCAACTGAACAAAGTTCAATCAGGTCATGAACTGCTCGTCATCTTTACGAGACCAAGCATTTCATCATCGCAAGTCAGGCGACCACGAATACCAAATCAGTAAGATAAATGGAGGCCCCGTCGATCAGCCCACATCGCCCCGAACTGTGTAAACAACCCAGGATGGTGATCAATTTATCATTGCGATGATAACGAGGTACGATAACTGCTGTATGTTTATCCGATAGACATATGCGTATGTGTGCATACTGGGATTTCGCCTTCGTTTGTAAACATTCCTTTCGTCCATTTTGCTATAAAAATAATCACTTTGATCGGCAGTACGCACTCTTTACGGATGCAGCGAAATGATGCAATCTGTGTTTTTGAATTATGTTTTCAAATTTGTAACTGGCAAAGTTTGTTTCTCACTTGTTATATGCTTTCACAGCAGCGAAACCAGGGAGATTTTAAAGGTTCAGTTACAACAACTGCCTCCCATCTCCCAAGAGCCCTGATTTGATTATGATGGCGGGATTTTAAAAGGCGAAATAAACTGTTGTACTTGGTCCACACTGACACAACATGTTTGTACAGTGTTTATTCATTCTTCATAATAGAGGCAGTAGGTATCTCTCCCGTTGAAACCTCTTCACCACAGCTCAGTGATGCAGATACAGGTGTGAGTCTCCCACGAACACCTCTTTAGAAATACATCCAGAAGTTGCTTGTCCAATGTGTCGTTAGGCTATTACATTGTTTCAGCCGGCAGCGAGTCCCGTATTTGTTCACAGCCCGAGATAGACGATAAACTAGTGGGAGGCCCACAGAATGCAGCTTCTGTAGAGATAGGGGATGTCCTCTCTTACGGTCATGTCCGCGAAGAGGGAGCTTTGCACGTAATTCTGGGCTAAAGTCGCCTCTGATGATACGCCTGATGTAGATCAAGTCTCCTCGGACTCTCCGACAGGTCGCTGGGAACAGCCCTGTTATCTTCAGCCACTTCTGTCACCGTACAAGGGAAAACCGCTGGCCCCTCGTACTCCAACCTGGGAGGTACATGTGTTGCATATAGTACCTTGAAAGCTTTGAGGGAGAGATGGCCAAATGATCGAGTAATCAGCCCCAGGATACTCCACGCTGACGAACAGACTTTATCAGTGTGGGGCTCCGTTTTTAGTGACGAGGCCACCATCACCCCTAGGTCTTTTTCGCAGACAAAACGGCGAAGGGGTGCCTCGGGTACATGGTACCTCCCATTGCTGGACGGTGCTCCTACTCGCATATGCACACACTTGTCGGTGTTGACTGGCAGTGACCACAGATCTGACTATCTTTCAAGGGCTTTGATGTCCTCCTGAAGAACAAGCTCGTCTGCATTTGATTTGATCGTACGCCAGGTCTTAAGGTCGTCTGCATAGATGAGACACGGCGATTGAAAAATTGATGGTAGGTCATTGATATAGGCCAGAAAGAGGAGCGGACCCAGGACCGATCCTTGTGTAACATCACTAGTAGCCACTTGCCAAGTGGACATTGATTGTGCTACTCGTACTGCAAAGGTTCTCCCTTTTAGAAAGTCCTCTATCCACCGAATCGAGTGATCTACAACACCAAGAACCCTAAGCTTATCTAATAGACGGTGATGCGGGACTTCGTCGGATGCTTTGCTAAAATCCACGAAGATTACATCCGTAGGGTGTCCTTCGGCCTTGGTCATCGTTCAGCGTTCTCGTGCAATTACCAGGTTTGTCAGGCACGACCTACTTTTCCAAAAACCATGTCATTGTCGGCGTAATAGGTCTTTTACCCCAATATGTTTCCGGATTCGCGTGGCCAGCAGGCGTTCCATAACCTCCCTACCCCCGGTGTTAGACGGACAGGTCGATAGTTGACGGCCTCGGTCTTCGCCCCACTTCTGTATAGTGGCAAATCGACAGCTTTCTTCCATTCCAGGGGGGACCTTTCCCGTTGCTAACGCCGTGTTGAACAATGGTGTGACCGGTCGAGTTAACATATCGGCCAGCTCCTTTACCACTAAAGGATGCGCACCATTAGGTTCCGGGGATTGGTTAACTTTGATTGTACGCACGGCTGCCTCCACTTCTTCCTCGGTGGTTTCCTGGTACGACATACGAAGAGAGTCCACTGCAATATGTTGGGGATGATTGTGCCTCTGTTCAGTAACATAGACTGACAAGTAGTGCCTCGCTAGTATCTCTGCGTTATGTTCATCTGTAACTCCCAGCAAGCGTCCGTCCTGTATGGCTAGGATTTCAGTTGTTCCTCGCGTCCTTCGTCGTAGACATGCAGACAGACTTTTGGGTGCACGAAACGAGTCCATTGCTAACGTCTCCTCGAAGATACGTCGCTTTTCTCGCTTCAGTTGGATATACTGATTACGGATGGTGCGCTATCAGTAGTATCCCTCTCCAGTTGCGTGACGTTGTTTCCATGTGCAATTCCGAAGATTCAAAAGACGCCTAAGTTGTGAATCAAACCAAGGTGGGCCCTCTGCATGCCGTCGCTGTCTGGATGGTGGAGCAAACGTTTGACATAAGTGAAGGATTTCATCCCGAATTACTTTCCAAGCCTTGTCTATATCGTACGATCCTGGTGGACACCGCATCACTGAGGATGCGCCCTCCCTGACTTGCTGGAATGTCATTCGCCAGACTTTGAGTCCATCCTGCGGTCTAGGAAAGAATATCGCTCCTCTCTTCCAGCTGATGGTCAACACCGCATGGTCGCTGCACTATAGAGGAGGTAGGTACTCAATCTGCTCAACATCGGAAAGTCTTGGGGATATCGCCAGGTCTAGGATAGACTTTTAGTGATCTTGGATTCGGGTTGGCATTCTGATGTGTTGGCACAAAGAAAGCTCCATCACCATTGAAAGGAACGCAAAAGAAAATAAACTCCATTTTGCATTGTACCGTAGATTCTCCCAGTCTACATTCGGTGAGTTGATGTCACCCAAAATTAGACTATGACCATCGCTAGCCAAAAGTCTTACGCCAGTCAGTGTTTCCCGAAGATCTGACTCTGGGGATCGATAAATGACTCTGACTGACTCGAATCCACTGGGTGTTAACTTTACACGACACCAAAGAGATTCTCCAAAGCCCTCCATGTCTATCTGGCGATCCGGCTGTAGCGAAGGAACGTTGGCTCGGATGTACATCGCCACCCCTCCCCTCCCCGAGCTTGGCTCCTATCAGCACGGTAACGTGTATATCCTGGGATAGACACTTCTAAATCCATCACCTTACTGGCAAGCAACGCCTCCTTCAAAGCGACCAATGTTGGCGAGTGGCGAACCGCCCATGCCTCGAAGCTCTCCTCGCTTGTTCAACAGACTCCTGACATTAGACGACATGATAAGTGCTTGTCCTGTTCTGTCTTCCCTCTTCGTGCGGACCCTCACTGCATCTCCACAGCCAGGACTGCATGGTTGATGATGCTGCTGAGGGTAAACGGTTTCCACCTCAGTTAAAGACGCCTCCTTTGAACACGAAAATCCCGGATAAAAAGACCTGTTTCTTTACTGGCCGGGCGTTCGCGAAGCTCACTCGACGCCAACCGGAGCCTCTGTCTGTCCTCGGGGTCGAGATCTCGAAAAAGTCGCTCTTTTTCTCCTTTTTAGTCTGAAGAAACGCTGTAGCACCTAACGACATTCCTCATCGGAATGCAAGACCACCTTGAATGAAAGAGGGACACTATTCTCATTCATTTTCCTTAAAGGAAAAACGGCTCTGACCTGCACATTTTTTGCCAGGTTTTCCTCATCCATGAAGAATATCTTGGCAAATATGTCCCGTAGAAGAGACACGTCGTGCTCTAATCGACTTGGTGACGCCGACTCAGTTGATTCCGGCCAATTCACGACTAGGAAGCATTGCGTCCTTGGTGGTTGAGCCGTATACTGACGTTGATTTACAGTTTTCCACTGACCTATGGTTTCCGTCTGCCCTGGACTGGGGTCCGTATCTCCCCCGGTTGCATTCGACACCGAAAAAGCAGTACTGTCTCCCGAACTTATGGCTACTGCGGGTTTGTCGGTAGCCACGGATTTATTTCGACACTGTTCCTTCACTGCAGTTGATGGGCTGTTTGTAGCTGCTGAAGCCACTACGGCGTGGGACCTGATGCTCGTTGCACACGGTGCTAAGGGTTCCTGGTTCACCTCTGCATCAGATTCAACTGTTTTTCTTTTATTTGCGGTGGTACTGTCTGTGCACACAGTTTGCCGGGATGGAGAGCTGCAAGAACTCAGCCACTCATATTTATCTTTACCGATTTTTTTTACACTTTAGGTGAATCCACCCCTCACACCAATCACACATCAGGGTTTTGACAGGGGGCCAGTATTTTTCTTGTATACCGAACACTCACATTGATCCTCAAAGGTAATTGAACTCATATTCTTCATACCCCCCCCCCCCCCCCGGTCACGTTTGATGGTACAACCAAGGGCAGTCATACTTTCAGGTAACAATACTATTATATACCGTAAAACAGGAGAGTAAAAGCCAATAGAACTTACCTGCCTCAATTTACCAAATGCTTTCTCAACTGGACTGTGTGACGGTAAACACCCCTTACATACTGTAGTGGGAAATGTTAGAGCAACAAGACGATGCAAATATCAAACCGATCAAAAGCTCAGACCAGACCAGATGGGAGCTCACACGCGCCGCGTGAATTACCAAAAATATGGGAGCGATTGCATGCAGGAGATGGCTAGCTGTTTGTCGACTTCGATGTGGGACAGGATCTGTGGCCCAGACGGTTGCCGTTTTTTCCTGAGGTCGTGCGTGACCGTATGATACAGCTAGTGCACGTCAATACTCACATGGGACAACAGCGATTCTTCGGATTGTTGTGGCACAGAGCCTTCTGACCCATAATACGGCATGACGTTGATAATTACATACGAACTTGCCCCGCTTGTCAGCTGAACCGGGAGCTCATGACAGCAACACTGCCAATGTAGTCCGTAGAAGGACAGTGATTCTTTCAAAGTTGGGGTTGAATATCTCTGATCCTTTAACTGGGAGTGCGATCGGAAACCAGGACATTGTGACGACAGTTGACCATGTCACGCTGAATGGAAGCAATCCCAATACGGGGTCAAACGGATGATGTGATCCTCCGAGAGTTTGTTGATTATTTGTTAGTACGATTAGGTATACTATAAACGATCATCACTGACCAGGGTCCTTGCTTCGAATCGAACAAATTTCGAGACATGTTAGAACAGTGAGGAATCCGATGAGTACGGACATCGCCTTAACATCATCAGGTAAGAAAAGAACTGCACAAAGATTCAGCAGGACTACGAAACAGTGGCTAAACAACCACAGGAGCGATTGGCAAGAAAGATGTGCTAATTCAGCTGCTGTCACACTTGATACGGTCACGTACAGCTTCGTAGCCACGCACATGGATGAGCCTCAACCAATTAGGATGGCCAAGGATAAGTCCGACAAAAGCTCCCTGTTATTGGTCATCTTCGAGTCTAGCAATTATTTTCTCTGATTTAACATTTATACAGACCATTTGTGCAATACAACTAGCGCGCTATTTCGCAGCCTTTGTCGTCTTGCCTATTTTCATTCGCGTAGTTCTGGGTGGGAGCAATTTAATTACGTCCTGTCAGTTCAGTTCATTACGATTATTGCAAAGCACTGTCGGGAATATTGCTCATTTATCGCGCGACGAACCATTCAACAACGCGGACGATACCATTTGAATTGGTTTTCGGGCAGGAACCTAGAAAGCAACTGGACGTGTGGCTCAAAATGAATAACGATAAGTCTCTGACAACCCACAAGTGGAGTCATTTAGAGAAAGGGGCGGTAAATCTAACAGAAGGTGCTCAGAGTCGAAACAAGACAAGATACGATAGACGGAACCGACCTCAAAAACGGAGGCCGTTCATGCCGAGACAGCCGGTAAAAGTGAAGAGTCGTAATAGACTCGATGTCTTTGGTCCGGGGGCCAGCAAGTTTCAGAGACGATGGAATGGACCCTATACAGTACTAAAAAGAAAGAATTCCAGTTTCGGAATCAGTCAAGGACCACAAGGCAAATGGGTTAACAGGTGCGACTTGGCATCCTGGAACCCCCGAACTGAAAGTTTCAGTGGTAGGGTTAGTGTAGCGGGGAATGCTGGAGCAACAAGACGACGTGAATATCAAGCCCATCGGGCCAACCGTTCGAGAGCTACAGACCAAAGAACAGGCGGTGAATGTGTTGGAGGCATCCCAAAGCAGACAAAAAGAAGCATGCGGCCTAGCAGATGGGAAGCAGTTAGATCTCAGGCAACCAGTAAGTTAGCCTATATGAGGGGCTACGATCAAGCCGTCTACCGGCACTATCGAACCAGCCGAACAGAAAAGATACACAACAAGATCATGCTAATGGGCGCAGGAAACTGAGCAGAGCGCATCCGAAATACTCAGACAGCCGCAAGATCAATGTTGGCGCAGCGCGATCTGGAAGAAGCGTTACGTAAACGACTATAAGTGTTTCCAGAACTTGAAAAGTTTGACCATCCAAATACAGGTGTCCTCACCTGTCTTGTCATCTTCGTTACTATATGTCAGTAGATCTCTTATTTGTGGCTGTATTGTCAACGATGAAATTTTTATGATATTCGTTGATTTCCAACCAGGGGATTTTGGAGTTACATTCATATTGCAATGCTCCCGCTCGGATAATTACTTACAATCATGGTCTTCTGAGGTAGCGTACAGAACTTGTAGTAAATCGCATCCATAACTGCATCAGCATTGTCACGTCGACACAACATACTGTTTCAACTTTTGTCCTGGTAGAAGTATTCTTTTTTATTTTACATGTTGAAATTTTCGAGCCGATTTTCGTTTCACTTGCATGTGTTCTCCACATGTACCTTTCCACGAATTCCGGTAGACTAAATTCTACCTTGTACGATCATTGATCCCATTTTTACCCTTGGTTCAGTTGCCTAGGTCAAACGGATTGAACGCGCATTTGCCCTTCCCTAACCCCTCTGTTTTGTGTCCCGCCGTGTTTTCCGTAATTTACGAGCCTTGCACTGCCGTTTACCAGTCATCCATCATCAATGAATGAATTATACGTGAAAACCTAAACTTCACCATTTACTTTTCCAAATAAACATAAAAACTAATCTGAAAAGTTTTTGAATATTTGTATGAACGTGAAAGTGTGCCTACCGTAGCAAGTACGTGCAGTTGTGGTGATACTCGGATTGAATTTGTGGCAGAATTCTTGTAATAAAAGAAACCAATGCATCCTGGCACACTGTCCTTCTGGTACTGTCATTAGCTTGTCTTCATTCTCTTTCAATAAAACCGCTGCCTAACTTTTAAAGCAGCTAAGTGCCTCCTCGACAGGGTTGATAAACTAATTGTAAAGAGGAAGAAAACGAGCTTCAAGTTGGTCTGGAAAATCCCACACAACACATTGAGAATAAAACAGTGTGACGAACAAGCTCGTTCTCAATTGTTCGTACTCATACCAATACGTAACATTTAATATGACTCACAAAACAGCAAAGTTAAATGGCAACCCAAATCTGTTTGTGCATGTGCGTGTGCTCGTGACATTGATTATAGTATGGAATGTTCAGTTGGTTACACACATGTTGGGGAGCAAGAAATGGGCCATGGGAGTATAAATGTTTGCACAAATCGTTTATGAACACAGGGTATGATTGTAGGGACGAATAGTCCCGAGTTCGTTTGTGGCTAAGATATGACGCTTGAAGAGTTTTGATTGCTTACATCATGCTTTGTAAATGGTGTGAAACGCGTTTATCACCTCTACGGAATGGTTTAACTCCACAACACTCGTAACTGTCTTAGTTTCTCTCGTGTTCAACCAAGTAGGGTGGTGTTCAAAAACAATTTCGGATAAGCCCCTGGTCGTGCGACCAATGTACCTAATTCCACAGGAACGGTTTACTTACTTTTACACGACTATCTCCTGCGAGAGGATAAGTCGGCTCCATGGATATCGCGAGGGTTTCGTGAATAATCATAGAGAGTAGCGGGAGTAGGGTACGAAGCGGTGTCCCCAGCACCGTTCGGCCTTTTTGTTCGAGGTTGCACCTCTAGCCCTTGCACACCCAAGTGCAGACTGCAAAGCAGCAGGGTGTTCCCAGAGGAGCCGGTGACCTGCTGTACGGTTCGTTCGCCTCCTCTGGAATGCCGGATCAGGCAGTTGAATAGGTCTCCTTTGTGGCCGTTGGATCAGTAGATCTCGTCGGCCCATTCAGAAGGATCTGTCTTCACATGCCGAACACCGTCTCGCCGAAGTTTTTTAGACCTCGGTAACTCTCAACCTGGTTTAGCCCGCCTGTCGAGCGGTTTGCCGGGGTGTGGCCGCTGATGCATGCTTCAGCTTCGTGGAGCCACAGGTGAGAGTTGCGTGAATGATGGAGACCAAAGAGATGGAGGATGCCCCTAGGGACACGACAGCCAACCAACTCAGAAGTGCTACTCCTCTCAGACACCCCATACACCCCACAGGAACGGTTGAAAGAATACAAACAAGAAGAGGCTGCAGCATCTGGCACTTTATCCTTCAGTCGAAAACAGGTGATCGGTTTGGACTCGAACATAATTTGTAGGTGGGCAGTGTAGAATGTTCCATTGACTGTCCCTGTTAGCTTTGGGCGAACACTTTCAGTTTCCGTATCTCCTTCGAATGGTAAACAGACATACGAGTACCTCTTCCATTACTGCCTGTTTTGTAACAAAACATTCCACAGAAAGCGAAGTTCATTTTCCATCGCATCTTGCTTGAAGATTTTCCTTGCTCTATTTACCAAGCAACGTGCTGGGCTTCTCTTCTCTATGAGTGGTGTGACACTGTGAAAATGAAAGCACTGCCCGTGCCACTTTGCTGTCCTGTGCACTGAAAGCTGAATGGAACAATCACTCCGACGACTTACGCATACGTCTCAGTACTGTCGACTGTCGTCCTTTTCCTTTTCCAAAGTTAACTTGACATTTGGATAAGCTATGTTTACACATTTAGGTAATAGATCTGTGTCAGCTTTGGTATCTACCCCACATAGGATATCGTCCACATACCGTTTGTACACGAAGCAATCTTTGATTGTCAACCTGAGTTGATTATTTTCACGTTTCCAGTTCCCGGCCTCTAGGTGGAAATCGATTCGTTCAGATCTCCTATCACTTCCTCAGCGGACCTCTCTGTTCTGCCTCGTTCGTTCTGCGAATGACACGGTGGCATATCCGTGTTAGTCTGAAGCTCACCGGATGATTAAGAGTCACTCAGACCTAATGATCGGTTGTCATGCCTTTTTGCGCCGCTTGGTGTGTGTTACAAAAGTCGCATAACGCAAACTGATCCGTTTGTGTCCCGTGCGAGCCCAATTACTCATTTCGTCCAACCCGTAGGTAAAACACCCTTTTGGGGGTGTACGACGTCGAAATGTACGAATCACATGCCATGTTAAGTGAATGTTCTCATGCACGCATGTGTCACCTTAGGGGTTTGCGGTTTTCTTAAGCCTTAATTAATTTTGGACTGAAATCCCGTTCGTAACACTTTCGAAATTCATTTTCAAGCTAAAGACATCGGGTTAGGTATGAGTCCAAATATCCGATACCACACTGTTTTTACAAGGTGGGATATGGCTTATCTAAGTGACGGGGGTAATTAGCCCCTAAGGTGCGAGAAATACCGTAGCTCGTTTACTTACTGCCTCTTTGTCACACATTTATCGGTTTCTGTTCACACGACAGTTTCAGTCAGTGTCATCCGAGACTCTGTGCGTCCTTAACTTGTGTCCGTGGTCGACTCATTTGTTGGTCTCGTTATTGCGTCATTTAGTCATGTCACCCTGGGTTCTGAGTAACGTTAATACTTGCGCAGTCTTGGTCCTCCGTGTCTCCCGTCCACGGTTTCCACGCCGACTCCATCGATGTTATTGTTTCCACACTTGTAAGTGCTTCATTTTGCTTGTGCCGTCTGTTTGATGGTCCTTTCTGTTCATTTGTGTTGCGACGTCATTCCCCCCCCCCATGTGCGTTCCATAACAGGAACCGTCTGCCTCGTACTGCCATCTAGCCCTATGTTAAACACAAATCGTGATTCGTCACCTTTCACCGCATGTATCCCATAGTTGCTCCTTCGTTCGCTTATCGCGCAACCTTACTCTCGACCATATCAGCATGCGCTTACTGACCTATTTGACTGGTTATTCGATGTTTGTTGAGTAATCTGTACATTGCGACTGGATTGTCCATTATATGAGATATGTATACATCTTTGTTTGACTTATTATCTTGCTACACATGTAGATTACTGATTACGATTTCGGGGTTCGTTTTCTGCAAGTCACTCAGCCACAGTCTGGTACTGTATGCATGTGTCGGTTGCTGAACCTGCTAAACCCACATTCTTGTTAAACCAGTTCGTCGCGCGGCCTGATCAACAATACCTTTCACCCCCTTGGCACGAGTCTCATTGTTTTAACATGGTTTTCATGTCAGGGCTAGTCAGTCTATTTTGTTCAGCAGCCGGAATTGTAACGCCTTTGGCTTGGTCTTGTGGTCATCGGTCACCGTTACCGAGTAAACTTCCTTTCTTCTCATTCCATTATTACCATTCTGCTTTTCTACCATTTCTGAGATATGGAGTGCCTGGTGAATTCCCGGATGACGCCACTAATTGAGATCTACGTCGTTATCTGACGATTGTCGTTTACGCTCAGTGCCGCAGTTAAATTCTGCACTGAGTATGCCTCGAAATTGGTCTGGACACCGAACTTCTCCAACACAGAGAATCGATGCAAACAGATTGGACCCTTTTGATCTCCGTATCTACCAGTTGAACACTACTGAAGAATCCCTATCCCCACATTTAGTTTTCTAGTCAACCGACACGGCTTCCTAGCTCAGGCAATTTGAAGCTAACTTTATACATCGGCTTAGAATTGCGCAACCGGACTGAGAATACGCTCGAGACGGCTAAGTGGTGGTGCGACAAGGCCGCTTAACGAAGGGAAGTCCTGTATTCATAGAACTTTGGCCTAATTTATTGTGTATGAGTGTGAATATACGTCAGCCGATTTAGATAGAAAGAAACTGAAGGAATTTCGATCAATGGGAAATACGAAGTTCGGTTAGATAGATTTGACAGTTTTCCTTTGAGGTGATCCTCGTGTTGAGACCCCTTGACCCCGGCGGGAACTGCCCGCTGATCTCGGTTGATATAGTCGTGTTGTATGTTGAATTCAGCGTTCTGTTGTGGAGGTTGCATGTGCATGATCTTCAAAGGCGGAGAGAAATTTCGGTGAGTCTGGGCTCACTTAGTGTCCAAACAAGCATTACCACTTGCCCTGAAGAAGATGAAGATGGCGATCTATGTATCAGCGCTACAATTACATAGAGTAAATTGACGAACTATGACTTGATTGGTCAATTCATGTTTCACTTCGTTACAGCACATCTAGCTGAAGAGTAAATGAACCAGGCGTTCACTTTTCGTTCTCTGTGTTGTTGTGTTTGTTTGGTTCGCACAAAATCAGAGCCAAGCACTGTATTCATTGCCCATAAAACTCAGTGACTTCGAACAACAACGCAAGTTTATACCATAAGGTTGAAGGATGCAAACCGTACATCTGACAGGTACACCCACCACACTATCACGCAATTCATTTTTTTTTTTATGCACGGAAGATGGACTAGCAGTGGTCTACAGCCTGATCCTGAAATGACAACGTTTGATGTTGGGGCAGTCGACCAGAACGAGTTCGTTGATTACCTGGAAATCCGGTTTCACGTGTTGGGAGCATCACCATTCAAAACTCACAATTGGAGGTCACAACGTAATTCTTTATGATTTCGGCTGAGATACCCTTACGCGGGTATGACATTCTTAACTTTCCATGTCAAAAACCGACGGACGCTTGGACTGAAAAAACATGTCTTTAATCTGTCGAGTTGCTTAGGCATTTGCGCTACTATCTAAAAATGTGGTAGGTCTTTTAGTGAAAGCCATGTAGGACTAACCTAGCTGGCGTAGATCGACCTACAAGGTCCTTCAGAATGCCTGCAAACCATACATCTTCAACACTTGATGACAGCTTAGGCATTATTCATCAGGCTTTAGGGCGTGTCACTTTGTTCTCAAAGACGATCCGTCAAATCGCTCCAGTTGCTCTGGTCTAGATTCAGTGTTGGCCAACGAACAGGGTGTTATTCATCGGGTGACTCGCTATCATAATTGGAAATGGTCGTATTCAATCAGAATTGACTTAACCCTACACTTCACACCAATCTATTTCTGTGGTAAAATTTTAAGACTAAAACCAGTTTCGTTCCATATTCTATTAACACTTACTTGTTAATTTATCCTTCTTATCCATTATTTTCAGTTCGGAGTAGTCCTGGATATCCGCTCGACTAACCCAACGACATTACACGCGTCCATAACATACGGTCAGTAAGATGATCCATCTACACCCAGCGGATTTCCATACTCGGATAAACCCAAACAACTGTCGCTGATCCCAGTTCGTTCTACCTAGAGCGTGCGAATGAGCTTCATTAGAGCACGACTGATGCATAAGTGGACAACCGAAGATGGGCAATTGAAGGCTCAATTAGGGTGTAACAAGCGCGCAATGTTATACATTGTCGTATAATAAATAAGGTAGACAAAAGACTAATAATATAAAATATAATTATTTATTATTTAAGTGCATTGTATTAGTAAATACTTTTCAACATGACTTGGACTTACCCACATATTATTGTCCATGACCCCATTCATTATTGCACTTTTACAAACTTCGCCGCATAAAGGCATCCGTTTATCCTTATTTGTTCCGTTTCTCTAGGCGTATCGACCCTAGCCCATCGAATATTCATTGTTAACAGCCTGTTTTCCTACCTAACTGATTGACATTTATCTCCCCATGATAACTTATTGCTAACTAGGCTCAAGTGACCTCACGAGTCTCGTTGCTTGATGACCTTCGGTTACCGACCACGTCGGTCCATTTCGCCAACGGGTTTGTACTTTAGTTTCAGTGTAAGTATGTGCATTTCGACAACTGGTTTCCTTTTGGTTCTAACGGGATAGTTCACAGACCAGCGATTATGGTCGCATGATTTATGTCGTTTTCTGTTCTCGCATCCGGGGATTAACAAAGCATAGGGCAGAAAGTCTGTTTTATTGATCAACTACGTTATTCTTTGGCAGTTTAATGCAGCTTGAACGTGGGATTTCTCGTACACTTCGCATAGTATACCATTTCCTTCTTACTGCATTGTACACAAAGTTTCATTGTTTTGCCAATTTAATTAAGACATATTTTCCACCCACCACTAAGTGGTTACCGTGGATCATTCTCCCTGCTTTGCTTGTAAGCGTTCTGAGACCTGTGACAATAAAAACCAGGCTCATTCAATCCCAAAGGCCATTTTCAACGCATCCACAACGACCAGGCATCCATCAATGGAGTTATCAAGATCCATTCGAACGACGTACGACCGTCTGGCCGAAAGCGACTCTGAAACAATCTGGGGGAGCAATTGTGTTTGGTCGGTATGATATCAATTTGTTGAGTATTGTGGACGAACAATGAGTCAGTTTTTTTCTATTCCTAATACGCTGTATCTCTGCACACCACTATTTGTTAACATACTTCGGTTTCGCCAATTTCAGGACCTACCACAGTTTTGCAACAACCGTCTGACGGCAGTCATTCTGACCTAAGGTTACCAAGGTCCCGGGTGTGTATTTTGAGGCCGACCAGTTTCTCCTGTACGTTACGTACAATATTCCGCTTGCTCCACGTGGCACGAACAATCGATGTGAAATAAACGAGATTAAAACAAAAATGTAAAAATAGCACAACGGGAACATAATACGCAACGTTTGTCCGCGTTATTCCCGATGATTTTTCGAACTTAAACTCACGGATTATGTGCTAATTTATGGGCGCTAATCCATTACCCGCTTGTTCCTTTTTCTCTCGTCTGTAGAGAGTTTTTCCCAAATAGATTGAGTGGAGTTCTTTGATGGTGGAAAGCTTCCTCCCTCTCTGAGAACTCAGAGGAGCTGATTTGTGTTGCTCTCGGTCAATTCGTGACCTGTTTGCTTTCAATGGTTTCACCTCCATAGCCACTTTGCAGAGCTAGTTTGTTCTCTAGCAGGAAAGAAGCCTCTGAATGTCAATTCTGTCAGTGTCAATATCGTTGTAACTGAAGCAGGTTTCTGTCCCTGCATCTAACTATCAACGTGTATATCCCTGAGGATTAAAAAACAAAGTCCAGGTTTCGTAATCCGTAGCAATTACCTTGGAGGTTCACGAAAGGCGTGTTAATTAGCACGTCTTCCCAATCTCTAAGGACAGAAATGGCAAGAAACAAGCAAAACTCGGCTTTCAGCTCGCAGGTGTGTACCGATGACCTTGTCGTGTGATTAATGTCCGATTTTGTCCAAAGTGTCTGTTGTCCACCACTTTGTTGTGAACTATATATATATATATATATATATATATATATATATATATATATATATATATATATATATATATATATATATATATATATATATATATATATATATATATATATATATATATATATATATATATATATATATACAGTCATGTCAACCCCAAAAATTTTGGCTTCAGTCTGTACTGATTGACTTGGTCGATTTGCACACATCCGACGGCTTTCGAGGTTGTAAATGAGTTCACGAGACACGGCCTACCTCATAGATGAGTGCAAACGCGTTTTCTCACCAAACACTCATCTAGTTTTATATCCCATCTAAAACATAAATGTGATTCAGCAGGTCATCGACTTGACCTAACCCAGTCATTCAAAGTACTATTACGCAATCAGGATGCAAATCTGCTGAGGTTTAGTGAAGTTAATTTGATCAAGGAGGAAATTTTCCCTTTTTGGGCACAGAAAAAATCATTACAAACGATCTACTTTCCATAACATGAACCACAGAATTGCATAAGAATTGTTGATTTTTTGTGATAAACATTTCTCTCATTCCTCTGCTATGTATCCCACGTGCTGTATCGTAAGTGAAATGACACATTTTGCGCACGCGATTGATGAGAGTAAACGAAATGCTCGCATCTCGCAACCTATGCCTCTTTTCTGTTCTCATTAAACGAATAAACGGGACGGAATGTTCCAAATACGATTCTTCCTGTCTGTTGTTTTCTGAATGTATTCTATTCGGTACTGTTTGGATGACTAGACAGGTGAATTTTTCTTATCACTGGCAGCTTTGTTCGATCTGATGTGATTATCTGTAGCTTGAAGCTTCCACACAACATTGGTAATCATAATAGTACAGATATTGCTTTTCCAAGCTGGTTATTCTTTAGTGCGACTGCGTTTCTGGGTTGCCACTTTTTATCGAGCTAAATGAACATGCACACCGAACAACCTCGAAATGGAATTTAGTTCAGTAGAGAAGGGGTTAGAACCCAATGATTTCCCATGCGGATTCATTTGGCGTGTCAGGAATAATCATCATTGCCAATCGACTGAGCCCCAAACGATACTCACACACCCAGAGTACATGATGGTTAGTCACATACGCTTCATCACTAGGTTAACTGGGTTGGCTCCACAATGATTTCTTTCTCGTCATATTAAGGTGCGTGTCCCCGGGAGTACAATACAGTCTCCTGACACACACCAGGCACGATGTGAAGCAGGGTGAGAAACCTGACGGTTCACTTCTTCTTATTTGAGAATTCTACAAATTACTACCAACGAAATTTCCAAGTTTTTTTTCCTTCGTGCTTATTCAGCCATTGAGTTTACTGCTTCACCATGATCTTCACGGTTGGTGAGGCAAATATGTTGTGCTGATCAGCTATTTCATCAAAATGTATCTGGAAGTGAAGTTGCAGTCGACTCACACAATGAATTATTCTTTTAGCGAATAACACCGCCTTCTGGCAAGCGAACTATTGCGCGAAACCAATTTACTTGACCATCTGCAGTCCCAGAACACCTTTCTCTTTTACAGTACGTTTCTTTACGCAACAGAGTGTAAGTTGAGACTGCTACGGACTCATGCCACGATGTATCTTATTTCTGTTATGTCCACATCTGAGCAGGAATGTTTGTGGTCAATCTAAAATGACAAAATCGTTTCGCAAGATATCTTTTCCCTCCATGGCTACCATTCTGAACTGTTCCTACTTAAAGTACCAGTCAGAAATCACATTGCATAGATAATGATCCCTAATTATACGGCCAATGGGTGAAAATTCATGGCTCCGCTCTCCCACTCCAGTCAACTCCTTTTAAACGTGCTGTCTCCATAGGACAATAATCCGCATTCCTTATGTATCTCCCCAGTTGAATAACGCACTCTAATTGGCGGGTATGTTGAGCCTCAAATGCAATCTGGTTCATCAAATTTTTATTCTTCCAGTGAACCTATAGAGGTTACTTTACCTCTGTTGAAAGGTCGAGCACAGACAGGTATATGCAACATCTGATCGGTCGTGCTGGTCCACGCGGATCTCGTCATTGAACGGAACTCGCCTCAGAGCACCGATCGGTCAGAGGGCTAATCAGGCATCTACAAGCATCTGATTGTGTGCCACAGTCTCAGATGCCCCACGTTTACATTCCAATGCCACGACGTCTGATCCCGGAGTGTGCATACGATGGTTTCGACAAGCTATTCATTCTGATAACAGTCGAGAGAAGTATCCTGATAGACAATAATAGTACTTGTTTGGTTGGAAAAGTACTTTTCCGGAAAATAGTAAAAACGGAAACTGCGTATCGTGGTACACATACGGAGATGCGGCGGACCAGGACTATCTCCGGAGGTTGACTATTTCCGGTTTCAGGTTAAGTGTTCAAGTGTACGTTCGGTGTTAGCTCGGTTCACGGATATTAATACAAAGTTTGAATGAAAGTGTTTGTACGAATCAAGTGATTGACTGGGTAACAGTGCAACCACGGATTCATGTATCCCTAGATGGTAATGATGAACAACTTCTGACAGATTTGTAAGAAACCTGTCCATCATTTTGAAAGCTCCATTGATAATCCGGTGACCAGTGTCTCCTAAATGTACGACGAAAGTATAATGAACCGTTTACTTGATATACATATTAATGAATACCTATCGTCGAACGAGGTGACTACCTTCCTCTGTGAATCTGAAAATGCGAAACGGTTAACTCTTCACGGTCAAAAAAAGACCCAGGTTGAAATACGTAACGTATGCTGTTTGTACTTCTTTTTTATTTATTGCACAACAATGTGCAAAAATTCAGGGAGGAAGCCGCGGCCAACGATAGGCTGCAAATGGGAAAGTGATGGGCGGTGACGGGAATCGAACTTGGGTCGTTACTGCCCGAAGACCACCGTAATAACCTTCTGACCAACGCCGGTTGCGATTAAACGTAACACAAACAGGGTTAAAACTATTAAAACGCCCTTTCAATATGTATGACCTTCATTAGCAATCGGACATAAAACAAATAACGATGGTTGGAGAAAGGGCCGAATGAAGCCAGATCAGAATAAAGTTTGCTTCAATTATCGAACTTCTGGTAGAACCACTTTCGAGCGTCTACAGCATGGACGCAAAAACCTGATCTTGGAGGATAAGCTTACACTACTTTAGAACGATAGATAACTAGAATACAACTGGTGAGTGACATAATTTCAGACAGCGAAGACCGTGTTTGTGATGTTTATCGCAAAAATTCTGTCATAACTCCAAAAACTCTATACAGTACTCCAGAACATGACCAATGTCAGCTAAATGGATCAATGATGGATTCATATATGTGAATACGGTCGGCGTAGCAAAGGTTTCGCTGAATATTTCTTTATATTAGACTACATAGCATGCTGGGTAGATTGAATGTTGCTCAGCCAAAGTATCATCCGACTGCAATTCGATGGTCAAACAAACAGTTCTCGATTAAAACCATGTAGAAACTATCCCAATTTCTCTAGATATCGATTTGTCAGAAGCTTAGTCTCACTAGCTTTAAGAGCTATATGGGCTGTACACGACTACGGTCAGTAGAACGAATTCCAGTTGAATAACCGTGTTTATCGTAATCTCCTGTGGCTACATAATACAATATGCATAAATATGTAAAGGCAAATGACTTACAGCCAGGTGAGCAACGAAGAACAACAGTACAGAAAGCTATCCGATTGATCGGGACAGTACAGTTATAAACGGTCCGCTCAGCAAGCAGTCAAACGAAACTGAAACGCAGAGCAGTCACGGAACAGACCGTAAATCAAAAAGCTTTCTGGAATTGTTCGCTTCGGTCACATAATAGGGAAATAATAAGTTTGTATATGTAAAAGAATTGCCAGTGAGAAATTCTAGGTAAGTTGTACCTGGAAAATGACAGATGAGACATAAGATAGCGAGAAAGAATGGATCTGGCAATAGGTCTGTTTGACCCACAAATGTCTGTGGTGACCTAGCGGTGAAGTGTAATTGTAGCCGGGCTACGGTTCGGAGTTGCATCCTACGGTGGGGAGTTGTTATGCCCGAGTAGAAAATTCTACAGATTTTCCTTAGAATGGAGACGTAGCACACTACGACAGTAGAGTCAGTTAATTAAGCATAGAACGTCTGTATAATAAGTACCATAAAACGTAAACATTACTATATCGGTGCATTAGAAACGGTGAAAATACGCCGCAAATGCTAGAGGTCCGTGGTACTGTAGCGGCTTCGCAGACACCAAATTCAATAAAATACAATCGCGAGCTTAGAGCTTAGGCGCGCCTTGTTTAAGTCCACCTGTGTGAAAATAAGAACACGTTAAAAAGAAGAACCTTCGTCACACTACGTCAAAACGGCAAGGCGCGCTCCAGCTCATCAGCTCTGGTGATTAGCTCGATCAGCCTCCCTTCTCCTGTACTTTATACAGGGCAATCAATACAAGTACAAAAACCATCAATCGCTGTCGTTCTGCGTCTTTATTCGCTGGACGGGAATTGAGTCCACAAGTCGTGCGTTCGACTAAAGTACATCTATACGCTACTCATGAGTAGATTGGGTGGGAACAGATTATAAAATAATTGTTTGAATCGTGGTCAGTTGATGGAGGTTTTTCAAATCAGCACAAGAATACATTTGGCTTTCTGATTCTAATGTGACTTAGTGAATCTTCAGGGGTGAGTGTAGTTTGGTTAATACTAACTATAACACATACGAATATTACCAGCAGTGTCACTAGGGATTCATTGGCTCCTGATAATATGAAGCATGGGAGGATTTCACACTTGGAAGAAATAATGATAGCATAATTTCTGTACCCCATGTCATTCGACACGAGGTAACCATTGCTACACCACACACGAATGATCTCCAAAAATAGCCGCGTAAGTCAGATAATAGTGGAATATTTCCATAAGATTTTCCGTCGTTTAAATGCCTCTGGAGATCGTCTGTTAAACGCTTAGTCGGCTCTGGCGCTCGTTTAGGTTGTACTTCCGGTTTTTCGGTGGCCACGGCCCAAGGTGCAATAACCAGAGTTTCCGAAACATCCACACCACACAAGATCACATCACGTGAGAATTTTTCCCCAATTCCGGGGCTAGGTGACATTTTTCGAGTAGCTAAATGGGATGGTCAGGGACCCCAAAGGAAAATCTGTAGATGATGAAATTAAAAAAAATTATTGTACTGAAGACTTCAGCCATCCAACAAACCCACATTTCATCCAAATGGAGGGAGACTGACCATCGAAACTTTGAAATACGCATAAAATGAAGTTTGTAGAAATAAAACTGATTCAGCCAACTAGGTTCATGCCAAGTTCCTCTGTGACTATCATCTTGTCAACCAGAACAGGGGCTAAGCCAAGCACCGTTGACTTGCCATGGATGTTTATACCGGAGAGGATAAGTCTAAATTCGGAACACGTGGAGGGATGCGAACGGCATACATATAAGTCACGGTACAGGGGATGAATGGTGTCCGAAAGAATCTTTTTGGCGAAATTTTCACAGGCTATAATGTGCACATCGCAAACTTGAGAGATAAAGAGAGCCTATGAACATCAGAGAGACACGACTGACAATGGCTAGGCCGCGGTGTAGTATGATAAAATCTTTCTTAAGTAGACCTGGAAAGATAACGGGAGAACAGTAGAGTAAGACTGGGAGAATACATTGATACGCGAAAGAAAAAATGACAGTTTCTGTGGTACCAAACTGCCTCAGCCTAGGAATTTGAAAAGACAGTCTACGTAGTTCTTCCACACGGTCATGATTATGAGAAGACCACTGTGATGGTTGTAACTTCTGAGCATTTGATCTAGTCGGCTGTGGAAACGGGGAAATTTTTGATGACTGATTGCCCATTGGGGTAAGAGGAAGGGCAAAGGGAGAAAGTACACTCAAAACATTCGGAAGTGTTCAGATGTGGTCCAGAATGGAACCAAAAATTCTGAATATTGCATAAGTTCTCGGAAAAGGAGTTAAAGTCTGGTTGGTTGGAGACAGATTGACAGAGCACCGCTTCATCGGCGTACTTAAAAGGTCGAGTAGGTGGTGCAGTGGTCAAGTCGCTGATGTGTGTGGAAGAAAGATACGTGGAGATAGTGGCTCCCTGAAGAATACCTGAGTTGGAAGTCAAAGGACTCGATAAAATTGCACCAACTCTAGTACGTTGCGTTCTGTTGGAAAATTAATCTTTCAATCACGACAGTAAAGAAGTGGGACATCAAAAAGACTCTAGCTTTTGAAGAAGTAGAGAACGGGGAACCAAATCGAATGCGGAGGAATAGTCGATGAAAATACACCGAACGGATTTCATGGAGAGATTCAAGTTGTTTGAAATGAAATGGCAAACTGCAGCAACGGCATCCAGAGTGCATCTGGTGGGTTTGTTGTACGCAAACTAATCGGAGTCTTTTTGAACAGTAGAAGAGGAAAGCAATCAACCTAGGACAGCGCGCTCGGTCAACTTGAGCGCAGAAGAAATGATGGCGATGGGACGGAAGCGTTTTAACAAAACGTAGGATATAGATTGTTTGGAAATAGATACTACTGTCATGGGTTTCCAGGAGGCAGGAATAACACTAGCATCAATGGATTTATTAATGACGGAAGTCATAATTCCGGATGGCTAACGTGCTCCAAATTTGAGAACTGTGGAGGATAAACATTCCGGACCCATAGCAGAAGCTGATTTTGAGGTTCAAAGAAGTTTGCTTATAAGGGAACAGAAGGAAAATAAGATGGCAGGATATCCGACGAAGGATGAATAAACGCGGCGTTCAGGCTGTTGGCATCTATATCGTAGCTATTTGACCGGGCCCCGTCGTTCACATAGAAGCCGGCTTACTTGCCAGAGAAGTTTCCTATTGGTGACACAAAAGAACTGGTGGGCAAATGTCTTGTTCAGCCGTCAAATCTCTTGTTGGGTCAGGATGGCGTGTCGTTTCACCGAAGTCTGGTCGTGTATTTTATAGGCATGTTCTTTTTTCCTTCTCAGAGATTTCAGTAATAGAGAAGCTATTCTACCGTAGTTAAAAAAAATACCGTCTCGGTAAGACGACTCAAATCAAATACCTCTCTCAGTGTCTTTGAAAATAGGTCTGGCGGACAAAGAGAGCAATCGAGGGAAAACCACGAAGTAACAATGGAAAGGGATCTCTGAAGAAGACTAATGTTGGTGGGTGACAGATTTCTAGAAGTTACCTTTAGTTGTTTTGTCCTGACGAGTGGACAGTGAATAAATTTTGGATTTGATGATAACGAGGGCATGATTACTCGTTGAAACAGGAGCTTTCAGTTGTAAGCGAAAAAGGTCGGGATGGTTGGAGATAAATCGGTTTAAAACAGCATTCCCTCTAGTTGAGATAAGACAGAGGACACTTGAGCAAAACAATCATCAAAGATTTACAGATTTACTAATGTAAACACCTTTTAGAAGGTCCCATGAGGTGAAACGGAAAAATCCAATCCATTGCTCGTTCGCAAAATAGCACTGATGTCCCAAGCTTATGTTCACCGAAGGTTTGACCTCCATATCCCCGTTTTCTTTAGGATGTTAAAACGCCAAATCAACTGATCTCTTGGAAAGTGGTTTAGATCGATTCGCTGTCGGACACGTAGTTGTTCACGTGACTCACACAGGCCCTGTAAGTGGGAGAAAAAAATACTTGAAGTGACCTGCCGTGGTACGAGTGCATCGGAAAGGTTTTGGTAATTGTACCATAGGCCGTGGTCGCCAAGTGATCGTCAACTGTTACTGAGCGATCGGTAGAGGCCACTAAAAGTAGTACTTATAAAAAACAGGAAATTTAAGGTTCCGAAAATCTTGGTCACGAAATGAACATATGGGACGGAAATCACGTGTGAAGCTTTTGGTTTGGGTCTAAAACAACCCAAATGTTTCAAAAATAATTATCTAATTACCAGCCGAAATTTTGACCTGCACATTGTTGGGACCTTCGACGTCGCAAATTGTAGGAACTGCACAAGAACATTCTGTTTCACGCAGTCATTTACAAACAAATACACCATACAGGTTGTTGAATCTGCCATGCCTCCTTGCCAAATTCCTGTTTTGCGTTGCCCCAGGCCACTGTTCGATTCCTTTATGATCGATTTTCTGATCTAGCTGATTATCTCTCTCCTGCATGGAAACGCACACGAGCACATGCACATGCCCACGCACACACACACACACACCTCACATGTTATTCGTTGCACGCCCTGCACCAGTGAACTTTTAGAGAGCTGTGACCCGTGTTAGCCCGTTCGAGTATGCTCGCCAGACTTGTTTTCCTTCCCTCACCTCTGATTGGACGGCGTGCGACTCTCCGACCAATACTACGGTTCTACTAAGGCAGCTGACTTCATTGGACAGTCGGAACTGTGTTCGGCCGAGCCCGCCTGCTGGCCCTAGATTACCGTTGCTTCCTTCCACACTTTTTCTATGATGGTAAGTGCCCGGTGAACTCCCTGGAGAACGTGACGAACTGAGGTTTGTACAATTCGTTAACTTGCACTAATTATTCCCATGAAGTACCGCACTAATACGTAAAGAAATCCTACGGTGGGTTAGACTTCGTTTTCTGAAGTTGCGCGTAACTCATTTACTGGTCTCGACTCCGGACGCACTCTATAGCGTTCAAACTGGCTCGTGGATGTAGAGCAGATCTTGACATCCACTGCAAGTTTTCATCACCATACTGATACACCATAGTTTAGCGCTGTATACAGAGCAGATTTGAATTTCATTCAGTCTATTAGATCAAGACGGTGAAATTCTAATAATATATATATCCGAAGACGTCAGATGCACACCAGAAACCAGCCCTCACTGAACCTGATGATCAGGTCAAAACTAGGGGCCGACTGTCGACAAAAATTGAGTAGTACCTCATATTCAACGCAAATCAAGCCGACGATCCGTTTACCAGGTAAAAAAATGCGGATTCAACCTAACAAATTAGGGTGAGCAGATTTGACAAATTTTGAAATGAACCAAATGGGAAAAATCGTTGAAACCCAGCAAAATTCGAACCCACACATTGTTGCCATCCACGCTTTAGTACTGAGTGTACGCTACCAAATAAGCTATGAGACCACACTATTATGAGCATCCCAATTACAAGTTGGTTCATTGCAACAGATGTCCTGTTCTACTGTCAGTTGGAACAGTAAAATGTATGGTCTATATACGAAACGTTCGAATCCATTCGACTTGGTCTCGTATCTCAGCTGGTAGAGCACACGCAGTACTAGATCGTGGACGGTAACCATACGTGAGTTCCAATTCCACCAAATTCAACAACTGCTCACATTTGGATCAATTCAAAACTAAACTACATCCGGTTCTTCAGTCCGATTCGAATCCACACACTACAACAGGCAAACAAAAAAACAAATGGATCAATGATATTGATTTCGCTGGTGGGTCAACATACGATGAATTCAATGTATATCTCACATTCTCACTTGGTAACACATCTCCATCCTAGAATACCATAAAAATTCTCACAAGTCACACTGATCGTGAGGGGTCACATAACTTGGATGAATATTTAGTGAGAATAAAACAAAATCTCCAAGTGAATAATTGGCTTCAAATCGGTGAGGAATTCAACAATAGAAATGGATAGGTTGTACATTGGTATGAACCACTTTCGTCGTTAGTTCTCGTCACAGTGCATGTAGATGCCCACTGTGAATACGCCTCGTCGGGTACAGGTGGGAGTACAGTTACGGATAGAAACAACGACAACATGAAAACAACCGTTCACTCGCAAACCCAGATTAGCCCATATATATATATATATATATATATATATATATATATATATATATATATATAATTGCACTACATACGGTTGGTCAGGTAGACTCAAGTCTTGCATGATCGTGATGTGTATTTGGCACAGTGTTCAGAGCGGAGTGAGCTCAGCGTTGGCTCCAGGGTTGACGAGCCCGTCTTTGCACTAGAATAGGCAAGGGCCTGGGCAAACTGGATCACGGATCTTCGTAGCGAAATCTCATGACCTTGGCAAGTCGGGGGCTAGGATAAGCAAACTAGCGATCTTCATACTGAGATTAAATGCTCGAACTAATCCCTCTGTCAAAACAAATCAACACAATGTTACCTTGTATCACGTTTAGTAAGACTGGTCATGCATATTTGTGAAATGATGTCGTTTTGCAGTCATCGAGTAACTTTACATCAAGGAACGTATTGTCAATCAGTATTCACCTTCGACGGGTTATCAGTTTTCTGCTTTTTGAAGAAGGTTTACTGTTGGAATCAGTTGAATCCCTTGAAAACAGTTCGTTCCGGACAGTGCACAGCAAGAGATCTACATGCACGCACCCACTCTCTCCGTAAACACACACACACACACACACACACACACACACACACACGGATACCTGCACTTTCAAAAATGTTTCGTATAATTTTGGAAACTGCACAAGAATACTGGTGGTGGACACTCCACCGTATTAATGATACGCATTCAGAAATGAGAGAAGCCGCACTAAAACGGATCTATGGAAAGCCGAATTGACGCCAACATTCAAGTCGGATGGGAAAGTGGACATGACAGCATCACGATGTGACTGACGTGACCTGTAAGTTGTGAAGACCTCAGATGACCGAATACGCATTTGGCCACGGCACAACTCGGTTGATTTGGGCTGATCTGGGTTTGCGGTTGAACGGTTGTTTTCATGTTGTCGTTGTTTCTATCCGTAACTGTACTCCCACCTGTACCCGACGAGGCGTATTCACAGTGGGCATCTACATGCACTGTGACGAGAACTAACGACGAAAGTGGTTCATACCAATGTACAACCTATCCATTTCTATTGTTGAATTCCTCACCGATTTGAAGCCAATTATTCACTTGGAGATTTTGTTTTATTCTCACTAAATATTCATCCAAGTTATGTGACCCCTCACGATCAGTGTGACTTGTGAGAATTTTTATGGTATTCTAGGATGGAGATGTGTTACCAAGTGAGAATGTGAGATATACATTGAATTCATCGTATGTTGACCCACCAGCGAAATCAATATCATTGATCCATTTGTTTTTTTGTTTGCCTGTTGTAGTGTGTGGATTCGAATCGGACTGAAGAACCGGATGTAGTTTAGTTTTGAATTGATCCAAATGTGAGCAGTTGTTGAATTTGGTGGAATTGGAACTCACGTATGGTTACCGTCCACGATCTAGTACTACGTGTGCTCTACCAGCTGAGATACGAGACCAAGTCGAATGGATTCGAACGTTTCGTATATAGATCATACATTTTACTGTTCCAACTGACAGTAGAACGGGACATCTGTTGCAATGAACCAACTTGTAATTGGGATGCCCATAATGGTGTGGTCTCATAGCTTATTTGGTAGCGTACACTCAGTACTAAAGCGTGGATGGCAACAATGTGTGAGTTTGAATTTTGCTGGGTTTCAACGATTTTTCCCATTTGGTTCATTTCAAAATTTGTCAAATCTGCTCAACCCAATTTGTTAGGTGGAATCCGCAATTCATTCTTTCCTACTAATCGGTCGTCTACTTCTGCGCATTTGTTTGTGATATTTTATTAGAGCAGCAGATTTTCTTTGTACCTGAAGTCGTTTGACTTTGAGTGGTTAGAACAAAGCTATCTATGCACTTTGTATGTGATCGTTCGGATTTGTTATTTATTCTTCAATAAAACAAGAATAAACTAAATTTTACAAGCTCTTGTTCGTAGATCCCTGAAGGTGCCGCTCTCATAATATGTTCTTTGGTTCTCATTAATATCAAGATTTAATCTGAACTGAGTGTCGTTTTTTTTCTCAGACGCCATCACCACTTCATTCGATTTTGTTCTGCATGATGAGTTGCATCCGAATGACCGAAGAAAATTTCGCCGGAAATGCACGTCCGGTTTCACGGTTGTTGTCGCTCGTCAGTTATGCGTATCCGGTACCTTTTCCCCCAATCATCCTTATACTTGAGCACTCCACCATTGGTTTATGGATGTAATTCGGGACCATGTATCCTCGTTCCATAGGTTAGCTATGTTTGCCGACGAAATAACTGTAGACAAATCACCTTGTGATTCTAAGAATAGAGTCGTTGCACAAGCAAGCTCCCCACCATTCAGATGAGATTACTGCCGTATTTGTTCTTTGTTTAGGGTCATATAAGCCTGCAGTAAGCCGCTGAAGAAAGTTTTCACAGTGTTACGTGATGTTTCCTTATCTACTCGTTCTTCAGAGAATAGGAGATTATGTCTGTTGATCTGACCCCGAATTTGCGCATGTTATCTTACGCAGAGAAAAACTTTCGTGATTGACAAGGGCGAACGAGGTGCTTGCATCTCACGAGGTCTGTTCTATCCTCATTCTTATTAACTTTATGCAAGAGGCCGAACGTTTTGCAAGGTGGTCTGTCTGAAGAGTTGATAACAAATCTGAAAAATCAGATCGACTAAATGAAATGAGTGATTTTTTGTAACTCAAAAGGAAAAAAAACAACCTAGTTGTTACCTTGGGATTTACTGAATAATATGAAGACATACTAACACCAGGCCTCTTTGCATTCACTGTGGCACTTCTCGTAAGATGTAAATATGAATTTGTCATTTTAAAGAATTATTGTTGTCGTAAAAAGTTGTGATATCAAATATGAAAATTGGCAGTGAATTGAACAGTAAAAAAGCTGTACTGTTTTATCACATCAACGAATACGGCACAGTTGAAATGATAAATCCCGTGGTTCAGTGGGTTTCTGTGGTGATTCCGTGATATTCACATGCAATTCAAGAAAATCCAAATGAACCAATCAGTGTTCGTTTGTTCACTGTACACTCCAGTCGGCATCCATACATTGATGCAAACACACAAATACACTGTACACGTATGGCTCATCCTAGTCCAGCCATGGATAGTGACTATCGCAGTATGCATGTATCGTGCGTACGATCTGCTTCCATTTCACTTGATAATGTTTGGCAAGTTTGGGCCCACCAATCTTATTGCTCACGGATCAATACTTGTGTGTATATGCGTTCTGTTACGTATTTCATGCCTATATAAATGCCGTATTTTATTTTCTAAGTGACCAATAAATTTCAGTGACAGTTGATATGTCTTCTGGTTCCACTTCCGGTAATTCCGTCGTTACAGCTTCCTGCGTAATAAAGGCAGGTGTACCATTCACAGAAAGGGTCGTATGTCGAGCCTGGGCTTGAGGGAAGGAACGTCCTAACAAGATGAGAAACCAGCCAATGGCTCTGTGACAGAATGCGGATCTTGAAACGTAGTTCAGTAAGAAATCAAACACTCGAAACAATGTAGCCCCTGTGAATTTCAAAGTGATCAACGTCATTTTATCATGGAAGAGACAAAAAAATAAGTCAGATGATTCCTTTATAGTGAGTCTGATCCGTCCGAAGTATCAACGTAAATCGTGATCATCAGATTACTCTGCCAGAAATAATGCACTTTCGAGTTTCATGGATTGCACTGAAAATACCTTTTATGACACCGAGGACAGGACAGCAGCGAAAAGGCTTCACCTGGCTAATGCAGCTGCAGAAATTGGTTAAGGGTGCATACTGAAAAACGATATTACAGATGTCAGTAAAGAGATAGGTAGGGGAGGAATTTGAACACCGAGTAGCTGGGAAAGAATGGGAATGTCTTTTTGCGTTTTCTAAGTAATCGAAGCATATGGTGTGGGGTGGGACCATATCGATTATAATAATGGTTTCAGTTACGTAACTTAGTCACACGAGGAGTGATTCCGTGTTTGTAAGGAAATGATGGTGCTCGGCCGGGATAATAGGAGTGAATTAACAAAACGATGCATTGTGAAACCCAGTTACCACCACGGCCGTTGTAAATGGTTTTTGTCAAACGGCTCATGACTCGTGAGTATCCAACTCACCCTTCCTGTATCCAGGAGCGGCAAGATGGATTTGGAGTCGGTGTACTTGTTTCTACTGTGCAGACCAGCTCTGCAGTACGTACTTCCACCAGGTATATGTAAAAGTACAAGCTAGAAAGCGTAGCTACTCACAGCAAGCTTGTCCGCTGCTGTCTTATATTTCATGGGTCTCTCGCCGTTACTTAACTTTGTCCCCTTAAAATCGCTTCTTCTGTCCAGTCGAGAATGCTCACATCTCTCGTTTTTCTATTCTGCGATTGTCAGGCTGTTTCTTATCAATGGTCACTCGACTGGTTCAGCTTTATGCGTGGGTGTTGATTGGTTGACCCGGATTGGTTCGTTCAACTGATTTTGTGAATTTTTTTCTTTGTATATATATATATATATATATATATATATATATATATATATAATGATGGCCATAACAAGTAACGGATATTTGTTGTTTGTGCATTAGGTCTGCGCACCAACCTTGAGAATAATTCCACTTCGTGTTTCAAATTTCATTTCGCGGAACAAACAACGGTGGTTGTATTGTTCATTCATAGAAATACTGCCCTTGCAAATGAACTTATCGAACGCACGCATGTCAGGTGAGAGTTACGAAGGTTGTCGAATCACACTCGAGATGCATAATAATCAATATTCTACGGGCGAGCTCATGACACAGCTGAGCTCCGTTAGCTTGGGATCATCCTGGTGAGGGTTTATTCTTTAAATTCTTGGTGACTGAAGACGTAGATTCGATCATTTTGATAGCTGATCATTAGGAAGTATCGGATGGGAATGACGGGGACGAAGAATCGACAAGATCATTTCTAATAAGCATAATAAGAAAGGAGACTACAACAGGCAGTGCTTACATATCTCTCAAATTAGAAATCGCAGAAAAACTGTGCCGATAGAGAGGCAACTATCATGAAAATCGTTAGAGAGAAGGATGATGAAAAAATTTTACTTTTTGCAATCTCATTTCAGAATATTTCAGCTCAGAGGCAAAACTACACTGTGTAACTGTATATCTAACTGTGTACGAGCGTATGTGTTTGTTTGTGTGTGTGTGTGTGTCTGCTACAAGCGAACGAAGCCTCAGCACAAACCACGTCACGTTTTTTATACTTAATTACTCCGGGTCACACGAGAGGTTTCGACGCATTCCATTTCTCATTTCTCCCATTTTGGGCGTGAGGTCTCATTGGCCTATTCGACTTCTCGTCCGCCCACCAAAACCCAAATGAGGACAACGTGAATGAAATTCGAATTTCAGCTCTGATCCGTTTGGGTTTGCTCGTTTTTTCGGAATGAATTAGTCCACCGAGGGTTTGCACTTTGTCTGTCTGTCATCATTGAACGCTGATATGCTCAGTACGGAAAAAGGTTGTTCCAAGACCGTGGGCAAAATGTCCTCAATTTGCTTTGGTCTCTAAGGTCCAGTTTATTGGGTAGGAAATTGTGTTCGTCAGAGTGACAATTGTGAATTCAGTGCACATGTGGAAATATCGCTGACCTCGGTTAGGAGTCCAACTAACGCACGGAAACTTTGCTTTAGTAGCTTGTACGTTCTATCAGATGATCTGCAAGGTGACATCTAGGGTTTCGAGCATATCGTACACGGATCACTCTGTTTACCGTCTCAAATTGCATTTTCACATAACATTCTCTACAGTGAACTCGTAACAAGACTGACCGCAACATGATTCCGGTCTGTTCATTCGAATATGTTTCACTTCATTTTTATTTATTTTACAGAAATGGTACAGTATTTCAGGAAGATATTCACTATTGTTCACGGGCTTCGCAGTAGGGAAGTGACTGACAGGGACTGCAGGATTTTGAATCCGAGACGAAGACTTCTAGTACTCGTTTTGATAGCCTTCTAACCACCACCTGTTTGCACGAGTTTAAGAAATGTTGATTCAAACTAAATTCTAAGGATTCGATAATCCGATTCATCATACAGTGTAGACATTCAACTCACCATGGAAAACCATGGAAGCACTGAGCATAGTTGCAACCTCTGGCTTGTAAAGAATCCCCGACAATGCACATTCGCCGAACCCCTCTGAGACTCAAAGTGGATCGGAAGATTGTGAATCGAACGGCTAACCGCCTGGCCATCCGGGGTGGATCTCCGCGACTTCTTGAATATCAGCTGTTAAGATTTATTGAGGATGGACACGCAAATCCAGCTCATAGTATCAAAAAAATGACGTTACGCTGAGTTAGTCCAAATCTCTTGCTTTCTATCTTGTATTTATCAAAAAGTTCCTCTGTTCCCCATACGCTTAGACCCTTAAACCACACTGACCACCACCCTCTAGCCTCCAGCCCGTGTGATAATAGGTTGTCCACTCCGATGGAGTCATACAATTTTTAGCCTTGTTTCCTATTGTAAGTGGTAACTGATGTTAACCTGCATGTCTTCGGTCTATTTTTTGGCCATGTCTATTCGTAATGTTCATCAGTGAGCCCTCGTCCCTAACAGATTTTATCGCTTGAGCCACCTTTCTTGTCCGCTGTGTCCTTATGGACACTGACACACTGGTTGCCACAACGGCTCCGTCGGCGTTGTTGTTTCCGCACACTCCGCCCCACTCACGAATTAGTTCCTACCCTGACCCACTCTGCTATTACCTCATGATTGTCTGGGTCTCACAGCTTGGACTCAATTCTCTCCCTCTCTCTTTGCACGGCATGTGTGAATGTCTGAACTGGTGCCTTTGCGTTCTTACCGTTGATTTGTCAAAAAGCTTCTCACAAATAAGGACTTTCCTTGTGAACCATTTGACTCGCTCTTATATCGCTGTTTCGTACCTTTCGTGTACATTATTGTCTGAACGTTTTGAAGCCATTTAGACTGTCTTGATTCGGTAGTCGGTTTGCACACACTTTGAGGTGCACTACAGCTATCGAACACAAGTTGGTAGCATTAGTATTGTCTGATAATTTTCCCGGAAACAAAGTTGAGTAAGGAAGCGGTACCATTTGGGTAAATAAGTGGACCATAGAATCTAAGCACAATACTGAAGTCGAGGTGGATGCATGTTCAGTTTATTTGATCCAGGCGACTGAGTGAATGGCAAATGATAAATCAGTGGTGGTAACGCACTGGATATAGTCCTTTGGCTTGCGGTAATGTACGTGTAAGAGAGGAGGGGTTGAGGCAAAGATGCCGGAACCAAACCTGGTTTGGTGCGGGGACATCTACATGTAATTTGGAGACGAACCCAGTTAGTTTGACTTGACCTTCATCAAACAGGTCATCACGGTGGGCTCTTAGTCCCGCTAGCCCCGGTTCGAATCCTTCTTTCGCCACCGATCATTTCCCAGATGGCAGACTCAAGTTGGCTGCGAAGCCGGTTTCTAAAATTGTGTGCCATTATTCGACAAAGAAATTAAATAGAAATATAAAGATAAAGATGTGCAGGCAGTTCCATTTTCCACGTACTGAACCGGTACGACTCGGAAGGCAGTTTTCAGGTTGCATCAGATGTTTCGGTTTTCGCGCACTTTCAGCCTGACTTTTGTTCCATGGAACGAAAACTTTGGCAGACCATTTTCGTGCCTGGTACGATACAATGTGTTTATTCCTATGGCAAGACAACGGCGATATTTGTGACTGAAGCTACAAATGAATGTACTATTCTGTTGCTATATGGTACGTTTCTTTTTCCATGAGATAACAGCCCAGATCCGGTTTTTATGATTTCTAATCATCGAAATTAGTCCCTGCTAGAAAATCGCAGCTACCGTTCGTATTCACTGAGTCTCAAGTACTGCGCACACCTGGCTGCGGCGAAGGTTTGTGAGTCACGCACACACACGCACGAATACACACATTACCAACTATTAACAGATTGGCTTCGATATTCAACACCTCATTCTATCCGTCACGTGACCGCGTCAGACTCACGATTATTCACTCCAAGTTTGAGTCCTAGTTGAGACTGGGTAGGGATATACACTGCAACCGATGATTCATGAAAAACCGGATGTGGAAAAGTTGTAATTCCGGTATCATGGATTTCCACAATGAGCTTGATTATCAATTGAATATCGACTTGTCTTAGGAACGGAATTCTTGAGGAAGCTGAACTTGTGATTTCGACCTCAGGTTCGTAAAAATGGAACTACTCAGTATAATGTGGCTTTCGAATGAATGATATCCCGATACAAACCTCACTGTTATCCGCATTGGTAATTCTGTCACATGTCGTGAGTTGACTGCCAGTCTTCGTTAACAAATGCTTGATTTTTTTCTCTCTCTCTCTCTCTATCCAGAGGAACTGTGATATTTAGGCTAATCTTGAATATAGTAGATGCTGAAATGGCTTTACCCGAGATTACGCACATGGAGAACTGAGAAGGCCGATATTTGGATCGTGTGGTTCAGTTGATTTTATTTAAAACACTCTCCTTTGATGTATGAAGCGATCAATGACACATTTAGCTCGGCAATGCTCTGACCGATCACGATCCAATCTAGCTGTCGTCGGGATGATTTGGTCTACCAATTCCAAGCTGATGTTTAGGTTCATTACTGAGCATCAAGCTGTCGCTGACCGGGCCATTTTAGTCATCACAAAGAAGCACCGTTTAACTTTTTCCAAAAGACCACCAAGAGTACTGAAAGGACGGATTGCTTCAGATCGCACGGGCAATTACCTTCTGTAGAAATCATTTTGGGGAAAATTATACTCTCTGATGAGAGATAACATTTAATGATCGATGTCTCTCTGAACCTTCATCGACGCTTAGATACTACAATCAAGTTTGTGAAATGTCGTACCTCTCGGGCAAGGGGAAAAGTGACTCTTTACAAAAGCTGATACTTTTCAAGGTTGTGCTTTTTTTCAGCACTATCATATTATAAGTAGCAAACTCGTGATGTTCCTTTTAACGAAGCTGAAAAACCACAACTGCTTCATCTTTTTGCCTTTTAGCATTTTTTGAATATTTTGATTTGCTTGGGCTTATTCACGGGTAGTTGTTAGTTTGCGGGGAAATTTTGTCCTCATTTTAATGTTTGTTCTCTCCTATTTTTCATTACGCAACAAATTGTGCTCAAAAGATTTGCCCCATAAGAGGCCGTGGTCGACTAATAAGCTACTTGGGGTAAAGGTAAACAACGACCAAGATGTCTCTGATGCATGGTGTTATGACCCAGCCTCTCCGTTTCGACGGGTTTCGAGTGCTCGTGCAGTCGCAGGAAGTGGACACAGAACCCCTGTCCACATTTTTCGAAAACATTTGTCTAGACCTTTTACGTTCGGAGAAAATGAAAATTTCCGAGACAACGTTTGGGACTTAATTTATCTACGATTCACTCTGAAGCATTTGTTTGGTAATGCCGCATATTTAGCCTTCGCCGAATTTTCTGGGGCACACTTGGTTAACCGCTGTTTGTATGCATTGTGTTAGCTATTTGGTATCTTGACATAACACATCTCATCGAATTCTCAACCGAACACGTGTAGTGCGGACATTGTTTTGTGCTAAAATCTTAGCTCATTTTTTTGGCATTTATGCAACCTATTTTTCCATGCACGATTCGCGATCGATATAGTCACAGCCATTTCGGACGATCCCCACGCAGACCGCCAGTCGATCGCTCACACAGTCATTTCTATTTTTGGCGTATGATTCAGTCCGAACGGCCACATGCTCAGCCAAAACCGTCTCATACACACACACACACACACACTAACGCACACTACTGACAATTGATTCCAATCATGTCCATGTGCAGACGCACACACATGCACGCCAGTTGATCCTGGTCATACTTCACTGCAGATGACACTGACCAATCATGCATTGGCCTATCGTGACTTGCTTTACCTGTACGCTTGCCTCGCGTTTCCGTACCCAAGTGACGCTGACGTGCGGACCCGTCTACATGTTTGTGTCCCTGCGGACATTTTTGCGCTCACGCTTGCCGCACGCATGTGCTGTATTTTTGACCGTTGACTAGCCAAGGCGATACACGTCACCAAGTCAAGGCGGTGTCGCGTCGTTCTCTCGCCTTAAACGGTTGGACATAAAGGGAATATTAAATACACCCACAGAATGTAATGTTGGCACGAGGAGCCTGAATCTCATGTAATGGAAAATCCACTTGCATTTCTCACATCGAAAAGTCTGACGCCGCGAGCCGGCGACCCTCCGCATACCGGGCAGATACTCTACCAGCTGAGCTATCGCGGTCCGGACAGTCGGCTGTGAATAACGCGGAGTCAGACTGTTCGATGTGGAAAATGCAAGTGGATTTTCCATTACAATATTAAATACCACTACACACGTTCCTTCGAATTTCTTAATCACTCTCCCTACAGTTCGGGCGAAGTGTGTTGTAGTTAAAACTCAATGTCTCTTGATCGAAAATCAAGTGACTGAGAGGACGTATTATCCATCCACAATTCGCTCATGCTGGCCCGCAACAAATGACGACCGTGGGAGTCCGCTCCTAAAATCCATGACATATTTTGTCCCGTCATTTATCAGTTCACTTGCAGCTGCGGTGATACACACAGAGAGGACGGATTGGTGTTCCAGTCAGAGAATGGGGGAGCATGTGTCGAAATGGCTAGTGCAGCTGCTGAGTGTTAAAGCCGATAGCTTGCAAATCAGAACAGAAACGGTTTATCGAAAAATGAACACACGACTGTGTCGCCTTACGAGTGACCTTTGTACGATATATCAACGAATGTGATTGGCCAGTTGAAGACCAATCAAAACACAACGAACTGGGCGATATTGAATTATTGACTAAATGTCAGCAGAACGAAAAGGTCGTGGCAGAGTAACACGAAAGCAATATTCGATTACTGGTTCTGCGAATGCCTCCGTTATACTGTTATTCCTCGGCCGGAAAACAGACAACCACAAGGAACATGGCTTCAACGATCGTGAAACCCCCGGAGACCTTCTGTTATCCGATTGATCTGGATTGACAATCCAAGTGATCGCACGAAATTGGAACCCAAAGCTCTTAGCCTTTTGTGAGGCTGTGTTGAAAGGCCGATTCGGACCCCCACTATGGGCGCAGAAACAGTTGACGCACAACTTGCGTTTGCTTTCGCGCTAGCCAGTCAGATTCACCTAAAAGTTTCCTAAATCGTTCTGTACTTGTTCCTGGTTTGCATCTCGTGATTTACGTCTCCTTACTATTCTGACAAAATATAACGGAACATCTGACTTTCCCTAAGACAAGTTAATTTTGCTCACCCTTAAGAACAACTGGAAAATGGCGTCTTTTACTCCATCAAATTTTCGTCGCTCTTTCAAATGAAACCTTTTTAAACTGTGGCCTACCCAGATACCAACTTGAATCACAGTCTTGTTTAAGACTACTTTCTGCAAGGTTATCCACGAAACGCCAAGGAGTTTCATGTATAAGATGAAATTCGAAAGGGATGGTTTTTGGAAGTGCTTTTTCTGTGGCAATGTAAGCACATGAGCCTAAAAAAATTATGCAGTACATTGCAATGTTTTCCAGCATATTAACGTGTACAAATGAGCTTGACGGATTAAATCCTAACTCATTTTGTATAAAGTTATTACTCTTTGTTCGTTTATTGCATCTCCAAGCTTCATTTATATGTAATTTTTTTAGGCAGTTTTACCTAGGACAGTGTGAAGAGTTAACAATCTTGACCTAGTGTCGATTAAAAACCGTTTCTCCTATCCTAGATAAAGAGAAGAACCAACCGAATCCTCTCAATCTTGTTTAGCGTGGCTGCCGTCGAGAACTACTGGTTTTCGTTGTCCCACTAACGTATTTGCAAACATCAACATCATCCCGATGGATTAACAACTCCGCTGCATTTCGCTACTGATCCGAAGTTGTGCGCGCGGTCACGCGATTTTCACTCAAGGTCTGTCTTCTCCATGGGCCTTGTGATTATCAGACATTTGGGCGACAGGTGAATTGAACTTTGACATTCATCACAGCAGAACACGTAGTCCTGGTTTGTCTGTTTGCCCACGACCCCAAGCACTTTGATAAATCTGCATAAAGCGCATGAGCGCTGACGTTTTGTGCATTACTTATGGCACAGAATGTAGACTGATAGATTTAATTTTTTGGTCTAGTAGATGGCTTGTTTTTGCTCAATCGAGTGTGATGACAGCATTTGGAACAGTGTGCTAGTACTGGAGACCCGTTCTTGCAGCGGATTAATGAGGCTGGTACGAGAGATAATGGGAACATATAACATAATGCTGTTTTTGAGGGTGCTAGGTTTCAAGGTGAAAACCAATGGGAATCATAGGTTTGGAATTGGGTTTCAAAATTTTGGGAACATTTAACAAACTACAACCTTCTGAGGGTGTGACATCTGACAGACGTGAGTGTATTACCTTGGTCGAGCCTTTTAAGTTGCACCTCCGTGTCTCTCTCTCTCTCTCTCTCTGTGATTTCTCATAACTATTCGTGACTGAGTCATTAATGGGCTCTTCAATGAAGAGTATTCATTCACACTCGAGACGATTCAAATTAGATCCTAGTGAATATAAAACATCGGAGTGTACAAGTATGAAGACGAGTGGGCAGAGTACTGGGTACACATACCTGATGAGCGGCAACAACCGCGAAACCGGTCGTGTGCTTCCGGGGAAATTTCGTCCACACGTTCATATGCTACTTACTATGAATATGAGCGCATGCACACGCAGCCTCGTTGTTCGTTGGGTTAGCAGTGACCCAGACACAAATAAATATGAGAAATCCTAGTTGTGATTCATTTGTGGGCTCTTCAATGAAGAGTATATATATATATATATATATATATATATATATATATATATATATATATATATATATATATATATATATATATATATATATATATATATATATATATATATATATATATATATACTTCATTGAAGAGCCCACAAATGAATATACATATGTTATATAATTGTACTCGGAATACGAGCTATCAATGCCCTAATATAACACAATCCAACAGTCATACCGCACTACGCTCCTGCCAAGGATCGCAATTAAGAGGACGCGGAAGGCAGGGCAATGCTCGGCAAAGTCTGTATGTCAGCCATAGCATTCAACTATTAGCAACGCAAACATAACAGAACTAACCAACCCGAAGTTGCTGCATTATATTGGTAAGTATGCTGGTGATCGCACGGGACAGTCCTTGAGCGTTTGTCGCGGAGAATGCTGTGGCAGCAGAACAATGCGAATATCAAACTGATCCGGCCAGCCAATCGAAAGCCACAGACCAAAGAACAGACGATGGTTGTGTCGAAGGCATCCCGAAGCAGACAAAAAGAGGCATACGGACTACTAGATGAGAAGCAGCAGGATCTTGGGCAACCAGCCGGGTAGCCCATGTGCTGGGCTACCGATCGAGCCATCAGCCGCGACAGTCGGACCAGCCGAACAGAAATGATGCACGAGAGAATCAAGCTGATGGCCACAGACACCTCGCCAGAATGCGACCGAAGTACTCAGGCAGCCGGAAGATCAATGTTGCTACAGTGCGGACAGGAAGAACGACTATATACACTGTTGTATATGTTTTACTTAGTGAACTTATCTGGCTACTCAAATACATGTGTTTTTCTCCCGTCATGCTTTTCTTGTTACACACTGAGGGGCATATTTGATGGGGGTATGTGATAGGTGATCGGTGTCACACCATTTTGGGTGTGTACGATCATGTGAGAACCATGCGCCAGAACGCTGATCTCGGTGAGTACGGGCCCGCTGGAAACATGATTCCCGAATACCGGCCCGTGATCACCCGGCCTCAATCGCTGTTAATATGACCACACAATACCATTAGTATTTTACACTTCTGATTGCCATAGCACAGTGATGTATTATTTATGGAAGTGAGCTCGACCGATGAATAACTCTCAGAGAGGCAAAACACGCATAATCGTTCATTGAAAGAGGGAAAGAATCTCATACACTACGAAAATTCAATACAGTATGATAGAGAGGTAGCAAACCGTTACTCAGCGTTTACAAACGGGAATCATCGTCCATTGCACTCGATAATCAAGTTCAAATACTATCGATAATTCTCCATTACTCTTTACACCGTTTACGTGCATCCCAATCCGAGTCACTTTTTCTTTTGCCTTTCTTTTAATTCTTAACAAATCAGCTTGAACATCTACGTGGTACTTTCAAGGCTTTTAAAACAGAGCAACGGACGGACCGCTAAGTTAGACCCCTGTTGCCGCAATCTTACTGTGATTTTGCGGTCCCATTTATTCCATGTCAAGTGTTTTACAATTGATTTCGGTAGCTTTGAATGAACGAAGCACAGAAAACCTCGAAAAAATCACGGATTCCCATTCGACTTGTGTTTCCGGTACTGAATATGGACTATCAATTCTTTCTCACGTGCGCATACACACATACCCCAGTGATATCAGATTGCACTTTGCCCTGAGTGTACATTGAAGCTCAACTTTTCTGACATTTATTGTGAGGGTATGGGATAACTCATCGTTGTTAGATAGCTAGGTCACGTTAACAGTCAGCACGTCAGCACCCGTCCAAAATTCAGGTCAAGGTTTGAGCGAATGAAACCACGATCGACAGGACTACGAGTCGACAAGACGGAAAAGATCTCCCGCCAAGTGGTGGTTGGTCGTATCACCAATCAACCAATGGGGAAATAAGTTGACCTATGCCAGTTTTAAATAATTAGTTTATGGTGGCCCGTTTGGTGACTATGGCTCTTGCACTGTCTGTTTCTTTTTATCAAAATGAGAGTTTTAAACTAGAACAGTCTTCTCATCAGAACTAGTGAGTGGCTATAGAACTATAATCCGTGGTATTTGGTTCATATGTTTCCAGCCTCATTATAACTGTTTTCGCATGACTCTAGTTTGCATTCTATCTTATGACTTGTGCTTCAAGTCTCCTACTGATTCTCTTTATAGATATAAATGCATATACATATATATATATATATATATATATGTATATATATATATATATATACATATATATATATATATATATATATATATATATATATATATATATATATATACTGATGGTAAATATTATGTAAATGGATGAAAAAACTTCATCGGTTTTACTGTTTCTGCCGCTCATTAGGCATGCGTACCCGGTACTCTTGTGTCCACTCATCTCCATGGTTGTACACTCCGTTGTTATATAGTTGCTAGGACAATCTGAGGCATCAGTAGTATGAATGGATACTCTTCAGCGCTCGGACATGCAGGCTCGTTGTTCACTGGGTTAGCAGTGACCCAGATACAAATAACTAACAGAAACCACATTTGTGATTCATTTGTGGATCCTTGCCACTAGAATCGTCAAAAACCTTTTTTTATTTGAACAGAAACTGTTAGATCACTGAGGAGCAATACGAAAAAGCACAACCTATGAGGTTGGGATCACTCTTCACTTCATTCTCATAGCTCTCAGTTCTGTCGTCACTGCTGTGCCCTTTTTGTTTTAATTTTCCTCTGTTGATGGCCAATACGATACATGCTATTGTGAGTCCCTTCTGACCGCTTGTGTTCTGCATGCTGTTAATAAAATCACCGCAGTGATTTACATGGTCCTAGAGACCGTAGTTTGTCAGGTGAGGATAAAGATACTGAACTGGTCCCCAGGTGAAAAATTGTCACACCTTGAGCATGCTCAGGACACTCATCTTCTGACTAAAGATTCAGTTAATATGAAAACTTTTCTAAACAGTTTAAACAATTAAACAGTAACTTTCAGCATACACTTCGAACCTTCAAAGTGCAAGATGCTGTTGCAGGATTGGGTTGGTTCAACACCGAAACTTTCGGTATCCAAGGAGGCTAAAAACCAAGTAGACAAGTTCTCTTATCGAGACAGCTGCATTTCACCTGGAGGTCGGACATTGAATGAAGTGTCTACGTGTACGCAGAAGGCTTGTTTGGTACTGTACCAATCTGTGTCCTCTGTGACGTCGACATGACATCCGTTCATCTATCATGGGTCAAGCGTACTCTCCAGCAGTCAGGCCAGTATGGTTCCGAAACACAAATACTACCTCTGGAGGATACGCGAAAACTGTTGGTATTCGAACATTGATCTCTTCGTAACACCACCAGAATCTGGTGAGAAAACGACGTCACAATTCTGAGGTTGGTTACTGAGTGTTAACCATCCGAATCAGAGCTTTAGATGAAACACTAAAGGCACCAGGCTAAGGTGTTTGGGACTAGTGCTGGGCGTGATGCAGGATGGGATTCCTCGGTGCACAGCGTTCGCTGCAGCCCATACTGATTGGAAGACGAGTAAGAGTGGCCAGTCCATGGCGCGGAAGAAGAATATGAAAAGCCTAAGCATCGGAATTGGACATGTAGGGCTTTTTACTTTTCGTGAGTAGTGTCCAAGAGATACCTCACTCATTAATTGAATACATAAGGGGATGTGGCTCGGTGTCGCGATCGGTGGCGCTCTTGCATTTAAAAGCTCTCGTCGTCATCTTGATATTATTTGTAGTTCTCTTCTCATTGTTTTCTTACTCTCATCCTTTTACCATTTCTGATTGAGTAGTCCACTTAGACGTAGCAATCAAGACAGTTGCACTCAGTACATAGTTAATGAGTGTTTTGAACCGAACTGAACAGTCCCATCTCTTGGGGTCCATTTACTTGAATCTCAGTAAATTATAAAGCATGGGATCAATTCATATCCTAGTTTTCGCCTACTCACATCATTTTGACTGACGCTATGGAGACGCAAGCTGAATTAAAACGAAATAGTATGACTTTATGTTACCAAGACAACATGTGCAATTTTTCCATCCTTAATAATACTTCGATTCAGTCAAGTAAACTACGATCTGGGGGGCAAAAAATCTGTGTACATTGTGTTCTGCTGATGTGCACGGCAAGTTGATACTTCATACCATTTGTAGGTTTTTTCTCACTCTTTTCATCCTTTCTCATTATTTCCGATTGAAGTTACTACTAAGAGAGCAATGATGGCAGCACTAGATGCCGGAGTAATGTAGACAATGTAAAATCCATTTTAATTAGCCTCCGAAGGTCCACACCGCGAGCCGGAATTGAATCCACAACTATCCTGTAAGCCGTAGTTAACCGGTTAAAATCCGGTTTACAGAGTGAACTTCAACGGAAGCTTCATACAGAATTTTTAAAACGTTTTTAACCTTGTCCTTTTACTTATTTTATTTTATTTTATAATAATGATGCAATATTTTAGGAAGGCAGTGGTGGCCATCTACAGGTTGTTAATTGGGGAATGACCGGTAGGGGAAGCCAGATTCAACCTCAGGACAGAAGGGTTTAAAGTCTACCGTGATGATCGTTTGGTCACCTCCGATCATCAGCACGTGGGTGGGAGACAACGCCAGAAGGTTCACGTGCAATCTAAGTTGCCCAAGATCATGATTAAAAGAAACATTAGTTCATTTCTGACCTAGAGTATGCAATGTAAGAAGCGAGCTTAAGACAGTAATTCGTGTGCGAAAGAGTACAATGCAACCAGAAATCAAAGTCACTTATTTGATCACTCATCTGAGAATTTAATTACGTACCACGACGTGCGTACTCGCACGCCTGTTCCCTTCGAGTTTAAGCGACTCGTTTTCATTCCTCATGTTGCTTCCGATGTGATTCTCTCGATTCCCCTATCTATGTGGTTCAGTACAATCGGTTCCTATCCAAGAACGTTCTTACATTTTAGGACTTCTTCTGGACAACCTGAGTTGCCTTAAATTACCGTCCATGTATTCTATCCTCGACGTGCTTTTGTGTTCTATCGGCGTAGAGTTACGTTCTGTTTCCAAAAGCCCACGAACCCGACAGTATCTTGATATGTGTTGTCTGTAGAGCTCATACATAAGCAGACTGAAGGCCGGTACAGATAAAAATCTTCCAAGATTGACGCAGCTCATCTAAAGGACATTTAACCTGAATAATAATTACTGGAACAGTTCGATCCGGTCGAATTCCAGATTTTGCTACTGAGAAAACTTCCAGTAGGCAAAAGTGCACAGTACACACTCGTACCATCGGTCGGAGGATCAGCGACATCATTGTTTCCTAATTTTGACCTTCACGAATAAGAAATGCACAAATTCTGTTACATTCACGAATTCCTTTAGCGACATGATTATTGACTCACATGTTTATTGAACATATGTACCAATTTTTTATTCCCGTTATCAGTATGCTGATCGAACGGTCCTCGTTATGAAAATGTCAACCTAATAGTTTACGTAACTGACGATAGTAATGATCAAGGAATCATGAGCATGCACATGCCAAAGAACAGAAGTTAGGATGCCCCAGATTAGTGATACTGAAGTAGACATCCAATCTCACTACAAACAACTCTACCAGTGTCGTCCGTCATAAACGTTCACTGTCAACTAGCGAACCCCAACGGTAGACGGTAATAGTACCCAAATTGTTTTATGATATCAGTATTATCCAGTTTGTTCAATGATTAACCCCGGGGAAACTATCAAAAGAAGGCTGAAAAGTATAAGCCTCAAATAAGTGACTGAGAGGAACTCATAGAAGATTGCACCAATCAACGACTTCAAATGTAATGCACGTTGGACAGTCAAATGTGCATGATGAAATATTAAGATTGCTGTTTCAGGCCTCAATGATTGGCGTCGAAGTGTGTGTGGACACCGGACTCACTTATGCGTTAAGTTTTAATTTCTAACTGTGACCTTTGAACAGGTTTGTTTTTCAGCTGTGAAATCGACATTCTATCTGTTGGGAACGCATTACTGGCCGTCAGTATGCTTATTGTGAACTTCTTCATGTTTGCATGGCTGGGAAACTGATTATGATGGTTTGATTCAAAAAGAGATTCCTAGCACTCTAAGCTATCTCAGAATTAGAGAATGCTCCAGTTCAGCTTAAACAAGACTTTGTGTGACAAAAGCTGATGGAATTTCCAGATCATTGTGTTTTCGGTGAGTCCGTTTGTCGCCCGAGACTGTCAGCATGAACCTTACTCTGAAAAATGGAGTTTGGCGCAGTATCAGTTCTGGTGGGACGAGGCTTCTGGCCTAAAAAGTTACTGATGTGCCTGATTCAGCAGCAGCACTCTCCTGACCAGTGATCCCAAGCAGATGTTTGGTCCTTGTCAGTAACTATCGGAATCAGTGTACAGTCTTTGAGTCAAATGAATATTTCTTGTTGAATGAATTCGATTGTCCTGCCCATTGCAGGGAGTAGGTTGGGTAGTGATAAGTGGGCTAATGCTCAAAGTTCCTTCTCTTTTATTCAACCTTTGTCTTCCGTCCCCGACCACCTTTCTTTGCTCTATCTATCCACCCATAATACTCCCACTAGTAACACACCCGATACTCACAATGGTTCATTGTCGAATAGTGTCGGGAATAATCCTCTGTCTGGTAATTCACATTTTCTCAAGCCCCATCGGCCTCTGAATCTGGGGTCCTTTAACGTGCGTACACTCATGCAGGCCGGTCAGCAGGCGTGCCTAGCCCTCACAATAAATCCTCTGAAGATTGATGTCTGCTGCTTAAGCGAAACGCATATCCAGGATTCGAGCAGTATAAATCAATTAACTGCTCCTGGTATCTCATCGAGGTATATTCTGCGCACCTCAGGAGACGAAGTAGCTAGAGCTGTGGGTCAACGTAGTGTAGGAATTGTCTTGACTGACAAGGCTGAGGCTGCCCTTTTAGACTGGATTCCTGTTAACAGTCGTTTATGTGCTGTGAGACTCCAAGGGTCAGTCGGCGTTCGAAAGGATAGTTGTGTTAAACGCAATTTGTTCGTGATCTCGGCGTACGCCCCAACGGACTGCAGCTCAGAGTTGCAGAAAGATGAGTTCTATGATGCCCTCGCCACTCTCGTTCGCAGCAGTAAAGGTTCCGACATTGTAGTGCTAGCTGGTGACTTCAATGCACAAGTTGGCAAACTTAGTGTGTCAGAAGCCTGTTTAGGTGGGCGTTGTGCTTTACCTGCTGAGCATACAGATAACGGGGATAGGCTTCTCCAGTTTTGTGCAGACAATCGGTTGTTCTTGTCTAGCACAAATTTCCGACACAGCTGGCATCGCACAGCGACATGCCGCTCTAACTCTGCAGGTACTCTGAGCCAGATCGATTTTATCGCAGTAAGCTACCGGTGGCACAGTTCTGTTCACAACTGTAGATCTTACTGGTTCATGTATATAGAGTCGGACCGTGCATTAGTTTCAATGCGGTTATCTCTCCAGCTCCATGGTCATCGACTCAAACCGCAAACCCGGTTAGTCGTGCAATGTTTGTGTGATCCAAAAGTTTGCACCAGTTATGAACGGGAATTATCACAAGAGCTAGGAACTACGACAAACAGTAATGTAGATACGCATTGAGTCCGTATCTAGCGAGCGATGCGCGTGAGAACAGGTCTTACCTGTGGTCCTAGATCCGATTCCATCAAAGAGACTGGATCTCGCAAGAGTCGGTCAGTCTAATGGAGCAAAAACATCAGCTCTAACTGTAAGGAGATGAATGAGATATGGAGATATCCACAAAAGCAAGTTACAAAAAGCCTCAAGCAGGATCGCGAAAATTGGTGGGTGAAGGTAGCCGAAGAAATGGAAATAGCAGCTGCTTCGGGTCAATGTCGAAGATTGTTCAAACTTGTTCGAGACACCGGCGGACGGTGAAATCCGGTCGGCGAAACGTTATGCGATAAAAACGGAGAGCCCTTTCATTGCAAAGAGCAAAGGCTGGACCTTTGGGCCGAATACTTCAAGGAGCAGTTTAGCTGGCCGCGAACTAGTGCAGTTACTCCTGAACCAACAACGGCCATTCCTTGGGAAGTATCACTTGAACCAACATTGGAAAAGCAGTCATGTATTCTAATACGCAAATGAGGGTAAGCGGCTGGTCCTGACGAACTTCCTCCAGTTCTTTTTAAAATGGGTGGTAATGCTTTGATAAAATCTCTGACTACCTTGGTCCGTGACAATTGGAAGGGGTGAATCATTGGTTGTCCCGATCTTCAAGAAAGGAATACGCAATGACTGTACCAGTCGTCGAGGAATTAGCTTAATTCTGATAGTCGCCACGGTATTAGCCTCAATTTTGCTGTGTCATCTGACACCGGCTCGCGAGAGGAACGCCCACGAACAACAGGCCGAATTCCGCCTAGGTCAAGGTTGTATCGACCAGATTTTTACTCTTCGTCAATTACTGGAGATGTTTCACGCACAACGTCGACCAACAAGATTGGTTTCCCTCGACTTCAAAGGTGGCTTCGATTCAGTTGACCGGACGGCGCTATTCGATGCTCTTCAGAGGAAAGGTATGCCTCAGAAATTCGTGAATCTACTGAGATCATTGTACTCTGGTAATTCTGGCCGCTGAAGGGTTTACGGCGGACTATCCAGTCCATTCGAATCGGCGAGTGGTGTTCGACAAGGATGTTCCAATCCTCCGTTCTTGTTTAACCTCGTTATTAACGAAGTAATGGATACCGAACTAGAAAATAGTGAGAAGCTGTGTGACATAGATTACACAGACGACCTTGTCTGCTTGTTCGAGTGCACAGAAAATTCGCAACGTACACTAGGTAGACTCGAGAGGGCTGTAGCTCCGTTTGGCATGCACTTTGCACATTCGAAGTGCAAAGTGGTGTTGCTAGACTGGACGTCAACGATTCCGAGCTTGATGCTCGATGGGGAGGACCTAACAATTGTTAACCACTTTAGTTACCTAGGAAGCAACGTGACGAAAGATAGGAGCACTGTAGTAGAGGTCAACACGGGTTTATCAAGGGCTCGAGAGGCGTACGCTGGACTGAAATACTTGTGGCGGCGACGTGATATTTCACTGAAGTTGGAAGTTCGTGTGTATTGTGCCGTGGTGCGTTCACTTTTGTTGTATAGTTGCGAGATTTGGGGTCTGCGTGCAGAAGATATTCGTCGTTTTGAGGTTTTCAACCATCGATGTTTGCGTCGTATGGCTAAGATTGAATGGAATGACCGGGTGAGCAATAATGATGTCATAAATCGAGTATTGGGTACCAATTAAGGGAGTTCTTTATCACAGCGTATCCAGCTTAGTAGACTTCGTTAGTTAGGGCACGTGTTATTTAAGGCAGATACACGCCTACCATACCGTGACCTGTTTTCCGTTGCTCCTAGGGAGTGGAATAAACCACGTGGATGTCAACAAATGACTTGGCACAAGGGAATGAGAAAATGTACAGCGAACTTGGGAAAAGTAGGTGCCTCACGTCTTCGTGTTTGGGGTTCAAAAGATCCGTCAACCAGTTGGTTGGAGACACTGAAGGATATGGCAGTGAACGGTGGACAGTGACGATCGCGTTGTCACTTTGTGTCGAATCAGAATGATTGATCAATATGTGTTTGTACAGTTAGACTGTATATTCCCGTGTTTTGGCTACTCAGGTGTTGTTTCCTTTTCCCACCCGTGTAGGTCCACTCGCTGTCCATCTTGCATATTCATACTTTCTAATTTAACGTGCAACATGGTGAGAAAGGCAGTGGTCAGTGGGGCCTGCCCTACTGTTTGAAGCTGTACAATGATGTTGATGATGAGTCACATTATTCATGGGGCAGTAACTGCGTACACGTTTTCCCTTACCTATTTCATGCCTATAAAAGTTTCCCGTTGGGTTGGCTCAAGGACTAAAACATTCTCGTACTAGTTTTCACGTCTCCTCATTTCATTTGGGGCTCTACACCGTGTGAGGGTATGTGCTAACTCACGGTCAGTAGTCGGCCAAGTCCGCAGTATGCACTCGAGACTCTCAAGAAATCGTCCGTCCCACTTCCACCACGCGTGAGTAGGCCAGCCTAAGAGCAGTAATCAAATTCCGTGTTTCTTGAGGATTGGTACGCGAAGTAACGCACACGATTCTGCGAACTTATTCCGCTGACAACAATAACAGTACCAGAGTTTGCAGATACTGGTAATTAGTTAATCAAATTCATACAAGGTCCTCAATAAAAACTACTGGTAGAAAAGATGCGCACAGTAAAATGATGAAGTTGATCTGGGTTTGGCTATCTTAGGCTTATTCCGGAGTGCCGGCCTCGCTGATTTGCTGCATACTGCAAACCAAATAGATTATATAGTTACACACTTTGGGTCCTCTTTCAGTCGCCCCAATAAAGATCGAGAAAGCTCAGGATGCTCACGGTATCTTTCGCTAAATCCACTGGAGTACCATCTTAAAAATCTGATAGTAGAACGCAGAACCGGTTAGTGCATGTCTGACATCTTCCGCAAAAATACATTCTTTTTTCGCAGGAATCATTTGAATCCCATTTCCTGTTTTCAAAATCCCACTGGCTCTGTTTGCAATTTATCTAACCCTATGGGTCACATAAGATGCAATCGAAAGATTTAGAATTTTTTGGAACAAATTTTCTCCTGCCATTGAGTTCCTAATGTGATAATGAGCGTTTCAAATGATTCAAATCACGGCTCGTTTCACACATTCATTCCATTCAAAACCTATTATAGTATCATTTTTGAATTGATGACGGATATGCAAATGTTCTGAGGAGCAACTGGTAGACAACAGCGAGTTTAAATAGGTACGAAATAAACACCAACACAAGAAGTCTTGATTAACAAACTGTCAGTTGAATAATACCACTTCTATCTACCCTACACAAGTGCCAAGTCTCGTGTGCCAGATCTGTTCCACCACTGATTCTCATGTCGGCACAAAATATGTTCTAAACATGTCGATGGTTTGACTCATATTTTGTCCAATAACTAAGCCTTACATGTTTTCGTTCTTTTCCACTAGTTCTAAGGAGCAGATCTGTTTGCTTCTGAACCGGCACGATTTATCAGTGCGGAACATAACGTCTATATAGGGTGCTGGTTGACTGTGAACAATAACTGGACAAATTCAGTTGGTTCAACTGGTTTTGAAAACCGTCCGTTCGGACTAGTTGGTGACACAACTAATCACCCCTGTCTTGTCTCTCGTGAATCCGTTGATTCCAACCTTGACTGATGAGTACTATTTATCTAAAATTCAGAATATCAGTCGACAGAAGTTACGTACGGTGTGTCATCATAACCAAAAATGAGTTATCAATCTATGATAATGGCGCACGAATGTATGGTAACTGATCACTGGTTTTTGGTGACTGCTGGTTTTCCCGTCAGTTTCAGTCTAACACAACGAGTCGAGGATAGGAAAATGTATCGTTCCTAAAACGAACAAGACAGAATGAAGGTGTCCATCGAAGAAGTGATGGAGGAGGAATAAATATTCGATTTGAATCGTAAGAACAAGAATGCTGTAGGCAGAAAAAACTACCAACAAGGAGGATCGCAGGTACACCATTCAGTTTGAACGTAGAAGTCAATAGCATTAGATTGCACGATTTATTCCGGATCATTTCGCTGCATCTTCACTAGTGCATACTGCAGTCAAGGTGATCATTTATAAATGGTAAATTGAACGTTCTCATGAGATCAATGGCAAAAGCGCGCGCACACACACACACAACTAATGATAGCAAATAAAAACACGTTACCAAGGCAAGGCTAACGTAATTATTTATTCTCGCTGTTTGCACAGTTGAGGGTGGCGTTGGTTAAGTGCTAATGCCTCCGCGTATCTCAATAATCGTTGATTGTTTGTGACATAAGTGACGGTGAACGCCGTGCTCAGATTAACACAGTGATTTGTCTCCCACACGTGTTTCGTAATGGATGACCTGAGTGTTCTGCGTGCGTTCGATGACGTCACTGATTGTATCTGTCCGCTCATTGTTCCTTGTAACCAAACCGGAATATGTTCAACCATTCTATTACGCAGTTGTCTCTGCGTTCTGACGATGTGGGTGGCTGATCACCTTGACTGCAGTATGCACTAGTGACGATGAAGCGGATTGGTCCGGAATACATCGTGCAATCTGATACTATTCAATTTGGCAGAAACGGTGGTGATTTGGAGGTTCATATTTCAACATCTCGGAATAATCATTACAACATGCAGAAGCACTAGAAAAAGAGATGGAGAAACTGAGTTAAAACGAGGCTTCAATAAAAGGGAAATTTTTTGTACGATATTATTGCTAAGCTGTGCAACATTGTAGACGAGAATCCTTCAGTAACTCTTGCCTGAATTAAAATGATATATGAGACCGAAAGTTCCGGGCTGATCATTAGAACAACCTTTATTGGTCGACTCTTTGAAAACCATGGATGAGGCACGACAAACTTACAATCTATCGAATGAGCACGCCCAATATGCAGAGTGCTTACAAGCACAGGGAGGCTTTATGTTACGAAATTACGTCCACCAAGCTAATTACAACCTTCGATGCTCTCGATCAATTGCACGAGCTGCTAAAGGAAAGCCATGTATCAAACCTTGCCTCCAAATAAAGGTGCGGACCTGAATATGGTTGTATGCATATCAACGCTTGAGATGTTACACTATGGATGTTGTTCAAAAATAAACAACCAACTTTTAAGTAGATTATCGGAAGCACACTTCTCTGAGTTGAGCCGTGAACAGCTCGACGGGCGTCTGAAGCTCGTTTGACCATTAGACATTCTTTTTCCTTTCTTCTTCGACCGGGGAGGCAATTAACCTCTTTACAACCCCGACAGAGGTTTAAACGGAAGAGAACAGAGAAAAACTCGAGAATACCAGGAGGGCAACCTACCAGGATGCATAGGCTTCTTCGACCGCAAGAGTTTTGCCATGAATCCATTTACAGTATCACAGCAACTGTGTATGCTTCCTACGATAGATAAAATTTCACATTCACACAACTATCCAAAGACCTTTTAGATTTATAGTTTTGCTTCTTTTGGAAAATAAACGGTATAGTTTATTATTTTTACGTAGAATTCATTTACTGGTGATGGACGGCTTTTAAACTATGGTGCAAGGCTCCTAAACAGTTGTTTCCGGTTCTTAAACTAAACTATTAACCGTAGGCTGCATCAGTTCACGAACTAAAGAGAATTTGCTTCGTCGCGTGACTACTCCTAACACAGTTTCAGGCAGTTTGAATATTGTTTGATGACATAGACCCGTGTTCGTCCGCTTGCTCAGACGAAAATCGATTTGCACCAATTGCAGTACGCAATTTCGACTGCTCTGTCTGCAGTCGGTGACACCGATCCAATCGGGAACTTGGTTTCTTGTGTCACGCTAGTATTGAGACGTGATGGATTAAAATACGTTCGTTTAATTAAAATCATCGTTACGGTCACCTTCCGATTTTTGAACGAGGTCCGGTAATCGTTGGAACATGACGGTTACATATGACGCACGGGATTTGGTTTGTAGCCACTATCTCGGGACATTAATCAGTTATCTGGTGCAAAGTATAGAACTGAGGGATCTATTGAATGAAATGTTGAGAATTCTCTAGTTTTCCAGTGATCACTGACTTAGAATTATCATGAATTGATAAGATGGATAACTGTGCATGCAAGTCCGTCACACAAGGAAATTTCTCATTGCATCCGTGGTGCTGAGGCTAGCTCCAAGTATGGGATCTTCATTTCGTTGTCGTGATGGCTAATGATGAAGGGGTCGAGGATATTGTGGGGACAATCGGTGGTCAAACTACAATCGTGACGAGCTTGAGACCTTCCAAGACCGGGTTCGAAAACCTCCGACTCAAATAACCTCTACATTCGGCAGCTTCCAACTGGTCTTAGCCGCCTTCCAATGTTATTACATCACTCCTGTATAATGAAGAAATAAAAAGTGTTTCCCAGGAAATTATGCCCTGCATAAGAATACGATACCGCACCACTTACATCTCTCGTAGCAAAACCGATCGGTTTTTGGCCGAGTTTCGAACAAGGCCTTGATCGGTTTTCCAGCGGTTTATGCTAATCGTGTAAAATACGCGATTAGCCTAGGGGAATTTCTCCCATTTTTCTCCAATTACGATATCCCTTGTTCACTTCTCCCTCTCCAAACTATGAATCCCAAATAATTATCAAAATTCATCCCAATTTAAGAGCGTGGAATAGAACGATCTCTTTCTTTGTATTTGACGGTAATTCAGTGTATTCAAATCCAGATATACGAATTAAAACGTCATCCAGTATCGTACAGTGTTTCTAATGCTGTGAAAAATTGTGGAGACTTATCTAAGCCCATTCAAACTACATTCTGCACCGGACTACGTTTATGCTTATCGGTAGGCAAATTATCGAAAAATCCACCAAGGCTATGAACGTTAGATCTAGTTGCCTAGACCTTATTTTGTATATTCTGACCAGTAAAAATTGCCGTGAAATCGAGATTACCGACGGATGAATACCATTATGTTGCCTTTGGACTCTTTCCTTGTCCTCTCGATTTCCGCTTGATACTTTGACTTTTTTTATCTTTACCACCACACTTCTATTCTTTTCGCCCCTTACTGGGCGATACCGGAATGTAGCAACCGAAACCCGAGCACAGAAGTGCGAGGTTATTGGTTGAATAAACTGAGACTGAATATATACGTAGCCGACTCCTCGGAAGTCATCGTTATGAAGAAAGTGGTCCAGATTGCTTGTAGACGGTTTCACTGCATGCGATAACGATTCAGCGGGTATGAATACCAATTCCATCGGATTATCTAGGACGATTAAAAGTTGGATCCGTTGCACTAGTAAAAGAATGACAAATACAATTCGTATGGTGCAAATAAAATACCATGAAGACATGTGAAATCTTATCGCAAAAGATCCTCGATACAAACCCCCATGAGTATTACCAATCACACAGCAGATCAGTTATTGTAGCCTTACTAAGGCCATACATTTTTCATATCACTCATCGAGAACCGCGTAGTGTCATGATGTTTTCAACAGTAAACTGATGGATTCAGCTTTATCTAATTATCTAGTTTATTCTGGTGGAATACAAAGTGACTGCAATTATTGTGTTCAAGATTATTTGCGCGTATAGTGTAATTTTTAGCATACTTCGTATTATATCTTTATTAGCACTAGAACACCGAAGGATTCCAAGGGGACTCTGACTCGTAGCAAAACTCGAATAACTTCTTAAATCCTCATAGCAATTCCTTTAAATTTCGTGACTTTTCCTGATGATAAGTTTTACGCACTTCTTTAAAGTTTCGCTGAAATCTCTATGTCGGTTGACACCCTAGGAAGACCAAAGTCGTTTTTCAGGACACAAAGACGAGGAGTCCGCTTGGAAACCGGCGACGGTTTGTGTCATCTGATCCATCTTAAGCCTTTTTATGTCACTTGATTGTGCCAATCCAACTTGTGACCCAATCACGTTTGTGCAAAATAGTGTGAAAATATTTACGAAAAGTGCCAAAGCATCCCGTTTTAAGCAACAGTGCGAAGGATTCAAAGTGGTGTTTTGTAGTCGCAGTCCATTCCCCTAATAACTTTGATATCCTTAACAAGATCAGATTATTGCCTTTCGAATTTGTTCAGATTGGTTTATGTGGGACATTTCTTTCTGACGTCATGATGAGAGAAGCCCGTACGCGCAAGTCACCATTCTGTCTAGCGTTTTCCGTTTGTCTTTCCAGTGTGAAACAGCTCTTCGCCGGTTATGGTAAAGTAGGTTACCAGGGGAATTGGAGAACCTTGGACAAGTCGGCAAGTTATATTGAACTTTACTGTTCCCTTATCGTCTCTGGCGCTCTTCTAGTAAAACGTTTCTTCATTGAACAAAGGTTCCTTAAAGTTATATCACGACCCAGTGGTATCATTTACCTTAAATTAATCAATTTCCTAGCAGAGGAGCACTTCGCTTCATGTGACGAACCTTGCAGCAGCGTCACAACTTGACTCAGTAAAACTTAAAAAGTTGTAACCAACTCATGTTAAAAGTAAGCTGTTCTGGTGAACCGTGTGCATATTCTTCTTCCCACAGAAATTTCGTATCTTGTACGCTAATAACGCAATATATTTCACTGACAATTTGTGTGTCCTGACTTCGTTTCGAGCAAAGCACTCATTGCACTTAGATTACCTCCATGAAAATGGGCTGAAACTTATTCTGTACATTTATCAAAGATGAGGGCTGATTACTCCGATCTTTGAAACACCTAAGTGGGACTTATTCGTGCAAATTTTCGAGCTACTCGTTTCCGGCCAAGTAACTTCGCTTCGTCTAATGTACTCAGCGGAAATGTTTTAAAATGAATTCGAACTCACAGGTAGTTTCAATTGTGATGCGGACGATAAATCCCTGAGTATGTGCTTCGAGCTTCGTGACTCAATTAAGGTTTATCAGGCCAACGGGTAATGACACTAGTTTATTGAAAGTTTCTTTTGATTTACATTGTTTCTTTGCCGCCCCGAGTAGTTCAGTGTGTGTGACCTTGGTTACCAGGTTAAAACCCTTTGATCAAGGTAAGCTAACAACTTGCATGATGTGGAAACAATTAATCTGATCAACAGGACCAAGGTGCGTATCTACCTTGCCGCTATACGCCCCGTACTCAGCTACGGCTGTGAAACCTGGTCATTGAGAGCCGAGGATACTAGAAAGTTGGATGTGTTTGATCACTGGTGCCTGTGACTTGTTTCGAAGACAAACTGGCGCGACAGAATATCCAACACTGAAGTCAGGAAACGGTGCTGCGAAAATGACTGACCTTCCGACTTCCTCCAGGGTCGTCGACTGTGGTGGCTGGATCGCATCCTGCGGCGTCCCGAGACCGAACTAACTAAACAAACACTCCGTCCCGAACCCTGTTCTGGATGGTGCTATCACCGTGGTGGCCAGCTCAAAACTTGGGTCAATGCCGTGGAGAAGGATGTGGAGCGCCTAGGATTACGGTCAGTCTATGGCGCCTGACAATGGAAGATAAACTGGATCGCGATCTGTACCTAACTCGCTTCCAACCGCCACGCCCGGTCATCCATGATACAAGATATTCATGGAGCCGACTCATCCTCTAGCAGGAGATAGACGCGTAAAAGTAAAAAAAATAAGATCAGCAGGACCACATAAACTAACCTAGGTTACATTTTGATAGGCTTAATATCCGAATAATCTGGTAGAAGCCGTTTTTTCGGCCAATACACTGTTTACACTTGTGCTTATATTATAAAGTTAAGAGAAATTATTTCATTGTTTGATGGTCTCAAGACATATGTGGCTTAAACATGCTTTCCAACGATGAATGCCAAACTTACTGGAAAAAGGGAATTCCAGTTCGCATCAATATGAGCGTTGTCTTCAAAGTCATTTGAGCACACTTCGTTAGTCACTTACATTGCTATCGCGACAGCGATCCACTGAAACTGAATTTTTGCGGCAGCTTCTTGGAAAGAATCAAAGCGGAATTGCAGGGACCCACAACTTTCAATCTTTTTTGCCATATCTTGCTCAGTGTTTTGCCGCGAAAAAGAGTGCCAACTATCGGATAAATCACAGAAAAACCAACCCTAGTACACACTTCAGAGGTAGAAGAAAGAAATCGAATGAATGGGACGATCTCATTCGCATTACGATCAAAAAGCAGTGCCTGAAATCCTTGCCCCTCATCCAGCACGTATAAATTTTATCAGGGGATTCAGTTCACGAGGTCCGTCATTTTGACGATGGCTTTTTTTCATCGTATGAGTCTTTGGTATAGGATGAGCCGCAGAATGCTCAGAAAAATGTCACTTGGCGTACGAATATCCCGGAAAATTATTCCTCCGAGAGTCGACATGTATTACCGACCACCATTATTCATCTGGGTTGGAATAAAACGTTTAACTTTGTCGGTAGAGCTCAGTTTGGGACGCTTCGAATGTTGGGAAAGTATTCACGACTATGATCGAAAAAGCTCCCGAATGCAACGGAAGGAAGTTACATGGGTAACTTCAGGATAATGCTTCATACTTTGTTTCACAAGAGGTTTGTGAATAAAGTTAAGCAAAACGATTTGTCAGGTAATTATTCACTGTAAGACTTGTAAATGTGTGCGCAACTTCAAGGTCCAATTCATACAATTACCCTCTATTAGCGCAGGTTTAAACATAACTGCTTAGATTTATTCGTTCCAAAGAGAGGTTTGTCAAAGGGCAGTTGGAGTTAAAAGTTCAACCCATAATTGGAGCATAGGATAGAAAACTATTTCAACACCTGCATGGTGGACTCCATGTCGATGAGATTGTGAAAAATCGTAATAAACGATGGCAGACCAAATGCTTAACACCTTGTGTGAACATCGTGTTTTTAATAATGTTTCAGTAAATTTAATGTGGAAAAATCGTGCTTCATTTTCCCTCTGAGGGTCCTATTACGTCATAGTTGTGGCCCACTGGTATCGGGGACAATATGGTTTCGTGTGCATTTTGAGTATGGGTATTTGGCGCATACAAGGAGATCACATGGGTTACTGTCCCGAAACCTCGCCACTAGTTGCTAGTGACGACAAATATGAAATCGTGTGTGGTTCTGCGGTAATGCTGTCGTGTACGAGCACAAAATGTGATTATTGGACTCCCATATGCATTACAATCAACACCATATTTGCATTTCTTTATCGTGACTGTACCGGTGGCAGAAATAATAAACTGAGCACGAATGATTAAAACTCGTTGCTTCCGAACAAGGTCTGCAAACCATACTAAGATGAAATCAGTATAACCATAATAAGGAGCTACATGGATTGTCACCACTGACATGACATAGTATTTCCTGATGGCTATTTATCTCTGCTGTGTCCTGCTTCACATGTTATTCATGCGTACGCGGTCGACATACACGACCGCTTCACGAGTACGTACGCATGATTGAAGGACATATTACGAACCGACTAATCACATCACTGTGAGAACACGTATAGGTCGCATTGATTCTGCACTTCCCCGTTGACTTGGTTGCTCAGATTTTATGCTTGATTCTGTCCGTACAGTCGATGTGTACTGCGAACAATACTGCTAATCTGCTCACTTCTGAGCACAGGAGTCCCGTACCTACCGTATTCGAGACCCACCTCTGGTATGAGTAATTTCTAAAATACTATCGGGTATGGTTGTCCCTAGTTAACGAACTAAATGGAAATAAATCTAGAAAATGTTCCATAATAATACTGTAATGACGACTGCTGCTACGGCAAAGTAGTAAGGCCACTGAAACAAACAACCAAGAGCCATAAGCAGAATTTCAGAGACGTGAACACCTTCAGAGGAGTTTGCGACAGACAAAACGGGACCTACCATAAAAAGACGGAATGGCCCGGATTAAGGGTCTTCGCTCATTTTATTGAGTCTAATGCAACAAAAGTGCTGTACCGATGGGTGATCTCAAATGCCGCAGGATCATGAGCCAGAGATGGAACCGGAACAAACGTAGAGCGTTAAAATTCGATGGTGCGTGAACTTGAAAATGGGCTATCTAAACCGACACACTTCTTATTTCCAACTGCCCGGCTTGGTCAATACTGATGTGTCCTCTTACTTTGTCGTTTTGTTACAATAGCATCTGGCGGCCATATATTCATGACCGAATAGCTTACCCAAGAGGAATTAAAAACAGGAGAAAATTCCACTGATTAGTCCTTACCTAAAGTCAACAATCATTTATCGATCGATGAGTGAACCAGGTGCTATCCATCGGGATTTTCATTAGCCTGGTCGGTATGAAACCGGTCAACGGGGTCATTCTCAGCTGGATGATCTGCGATACACAATCTTGACAGAGAGAGTATAAACGTCCCTTTACGGAACAGACAGGATCTTCGCAGTTACAAATAGATGTGTAACGTTCTACGAGCGACAACCATAACAGAATCCAAACGGCGACTGAACACACGACCACCTAACGAACGAGCGACGAAGAACACGGAAAGAAACGCAAACATACATACACATATTGCGTCGAACGCTCGGTTCCCAATTTCGTAATTTACAGTGCATCATACAAAGTATGATGAGTGCAGTTCACAGTCACCATTAATTTGCCTCGTGTTCAGCTTATAGCGCAGGCCGACCAAAATCTGACAGAGAAGAACGGGCGAGACAATATTGACGTGTTCAATCCAAACTCCCATTACAGATCCATTCCATTAGAATCACGAATAGAGATCACAATGCCTCTTCCATTCAAAGGTGATAATGCCATCCACCTGCTCGAACGACGCTTAAGATCCGCTGTCACCTGAGCGTACTGTATCGCTCACCCAAAAATTATCTAATGAACAAAAAGCACACCAAATAAAAAACGCCTAACTCTGAAAACCATCTCCCACTTGATTTATGTTTCGGTGAGGATGCGGGCCTAACAGAAAAACACCTACACAACTGGGTTTCGGAACACATCCCCAATTGGGTTCAACGAGCAACTGGCGTGACGATATCAAGTAGCAACAACGATCGGCGAACTAATGGACTAGTTATTGTCAACAACATAACACCGGATGGTGATGCAACATCAGGCTGAGCACGCGGGAGCTTTTCGGATCGTTTACAACGCAGATAAAATCAAACCGCTTTGGTGAGCCGAGGCCATTGCAACCATCCCTATATGAATAGGAAGAACTTTAGGTGGCATTAAATTCATTATGGTGAGACCTGTGTGTGTGTAATTTTGTTGCCATTTAATTGTTCATATATGAACTACTATGCCATTTTTCCCTATGGAGATGTAGCGAAACAGATCGCGACATGAACCGTGAACCACTGTGAATCAAGTCTCTTTACTCAAATTCACCACTGGGGTCGATTGTTATAACAATGAGATTCATGATATTAAAGAGTCAATGTGATCTTTGAATGACCTGTGGTTTCATGAGTCTGTAAGTGAATGGAAGGAACAGGGAATAGAAAAAGAACACAGACCACTAGACAAACATTCCCTTCATCTTTGCTGATTACACGTATGGAAGGGTTGATTTACCGAAATTGCTCAAACATGTCTGCCTCATTTACCGTCTCACATGTAATGCCACTTCATTTTGCAGCTCCGGTGACGCATTCAGTCGGACGGTCGATATGAGAAACGATGCAAGCCGTTGTGACCGCGAAATCTTGGTCTTTGAAACACATAGTTGCATCGGGTTACAAAAATAACCTAACCCAATTACTCAGTGCTGTTGCGAAGTGCAATACCGACGGTGTTGTCATTCAACGAGGCGACTACTCTAATGACAGAAACGCTTTGCCTACGAAAACTTCTGCCACAGAATGCCCGCTCATTCTGGTATTGCCCGACAGGACTCTGCCTTCCTCAACGAACGTACTGCATGGAATAAATGTTGAAAAGTCGATGTCAGTATCATCATTATCGTACAGTGTTACCAGAGGGGTAAGCCCCACTGGCCACTGCCTTTCTCACCATGTTGCACGCTGAATTAGAAAGTATGAATATACAAGATGGACAGCGAGTGGACCTACACGGGTGGGAAAAGGAAACAACGTCCTAGTAGCCAAAACACGGAAATATACAGTCTAACTGTACAAACACATACTGATCAATCATCCTGATTCGACAGAAAGTGGCAGCGCGATCGCCTCTGTTCACGGTTCGTTGTCATATTCTTCAGTGTCTCCAACCAACTGGTTGACGGATCTTTCGGACCCCAAACACGAAGACGTGAGGCGCCTACTTTTCCTAAGTTCGCTGTACATTTTCTCATTCCCTTGTGCAAAGTCATTTGTTGACATCCACGTGGTTTATTCCACTCCCTAGGGGCAACGGAAAACAGGTCACGGTATGGTAGGCGTGTTTGCCATAAGTAACACATGCCCCATCCATCGAGCATCAAGCTCACAATCGTTGAGGTCCAGTCTTGTAACAGCACTTTACACTTCGAAGGTGCAAAGTGCATGTCGAATGGAGCTACAGCTATTGCGAGTCTAGCTAGTGCACGTTGAGCATGTTCCGTGCACTCGAACAAGCAGATGATGTTGTCGGCCTAGTCTGGGCCGACACTATTTGACAGTGAATCGTTGCGAGTATCGGGTGTTATCAGTGGGAGCATTATGGGTGGACAGAGAGGGCAACGAGAGGTGGTCGGGGACAGAAGACAAAGGTTGAATAAAAGAGAGGGAACTCTGAGCATTAGCCCACTTATCACTACCCAACCTACTCCATGCAATGGGCAGCGCGGTCCTGGTTATCCTGTGCGACGACCGATGCAGTATGGAATTATTTGTAGTCGTGCATTTCATAGCTGTTGGACAGGTACTGCTGGGGTGTCCAGCCGTAAAGCAGGAGAACGATTAGGGTTCTCAACCAAAGCCTTTAGCCCTACCAAAAACCTGTTCACAAGGCAGCGAGATGGCTTAGTGGAGGCCCATCCGTCTGCATCAACCATTCTTTCACTGATTTTATCGCCTGAGTTGCCAGCTTGGATCGAACTTCAATCTGGAGGACCAGGAGACTGGATTTCGTCTGGCCTCCAACCACTGACCTGTGAGCCATGATTGCATTTCCGGTTTAAGAAAGCCACCCTGTGTAGCTCTTTGGGCCACAGAGGCACGCAAGCCATCACACCACGTTAGAGTGCAGTCTCATCGTGGTCGGTACGTTATCTAATGCTCGGTCGCACTACGGCTTAGGATTGGTAAGATTACCTCATTACATTCAAATGCCTCATTACTAACCGTCATCATTGGGCGATATTTCGACATATTCTCTAGATTTGGCGTAGTTTCTTGTGTCGCCAAAAGTCAAATGTTACCGGCTATTATGACGAGAAACTGCTAACGACTCAGCGACTTTGTTGAAACCTCGTCACCATGTTGTCTGCTTTTTTCCACGAGTGACCTTTGTACACACGATCTACGCTTCGCAACTCCTGTTGCACAAACCCAGAACACGTCAGTATACAGCGTGGACTGTGATCGTGGCATGGAGCGTTTACTTACAACCGTGGAGGTTAGAACCCCGTCACCACCGGCCACTCAGCTGATGGACAGTGATCCACTTTTGCCTGGCTCGTTACCACCTCTGACCTACCGAGATCTCAGGTGGTTCTCAATTCCAAGTCCTACGCTCTGATTGCCGGTTATACCTAATAGTGTAGTGGATCTTCAATGCTATGGGATTTACACCTTCCACTAAACCGAAGCGAAAGCACGTATTAAAATAGTGCAATCATACGTACACAAACACCATAAAGTGCAGAAGGAAGTACCCAGAAACATTCACAGGGTGCATACGAGTCGGGCTAATTTGATTTTTAAGGCGCAACGTCGAGTAGCTAGTTGGGGTTCGCTCATTTTTGTGGGTTTCCTACACATCGTTGACTGTGCGTTGGACCAAGGCCGACATATGACGCGCGTCAGCTGGGCCCGGTGTGACACAATCATGCTGAAACGGTGCCTCTGTTTCTGAGAGGTTTTAGTGAATTCCTGACATACTGGGCCAGATATGAACTCCTTTTTTTAGTAGTATATGCAATGCGTTTAAGAAATAAGGTCACTGGAAAATGCTGCGCCGCGTCCATGTTGCTTTGACGGCTTATTTGGATGATGCAATTCAGCATGTTGCATGGTCAACCAAAATACCGATTTTCGGCTTTACTGGCAATCGGTATAACCGATCATCTTAAAATACTTAGGTGGAGACTATAATACCTCAGTTTCTTTGTCTATTACAGACATTCACTCAACCGGATCACACAAAGTGCAGTTCTCTTCTGTTCATCGTCTGTATTAGACACAACTACTAGAAAATATCAGTAATTGTCAAATGGAAATTTACAACGCGTCTGTCGACTGAAGCCAATCGTGACTAACCATCACAAAGCTGGAAAGGAGTCCCGTATTTCGTGAATTGTAACTTGTAGGTCAAACAATGTGTAGATGGGAGTATGTACACGGCAGAAAAGGCCAATTGAGTCCAATAAGGTTCACAACTGAGGACAAATTAGTGGGAGAAAAAGAAACAGTCCCCAGGAGCGCGTCTGAATTGGTTGTGCGTAAACGACTGGAGTCATGTAGCCTAATTTGTTTTTTGTAACAAGAATTGTCTAAATAGGTGATCCGATTTGCCATTTAGCACTCCGAAATTCGCACACGCTTCCACCCAGTTTCGGGGTAGTTCCTGACCACAGGATGACACGAAGTCCCGAGTCCGATCCAGCCATGCACATGTATGTGAACCCAGATTATCCGCAGGATTTGGCAGCACTCGTAACTCATCGGACGATTCCTCTGTGGCCAGCTGTTCCCGCACTAGGCGAGTCAATTCAGAGCATAACTCAGACCCCAGAAAGCGCTTGCTGATTCCTATTCGTGCGAGGCAAGCCGCTCCCAAGGCGCGATTCTGCAACGAGACCTATACGGATGAGAGAAGAGGAAGTGTTCACGAATGAGTTGAAATTTAATGACAAATAAGCGTGCGCATATGCACACACACGCGACTACATTAGGTACCATATGAATCACAGCAAAACTTAGCAAATGTTTCACTCTAGAGGACAATGTGCTTCCGTTATCAAGGAAGACGGAAAAAGGACCACTGTGCCATCCAAACTTTGCAGTCGAAGATGAATTTCTCTTCCTTGTGCAAATGACTGTTTTGCCCCCAGTTCAGACAACTTTTAGTACGCAGTAACTTGACGGTTGTACTTTACCGAATATCAGCTCCACCGAAACTGATATTACACGCCTTGCTCAGAGTGAGAAGTTTGTATTGATATAATCCGGTGCGGCACCCACGTCCACTGCAGAAAAGGAGAGAAACAACCTCTAAAGGATACAAATGAGAACAGTTAGATCTGTGAATGTTTACGGTCCAAAGCATAAAATTTTTAAGCACTTTCGTCAATAAACTCGGCTATGAATTAAATCTTCTGACGCTTCTAAATAGGTACAGCAGAGGTTTACTTCATCTATTTCTCGGACATTTCTTCGCGACTCCGTTTGTTAAAACATGCTTCCGCATAGGTGCAGCGCCAAAGGCTGTCACACTGTCGTGACCGCTTACGCGAAGCCAAGTTAAAAATTGAATGAACGTGCCAAGCCGAGTCAGTCGATCAACACGCCTCCACCCACGCATGTGGTTGAGCCGGCCGTGTGAACACCGAAAACAGATCCGACCTACCTAGAGAAAAAAGCCCAATCAGTCAGGCTCCACGAGGCAACTGGAGGGGGGGGGGCACATTCGATGTTATTTTAGCTTCGCTTTAAATAGCTTATCTTTGTTTCATACCAATACACTGTCATCTTTGCCGTCTGGTTTACGCTAGCGGGCTGGAGCGGTAGGGGTTGCAAACAGAACGATTGCTCAGACCGTCCGCAGAAAAATCATTGAGCAGTGACGCGAGGGGCCACAAGAGTGAGGGCAGTGGTAGACACTGTCACAGACGCCCAGGTTCGGCGGTCAAACAGCACGCCTTCGCCCGTCCAGAATCAAGGGCAAAATTGGGCTCAGCGAAGCGGACAGTAACGCCATCGCTTGGCCAGCATCAAGGACAAGAGTGGGATCAATCTAATAGATCGGTGATCCAATCAGCAGCTTAAAGATGTGTGCATCGATTGGGGCCGAATCAACTAATTCAGGTGCAAACAGATCCACCAGCCAGCGGAGCTATTTAGGGACATTAATGGACAAATAAGTCTGCATGCAATGATTTGACTATGACCACCACATATCCTATATAAACGATCTGCTTTGTGCCAATAAACCAGGACGATTTGAAGGCAGAAAATTTTGACTGGAGATGGTGGGACGAATCAAAACAGACGTATACCCCATAACCTCTCTGCACTACTGAAGACAGTCGGCAACCAGACTATGCGGCTTGGGGTGGCAGAAAACCACATACTGATCGGCGGTGGTGGGATGCGAACCTCTGACATCCGAGGTGGAAAGCAAACGCTTCTAAACCACCCGATTACCGCCAGCCATAGCAAACAACCAGCAAGCCGAGTCAACTGAGTTAATGGTCTGAAACGATGCATATCAACGGACTATTATCCGTCTCCAACGTGTTGCTACAATGAAAATAACGATTAGCAAACGCACATAGGCAGTAAATATCTTTATTCGCAAAATCAGTACGTTCGGCATCCATTAATAAAACAGAGGCAACTGTCTTTTGTTGGAGGACGAATATCGTGTGGGTACCACGGACTCCGACTTTTGTGGTCCTCGTCGAATTGCAGTTCTCCCGGATATAATAACCAGAAGGATCATCTTTAACCTATGACTGGAATGCGCGCCGGTGAAGCGTCTCACCAATTAGGTTGCAGAATTATGCATTTTGAAGACCAGAAACATGAGCTGCGGTGAAACCTCAATTGTTGTTTTATAATTCATGGGCATGCACGAGTGAACAAATCAGCATCTAATGATGCAAGCTTGCGGGGACTTAGACCATTTTTATGAATCAGTGCGTTTGTTTCAGCAGCACTGGGTAACATCAGTAGTATGGAACAAGGCCCCATTCACCTACATTTCGAGCACAGATGATATGGGCAACCGTGTGTACGATTCTGCATAGAAATAAGATGGATGCTTACTGTCTAAAAGCAACTGTCCCCTCAACTGGTTTAACTGCCCGTTCATCTCCTAGCAAGACGTATGCAAAATCAAGCATGAAAAGTGCGTGGTTTGAGTAGGCAGACATGGAACGAAACGAGTGACAGTCCTGGGTCGATCCATCCCAGTGGTACGTGATAGTAACAACGTTAACTTGCATCCAAATGCCTCAGTATGTTTGGGGGTGGGTGTCTCAGGCTCCGAGTTGGCTACTCGTCCTGAACGCCTCTCAAAATGCTCCCAAATGACCGCGCGTCCCATATAGCTTCTGCTGAGGAAACTCTACTCACTGGCTTGCCGTGGCGGTGGTATTTTTACGAAAGTGTGAGGGTGAAGACGAACGCCCGGCGCTCTCCTCTGGGTTGACTGACTAGTAGTCAGTCTAGAGGAGATGGCTAAACCCTGATTCCAAACGAACCACAAGTGACGTATGAAGCGTACAATACTATGCTTACTGGCATCTGTGGAGGAGGGCTGTACTGTGCACCCAGGATGTTTGACCTCATTCGAAGGGTGTATGAACTGAGCAACCAGTCACCGGCTCCCAGAGGGCTACGAGACCCTCATATAGTCCTGCTGCCTTGTGGGTTAGATGTTGTGGTTAAAGGCTCGGGATGAGGCCCCTTAAATCAACCTTCTACTTTATGTAACACCTGCTTGAGAACTAGCGTGGTGCCGACGAAACTACAACAACAGAGAAAAATTACAAAGTCAAGGCGCGGGGATGAAGAGTCAGCATGAAGATTACAAGTAAAAGCAAATGTTTCTTAAATATTTCCACCACACACTCTCGTAGAATTTTTTGTTTTTCAATTGTTTATGGGAAACGGGAAGTCAACAGACAGGCCATACAGCATTCGCGCCTCCGAATTCGGTTCTGAGTCACATCTCTCAACATCTCCAAACAAAGACAATCTTTATCTCGGGTTCCAACCAGGAACGCGAAGCACCAACCGAAGTTAAAGCCGAAGCTAACTTTTTCATACCCGTGCGCCAATTTATAGCATGACCGCTGCGCCGTTTCTTCCAGCCTTGCCCAGCACGTGCAAAAATAGCATACGAAAAACGTGCCCGAGCCATCGGAGGTGGTGTAGAGCAATCATCTCTGTCAGGGTGCGACTATCAGCACCGAACACACGACGACGAACCTCGTCATTGCACATCCGATGTTCCCACCAGACACCAGCAATGCTTTGGAGATATCGGTGGTCGAAAACAGAAAGCCACCGAGCATCCCCAACGCGGAGGGGCCAAGTCTCGAAACCGTAAAGAACACTGCGAACTATGGCACTGTACACCCTTCCCTTGAGGGAAAGCCGGATGTCATGACGGCGCCTCGGATAACGCAGGTTCGCGAAAGCTGCTCTGGCTCTCGCAATTCGGTGCTTTGTGACGTCCTCGGGCTTAAATTTCCTTTTGGACCTCCGCCTCAGAAAGTGGATCTGTCGAAACAGACCACGCGACGTGTGCCGGGACGGCTATGGGAAAGGCTGACGCTGGAGGCCAGCTAAACTGTGCTTTAAAGTGCTCCGCCCGGCGTACAAGACTTTGCTGCAGACTATGGATAGGCAAACCGTTAGCTTCGCAGATCGTTTCTCTCACACCTAATTGCTTTCTACCGGTGCCCCGGATAAGATAAAACAGCTTGCGGGAATTTCCCACTGCGGAAGCATGTTCCATCTCTGATGCTTTTTGACACCACCAGATCTCGCGGTCACCAAGAAGACCTGCTCTGAGTTCACGTCTCGTTGTAAGCCGTGCTGCATTATCTTCACTACCAGCTGAGATGGACCGGCGTGCATCAAGGCGAAGGGAGACTCAGCAGAAATCCAGGGTGTTACGACACGACGAGTCAGGCCAAACTTACCTCACAAGCAGAACACAAAGCTTTTCGGCTGGAACGTTTCGGAAAGTTGAGAAAAAGACGGATCACACAGCAAATCGCAGTCTAACCACTGCTGCATCGTACGTTTGGCACGCCCACCGATGCACATGGACAGCACAATGTAGACTAACGTGTGGTCGAAGTCAAGGGGAGTGCTTCAGTACGACCGGCAGTCTTGTATACAACCCCGCCATTTGTAGCTAATTGCGACATGGTCTACCTGGGTCTATCGCTAACTCGAAGAGTGCGGACACCAACTGGCATACCGGCGATTAGAATGTCTGAAGTTCGTACTGGTGAGAAACAGACGGCCATCTGAACACACAGGCAGCAACCGTTCTCCCTTTTCTGGAAAACAGGAATCGAGACCAGAAGGGCCACCCAAATGCGCCTCGTTCGAAGACAGCCGAACGACTGTAGCATTCATGTCTCCAGCTAAAATCACGATATCACCCCGTTTTACTTTATGTAGGAGGTCGTGTAACTTTTGGTAGAAGACATATTTGATTGCGTCTGGGCTGCAATCTGTAGGGGCATAAGCCAAGACGACAAACAAACTGCATCTATCGGGACAGTGTTTGCTTACTTTGCATGAACCTCTGAGTCTCACTGCACATAACCTGCTTTCAACTGGGATCCAGTCAAGCAGAATAGCCTCAGCCCTCTCACTGAGAACTACACCTACGCCAGAAAGACCAGCAGCTTTATCTTCAGGGTCCCCAGGCAAACGCAAGTGAAACTTTACAGGACTGGATGGGAGTAACAGCCGAATGACCGAGCTAGAGTCTTGGATGCGAGTCCCTTGAATACAACAGGAGCTAAACACGCCTGTTGTCCTATATGCATCAGTGTTCACACATTAAATGTGGCTAGTTTGAAAGGATGCTTGAGGCGAAGAGCATCAGGTGGTGGAAGCGGATTCGGCGAGACTTGGATATTAAATGAAGGAGCACGCAACAGAACAGGAACAGGACTTCCCTTAGAGACACTACCGCAAGTACGGCTGACTGCAGCTCCCGAAGAATATGAAACTGTGTCTGCGGGAATGATACATGGAATTCAAGAAATCAACCTGTGTGCACGATGTGAGTGCATCAGAAAGAGTATGTGTTTATCGAGATTAACGAGCGTGTAGTAAGAGATCCATCGGTTTCATTGTTATTGCCGTTGTGGGCTATTGTACTACTCAGCCACCCGGTCCAGAGTAGACATTTTTATTAGAGGATGCACCTCTAGGCTTCGCGCAGCTACGCGCGTCCCGCAAGGCAGCAGTGTTGGTCTAGATGAGCCCGTGACCAACTGTGTGGTTCATTCGCCCCTTCCGGGAACCTCTGGGAGCCGGTGACTGGTTGCTCAGTTCATACACCCTTCGAATGAGGTCAAACATCCTGGGTGCACAGTACAGCCCTCCTCCACAGATGCCAGTAAGCATAGTATTGTACGCTTCATACGTCACTTGTGGTTCGTTTGGAATCAGGGTTTAGCCATCTCCTCTAGACTGACTACTAGTCAGTCAACCCAGAGGAGATCGCCGGGCGTTCGTCTTCACCCTCACACTTTCGTAAAAATACCACCGCCACGGCAAGCCAGTGAGTAGGGTTTCCTCAGCAGAAGCTATATGGGACGCGCGGTCATTTGGGAGCATTTTGAGAGGCGTTCAGGACGAGTAGCCAACTCGGAGCCTGAGACACCCACCCCCGAACATACTGAGGCATTTTAGGAGAATGCTGTGTAGCATACTCTCAAACTAGAGACGGATATGCATTGTGTTATGCAATTTTGACGTGCAGCAATCAGCCAACATGTGATTAGTACAACCTCACAAGCTGAGTTAGAGATCTAGCCAGGGCGCGGTGAATCTGCCCGACAACAGGTCAGACGAAACCGCTGTACAGTGAGGGCTTCTATGGCTTTTCAATGATGATTGAGATGCTGATAATACACGATAAGAAGTTATTTTCCAACTGTGCTAAAACAAACAGCGTAGAACCCGAATCAACACGGGAGTCAGACTGATAGGTGGATGACCAAGAACAGAATCTGATATTTTAATTACTCGTGCTGCAACTTCAATTTGAACAGATGACCAATGCTGACTACCAACAAACACTTAAAGCAAAAACGGAACAGAATTAGAGTGCATTCAAGGTTTGTTGGAGACAATTCGACACTGTTTGACTGGCTATACGATCACAACTGAAGTACATATTGGCGAAACTACTCAGTGAACGACGATGGGGATAAATAAAAAATAACACATACCAGTCTATATGGGAATAAGGTCCGCTGTGAACCCGAAGGTGTGTCTACGCATACTGCTGGCTGAATGTGTTCACGGCCACTGACTTCATTCTCAACCGCTGAAACGTCTGAGTTAGGATCCTTGCTTGCAGAAGCCACAAGGCGTTGCCAAGGGGCAAGTAAACTGGCTGTAAGCTGACGCGACCGAGTAGACCATCCAGGCTTGCAAGTGGTTAACCCGATAACCGACTGGTCAGCGAGGAGATCATCCAGTTCATTCAGACCGGTTTCGTCCTCGATATCCACCTCAGACTCTGAACCGGTCCCGGTGTCCCACGTTTCGGTACCAGCCAATTTCTGTTTCAACTGGGATGAGATTTTGTCCAAAGTATCGAGAACCAACGCAGTGGTTTCCTCACTCTTCGCATCAGTCACTTTCGATGCATCCGTGGGTACTTCAGACACCGTACTGGGCCCATATGAAGTCACTGTTAAAACATCTTTGTTTTCACCTTGATCTGACTCGGTGAACGGATGCGATCCGACAGTCGGATCGGCTAATTCTGCTCTTCGAGAGTCTTTGGCTTGTGATGCAGTCAGGAACACGGTCGGTGTTAGCATAGATTCCAATTCTGTATCAGATACAGCTTCGAACTGAAGTTGATCTAAGTGTTCGTGCACAGGACGTAACTTGCTCGACATCGAGGAGGATGATGCGGAATTAGACGAGGATTGCGGATGCGACTTGTGAGGACCCGAATCGCGTCTTGCCATTCGCGGTGACCTGGACGTGCTCGATCTTTTATTACGGGAACCGGCACTGACAACGACTAAACTCGGTACCGATTCGGTCGGTGTACTCGGCTCCAAACTCGGACGGTCCTCGTTCACACTCGGGCGTCGTGCACGACGTTCCAGTTTACTCGAATCTGAATCACGCTGAAAAACCGAAAAAAAAATCGGAAAAAGCAAATATATATGTATACATTATTGAAATAGAGGCCAACAAATCCAATTACTGTGAATCAAAATTCAGATTAAGCCACCAAGTGAACTGAACATAAGATAAGAATTCTAACATGATTTCAGCCGTCTCAGAAATAATTTACTGCCACCCAACAACCGACCAGTACATTGATTATTTGGTGCTGTCATTGCTATCAACAATGGATTCGGGAACATCGTTAGCCAAAAACAAACGATCGTAGGGATTTACAGTGTTACTCAAACACCCTCGATATTTTCATTTCTGTTCTTTCGTACTGTTTTTCTTGCTCAGTAGTCCCCTCCCCAGATTGCAATAACCTACCTGCGAGAAAATTTGCTATAGCGAACCTCGCACCATGCAACAGCCCTCCAGAAACGAATGAGAAACACTTTTATTAGAATTTAACCTCGAGCAAGAAACATTTTCGGGTCAAATATATGAGGATTTCGATTTCAGAACAAAATTGGTAATGCATTTTTATGTAGATACATGATACCAGTTTTCGGGATCGTTACCACATCAAACCTATTGGGACCTTATGTGGTTCCCCACTCCACACCTCAGGATCTGGTTTCCGGCCACGCCTAATAGTGCAATGGGCCTTTGAAGCTACGGGGTACGCCTCTTTTACTGCACTCATGCGCAACGATGTAATAAAATAAGTTAGAATCACAAGGCCACTCAGTTTGGTGAGTTCAAATCACGCTGACCAAGTCTTATTCGAGTCGTTCAGCTGTTTGGGACTGGGAGGGTTTACGTCTACGCTAAGACGTCGATACTGATCGTCTCTCGATGTGACCCAGACATTGATAAGATGAACAGTAATCCTGATTCTAGTAAGCCGCTTTTGTAGCAAGTTTTGACGAACTTTGAGATGACGCATCGCAACGTCACGCATGTCGCTCACGAATCATACTCGATTTTTCTGAGTTATCAAGCCGACATAAGTCCTTCTTATGAGATTTGTTTCGTAGAATGGTCTAAAAACGCATATTTCTAGTGAACCCCGCGTCAAAAATGATACTGCTTCTGTGACTACTTCCTTCTGACTACCTCCCTTTCTGAATACATACCTCTCAGCAAGAAACAATCAGAGTTAGTGCTTCTTGATGGGGTAGGGACTATTGTATGCGCTGTAAGTACCAAACGTGATACAACAATGAAAAATACTTTTGAGTGGTAGCCCCCCCCCCCACCCCCATATATCACGGTTATAGAGTAGCCAATAAGCCGTTCGTTTAATTTTGCACGTAGCTTACTTACACACTCGGAAGCATACAGACAGATATCATCATCATCGCATAGCGTCAAACAGTAGGGTAAGCCCCACTGACCACTGCCTTTCTCACCATGTTGCACGCTGAATTAGAAAGTATGAATATACAAGATGGACAGCGAGTGGACCTACACGGGTGGGAAAAGGAAACAACGTCCTAGTAGCCAAAACACGGAAATATACAGTCCAACTGTACAAACACATACTGATCAATCATTCTGATGCGACACAAAGTGGCAACACGATCGTCACTGTTCACGGCTCACTACCATATCCTTCAGTGTCTCCAGCAAACTGGTAGACAGATCTTTTGGGCCCCAAACACGAAGACGTGAGGCACCTACTTTTCCTAAGTCTGCTGTACATTTTCTCATTCTTCTTTGCCAAGTCATCTGTTGACCTCCACGTGGTCTCTTCCACTCCTGAGGAGGAACGGAGAATAGGACACGGTATGGTAGACGTGCATCTGCCTTAAGTAACACATGCCCCAACCAATGGAGTCTACCAAGTTGGATACGCTGTGACAGAACGTTCTCTGAATTAGTACCCAATACTCGCTTTTTGACCTCATCATTACTTACTCGGCTATTCTACCCGATCTTAGCGACACTACGTAAACACCGGTGGTCGAAAACCTCAAGACGACGAATATCTTCAGCACGCAGACTCCAAGTCTCGCAACCATACAACAAAAATGAACGCACTGCAGCACAGTATACACGACCTTTCAACTTCAGTGAAATATCAGATCGACGCCACAAGTGCTTCAGTCCAGCGTACGTCCCTCGAGCCTTGGATATCCGCGTGCTCACCTCTACTACAGTGCTCCCATTCGTCGTCACGCAGCTACCGAGGTAGGTGAAGTGGTCGACAACTGCCAGCACCTCCCCATCGAGCATCAAGCTCGGAATCGTTGACATCTAGTCTTGTAACATCACTTTTCCCTCTGAAGGTGCAAAGCACATGCCGAATGGAGCTACAGCTCTTGGGAGTCTGTCTAGTGCACGTTGAGTATGTTCCGCGGATTCAAACAAACAGACAAGTCGTACACGTAATCCAGGTCACACAGCTTTCCATTATTCCCTAGTTCGACGCCTACATCCTGAAGATTTTGAAGCGCACTCTCCATTATTTCGTCCATGACGAAGTTGAACAGGAATGAAGACACAGGACATCCCTGTCGAACACCACTGGTCGTTTTGAACCGACCAGATAGTTCACCGTGAACTCTAACGCGGCCAGAAGTATGAGAATACCATGACCTCAGTAGGTTCACGAACTTCTGGGGCATACTTTTTCGATGAAGAACACTGAAAAGCGCTGCTCGATCAACTGAACCGAAGGTGCCTTTCAAGTCTAAGAAAACCATTATAGTCGGCCGGCGGTGCGTGTGACGCGTTTCAAGTAGTCGGCGAAGAGTAAAAATCTGGTCGATGCATCCTCGACCTGGGCGGAATCCAGCCTGCTGTTCGCAGGCATTCCTCTCGCGAGTGGGCGAATGACGGTGCAGCAGAATCGAGGCTAATACTCTGGTGACTATCGCAATTAAGCTAATTCCACGATGATTACCACAGTCATTGCGTATTCCCTTCTTGAAGATGGGAACAATCAATGACTCGCTCCATATTAACGGAATACGCTCCTCCTTTCAAATGTCACGGAGCAAGGCGGTTAGTGATTTTATCAACGCCTCACCACCCAGTTTGAAAATAACTGGAGAAACTTCGTCGGGACCTGCTGCTTTCCCCCGCCTTAGTAATCGAATACATGACTCTACTTCTACTTCTGATTGGGGCTCAAGTGATACCACCCAAGGAGTCACAGTTGTTGACACGAGAGTAACTGCACTAGCGTGCGGCCAGCTAAACTGTTCCTTGAAGTACTCGGCCCATCGGTCAAGCCTTTGCTGTTTGTTATGGATGGGTTCTCCATTTCTATCGCAAATCGTTTCACTGACCTGGATGCGCCGCCCACCGGTGTCGCGAATAAGTTTGAACAGTCGTTGACTGTTACCTGAAGCAGCTGCTATTTCCATTTCTTCGGCTACCTTGACCCACCAATTTTCGCGATCATTCTTAAGGCTTTTTGTAACTTGCTTTTGTGGATATCTCCATATCTCATTCTTCTCCTTACAGTTAGAGAGCTGACGTTTTTGCTCCATTAGACTGACCGACTCTTGCGAGATCCAGTCTCTTTGATGGAATCGGATCTAGGAGCAACGGAAAACAGGTCACGGTATGGTAGGCGTGTTTGCCATAAGTAACACGTGCCCCATCCATCGAGCATCAAGCTCACAATCTTTGACGTCCAGTCTTGCAACATCACTTTACACTTCGAAGGTGCAAAGTGTATGCCGAATGGAGCTACAGCTATTGCGAGTCTAGCTAGTGCACGTTGAACATGTTCCGTGCATTCGAACAAGCAGATGATGTGGTCGGCCTAGTCTGGGCCACGTAGCTTCTCACTATTTCCTAGTTCGACCTCACATCATGAAGGTTTCGCAAAGCATTCTCCATTATCTCGTCTATGATGAAGTTGAACAGGAATGGAGAAACGGGACATCCCGGTCGAACATCACTGGTCGTTTCCAATGGACTGGATAGTCCGCCGTAAACCCTTACGTAGCCGGAAGTACCAGAGTACAATGATCTCAGCAGACTGACGAACTTCCGTGGCATACCCTTTCGGTGAAGAGCACTGAATAGCGCTGTTCAGTCAACTGAATTGAAGGCGCCTTTCAAGTCGAGGCAATGCACTACTGTCGGTCGACGGTGTATGTGACGCGTCTCAAGTAAATGGCAGAGTAAAAATCTGATCGATGCATCCTCGACCTGAGCGGAATCCGGCCTGTTGCTCGTGGGCGTTCCTCTCGCCAGCCGGTGTCCGATGAAGCAGTAAAATTGAGGCTAATACCTTGGCGACTATCGGAATTATGCTAGTTTCATGATGGTTACTACAGTCATTGCGTATTCCCTTGATAAAGATGGGAATAATCAATGACTCACCCCATAATAACGGAATACGCTCCTCAATCCAAATGTCACGGACCAAGGTGGTAATGTAATTTTATCAAAGCATTTCCACTCAGTTTGAAAAGAACTGGGGGAAGTTCGTCGTGACCGACCACTTTTCCACGCCTTAGTAATCGAATGCATTACTCAATTCCCACTTCCGATGGGGGCTCAAATGATACTCTTTAAGGAGTCACTGTTGTCGACGTCAGAGTAACCACAGTAGCCCGGGGACAGCCAAACTGCTCTTTAAAGTATTCGGCCCAACGATCCAGTCTCCGCCCTTTGCCATGAACAGGCTTTCCATTTCTATCACATAGTTTCGCTGGCCTAGGTTCGCCGACCGCCGGTGTCGCGAATAAGTTTGAACAATCTCTGACATTGACCCGAAGCAGCTGCTATTTCCATTTCTTCAGCTACCTTCACCCACCAATTTTCGCGATCATTCTTAAGGCTTTTTGTAACTTGCTTTTGTGGATATCTCCATATCTCATCCATCTCCTTACAGTTAGAGAGCTGACGTTTTTGCTCCATTAGACTGACCGACTCTTGCGAGATCCAGTCTCTCTGATGGAATCGGATCTAGGACCACAGGTAAGACCTGTTCTCACGCGCATCGCTCGCTAGATACGGACTCAATGCGTATCTACATTACTGTTTGTCGTAGTTCCTAGCTCTTGTGATAATTCCCGTTCATAACTGGTGCAAACTTTTGGATCACACAAACGTTGCACGACTAACCGGGTTTGCGGTTTGAGTCGATGACCATGGAGCTGGAGAGATAACCGCATTGAAACTAATGCACGGTCCGACTCTATATACATGAACCAGTAAGATCTACAGTTGTGAACAGAACTGTGCCACCGGTAGCTTACTGCGATAAAATCGATCTGGCTCAGAGTACCTGCAGAGTTAGAGCGGCATGTCGCTGTGCGATGTCAGCTGTGTCGGAAATTTGTGCTAGACAAGAACAACCGATTGTCTGCACAAAACTGGAGAAGCCTATCCCCGTTATCTGTATGCTCAGCAGGTAAAGCACAACGCCCACCTAAACAGGCTTCTGACACACTAAGTTTGCCAACTTGTGCATTGAAGTCACCAGCTAGCACTACAATGTCGGAACCTTTACTGCTGCGAACGAGAGTGGCGAGGGCATCATAGAACTCATCTTTCTGCAACTCTGAGCTGCAGTCCGTTGGGGCGTACGCCGAGATCACGAACAAATTGCGTTTAACACAACTATCCTTTCGAACGCCGACTGACCCTTGGAGTCTCACAGCACATAAACGACTGTTAACAGGAATCCAGTCTAAAAGGGCAGCCTCAGCCTTGTCAGTCAAGACAATTCCTACACTACGTTGACCCACAGCTCTAGCTACTTCGTCTCCTGAGGTGCGCAGAATATACCTCGATGAGATACCAGGAGCAGTTAATTGATTTATACTGCTCGAATCCTGGATATGCGTTTCGCTTAAGCAGCAGACATCAATCTTCAGAGGATTTATTGTGAGGGCTAGGCACGCCTGCTGACCGGCCTGCATGAGTGTACGCACGTTAAAGGACCCCAGATTCAGAGGCCGATGGGGCTTGAGAAAATGTGACTTACCAGACAGAGGATTATTCCCGACACTATTCGACAATGAACCGTTGTGAGTATCGGGTGTGTTACCAGTGGGAGCATTATGGGTGGATAGATAGAGCAAAGAAAGGTGGTCGGGGACGGAAGACAAAGGTTGAATAAAAGAGAAGGAACTTTGAGCATTAGCCCACTTATCACTACCCAACCTACTCCCTGCAATGGGCAGGACAATCGAATTCATTCAACAAGAAATATTCATTTGACTCAAAGACTGTACACTGATTCCGATAGTTACTGACAAGGACCAAACATCTGCTTGGGATCACTGGTCAGGAGAGTGCTGCTGCTGAATCAGGCACATCAGTAACCTTTTAGGCCAGAAGCCTCGTCCCACCAGAACTGATACTGCGCCAAACTCCATTTTTCAGAGGAAGGTTCATGCTGACAGTCTCGGGCGACAAACGGACTCACCGAAAACACAATGATCTGGAAATTCCATCAGCTTTTGTCACACAAAGTCTTGTGTAAGCTGAACTGGAGCATTCTCTAATTCTGAGATAGCTTAGAGTGCTAGGAATCTCTTTTTGAATCAAACCATCATAATCAGTTTCCCAGCCATGCAAACATGAAGAAGTTTACAATAAGCATACTGACGGCCAGTAATGCGTTCCCAACAGATAGAATGTCGACTTCACAGCTGAAAAACAAACCTGTTCAAAGGTCACAGTTAGAAATTAAAACTTAACGCATAAGTGAGTCCGGTGTCCACACACACTTCGACGCCAATCATTGAGGCCTGAAACAGCAATCTTAATATTTCATCATGCACATTTGACTGTCCAACGTGCATTACATTTGAAGTCGTTGATTGGTGCAATCTTCTATGAGTTCCTCTCAGTCACTTATTTGAGGCTTATACTTTTCAGCCTTCTTTTGATAGTTTCCCGGGGTTAATCATTGAACAAACTGGATAATACTGATATCATAAAACAATTTGGGTACTACTACCGTCTACCGTTGGGGTTCGCTAGTTGACAGTGAACGTTTATGACGGACGACACTGGTAGAGTTGTTTGTAGTGAGATTGGATGTCTACTTCAGTATCACTAATCTGGGGCATCCTAACTTCTGTTCTTTGGCATGTGCATGCTCATGATTCCTTGATCATTACTATCGTCAGTTACGTAAACTATTAGGTTGACATTTTCATAACGAGGACCGTTCGATCAGCATACTGATAACGGGAATAAAAAATTGGTACATATGTTCAATAAACATGTGAGTCAATAATCATGTCGCTAAAGGAATTCGTGAATGTAACAGAATTTGTGCATTTCTTATTCGTGAAGGTCAAAATTAGGAAACAATGATGTCGCTGATCCTCCGACCGATGGTACGAGTGTGTACTGTGCACTTTTGCCTACTGGAAGTTTTCTCAGTAGCAAAATCTGGAATTCGACCGGATCGAACTGTTCCAGTAATTATTATTCAGGTTAAATGTCCTTTAGATGAGCTGCGTCAATCTTGGAAGATTTTTATCTGTACCGGCCTTCAGTCTGCTGATGTATGAGCTCTACTGACAACACATATCATGATACTGTCGGGTTCGTGGGCTTTTGGAAACAGAACGTAACTCTACGCCGATAGAACACAAAAGCACGTCGAGGATAGAATACATGGACGGTAATTTAAGGCAACTCAGGTTGTCCAGAAGAAGTCCTAAAATGTAAGAACGTTCTTGGATAGGAACCGATTGTACTGAACCACATAGACAGGGGAATCGAGAGAATCACATCGGAAACAACATGAGGAATAAAAACGAGTGGCTTAAACTCGAAGGGAACAGGCGTGCGAGTACGCACGTCGTGGTACGTAATTAAATTCTCAGATGAGTGATCAAATAAGTGACTTTGATTTCTGGTTGCATTGTACTCTTTCGCACACGAATTACTGTCTTAAGCTCGCTTCTTACATTGCATACTCTAGGTCAGAAATGAACTAATGTTTTTTTTAATCATGATCATGGGCAACTTAGATTGCACGTGAACCTTCTGGCGTTGTCTCTCACCCACGTGCTGATGATCGGAGGTGACCAAACGATCATCACGGTAGACTTTAAACCCTTCTGTCCTGAGGTTGAATCTGGCTTCCCCTACCGGTCATTCCCCAATTGGCAACCTGTAGATGGCCACCACTGCCTTCCTAAAATATTGCATCATTATTATAAAATAAAATAAAATAAGTAAAAGGACAAGGTTAAAAAAGTTTTAAAAATTCTGTATGAAGCTTCCGTTGAAGTTCACTCTGTAAACCGGATTTTAACCGGTTAACTACGGCTTACAGGATAGTTGTGGATTCAATTCCGGCTCGCGGTGTGGACCTTCGGAGGCTAATTAAAATGGATTTTACATTGTCTACATTACTCCGGCATCTAGTGCTGCCATCATTGCTCTCTTAGTAGTAACTTCAATCGAAAATAATGAGAAAGGATGAAAAGAGTGAGAAAAAACCTACAAATGGTATGAAGTATCAACTTGCCGTGCACATCAGCAGAACACAATGTACACAGATCTTTTGCCCCCCAGATCGTAGTTTACTTGACTGAATCGAAGTATTATTAAGGATGGAAAAATTGCACATGTTGTCTTGGTAACATAAAGTCATACTATTTCGTTTTAATTCAGCTTGAGTCTCCATAGCGTCAGTCAAAATGATGTGAGTAGGCGAAAACTAGGATATGAATTGATCCCATGCTTTATAATTTACTGAGATTCAAGTAAATGGACCCCAAGAGATGGGACTGTTCAGTTCGGTTCAAAACACTCATTAACTATGTACTGAGTGCAACTGTCTTGATTGCTACGTCTAAGTGGACTACTCAATCAGAAATGGTAAAAGGATGAGAGTAAGAAAACAATGAGAAGAGAACTACAAATAATAACAAGATGACGACGAGAGCTTTTAAATGCAAGAGCGCCACCGATCGCGACACTGAGCCACATCCCCTTATGTATTCAATTAATGAGTGAGGTATCTCTTGGACACTACTCACGAAAAGTAAAAAGCCCTACATGTCCAATTCCGATGCTTAGGCTTTTCATATTCTTCTTCCGCGCCATGGACTGGCCACTCTTACTCGTCTTCCAATCAGTATGGGCTGCAGCGAACGCTGTGCACCGAGGAATCCCATCCTGCATCACGCCCAGCACTAGTCCCAAACACCTTAGCCTGGTGCCTTTAGTGTTTCATCTAAAGCTCTGATTCGGATGGTTAACACTCAGTAACCAACCTCAGAATTGTGACGTCGTTTTCTCACCAGATTCTGGCGGTGTTACGAAGAGATCAATGTTCGAATACCAACAGTTTTCGCGTATCCTCCAGAGGTAGTATTTGTGTTTCGGAACCATACTGGCCTGACTGCTGGAGAGTACGCTTGACCCATGATAGATGAACGGATGTCATGTCGACGTCACAGAGGACACAGATTGGTACAGTACCAAACAAGCCTTCTGCGTACACGTAGACACTTCATTCGATGTCCGACCTCCAGGTGAAATGCAGCTGTCTCGATAAGAGAACTTGTCTACTTGGTTTTTAGCCTCCTTGGATACCGAAAGGTTCGGTGTTGAACCAACCCAATCCTGCAACAGCATCTTGCACTTTGAAGGTTCAAAGTGTATGCTGAAAGTTACTGTTTAATTGTTCAAACTGTTTAGAAAAGTTTTCATATTACCTGAATCTTTAGTCAGAAGATGAGTGTCCTGAGCATGCTCAAGGTGTGACAATTTTTCACCTGGGGACCAGTTCAGTATCTTTATCCTCACCTGACAAACTACGGTCTCTAGGACCATGTAAATCACTGCGGTGATTTTATTAACAGCATGCAGAACACAAGCGGTCAGAAGGGACTCACAATAGCATGTATCGTATTGGCCATCAACAGAGGAAAATTAAAACAAAAAGGGCACAGCAGTGACGACAGAACTGAGAGCTATGAGAATGAAGTGAAGAGTGATCCCAACCTCATAGGTTGTGCTTTTTCGTATTGCTCCTCAGTGATCTAACAGTTTCTGTTCAAATAAAAAAAGGTTTTTGACGATTCTAGTGGCAAGGATCCACAAATGAATCACAAATGTGGTTTCTGTTAGTTATTTGTATCTGGGTCACTGCTAACCCAGTGAACAACGAGCCTGCATGTCCGAGCGCTGAAGAGTATCCATTCATACTACTGATGCCTCAGATTGTCCTAGCAACTATATAACAACGGAGTGTACAACCATGGAGATGAGTGGACACAAGAGTACCGGGTACGCATGCCTAATGAGCGGCAGAAACAGTAAAACCGATGAAGTTTTTTCATCCACTTACATAATATTTACCATCAGTATATATATATATATATATATATATATATATATATATATATATATATATATATATATATATATATATATATATATATGCATTTATATCTATAAAGAGAATCAGCAGGAGACTTGAAGTACAAGTCATAAGATAGAATGCAAACTAGAGTCATGCGAAAACAGTTATAATGAGGCTGGAAACATATGAACCAAATACCACGGATTATAGTTCTATAGACACTCACTAGTTCTGATGAGAAGACTGTTCTAGTTTAAAACTCTCATTTTGATAAAAAGAAACAGACAGTGCAAGAGCCATAGTCACCAAACGCGCCACCATAAACTAATTATTTAAAACTGGCATAGGTCAACTTATTTCCCCATTGGTTGATTGGTGATACGACCAACCACCACTTGGCGGGAGATCTTTTCCGTCTTATCGATTCGTAGTCCTGTCGATCGTGGTTTCGTTCGCTCAAACCTTGACCTGGATTTTGGACGGGTGCTGACGTGCTGATGTGCTGACTGTTAACGAGACCTAGCTATCTAACAACGATGAGTTAGCCCATACCCTCACAATAAATGTCAGAAAAGTTGAGCTTCAATGTACACGAACTGAATAACACTCAGGGTAAAGTGCAATCTGATATCACTGGGGTATGTGTGTATGCGCACGTGGGAAAGAATTGATAGTCCATATTCAGTACCGGAAACACAAGTCGAATGCGAATCCGTGATTTTTTCGAGGTTTTCTGTGCTTCGTTCATTCAAAGCTACCGAAATCGATCGTAAAATACTTGACATGGAATAAATGGGACCGCAAAATCACAGTAAGATTTCGGCAACAGGGGTCTAACTTAGCGGTCCGTCCGTTGCTCTGTTTTAAAAGCCTTGAAAGTACCACGTAGATGTTCAAGCTGATTTGTTAAGAATTAAAAGAAAGGCAAAAGAAAAAGTGACTCGGATTGGGATGCACGTAAACGGTGTAAAGAGTAATGGAGAATTATCGATAGTATTTGAACTTGATTATCGAGTGCAATGGACGATGATTCCCGTTTGTAAACGCTGAGTAACGGTTTGCTACCTCTCTATCATACTGTATTGAATTTTCGTAGTGTATGAGATTCTTTCCCTCTTTCAATGAACGATTATGCGTGTTTTGCCTCTCTGAGAGTTATTCATCGGTCGAGCTCACTTCCATAAATATTATATCACTGTGCTATGGCAATCAGAAGTGTAAAATACTAATGGTATTGTGTGGTCATATTAACAGCGATTGAGGCCGGGTGATCACGGGCCGGTATTCGGGAATCATGTTTCCAGCGGGCCCGTACTCACCGAGATCAGCGTTCTGGCGCATGGTTCTCACATGATCGTACACACCCAAAATGGTGTGACACCGATCACATATCACATACCCCCATCAAATATGCCCCTCAGTGTGTAACAAGAAAAGCATGACGGGAGAAAGACACATGTATTTGAGTAGCCAGATAAGTTCACTATGTAAAACATATACAACAGTGTATATAGTCGTTCTTCCTGTCCGCACTGTAGCAACATTGATCTTCCGGCTGCCTGAGTACTTCGGTCGCATTCTGGCGAGGTGTCTGTGGCCATCAGCTTGATTCTCTCGTGCATCATTTCTGTTCGGCTGGTCCGATTGTCGCGGCTGATGGCTCGATCGGTAGCCCAGCACATGGGCTACCCTGCTGGTTGCCCAAGATCCTGCTGCTTCTTATCTAGTAGTCGGTATGCCTCTTTTTGTCTGCTTCGGGATGCCTTCGACACAACCATCGTCTGTTCTTTGGTCTGTGGCTTTCGATTGGCTGGCCGGATCAGTTTGATATTCGCATTGTTCTGCTGCCACAGCATTCTCCGCGACAAACGCTCAAGGACTGTCCCGTGCGATCACCAGCATACTTACCAATATAATGCAGCAACTTCGGGTTGGTTAGTTCTGTTATGTTTGCGTTGCTAATAGTTGAATGATATGGCTGACATACAGACTTTGCCGAGCATTGCCCTGCCTTCCGCGTCCTCTTAATTGCGATCCTTGGCAGGAGCGTAGTGCGGTATGACTGTTGGATTGTGTTATATTAGGGCATTGATAGCTCGTATTCCGAGTACAATTATATAACATATGTATATTCACTGAATAATCCCATTGCATTATAGAAAAAGGCACGATATCGAACAAGCTCGTTTTCGGTAACTTCATCCTCTGGCTAATACAGTTACATATATATACGATAGGAATGCATATTTTCGGAACAAAATACAGGGTATTTACAGTATCAAATTAAGATAGGTTAATCAATATTGTAGGTGTTTTGCGGTTCGGAAAAGGGGTGGGAAGTTGGTTGTTCGTGGTTGGGAAAACTCGCTGTAGAAAGTACATCTGGGGTGGGTTGGCTGCTTCCTGTCACGACTGAAAGGTCGCGGTCGAGGTCACCATGATTTTGTCCCCCACTTTCCGATCGCGGCCAGGGTAGCTGCAGTGATTTGACAAATCGCTTGTGTGAACAAAGCGATGGATTTAACAACCAAATCGCTACTGCCTCCGCTGCTCCCAAAGTGATTTGGCGAACGATCTTCGAAGAATTCACAGGCACTTTGTAAATTATCTTGAAGGCTTCGTTGTCTACCTGGTGCCCTGTCTCGGCAAGGTGCGCTACGATTGCACTAGTTATGGTTCTTCTAGTTCCTGTTCTCAGCCAAGCTGGTTTGTGTTCCTTGATTCTTTGGGACAGTTGCCGTGTCGTTTTGCCTACATAGCTTGCCGAACATGAGCAAACAAATGAATAGGTTAACATAGAGGAGGAAAGGACAGGCATTTTGTCTTTGAGATTCATAGAAATCATAGACCGGCTTGTGAAGTGGGCGCGTAGAGTAGCGGCGGGAAATGTACGGGCGATTGCATCCCTAAGGCGCCGAACTAGTAGTTCGCATTTAACATCTCCTTTGAAGGGAAGTTGCATGTGCAATTCTTTCCTCTTGGCGGTGATTATCAATGGTCGCTTGGGTACTTCCGAAATGTTCTTTTGAATGAAACGTTCCGGATACCCGTTGTTTAGTAATGTTTGTCTTATGTTTGCTCATGTATATATATATATATATATATATATATATATATATATATATATATATATATATATATATATATATAATGATGGCCATAACAAGTAACGGATATTTGATGTTTGTGCATTAGGTCTGCGCACCAACCTTGAGAATAATTCCACTTCGTGTTTCAAATTTCATTTCGCGGAACAAACAACGGTGGTTGTATTGTTCATTCATAGAAATACTGCCCTTGCAAATGAACTTATCGAACGCATGCATGTCAGGTGAGAGTTACGAAGGTTGTCGAATCACACTCGAGATGCATAATAATCAATATTCTACGGGCGAGCTCATGATACAGCTGAGCTCCGTTAGCTTGGGAACATCCTGGTGAGGGTTTATTCTTTAAATTCTTGGTGACTGAAGACGTAGATTCGATCATTTTGATAGCTGATCATTAGGAAGTATCGGATGGGAATGACGGAGACGAAGAATCGACAAGATCATTTCTAATAAGCATAATAAGAAAGGAGACTACAACAGGCAGTCCTTACGTATCATTCAAATTGGAAAGCGCAGTAAAACTGTGCCGATAGAGAGGCAGTTATCATGAAAATCGTTAGAGAGAAGGATGATGAAAAAATTTTACTTTTTGCAATCTCATTTCAGAATATTTCAGCTCAGAGGCAAAACTACACTGTGTAACTGTATATCTAACTGTGTACGGGCGTATGTATGTGTGTGTGTCTGCTACAAGCGAACGAAGCCTCAGCACAAACCACATCACGTTTTTTATACTTAATTACTCCGGGTCACACGAGAGGTTTCGACACATCCCATTTCTCATTTCTCCCATTTTGGGCGTGAGGTCTCATTGGCCTATTCGACTTCTCGTCCGCCCACCAAAACCCAAATGAGGACAACGTGAATGAAATTCGAATTTCAGCTCTGATCCGTTTGGGTTTGCTCGTTTTTTCGGAATGAATTAGTCCACCGAGGGTTTGCACTTTGTCTGTCTGTCATCATTGAACGCTGATATGCTCAGTACGGAAAAAGGTTGTTCCAAGACCGTGGGCAAAATGTCCTCAATTTGCTTTGGTCTCTAAGGTCCAGTTTATTGGGTAGGAAATTGTGTTCGTCAGAGTGACAATTGTGAATTCAGTGCACATGTGGAAATATCGCTGACCTCGGTTGGGAGTCCAACTAACGCACGGAAACTTTGCTTTAGTAGCTTGTACGTTCTATCAGATGATCTGCAAGGTGACATCTAGGGTTTCGAGCATATCGTACACGGATCACTCTGTTTACCGTCTCAAATTGCATTTTCACATAACATTCTCTACAGTGAACTCGTAACAAGACTGACCGCAACATGATTCCGGTCTGTTCATTCGAATATGTTTCACTTCATTTTTACTTATTTTACAGAAATGGTACAGTATTTCAGGAAGATATTCACTATTGTTCACGGGCTTCGCAGTAGGGAAGTGACTGACAGGCACTGCAGGATTTTGAATCCGAGACGAAGACTTCTAGTACTCGTTTTGATAGTCTTCTAACCACCACCTGTTTGCACGAGTTTAAGAAATGTTGATTCAAACTAAATTCTAAGGATTCGATAATCCGATTCATCATACAGTGTAGACATTCAACTCACCATGGAAAACCATGGAAGCACTGAGCATAGTTGCAACCTCTGGCTTGTAAAGAATCCCCGACAATGCACATTCGCCGAACCCCTCTGAGACTCAAAGTGGATCGGAAGATTGTGAATCGAACGGCTAACCGCCTGGCCATCCGGGGTGGATCTCCGCGACTTCTTGAATATCAACTGTTAAGATTTATTGAGGATGGACACGCAAATCCAGCTCATAGTATCAAAAAAATGACGTTACGCTGAGTTAGTCCAGATCTCTTGCTTTCTATCTTGTATTTATCAAAAAGTTCCTCTGTTCCCCATACGCTTAGACCCTTAAACCACACTGACCACCACCCTCTAGCCTCCAGCCCGTGTGATAATAGGTTGTCCACTCCGATTGAGTCATACAATTTTTAGCCTTGTTTCCTATTGTAAGTGGTAACTGATGTTAACCTGCATGTCTTCGGTCTATTTTTTGGCTATGTCTATTCGTAATGTTCATCAGTGAGCCCTCGTCCCTAACAGATTTTATCGCTTGAGCCACCTTTCTTGTCCGCTGTGTCCTTATGGACACTGACACACTGGTTGCCACAACGGCTCCGTCGGCGTTGTTGTTTCCGCACACTCCGCCCCACTCACGAATTAGTTCCTACCCTGACCCACTCTGCTATTACCTCATGATTGTCTGGGTCTCACAGCTTGGACTCAATTCTCTCCCTCTCTCTTTGCACGGCATGTGTGAATGTCTGAACTAGTGCCTTTGCGTTCTTACCGTTGATTTGTCAAAAAGCTTCTCACAAATAAGGACTTTCCTTGTGAACCATTTGACTCGCTCTTATATCGCTGTTTCGTACCTTTCGTGTACATTATTGTCTGAACGTTTTGAAGCCATTTAGACTGTCTTGATTCGGTAGTCGGTTTGCACACACTTTGAGGTGCACTACAGCTATCGAACACAAGTTGGTAGCATTAGTATTGTCTGATAATTTTCCCGGAAACAAAGTTGAGTAAGGAAGCGGTACCATTTGGGTAAATAAGTGGACCATAGAATCTAAGCACAATACTGAAGTCGAGGTGGATGCATGTTCAGTTTATTTGATCCAGGCGACTGAGTGAATGGCAAATGATAAATCAGTGGTGGTAACGCACTGGATATAGTCCTTTGGCTTGCGGTAATGTACGTGTAAGAGAGGAGGGGTTGAGGCAAAGATGCCGGAACCAAACCTGGTTTGGTGCGGGGACATCTACATGTAATTTGGAGACGAACCCCGTTAGTTTGACTTGACCTTCATCAAACAGGTCATCACGGTGGGCTTTTAGTCCCGCTAGCCCCGGTTCGAATCCTTCTTTCGCCACCGATCATTTCCCAGATGGCAGACTCAAGTTGGCTGCGAAGCCGGTTTCTAAAATTGTGTGCCATTATTCGACAAAGAAATTAAATAGAAATATAAAGATAAAGATGTGCAGGCAGTTCCATTTTCCACGTACTGAACCGGTACGACTCGGAAGGCAGTTTTCAGGTTGCATCAGATGTTTCGGTTTTCGCGCACTTTCAGCCTGACTTTTGTTCCATCGAACGAAAACTTTGGCAGACCATTCTCGTGCCTGGTACGATACAATGTGTTTATTCGTATGGCAAGACAACGGCGATATTTGTGACTGAAGCTACAAATGAATGTACTATTCTGTTGCTATATGGTACGTTTCTTTTTCCATGAGATAACAGCCCAGATCCGGTTTTTATGATTTCTAATCATCGAAATTAGTCCCTGCTAGAAAATCGCAGCTACCGTTCGTATTCACTGAGTCTCAAGTACTGCGCACACCTGGCTGCGGCGAAGGTTTGTGAGTCACGCACACACACGCACGAATGCACACATTACCAACTATTAACAGATTGGCTTCGATATTCAACACCTCATTCTATCCGTCACGTGACCGCGTCAGACTCACGATTATTCACTCCAAGTTTGAGTCCTAGTTGAGACTGGGTAGGGATATACACTGCAACCGATGATTCATGAAAAACCGGATGTGGAAAAGTTGTAATTCCGGTATCATGGATTTCCACAATGAGCTTGATTATCAATTGAATATCGACTTGTCTTAGGAACGGAATTCTTGAGGAAGCTGAACTTGTGATTTCGACCTCAGGTTCGTAAAAATGGAACTACTCAGTATAATGTGGCTTTCGAATGAATGATATCCCGATACAAACCTTACTGTTATCCGCATTGGTAATTCTGTCACATGTCGTGAGTTGACTGCCAGTCTTCGTTAACAAATGCTTGATTTTTTTTTCTCTCTCTCTCTCTATCCAGAGGAACTGTGATATTTAGGCTAATCTTGAATATAGTAGATGCTGAAATGGCTTTACCCGAGATTACGCACATGGAGAACTGAGAAGGCCGATATTTGGATCGTGTGGTTCAGTTGATTTTATTTAAAACACTCTCCTTTGATGTATGAAGCGATCAATGACACATTTAGCTCGGCAATGCTCTGATCGATCACGATCCAATCTAGCTGTCGTCGGGATGATTTGGTCTACCAATTCCAAGCTGATGTTTTAGGTTCATTACTGAGCATCAAGCTGTCGCTGACCGGGCCATTTTAGTCATCACAAAGAAGCTCCGTTTAACTTTTTCCAAAAGACCATCAAGAGTACTGAAAGGACGGATTGCTTCAGATCGCACGGGCAATTACCTTCTGTAGGAATCATTTTGGGGAAAATTATACTCTCTGATGAGAGATAACATTTAATGATCGATGTCTCTCGGAACCTTCATCGACGCTTAGGTACTACAATCAAGTTTGTGAAACGTCGTACCTCTCGGGCAAGGGGAAAAGTGACTCTTTACAAAAGCTGGTACTTTTCAAGGTTGTGCTTTTTTTCAGCACTATCATATTATAAGTAGCAAACTCGTGATGTTCCTTTTAACGAGGCTGAAAAGCCGCAACTGCTTCATCTTTTTGCCTTTTAGCATTTTTTGAATATTTTTGATTTGCTTGGGCTTATTCACGGGTAGTTGTTAGTTTGCGGGGAAATTTTGTCCTCATTTTAATGTTTGTCCTCTCCTATTTTTCATTACGCAACAAATTGTGCTCAAAAGATTTGCCCCAAAAGAGGCCGTGGTCGACTAATAAGCTACTTGGGGTAAAGGTAAACAACGACCAAGATGTCTCTGATGCATGGTGTTATGACCCAGCTTCTCCGTTTCAACGGGTTTCGAATGCTCGTGTAGTCGCAGGAAGTGGACACAGAACCCCTGTTCACATTTTTCGAAAACATTTGTGTAGACCTTTTACGTTCGGAGAAAATGAAAATTTCCGAGACAACGTTTGGGACTTGATTTCTCTACGATTCACTCTGACGCATTTGTCTGGTAATGCCGCATATTTAGCTTTCGCCGAATTTTCCGGGGCACACTTGGTTAATCGCTGTCTGTATGCATTGTGTTAGCTATTTGGTATCTTGACATAACACATCTCATTGAATTCTCAACCGAACACGTGTACTGCAGACATTGTTTTGTGCTAAAATCTCAGCTCATTTTTTTGGCATCTATGCGATCTATTTTTCCATCCACGATTCGCGATCGATATAGTCTTAGCCATTTCGGACGATCCCCACGCAGACTGCCAGTCGATCGCTCACACAGTCATTTCTATTTTTGGTGTAGTCCGAACAGTCACATGCTCAGCCAAAACCGTCTCATACACACACACACACACACACACACACACACACACGCACATAACTAACTATTGATTCTAATCACGTCCATGTGCAGACGCACACACATGCGCGCAAGTTGACGCTGGTCATACTTCACTCCAGATGACACTGATCAATCAAGCATTGGCCTATCGTGATCTGTTTCAACTGTACGCTTGCCTCACGTTTCGGTGCCCAAGTGACGCTGACGTGCGGACCTGTTTAGATGTTTATGCCCGTGCTGACATTTTTGCGCTCACGCTTTCCGCACGCATGTGCTGTATTTTTGACCATTGACTAGCCAAGGCAATACACGTCACCAAGTCAAGGCGGTGTCGCGTCGTTCTCTCGCCTTAAACGGTTGGGATATTAAATACACCCACAGAATGTGTTGTTGGCACGAGGAACCTGAATCTCATGTAGTGGAAAATCCACTTGCATTTTTCACATCGAAAAGTCTGACGCCGCGAGCCGGAAACGAGCCGGCTATCCTCCGCGTACCGGGCAGATGCTCTACCAGCTGAGCCATCGCGGCCCGGACAGTCGGCTGTGAATAACGCGGAGTCAGACTGTTCGATGTGAAAAATGCAAGTGGATTTTCCATTAAAATATTAAATACCACTACACGTTCCTTCGAATTTCCTAATCACTCTCCCTACAGTTCGGGTGAAACGTGTTGTAGTTAAGACTCAATGTCCCTTGATTGAAAATCAAGTGACTGAGAGGACTTATTATCCATCCACAATCCGCTCATGCTGGCCCGCAACAAATGACGGCCGTGGGAGTCCGCTTTTAAAATCCATGACCTATTTTGTCCCGTCATTTATCAGTTCACTTGCAGCTGCGGTGATACACACAGAGAGGACGGATTGGTGTTCCAGTCAGAGAATGGGGGGGGGGGGGCATGTGCCGAAATGGCTAGTGCAGCTGCTGAGTGTTAAGGCCGATAACTCGCAAATCAGAACAGAAACGGTTTATCGAAAAATGAACACACGACTGTGTCGCCTTACGAGTGACCTTTGTACGATATATCAACGAATGTGATTGGCCAGTTGAAGACCAATCAAAACACAACGAGCTGGGCGATATTGATTTATTGACTAAATGTCAGCAGAACGAAAAGGTCGTGGCAGAGTAACACGAAAGCAATATTCGATTACTGGTTCTGCGAATGCCTCCGTTATACTGTTATTCCTCGGCCGGAAAACAGACAACCACGAGGAACATGGCTTCAACGATCGTGAAACCCCCGGAGACATTTTGTCATCCGATTGATCTGGATTGACGATCCAAGTGATGGCACGAAATTGGAACCCAAAGCTCTTAGCCTTTTGTGAGGCTGTATTGATAGGCAGATTCGGACCCCTGCTATGGGCGCAGAAACAGTTGACGCACAACTTGCGCTTGCTTTCGCGCTAGCCAGTCAGATTCACCTAAAAGTTTCCTAAATCGTTCTGTACTTGTTCCTGGTTTGCATCTCGTGATTTACGTCTCCTTACTATTCTGACAAAATATAACGGAACATCTGACTTTTCCTAAGACAAGTTTATTTTGCTCACCCCTAAGAACAACTGGAAAATGGCGTCTTTTACTCCATCAAATTTTCGTCGCTCTCTCAAATGAAACCTTTTTAAATTGTGGCCTACCCAGATATCAACTTGAATCACAGTCTTGTTTAAGACTACTTTCTGCAAGGTTATCCACGAAACGCCAAGGAGTTTCATGTATAAGATGAAATTCGAAAGGGATGGCTTTTGGAAGTGCTTTTTCTGCGGCAATGTAAGCACATGAGCCCACAAAAATTATGCAGTACATTGCAATGTTTTCTAGCATATTAACGTGTACAAATGAGCTTGACGGATTAAATCCTAACTCATTTTGTATAAAGTTATTACTCTTTGTTCGTTTATTGCATCTCCAAGCTTCATTTATATATAATTTTTTTAGGCAGTTTTACCTAGGACAGTGTGAAGAGTTAACGATCTTGACCTAGTGTCCATTAAAAACCGTTTCTCCTATCCTAGATAAAGAGAAGAACCAACCGAATTCTCTCAATCTTGTTTAGCGTGGCTGCCGTCGAGAACTACTGGTTTTCGTTGTCCCACTAACGTATTTGCAAACACCAACACCATCCCGATCGATTAACAACTCCGCTGCATTTCGCTACTGATCCGAAGTTGTGCGCGCGGTCACGCGATTTTCACTCAAGGTCTGTCTTCTCCATGGGCCTTGTGATTATCAGACATTTGGGCGACAGGTGAATTGAACTTTGACATTCATCACAGCAGAACACGTAGTCCTGGTTTGTCTGTTGCCCACGACCCCAAGCACTTTGATAAATCTGCATAAAGCGCATGAGCGCTGACGTTTTGTGCATTACTTATGGCACAGAATGTAGACTGATAGATTTAATTGGTTGGTCTAGTAGATGACTTGTTTTTGCTCAATCGAGTGTGATGACAGCATTTGGAACAGTGCGCTAGGACTGGAGACCCGTTCTTGCAGCGGATTAATGAGGCTGGTACGAGAGATAATGGGAACATTTTACATAATGCTTGTTTGAGGGTGCTAGGTTTCAAGGTGAAAACCAATGGGAATCATAGGTTTGGAATTGGGTTTCAAAATTTTGGGAACATTTAACAAACTGCTACCTTCTGAGGGTGTGACATCTGACAGACGTGAGTGTATTACCTTGGTCGAGCCTTTTAAGTTGCACCTCCGTCTCTCTCTCTCTCTCTCTCTCTCTCTCTCTCTCTCTCTCTGTGATTTCTCATAATTATTCGTGACTGAGTCATTAATGGGCTCTTCAATGAAGAGTATTCATTCACACTCGAGACGATTCAAATTAGATCCTAGTGAATATAAAACATCGGAGTGTACAAGTATGAAGACGAGTGGGCAGAGTACTGGGTACACACACCTGATGAGCGGCAACAACCGCGAAACCGGTCGTGTGCTTCCGGGGAAATTTCGTCCACACGTTCATATACTACTTACTATGAATATGAGCGCATGCACACGCAGCCTCGTTGTTCGTTGGGTTAGCAGTGACCCAGACACAAATAACTATGAAAAATCCTAGTTGTGATTCATTTGTGGGCTCTTCAATGAAGAGTATATATATATATATATATATATATATATATATATATATATATATATATATATATATATATATATATATATATATATATATATATATACTTCATTGAACAGCCCACAAATGAATATACATATGTTATATAATTGTACTCGGAATACGAGCTATCAATGCCCTAATATAACACAATCCAACAGTCATACCGCTCTACGCTCCTGCCAAGGATCGCAATTAAGAGGACGCGGAAGGCAGGGCAATGCTCGGCAAAGTCTGTATGTCAGCCATATCATTCAACTATTAGCAACGCAAACATAACAGAACTAACCAACCCGAAGTTGCTGCATTATATTGGTAAGTATGCTGGTGATCGCACGGGACAGTCCTTGAGCGTTTGTCGCGGAGAATGCTGTGGCAGCAGAACAATGCGAATATCAAACTGATCCGGCCAGCCAATCGAAAGCCACAGACCAAAGAACAGACGATGGTTGTGTCGAAGGCATCCCGAAGCAGACAAAAAGAGGCATACCGACTACTAGATAAGAAGCAGCAGGATCTTGGGCAACCAGCAGGGTAGCCCATGTGCTGGGCTACCGATCGAGCCATCAGCCGCGACAATCGGACCAGCCGAACAGAAATGATGCACGAGAGAATCAAGCTGATGGCCACAGACACCTCGCCAGAATGCGACCGAAGTACTCAGGCAGCCGGAAGATCAATGTTGCTACAGTGCGGACAGGAAGAACGACTATATACACTGTTGTATATGTTTTACATAGTGAACTTATCTGGCTACTCAAATACATGTGTCTTTCTCCCGTCATGCTTTTCTTGTTACACACTGAGGGGCATATTTGATGGGGGTATGTGATATGTGATCGGTGTCACACCATTTTGGGTGTGTACGATCATGTGAGAACCATGCGCCAGAACGCTGATCTCGGTGAGTACGGGACCGCGGGAAACATGATTCCTGAATACCGGCCTGTAATCACCCGGCCTCAATCGCTGTTAATATGACCACACAATACCATTAGTATTTTACACTTCTGATTGCCATAGCACAGTGATATAATATTTATGGAAGTGAGCTCGACCGATGAATAACTCTCAGAGAGGCAAAACACGCATAATCGTTCATTGAAAGGGGGAAAGAATCTCATACACTACGAAAATTCAATACAGTATGATAGAGAGGTAGCAAACCGTTACTCAGCGTTTACAAACGGGAATCACCGTCCATTGCACTCGCTGATCAAGTTCAAACACTATCGATAATTCTCCATTACTCTTTACACCGTTTACGTGCATCCCAACCTGAGTCACTTTTTCTTTTGCCTTTCTTTTAATTCTTAACAGATCAGCTTGAACATCTACGTGGTACTTTCAAGGCTTTTAAAACAGAGCAACGGACGGACCGCTAAGTTAGACCCCTGTTGCCGCAATCTTACTGTGATTTTGCGGTCCCATTTATTCCATGTCAAGTATTTTACGATCGATTTCGGTAGCTTTGAATGAACGAAGCACAGAAAACCTCGAAAAAATCACGGATTCGCATTCGACTTGTGTTTCCGGTACTGAATATGGACTATCAATTCTTTCCCACGTGCGCATACACACATACCCCAGTGATATCAGATTGCACTTTACCCTGAGTGTTATTCAGTTCGTGTACATTGAAGCTCAACTTTTCTGACATTTATTGTGAGGGTATGGGCTAACTCATCGTTGTTAGATAGCTAGGTCTCGTTAACAGTCAGCACATCAGCACGTCAGCACCCGTCCAAAATCCAGGTCAAGGTTTGAGCGAACGAAACCACGATCGACAGGACTACGAATCGATAAGACGGAAAAGATCTCCCGCCAAGTGGTGGTTGGTCGTATCACCAATCAACCAATGGGGAAATAAGTTGACCTATGCCAGTTTTAAATAATTAGTTTATGGTGGCGCGTTTGGTGACTATGGCTCTTGCACTGTCTGTTTCTTTTTATCAAAATGAGAGTTTTAAACTAGAACAGTCTTCTCATCAGAACTAGTGAGTGTCTATAGAACTATAATCCGTGGTATTTGGTTCATATGTTTCCAGCCTCATTATAACTGTTTTCGCATGACTCTAGTTTGCATTCTATCTTATGACTTGTACTTCAAGTCTCCTGCTGATTCTCTTTATAGATATAAATGCATATATATATATATATATATATATATATATATATATATATATATATATATATATATATATACTGATGGTAAATATTATGTAAGTGGATGAAAAAACTTCATCGGTTTTACTGTTTCTGCCGCTCATTAGGCATGCGTACCCGGTACTCTTGTGTCCACTCATCTCCATGGTTGTACACTCCGTTGTTATATAGTTGCTAGGACAATCTGAGGCATCAGTAGTATGAATGGATACTCTTCAGCGCTCGGACATGCAGGCTCGTTGTTCACTGGGTTAGCAGTGACCCAGATACAAATAACTAACAGAAACCACATTTGTGATTCATTTGTGGATCCTTGCCACTAGAATCGTCAAAAACCTTTTTTTATTTGAACAGAAACTGTTAGATCACTGAGGAGCAATACGAAAAAGCACAACCTATGAGGTTGGGATCACTCTTCACTTCATTCTCATAGCTCTCAGTTCTGTCGTCACTGCTGTGCCCTTTTTGTTTTAATTTTCCTCTGTTGATGGCCAATACGATACATGCTATTGTGAGTCCCTTCTGCATGCTGTTAATAAAATCACCGCAGTGATTTACATGGTCCTAGAGACCGTAGTTTGTCAGGTGAGGATAAAGATACTGAACTGTTCCCCAGGTGAAAAATTGTCAGACCTTGAGCAGGCGCAGGACACTAATCTTCTGACTAAATATTCAGGTAATATGGAAAATTTTCTAAACAGTTTGAACAATTAAACATTAACTTACAGCATACACTTTGAACCTTCAAAGTGTAAGATGCTGTTGCAGGATTGGGTTGGTTCAACACCGAACCTTTCAGCATCCGGGGAGGCTAAAAACCAAGTAGACAAGTTCTCTTATCGAGACAGCTGCATTTCACCTGGAGGTCGAACATCGAATGAAGTGTCTACGTGTACGCAGAAGGCTTGTTTGGTACTGTACCAATCTGTGTCCTCTGTGATGTCGACATGACATCCGTTTATCTATCATGGGTCAAGCGTACTCTCCAGCAGTCAGGCCAGTATGGTTCCGAAACACAAATACTACCTCTGGAGGATACGCGAAAACTGTTGGTATTCGAACATTGATCTCTTCGTAACATCGCCAGAACCCGGTGAGAAAACGACGTCACAGTTCTGAGGTTGGTTACTGAGTGTTAACCATCCGAATCAAAGCTTTAGATGAAACACTAAAGGCACCAGGCTAAGCTGTTTAGGACTAGTGCTGGGCGCGACGCAGGATGGGATTCCTCGGTGCACAGCGTTCGCTGCGGCCCATACTGATTGGAAGACGAGTAAGAGTGGCCAGTCCATGGCGCGGAAGAAGAATATGAAAAGCCTAAGCATCGGAATTGGACATGTAGGGCTTTTTACTTTTCGTGAGTAGTGTCCAAGAGATACCTCACTCATTAATTGAATACATAAGGGGATGTGGCTCGGTGTCGCGATCGGTGGCGCTCTTGCATTTAAAAGCTCTCGTCGTCATCTTGATATTATTTGTAGTTCTCTTCTCATTGTTTTCTTACTCTCATCCTTTTACCATTTCTGATTGAGTAGTCCACTTAGACGTAGCAATCAAGACAGTTGCACTCAGTACATAGTTAATGAGTGTTTTGAACCGAACTGAACAGTCCCATCTCTTGGGGTCCATTTACTTGAATCTCAGTAAATTATAAAGCATGGGATCAATTCATATCCTAGTTTTCGCCTACTCACATCATTTTGACTGACGCTATGGAGACGCAAGCTGAATTAAAACGAAATAGTATGACTTTATGTTACCAAGACAACATGTGCAATTTTTCCATCCTTAATAATACTTCGATTCAGTCAAGTAAACTACGATCTGGGGGCAAAAAATCTGTGTGCATTGTGTTCTGCTGATGTGCACGGCAAGTTGATACTTCATACCATTTGTAGGTTTTTTCTCACTCTTTTCATCCTTTCTCATTATTTTCGATTGAAGTTACTACTAAGAGAGCAATGATGGCAGCACTAGATGCCGGAGTAATGTAGACAATGTAAAATCCATTTTAATTAGCCTCCGAAGGTCCACACCGCGAGCCGGAATTGAATCCACAACTATCCTGTAAGCCGTAGTTAACCGGTTAAAATCCGGTTTACAGAGTGAACTTCAACGGAAGCTTCATACAGAATTTTTAAAACTTTTTTAACCTTGTCCTTTTATTTATTTTCTTTTATTTTATAATAATGATGCAATATTTTAGGAAGGCAGTGGTGGCCATCTACAGGTTGCCAATTGGGGAATGACCGGTAGGGGAAGCCAGATTCAACCTCAGGACAGAAGGGTTTAAAGTCTACCGTGATGATCGTTTGGTCACCTCCGATCATCAGCACGTGGGTGGGAGACAACGCCAGAAGGTTCACGTGCAATCTAAGTTGCCCATGATCATGATTAAAAAAAACATTAGTTCATTTCTGACCTAGAGTATGCAATGTAAGAAGCGAGCTTAAGTCAGTAATTCGTGTGCGAAAGAGTACAATGCAACCAGAAATCAAAGTCACTTATTTGATCACTCATCTGAGAATTTAATTACGTACCACGACGTGCGTACTCGCACGCCTGTTCCCTTCGAGTTTAAGCCACTCGTTTTCATTCCTCATATTGTTTCCGATATGATTCTCTCGATTCCCCTGTCTATGTGATTCAGTACAATCGGTTCCTATCCAAGAACGTTCTTACATTTTAGGACTTCTTCTGGACGACCTGAATTGCCTTAAATTACCGTCCATGTATTTTATCCTTGTTTTATCCTCGACATGATTTTGTGTTCTATCGGCGTAGAGTTACGTTCTGTTTCCTAAAGCCCACGAACCCGACAGTATCATGATATGTGTTGTCAGTAGAGCTCATACATCAGCAGACTGAAGGCCGGTACAGATAAAAATCTTCCAAGATTGACGCAGCTCATCTAAAGGACATTTAACCTGAATAATAATTGCTGAAACAGTTCGATCCGGTCGAATTCCAGATTTTACTACTGAGAAAACCTCCAGTAGGCAAAAGTGCACAGTAGACACTCGTACCATCGGTCGGAAGATCAGCGACATCATTGTTTCCTAATTTTGACCTTCACGAATAAGAAATGCACAAATTCTGTTACATTCACGACATGGTTACTGACTCACATGTTTGTCGTGCATGTGTACCAATTTTTCATTCCCGTTATCAGCATGCTGACCGAACGGTCCTCGTTATGAAAATGTCAACCTAATAGTTTACGTAACTGACGATAGTAATGATCAAGGAATCATGAGCGTGCACATGCCAAAGAACAGAAGTTAGGATGCCCCAGATTACTGATACTGAAGTAGACATCCAATCTCACCACAAACAATTCTACCAGTGTCGTCTGGCATAAACGTTCACTGTCAACTAGCGAACCCCAACGGTAGACGGTAATAGTACCCAAATTGTTTTATGATATCAGTATTATCCAGTTTGTTCAATGATTAACCCCGGGAAACTATCAAAAGAAGGCTGAAAAGTATAAGCCTCAAATAAGTGACTGAGAGGAACTCATAGAAGATTGCACCAATCAACGACCTCAAACGTAATGCACGTTGGACAGTCAAATGTGCATGATGACATATTAAGATCGCTGTTTCAAGCTTCAACGATTGGCGTCGAAGTGTGTGTGGAGACCGGATTCACTTCTGCGTTAAGTATTAATTTCTAATTGTGACCTTTGAACAGATTCATTTTTCAGCTGTGAAGTCGACATTCTATCTGCGGGGGACGCATTACTTGCCGTCAGTATGCTTATTGTAAACTTCTTCATGTTCGTATAGCTCGGAAGCTGATTATGATGGTTTGATTCATAAAGGGATTTCTAGCAGTCTAAGCTATGCCAGAATTAGAGAATGCTCCGGTTCAGCTTACACAAGACTTTGTGTGACAAAAGCTGATGGAATTTCCAGATCATTGTGTTGTCGGTGAGTCCGTTTGTCGCCCAAGACTGTGCGCATGAACCTTCCTCTGAAAAATGGAGTTTGGCGCAGTATCAGTTCTGGTGGGACGGGGCTTCTGGCCTAAAAAGTTACTAGTGTGCCTGATGCAGCAGCAGCACTCTCCTGACCAGTGACCCCAAACAGATATTTGATCCTTGTCATTAACTATCGGGATCAGTGTACAGTCACTGAGTCAAGTGAATATTTATTGTTGAGTGAATTTGACTGCCCTTCCCATTGCGTGGAGTAGGTTGGGTAGTGATATGTGGGCTAATGCTCAGAGTTCCCTCTCTTTTATTCAACCTTTGTCTTCTGTCCCCGACCACCTCTCGTTGCCCCCTCTATCCACCCATAATGCTCCCACTGATAACACACCCGATACTCACAATGGTTCATTGTCGAATAGCGTCGGGAATAATCCTTTCTCAAGCCTCTTCAGTCTCAGAATCTCGGCTCCTTTATCGTGCGTACTTCCATGAAGGCTGGTCAGCAGGTGTGCCTAGTGCTCACAATAAATTCTCTGAAGGTTGATGTCTGCTGCTTAAGCGAAACGTGTATACAGGATTCGAGCAGTGTGATTCAACTAACTGCTTCTGAGTCTCATCTAGGTATTTCTTGAGCATTGCAGGAGACGGAGTAACTAGAGCTGTGGGTTGATGTGGTGAAGGAATCGTCTTGACTGAGAAGGCTGAGGCTGCACTTTTAGACTGGATATTGGTTAACAGTCGTTTTCGTGTGTTGTAAGACTCCAGGGATCAGTCGGCTTTCGACAGGGTAGTTTTGTTAAGCGCAACTTGTCTGTGATCTCGGCGTACGACCCAACAGACTGCAGCTCTGACAGGCAGAAGGATGAGTTCGATGATGAACTCACTACTCTCGTTCGTAGGAGCAAAGGCTCTGATACTGTAGTGCTAGCGGGTGATTTCAATGCACAAAATGGCAAACTTGTTGCGTCAGAGGCTTGTTTAGACGGGTGTTGTACCCTACCCGCTGAGGGCACAGATAACGGGTATCGACTTCTCCAGTTTTGTGCAGACAATCGGTTGTTCTTGTCGAGAACCGATTTCGGGTACAGCTCGCGTCGCACAGCGACATGCCGCTCTAACTCTGCAGGTACTCTGAGCCAGATCGATCATATCGCAGTAAGCTACAGGTGGCACAGTTCTGTTCACAACTGTAGATCTTACTGGTTCATGTACATAGAGTCGGACCGTGCATTAGTTTCAATGCGGTTATCTCTCCAGCTCCATGGTCATCGACTCAAACCGCAAACCCGGTCAGCCGTGCAACGTTTATGTGATCCAAAAGTTTGCACCAGTTATGAACAGGAATTATCCCACGAGCTAAGAACTACGACAAACAGTAATGTAGATGCGCATTGAGTCCGTATCCAGCGGGCGATGCACGTGAAAGCAGGTTTTACCTGTGGTCCTAGATCCGATTCCATCAAAGAGACTGGATCTCGCAAGAGTCGGTCAGTCTAATGGAGCAAAAACGTCAGCTCTCTAACTGTAAGGAGATGGATGAGATATGGAGACATCCACAAAAGCAGGTTACAAAAAGCCTTAAGAATGATCGTGAAAATTGGTGGGTCAAGGTAGCCGAAGAAATGGAAATAGCAGCTGCTCCGGGTCAATGTCAAAGATTGTCCAAACTTATTCGCGACACCGGCGGACGGTGAACTCCGGTCTGCGAAACGATATGCGATAAAAACAGAGAGCGCATTCATAGCAAAAAGCGAAGACTGCGCCGTTGGGCTGAATGCTTCAAGGAGCAGTTTAGCTTGCCGCGAGCTAGTGCAGGTATTCCTGAGTCAGTAACTGCGAATCTTTGGGAAGTATCACTTGAACCGCTATCGGAAAAGCAGTCATGTATTCTAATACTCAAATGAGGGAAAGCGGCTGGTCCTGACGAACTCCCTCCAGTTCTTTTTAAAATGGGTGGTAATGCATTGATGAAATCTCTGACTACCTTGGTCCGTGACATTTGAAAGGGGTGAATCATTGATTGTCCCAATCTTCAAGAAAGGAATACGCAATGGCTGTACTAATCGTCGAGGGATTAGCTTGATTTCGATACTCGCCAAGGTATTAGCCTCAATTTTGCTGCGTCATCTGACACCGGCCCGCGAGAGGAACGCCCACGAACAACAGGCCGGATTCCGCCCAGGTCAAGGTTGTATCGACCAGATTTTTACTCTTCGTCAATTACTGGAGATGTTTCACGCACAACGTCGACCAACAAGATTGGTTTCCCCAGACTTTAAAGGTGGCTTCAGTTCAGTTGACTGGACGGCGCTATTCGATGCTCTTCAAAGGAAAGGTGTGCCGCAGAATTTTGTGAATCTACTGAGATCACTGTACTCTGGTAATTCTGGCCGCTGAAGGGTTTACTGCGGACTATCCAATCCATTCGAATCGGCGAGTGGTGCTCGACAAGGATGCCCCAATCCTCCGTTCTTGTTTAACCTCATAATTAACGAAGTAATGTGTACCGAACTAGAAAATAGACCGAAGCTGTGTGATATAGATTACGCAGACGACCTTGTCTGCTTGTTCGAATGCACTGAACATGCTCAACGTACACTAGGTAGACTTAAGAGAACTGTAGCTCCATTCGGCATGCACTTTGCACCTTCGAAGTGCAAAGTGACGTTGTCAAGACTGGACGTCAATGATTCCGAGCTTGATGGTCGGTGGGGAGGACCTAACAATTGTTAACCACTTTAGTTACACAGGAAGCAGCGTGACAACGGATGGGAGTGCTGTAGTAGAGGCGAACAAGGATTTATCAAGGGCTCGAGAGGCGTACGCTGGACTGGAACACCTAGGCTGCCGATGTGATATTTCACTGGAGTTGAAAGTTCGTGTGTATTGTGCCGTGGTGCGTTCACTTTTGTTGTATAGTTGCGAGACTTGGGGTCTGCGTGCAGAAGATATTCGTCGTCTTGAAGTTTTCGACCATCGACGTTTGCGTAGTATGGCTAAGATTGGATGGAATGACCGAGTGAGCAATACTGATGTCATAAATCGAGTATTGGGTACCAATTCAGGGAGTTCTCTATCACAGTGTATCCAGCTTAGTAGACTTCGTTGGTTAGGGCACGTGTTACTTAGGGCAGATACACGCCTACCATACCGTGACCTGTTTTCCGTTGCTCCTAGGGAGTGGAAGAGACCACGTGGAGGTCAACAGATGACTTGGCACAAGGGAATGAGAAAATGTACAGCCTCACATTTTCGTGTTTGGGGTCCAAAAGATCCCTGTACCAGTTGGCTGGAGACACTGAAGGCTATGGCAGCGAACCGTGAACAGTGACGATCGTGTTGCCACTTTGTGTCGCATCAGAATGATTGATCAGTATGTGTTTGTACAGTTGGACTGTATATTTCCGTGTTTTGGCTACTAGGACGTTGTTTCCTTTTCCCACCCGTGTAGGTCCACTCGCTGTCCATCTTGTATATTCATACTTTCTAATTTAACGTGCAACACGATGAGAAAGGCAGTGGTCAGTGGGGCTTGCCCTACTGTTTGACACTGTACAATGATGTTGATGAGTCACATTATTCGTGGGTCAGTAACTGCGTGCACGTTTTCCCTTACCTATTTGTTGCCTATAAAAGTTTCCCGTTGGGTTGGCTCAAGGACTAAAACATTCTCGTACTAGTTTTCATGTCTCCTCATTTCATTTGGGGCTCTACACCGTATGAGGATATGTGCTGACTCATGGTCAATAGTCGGCCAAGTCCGCAGTATGCACTCGAGACGCTCAAGAAATCGTCCGTCCCACTTCCACCACGCGTGAGTAGGCCAGCCTAAGAGCAGTAATCGAATTCCGTGTTTCTTGAGGATTGGTACGCGAAGTAACGCACACGATTCTGCGAACTTATTCCGCTGACAACAATCACAGTACCAAAGTTTGCAGATACTGGTGATTAGCTATTCAAATTCAGACAAAGTCCTCAATAAAAACTAATGGTAGAAAAGATGAGCATAGTAATATGATGAAGTTGATCTGGGTTTGGCTATCTTAGGCTTATTCCGGAGTGCCGGCCTCGCTGATTTGCTGCATACTGCAAACCAAATATATTATAGTTACAAACTTTGGGTCCTCTTTCAGTCACCCCAATAAAGATCGAGAAAGCTCAGGATGCTCACGGTATCTTTCGCTAAATCCACTGGAGTACTATCTTAAAAATCTGACAGTAGAACGCAGAACCGGTTAGTGCATGTCTGACATCTTCCGCAGAAATACATTCTTTTTTCGCAGGAATCATTTGAATCCCATTTCCTGTTTTCAAAATCCCACTGGCTCTGTTTGCAATTAATCTAACCCTATGGGTCACATAAGATGCAATCGAAAGATTTAGAATTTTCTGGAACAAATTTTCGCCTACTATTGAGTTCTTAATGTGGTAATGAGCGTTTCAAAGGATTCAAATCACGGCTCGTTTCACACATTCATTCCATTCAAAACCTATTATAGTATCATTTTTGAATTGATGACGGATATGCAAATGCGCTGAGGAGCAACTGGTAAACAACAGCGAGTTTAAATAGGCACGAAATAAACACCAACACAAGAAGCCTTGATTAACCAAATATCAGCGGAATAATACCACTTCTATCTACCCTACACAAGTGCTAAGTCTCGTGTGCCTGATCTGTTCCATCACTGACTCTCATGTTGGCACAAAATATGTTCTAAACATGTCGATGGTTTGACTCATATTTTGTCCACTAACTAAGCCTTACATGTTTTCGTTCTAGTCCACTAGTTCTAAGGAGCAGATCTCTTTGCTTCTGAACCGGCACGATTTATCAGTGTGAAACATAACGTCTATATAGGGTGCTGGTTGACTGTGAACAATAACTGGACAAATTCAGTTGGTTCAACTGGTTTTGAAAACCGTCCGTTCGGACTAGTTGGTGACACAACCAATCACCCCTGTCTTGTCTCTCGTGAATCCGTTGATTCCAACCTTGACTGATGAGTACTATTTATCTAAAATTCAGAATATCAGTCGACAGAAGTTACGTACGGTGTGTCATCATAACCAAAGATGAGTTATCAATCTATGATAATGGCGCACGAAGGCATGATAACTGATCACTGGTTTTTGGCGACTGCTGGTTTTCCCGTCAGTTCCAGTCTAACACAACGAGTCGAGGATAGGAAACTGTATCGTTCCTAGACCGAACAAGACAGAACGAAGGCGTCCATCGAAGAAGTGATGGAGGAGGAAAAAATAATCGATTTGAACCGTAAGAACAAAAATCCTGTAGGCAGAAAAAACCACCAACAACGAGGATCGCAGGTGCGCTATTCAGTTTATTAGAACAGAAAGAAGACATAAGTCGCGAGATGCAAGCATTTCGTTTACTCTTGTCAACCGCGGACGTAAAACGTGTCAGTATATATACATGGTACAGTAGGGGGGTGAGTGCAACAGTAAAGTAGACACGATCGAAAGTTGACAAGAGTAAACGAAATGCTTGCGTCTCGCGACTTATGTCTTCTCTCTGTTCTAATGAATTGGATAAAGGGGACTCAGTGTTTCAAACTATTCAATTTGCCAGAAACGGTGGTGATTTGGAGGTTCATATTTCAACATCTCGGAATAATCATTACAACATGCAGAAGCACTAGAAAAGGAGATGGAGAAACTGAGTTAAAACGAGGCTTCAATAAAAGGGAAATTTTTTGTACGATATTATTGCTAAGCTGTGCAACATTGTCGACGAGAATCCTTCATTAACTCTTGCCTGAATTAAGATGATACATGAGTCCGAAAGTTTCGGGCTGATCATTAGAACAACCTTTATTGGTCGACTCTTTGAAAACCATGGATGAGGCACGACAAACTTACAATCTATCGAATGAGCACGCCCAATATGCAGAGTGCTTACAAGCACAGGGAGGCTTTATGTTACGAAATTACGTCCACCAAGCTAATTACAATCTTCGATGCTCTCGATCAATTGCACGAGCTGCTAAAGGAAAGCCATGTATCAAACCCTGCCTCCAAATAAAGGTGCGGACCTGAATATGGTTGTATGCATATCAACGCCTGAGATGTTACACTATGGATGTTGTTCAAAAATAAACAACCAACTTTTAAGTAGATTATCGGAAGCACACTTCTCTAAGTTGAGCCGTGAACAGCTCGACGGGCGTCTGAAGCTCGTTTGACCATTAGACATTCTTTTTTCTTTCTTCTTCGACCGGGGAGGCAATTAACCTCTTTACAACCCCCACAGAGGTTTAAACGGAACAGAACAGAGAAAAACTCATGAGAATACCAGGAGGGCAACCTACCAGGATGCATAGGTTTCTTCGACCGCAAGAGTTTTGCCATGAATCCATTTACAGTATCACAGCAACTGTGTATGCTTCCTACGATAGATAAAATTTCACTTCACACAACTATCCAAAGACCTTTTAGATTTATAGTTTTGCTTCTTTTGGAAAATAAACGGTATAGTTTATTATTTTTACGTAGAATTCATTTACTGGTGATGGACGGCTTTTAAACTATGGTGCAAGGCTCCTAAACAGTTGTTTCCGGTTCTTAAACTAAACTATTAACCGTAGGCTGCATCAGTTCACGAACTAAAGAGAATTTGCTTCGTCGCGTGACTACTCCTAACACAGTTTCAGGCAGTTTGAATGTTGTTTGATGCCATAGACCCGTGTTCGTCCGCTTGCTCAGACGAAAATCGATTTGCACCAATTGTAGTACGCAATTTCGACTGATCTGTCTGCAGTCGGTGACACCGATCCAATCGGGAACTTGGTTTCTTGTGTCACGCTAGTATTGAGACGTGATGGATTAAAATACGTTCGTTTAATTAAAATCATCGTTACGGTCACCTTCCGATTTTTGAACGAGGTCCGGTAATCGTTGGAACATGACGGTTACATATGACGCACGGGATTTGGTTTGTAGCCACTATCTCAGGACACTAATCAGTTATCTGGTGCAAAGTATAGAACTGGGGGATCTATTGAATGAAATGTTGAGAATTCTCTGGTTTTCCAGTGATCACTGACTTAGAATTATCATGAATTGATAAGATGGATAACTGTGCATGCAAGTCCGTCACACAAGGAAATTTCTCATTGCATCCGTGGTGCTGAGGCTAGCTCCAAGTATGGGATCTTCATTTCGTTGTCGTGATGGCTAATGATGAAGGGGTCGAGGATATTGTGGGGACAATCGGTGGTCAAACTACAATCGTGACGAGCTTGAGACCTTCCAAGACCGGGTTCGAAAACCTCGGACTCAAATAACCTCTACATTCGGCATCTTCCAACTAGTCTTAGCCGCCTTCCAATGTTATTACATCACTCCTGTATAATGAAGAAATAAAAAGTGTTTCCCAGGAAAATATGCCCTGCATAAGGATACGATACCGCACCACTTATATCTCTCGTAGCAAAACCGATCGGTTTTTGGCCGAGTTTCGAACAAGGCCTTGATCGGTTTTCCAGCGGTTTATGCTAATCGTGTAAAATACGCGATTAGCCTAGGGGAATTTCTCCCATTTTTCTCCAATTACGATATCCCTTGTTCACTTCTCCCTCTCCAAACTATGAATCCCAAATAATTGTCAAAATTCATCCCAATTTAAGAGCGTGGAATAGAACGATCTCTTTCTTTGTATTTGACGGTAATTCAGTGTATTCAAATCCAGATATACGAATTAAAACGTCATCCAGTATCGTACAGTGTTTATAAAGCTGTGAAAAATTGTGGAGACTTGTCTAAGCCCATTCAAACTACATTCTGCACCGGACTACGTTTATGCTTATCAGTAGGCAAATTATCGAAAGATCCACCAAGGCTATGAAGGTTGGATCTAGTTGCCTAGACCTTATTTTGTGTATTTTGACCAGTAAAAATTGCCGTGAAATCGAGATTACCGACGGATGAATACCATTATGTTGCCTTTGGACTCTTTCCTTGTGCTCTCGATTTCCGCTTGATACTTTGACTTTTTTGGATCTTTACCACCATACTTCTATTCTTTTCGCCCCTTACTGGACGATGCCGGAATGTAGCAACCGAAACCCGAGCACAGAAGTGCGAGGTTATTGGTTGAATAAACTGAGACTGAATATATACGTAGCCGACTCCTTGGAAGTCATCGTTATGAAGAAAGTGGTCCAGATTGCTTGTAGACGGTTTCACTGCATGCGATAACGATTCAGCGGGTATGAATACCAATTCCATCGGATTATCTAGGACGATTAAAAGTTGGATCCGTTGCACTAGTAAAAGAATGACAAATGCAATTCGTATGGTGCAAATAAAATACCATGAAGACATGTGAAATCTTATTGCAAAAGATCCTCGATACAAACCCCCGTGAGTATTACCAATCACACAGCAGATCAGTTATTGTAGCCTTACTAACGCCATACATTTTTCCTATCACTCATCGAGAACCGCGTAGTGTCATGATGTTTTCAACAGTAAACTGATGGATTCAGCTTTATCTAATTATCTAGTTTATTCTGGTGGAATACAAAGTGACTGCAATTATTGTGTTCAAGATTATTTGCGCGTATAGTGTAATTTTTAGCATACTTCGTATTATATCTTTATTAGCACTAGAACACCGAAGGATTCCAAGGGGACTCTGACTCGTAGCAAAACTCGAATAACTTCTTAAATCCTCATAGCAATTCCTTTAAATTTCGTGACTTTTCCTGATGATAAGTTTTACGCACTTCTTTAAAGTTTCGCTGAAATCTCTATGTCGGTTGACACCCTAGGAAGACCAAAGTCGTTTTTCAGGACACAAAGACGAGGAGTCCGCTTGGAAACCGGCGACGGTTTGTGTCATCTGATCCATCTTAAGCCTTTTTATGTCACTTGATTGTGCCAATCCAACTTGTGACCCAATCAAGTTTGTGCAAAATAGTGTGAAAATATTTACGAAAAGTGCCAAAGCATCCCGTTTTAAGCAACAGTGCGAAGGATTCAAAGTGGTGTTTTGTAGTCGCACTCCATTCCCCTGATAACTTTGATATCCTTAACAAGATCAGATTATTGCCTTTCGAATTTGTTCAGATTGGTTTATGTGGGACATTTCTTTCTGACGTCATGATGAGAGAAGCCCGTACGCGCAAGTCACCATTCTGTCGAGCGTTTTCCGTTTGTCTTTCCAGTGTGAAACAGCTCTTCGCCGGTTATGGTAAAGTAGGTTACCAGGGGAATTGGAGAATCCTGGACAAGTCGGCAAGTTATATTGAACTTTATTGTTCCCTTATCGTCTCTGACGCTCTTCTAGTAAAACGTTTCTTCATTGAACAAAGGTTCCTTAAAGTTATATCACGACCCAGTGGTATCATTTACCTTAAATTAATCAATTTCCTAGCAGAGGAGCACTTCGCCTCATGTGACGAACCTTACAGCACCATCACAACTTGACTCAATAAAACTTAAAAAGTTGTAACCGATTTGTGTTAAAAGTAAGCTGTTCTGGTGAACCGTGTGCATATTCTTCTTCCCACAGAAATTTCGTATCTTGCAAGCTAATAACAATGACAATTTGTGTGTCCTGACTTCGTTTCGAGCAAAGCACTCACTGGACTTAGATTACGTCCATGAAAATGAGCTGAAACTTATTCTGCACATTTATCAAAGATGAGGGCTAATTACTCCGATCTTTGAAACACCTACGTGACGGGACTTATCAGTGCAAATTTTCGAGCTACTTGTTTCCGACCAAGTAACTTGGCTTCGTCTAATGTACTCAGTGGAAATGTTTTAAAATGCATTCGAACTCACAGGCAGTGTCAATTGTGATGCGGACGATAAATCCCTGAGTATGTACTTCGAGCTTCGTGACTCAATTAAGGTTTATCAGGCCAACGGATAATGACACCAGTTTATTGAAAGTTTCTTTTGATTTACATTGTTTCGTTGCCGCCTCGAGTAGTTCAGTGTGTGTGACCTTGGTTCCCAGGTTAAAACCCTCTGATCAAGGTAAGCTAACAACTTGCATGATGTGGAAACAATTAATTTTATCAACAGGACCAAGGTGCGTATCTACCTTGCCACTATACGCCCCGTACTCAGCTACGGCTGCGAAACCTGGCCATTGAGAGCCGAGGATACTAGAAAGTTGGATGTGTTTGATCACTGGTGCCTGCGACTTGTTTCGAAGACATATTGGCGCGACAGAGTATCCAACAATGAAGTTAGGAAACGGTGTTGCTAAAATGACTGACCTTCCGACTTCCTCCAGGGTCGTCGACTGTGGTGGCTGGATCGCATCCTGCGGCGTCCCGAGACCGAACTAACTAAACAAACACTCCGTCCCGAACCCTGTTCTGAATTGTGCTATCGCCGTGGTGGCCAGCTCAAAACTTGGGTAAATACCGTGGAGAAGGATGTGGAGCGCCTAGGTTTACGGTCAGTCTATGGCGCCAATGGAAGAAAAACTGGATCGCGATCTGCACCGGACTCGCTTCCAACCGCCACCCCCGGTCAGCCATGATAGAAGATATTCATGGAGCCAACTCATCCTCTAGCAGGAGATAGTCGCATAAAAGTAAAAAAAAACAAGATCAGCAGGACCACATAAACTAACCCAGGTTACATTTCGATAGGCTTAATATCCGAATAATCTGGTAGAAGCCGTTTTTTCGGCCAATATACTGTTTACACTTGTGCTTATATTATAAAGTTAAGAGAAATTATTTCATTGTTTGATGGTCTCAAGACATATGTGGCTTAAACATGCTTTCCAACGATGAATGCCAAACTTACCGGAAAAAGGGAATTCCAGTTCGCATCAATATGAGCGTTGTCTTTAAAGTCATTTGAGCACACTTCGTTAGTCACTTGCATTGCTATCGCGACAGCGATAAAATAATCCACTGAAACTGAATTTTTGCGGCGGCTTCTTGGAAAGGATCAAAGCGGAATTGCGGGGACCCACAACTTTCAATCGTTTTTGCCATATCTTGCTCAGTGTTTTTACGCGAAAAAGAGTGCCAACTATCGGATAAATCACAGAAAAACTACTCCCAGTACCCACTTCAGAGGTAGAAGAAAGAACTCGAATGAATGGGACGATCTCATTTGCACTACGATCAAAAAGCAGTGCCTGAAATCCTTGCCCCTAATCCAGCACGTATAAATTTTATCAGGGGATTCAATTCACGAGGTCCGTCATTTTGACGATGGCTTTTTTCATCGTATGAGTCTTTGGTATAAGATGAGCCGAAGAATGCTCAGAAAAATGTCACTTGGCGTACGAATATCCCGAAAAATTATTCCTCCGAGAGTCGACATGTATTACCGACCACCATTATTCATCTGGGTTGGAATAAAACGTTTAACTTTGTCGGTAGAGCTCAGTTTGGGACGCTTCGAATGTTGGGAAAGTTCTCACGATTATGATCGAAAAAGTTCCCGAATGCAACGGAAGGAAGTTATCTGGGTAACTTCAGGATAACGCTTCATACTTTGTTTCACAAGAGGTTTGTGAATAAAGTTAAGCAAAACGATTTGTCAGGTAATTATTCACTGTAAGACTTGTAAATGTATGCACAACTTCAAGGTCCAATTCATACAATTACCCTCTATTAGCGCAGGTTTAAACATAACTGCGTAGATTCATTCGTTCCAAAGAGAGGTTTGTCAAAGGGCAGTTGGAGTTAAAAGTTCAACACATAATGGAGCATAGGATAGAAAACTATTTCATCACCTGCAAGGTGGGCTCCATGTCGACGAGATTGTGAAAAATCGTAATAAATGGTGGCAGACCAAATGCTTAACACCTTGTGTGAACATCGTGTTTTTAATAATGTTTCAGTAAATTTAATGTGGAAAAATCGTGCTTCATTTTCCCTCCGAGGGTCCTATTACGTCATAGTTGTGGCCCACTGGTATCGGGGAAAATATGGTTTCGTCTGCATTTTGAGTATGGGTATTTGGCGCATACAAGGAGATCACATGGGTTACTGTCCCAAAACCTCGCCACTAGTTGCTAGTGACGACAAATATGAAATCGTGTGTGGTTCTGCGGTAATGCTGTCATGTACGAGCACAAAATGTGATTATTGGACTCCCATATGCATTACAATTAACACCATCATTGCATTTCTTTATCGTGACGGTACCGGTGACAGAAATAATAGACTGAGCACGATTGATTAAAACTCGTTGCGTCCGAACAAGGTCTGCAAACCATACTGAATAATGAATAAGATGAAATCAGTATAACCATAATAAGGAGCTACATGGATTGTCACCACTGACATGACATAGTATTTCCTGATGGCTATTTATCTCTGCTGTGTCCTGCTTCACATGTTATTCATGCGTACGCGATCGACGTACACGACCGCCTCACGAGTACGAACGCATGATTGAAGGACGTATTACGAACCGACTAATCACATCACTGTGGGAACACGTATAGGTCGCACTGATTCTGCACTTCCCCGTTGACTTGGTTGCTCAAATTTTATGCTTGATTCTGTCCGTACAGTCGATGTGTACCGCGAACAATACTGCTAATCTGCTCATTTCCGAGCACAGGAGTCCAGTACCTATCGTGTTCGAGACCCACCTCTGGTATGAGTAATTTCTAAAATACTCTCGGGTATGGTTGTCCCTAGATAACGAACAAAATGGAAATGAAACTAGAAAATGTTCCATAATAATACTGTAATGACGACTGCTGCTACGGCAAAGTAGTAAGGCCACTGAAACAAACAACCAAGAGCCATAAGAAGAATTTCAGGAGTTTGCGGCAGACAAAACGGGACCTACCATAAATAGACGGAATGGCCCGGATTAAGGGTCTTAGGTCAATACTTCACTCATTTTATTGAGTCTAATGCAACAAAAATGCTGTACGGAAGGGCGAACTCAAATCCCGCAGGATCATGAGCCAGAAATGGAACCGGAACAAACGCAGATCGTTAAAATTTGATGGTGCGTGAACCTGAGAATGGGCTATCTAAACCGACACTTCTTATTTCCAACTGCCCGGATTGGTCAATACTGATGTGTCTTCATACTTTGTCGTTTTGTTACAATAGCATCTGGCGGCCATATATTCATGTCCGAATAGCTTACCCAAGAGGAGTTAAAAACAGGAGAAAATTCCACTGATTAGTCCTTACCTAAAGTCAACAATCATTTACCGATCGATGAGTGAACCAGGTGCTATCCATCGGGATTTTCATTAGCCTGGTCGGTATGAAACCGGTCAACGGGGTCACTCTTAGCTGTATGATCTGCGATACACAATCTTGACAGAGAGAGTATAAACGTCCCTTTACGGAACAGACAGGATCTTCGCAGTTACAGATAGATGTGTAACGTTCTACGAGCGACAACCATAACAGAATGCAAACGGCGACTCAACACACGACCACCTAACGAACGAGCGACGAAGAACACGGAAAGAAACGCAAACATACACACACATATTGCGTCGAACGCTCGGTTCCCAATTTCGTAATTTACAGTGCATCATACAAAGTATGATGAGTGCAGTTCACAGTCACCATTGATTTGCCTCGTGTTCAGCTCCTAGCGCAGGCCGACCAAAATCTGACAGAGAAGAACGGGCGAGACAATATTGACGTGTTCAATCCAAACTCCCATTACAGATACATTCCATTAGAATCACGAATAGAGATCACAATGCCTCTTCCATTCAAAGGTGATAATGCCATCCACCTGCTCGAACGACGCTTAAGATCCGCTGTCACCTGAGCGTACTGTATCGCTCACCCAAAAATTATCTAATGAACAAAAAGCACACCAAATAAAAAACGCCTAACTCTGAAAACCATCTCCCACTTGATTTATGTTTCAGTGAGAATGCGGGCCTAACAGAAAAACACCTACACAACAGGGTTTCGGAACACATCCCCAATTGGGTTCAACGAGCAACTGGCGTGACGATATCAAGTAGCAACAACGATCGGCGAACTAATGGACTAGTTATCGTCAACAAGATAACACCGGATGGTGATGCAACATCAGGCTGAGCACGCGGGAGCTTTTCGGAGCGTTCACACCGCAGATAAAATCAAACCGCTTTGGTGGGCCGAGGCCATTGCAACCATCCCTATATGAATAGGAAGAACTTTAGGTGGCATTAAATTCATTATGGTGAGACCTGTGTGCGTGTAATTTTGTTGCCATTTAATTGTTCATATATGAACTACTATGCCATTTTTCCCTATGGAGATGTAGCGAAACAGATCGCGACATGAACCGTGAACCACTGTGAATCAAGTCTCTTTACTCAAATTCACCACTGGGATCGATTGTTATAACAATGAGATTCATGATATTAAAGAGTCAATGTGATCTTTGAATGACCTGTGGTTTCATGAGTCTGTAAGTGAATGGAAGGAACAGGGAATAGAAAAAGAACACAGACCACTAGACAAACATTCCCTTCATCTTTGCTGATTACACGTATGGAAGGGTTGATTTACCGAAATTGCTCAAACATGTCTGCCTCATTTACCGTCTCACATGTAATGCCACTTCATTTTGCAGCTCCGGTGACGCATTCAGTCGGACGGTCGACATGACAAACGATGCAAGCCGTTGTGACCGCGAAATCTTGGTCTTAAAAACACATAGTTGCATCGGGTTACAAAAATAACCTAACCCAATTACTCAGTGCTGTTGCGAAGTGCAATACCGACGGTGTTGTCATTCAGCGAAGCGACTACTCTAATGACAGAAACGCTTTGCCTACGAAAACTTCTGCCACAGAATGCCCGCTCATTCTGGTATTACCCGACAGGACTCCGCCTTCCTCAACGAACGTACCGCATGGAATAAATGTTGAAAAGTCGATGCCAGTATCATCATTATCGTACACCGTTACCAGAGGGGTAAGCCCCACTGGCCACTTCCTTTCTCACCATGTTGCACGTCGAATTAGAAAGTATGAATATGCAAGATGGACAACGAGTGGACCTACACGGGTGGGAAAAGGAAACAACGTCCTAGTAGCCAAAACACGGAAGTATACAGTCTAACTGTACAAACACATACTGATCAATCATTCTGATTCGACACAGTGGCAGCACGATCGCCTCTGTTCACGGTTCGTTGTCATATCCTTCAGTGTCTCCAACCAACTGGCTGACGGATCTTTCGGACCCCAAACACGAAGACGTGAGGCACCTACTTTTCCTAAGTTCGCTGTACATTTTCTCATTCCCTTGTGCCAAGTCATTTGTTGACATCCACGTGGTTTATTCCACTCCCTAGGGGCAACGGAAAACAGGTCACGGTATGGTAAGCGTGTTTGCCATAAGTAACACATGCCCCATCCATCGAGCATCAAGCTCAGAATCGTTGAGGTCCAGTCTTGTAACAGCACTTTACACTTCGAAGGTGCAAAGTGCATGTCGAATGGAGCTACAGCTATTGCGAGTCTAGCTAGTGCACGTTGAGCATGTTCCGTGCACTCGAACAAGCAGATGACGTTGTCGGCCTAGTCTGGGCCGACACTATTTGACAGTGAACCGTTGCGAGTACCGGGTGTGTTATCAGTGGGAGCATTATGGGTGGACAGAGAGGGCAACGAGAGGTGGTCGGGGACAGAAGACAAAGGTTGAATAAAAGAGAGGGAACTCTGAGCATTAGCCCACTTATCACTACCCAACCTACTCCATGCAATGGGCAGCGCGGTCCTGGTTATCCTGTGCGACGACCGATGCAGTATGGAATTATTTGTAGTCGTGCAGTTCATAGCTGTTGGACAGGTACTGCTGGGGTGTCCAGCCGTAAAGCAGGAGAACGATTAGGGTTCTCAACCAAAGCCTTTAGCCCTACCTGTCCACAAGGCAGCGAGATGGCTTAGTGGAGGCCCATCCGTCTGCATCAACCATTCTGTCACTGATGTTATCGCCTGAGTTGCCAGCTTGGATCGAACTTCAATCTGGAGGACCAGGAGACTGGATTTCGTCTGGCCTCCAACCATTGACCTGTGAGCCATGATTGCATTTCCGGTTTAGGAAAGCCACCCTGTGTAGCTCTTTGGGTCACAGAGGCACGCAAGCCATCACACCACGTTAGAGTGCAGTCTCATCGTGGTCGGTACGTTATCTAATGCTCGGTCGCACTACACCTTAGGATTGGTAAGATTACCTCATTACATTACCTTCATTACTAACCGTCATCATTGGGCGATATTTCGACATATTCTTTAGATTTGGCGTAGTTTCTTGTGTCGCCAAAAGTCAAATGTTACCGGCTATTATGACGAGAAACTGCTAACGACTCAGCGAATTTGTTGAAACCACGTCACCATGTTGTCTGCTTTTTTCCACGAGTGACCTTTGTACACACGATCTACGCTTCGCAACTCCTGTTGCACAAACCCAGAACACGTCAGTATACAGCGTGGACTGTGATCGTGGCATGGAGCGTTTACTTACAACCGTGGAGGTTAGAACCCCGTCACCACCGGCCACTCAGCCGATGGACAGTGATCCACTTTCGCCCGGCTCGTTACCACCTCTGACCTACCGAGATCTCAGGTGGTTCTCAATTCCAAGTCCTACGCTCTGATTGCCGGTTATACCTAATAGTGTAGTGGATCTTCAATGCTATGGGATTTATACCTTCCACTAAACCGAAGCGAAAGCACGTATTAAAATAGTGCAATCATACGTACACAAACACTATAAAGTGCAGAAGGAAGTACCCAGAAACATTCACAGGGTGCACCCGAGTCGGGCTAATTTGATTTTTAAGGCGCAACGTCGAGTAGCTAGTTGGGGTTCGCTCATTTTTGTGGGTTTCCTACACATCGTTGACTGTGCGTTGGACTAAGGCCGACATATGACGCGCGTCAGCTGGGCCCGGTGTGACACAATCATGCTGAAACGGTGCCTCTGTTTCTGAGAGGTTTTAGTGAATTCCTGACATACTGGGCCAGATATGAACTCCTTTTTTAGTAGTATATGCAATGCGTTTAAGAAATAAGGTCACTGGAAAATGTTGCGCTGCGTCCATGGCAATACCTTGTTGCTTTGACGGCTTATTTGGATGATGCAATTCAGCATGTTGCATGGTCAACCAAAATACCGATTTTCGGCTTTACTGGCAATCGGTATAACCGATCATCTTAAAATACTTAGGTGGCGACTATAATACCTCAGTTTCTTTGTCTATTACAGACATTCACTCAACCGGATCACACAAAGTGCAGTTCTCTTCTGTTCATCGTCTGTATTAGACACAACTACTAGAAAATATCAGTAACTGTCAAATGGAAATTTACAACGCGTCTGTCGACTGAAGCCAATCGTGACTAACCATCACAAAGCTGGAAAGGAGTCCCGTATTTCGTGAATTGTAACTTGTAGGTCAAACAATGTGTAGATGGGAGTATGTACACGGCAGAAAAGGCCAATTGAGTCCAATAAGGTTTACAACTGAGGACAAATTAGTGGGAGAAAAAGAAACAGTCCCCAGGAGCGCGTCTGAATTGGTTGTGCGTAAACGACTGGAGTCATGTAGCCTAATTTGTTTTTTGTAACAAGAATCGTCTTAATAGGTGATCCGATTTGCCATTTAGCACTCCGAAATTCGCACACGCTTCCACCCAGTTTCGGGGTAGTTCCTGACCACAGGATGACACGAAGTCCCGAGTCCGATCCAGCCATGCACATGTATGTGAACCCAGATTATCCGCAGGATTTGGCAGCACTCGTAACTCGTCGGACGATTCCTCTGTGGCCAGCTGTTCCCGCACTAGGCGAGTCAATTCAGAGCATAACTCAGACCCCAGAAAGCGCTTGCTGATTCCTATTCGTGCGAGGCAAGCCGCTCCCAAGGAGCGATTCTGCAACGAGACCTATACGGATGAGAGAAGAGGAAGTGTTCACGAATGAGTTGAAATTTAATGACAAATAAGCGTGCGCATATGCACACACACGCGACTACATTAGGTACCATATGAATCACAGCAAAACTTAGCAAATGTTTCAATCTAGAAGACAATGTGCTTCCGTTATCAAGAAAGACGGAAAAAGGACCATTGTGCCATCCAAACTTTGCAGTCGAAGATGAATTTCTCTTCCTTGTGCAAATGACTGTTTTGCCCTCAGTTCAGACAACTTTTAGTACGCAGTAACTTGACGGTTGTACTTTGCCGAATATCAGCTCCACCGAAACTGATATTACACGCCTTGCTCAGAGTGAGAAGTTTGTATTGATATAATCCGGTGCGGCAGCCACGTCCACTGCAGAAAAGGAGAGAAACAACCTCTAAAGGATACAAATGAGAACAGTTAGATCTGTGAATGTTTACGGTCCAAAGCATAAAATTTTCAAGCACTTTCGTCAATAAACTCGGCTATGAATTAAATCTTCTGACGCTTCTAAATAGGTACAGCAGAGGTTTACTTCATCTATTTCTCGGGCATTTCTTCGCGACTCCGTTTGTTAAAACATGCTTCCGCATAGGTGCAGCGCCAAAGGCTGTCACACTGTCGTGACCGCTTACGCGAAGCCAAGTTAAAAATTGAATGAACGTGCCAAGCCGAGTCAGTCGATCAACACGCCTCCACCCACGCATGTGGTTGAGCCGGCCGTGTGAACACCGAAAACAGATCCGACCTACCTAGAGAAAAAAGCCCAATCAGTCAGGCTCCACGAGGCAACTGGAGGGGGGGGGGGGGCACATTCGATGTTATTTTAGCTTCGCTTTAAATAGCTTATCTTTGTTTCATACCAATACACTGTCATCTTTGCCGTCTGGTTTACGCTAGCGGGCTGGAGCGGTAGGGGTTGCAAACAGAACGATTGCTCAGACCGTCCGCAGAAAAATCATTGAGCAGTGACGCGAGGGGCCACAAGAGTGAGGGCAGTGGTAGACACTGTCACAGACGCCCAGGTTCGGCGGTCAAACAGCACGCCTTCGCCCGTCCAGAATCAAGGGCAAAATTGGGCTCAGCGAAGCGGACAGTAACGCCATCGCTTGGCCAGCATCAAGGACAAGAGTGGGGTCAACCTAATAGATCGGTGATCCAATCAGCAGCTTAAAGATGTGTGCATCGATTGGGGCCGAATCAACTAATTCAGGTGCAAACAGATCCACCAGCCAGCGGAGCTATTTAGGGAGATTAATGGACAAATAAGTTTGCATGCAATGATTTGACTATGACCACCACACATCCTATATAAACGATCTGCTTTGTACCAATAAACCAGGACGATTTGAAGGCAGAAAATTTTGACTGGAGATGGTGGGACGAATCAAAACAGACGTATACCCCATAACCTCTCTGCACTACTGAAGACAGTCGGCAACCAGACTATGCGGCTTGGGGTGGCAGAAAACCACATACTGATCGGCGGTGGTGGGATGCGAACCTCTGACATCCGAGGTGAAAAGCAAACGCTTCTAAACCACCCGATTACCGCCAGCCATAGCAAACAACCAGCAAGCCGAGTCGACTGAGTTAATGGTCTGAAACGATGCATATCAACGGACTATTATCCGTCTCCAACGTGTTGCTACAATGAAAATAACGATTAGCAAACGCACATAGGCAGTAAATATCTTTATTCGCAAAATCAGTACGTTCGGCATCCATTAATAAAACAGAGGCAACTGTCTTTTGTTGGAGGACGAATACCGTGTGGGTACCACGGACTCCGACTTTTGTGGTCCAGTTCTCCCGGATATAATAACCAGAAGGATCATCTTTAACCTATGACTGGAATGCGCGCCGGTGAAACGTCTCACCAATTAGGTTGCAGAATTATGTATTTTGAAGACCAGAAACATGAGCTGCGGTGAAACCTCAATTGTTGCTTTATAATTCATGGGCATGCACGAGTGAACAAATCAGCATCTAATGATGCAAGCTTGCGGGGACTTAGACCATTTTTATGAATCAGTGCGTTTGTTTCAGCAGCACTGGGTAACATCAGTAGTATGGAACAAGGCCCCATTCACCTACATTTCGAGCACAGATGATATGGGCAACCGTGTGTACGATTCTGCATAGAAATAAGATGGATGCTTACTGTCTAAAAGCAACTGTCCCCTCTACTGGTTTTAGTGCCCGTTCATCTCCTAGCAAGACGTATGCAAAATCAAGCATGAAAAGTGCGTGGTTTGAGTAGGCAGACATGGAACGAAACGAGTGGCAGTCCTGGGTCGATCAATCCCAGTGGTACGTGATAGTAACAACGTTAACTTGCATCCAAATGCCTCAGTATGTTTGGGGGTGGGTGTCTCAGGCTCCGAGTTGGCTACTCGTCCTGAACGCCTCTCAAAATGCTCCCAAATGACCGCGCGTCCCATATAGCTTCTGCTGAGGAAACTCTACTCACTGGCTTGCCGTGGCGGTGGTATTTTTACGAAAGTGTGAGGGTGAAGACGAACGCCCGGCGCTCTCCTCTGGGTTGACTGACTAGTAGTCAGTCTAGAGGAGATGGCTAAACCCTGATTCCAAACGAACCACAAGTGGCATATGAAGCGTACAACACTATGCTCACCGGCTTCTTTGGCGGAGGGGTGTACTGTGCACCCAGGATGTTTGACCTCATCCGAAGGGTGTATGAACTGAGCAACCAGTCGCCGGCTCCCAGAGGGCTACGAGACCCTCATATAGTCCTGCTGCCTTGTGGGTTAGATGTTGTGGTTAAAGGCTCGGGATGAGGCCCCTTAAATCAACCTTCTACTTTATGTAACACCTGCTTGAGAACTAGCGTGGTGCCGACGAAACTACAACAACAGAGAAAAATTACAAAGTCAAGGCGCGGGGATGAAGAGTCAGCATGAAGATTACAAGTAAAAGCAAATGTTTCTTAAATATTTCCACCACACATTCTCGTAGAATTTTTTGTTTTTCAATTGTTTATGGGGAACGGGAAGTCAACAGACAGGCCATACAGCATTCGCGCCTCCGAATTCGGTTCTGAGTCACATCTCTCAACGTCTCCAAACAAAGACAATCTTTATCTCGGGTTCCAACCAGGAACGCGAAGCACCAACCGAAGTTAAAGCCGAAGCTAACTTTTTCATACCCGTGCGCCAATTTATAGCATGACCGCTGCGCCGTTTCTTCCAGCCTTGCCCAGCACGTGCAAAAAGAGCATACGAAAAACGTGCCCGAGCCATCGGAGGTGGTGTAGAGCAATCATCTCTGTCAGGGTGCGACTATCAGCACCGAACACACGACGACGAACCTCGTCATTGCACATCCGATGTTCCCACCAGACACCAGCAATGCTTTGGAGATATCGGTGGTCGAAAACAGAAAGCCACCGAGCATCCCCAACGCGGAGGGGCCAAGTCTCGAAACCGTAAAGAACACTGCGAACTATGGCACTGTACACCCTTCCCTTGAAGGAAAGCCGGATGTCATGGCGGCGCCTCGGATAACGCAGGTTCGCGAAAGCTGCTCTGGCTCTCGCAATTCGGTGCTTTGTGACGTCCTCGGGCTTAAATTTTCTTTTGGACCTCCGCCTCAGAAAGTGGATCTGTCGAAACAGACCACGCGACGTGTGCCGGGACGGCTATGGGAAAGGCTGACGCTGGAGGCCAGCTAAACTGTGCTTTAAAGTGCTCCGCCCGGCGTACAAGACTTTGCTGCAGACTATGGATAGGCAAACCGTTAGCTTCGCAGATCGTTTCTCTCACACCTAATTGCTTTCTACCGGTGCCCCGGATAAGATAAAACAGCTTGCGGGAATTTCCCACTGCGGAAGCATGTTCCATCTCTGATGCTTTTTGAGACCACCAGATCTCGCGGTCCCCAAGAAGACCTGCTCTGAGTTCACGTCTCGTTGTAAGCCGTGCTGCATTATGTTCACTACCAGCTGAGATGGACTGGCGTGCATCAAGGCGAAGGGAGACTCAGCAGAAATCCAGGGTGTTACGACACGACGAGTCAGGCCAAACTTACCTCACAAGCAGAACACAAAGCTTTTCGGCTGGAACGTTTCGGAAAGTTGAGAAAAAGACGGATCACACAGCAAATCGCAGTCTAACCACTGCTGCATCGTACGTTTGGCACGCCCACCGATGCACATGGACAGCACAATGTAGACTAACGTGTGGTCGAAGTCAAGGGGAGTGCTTCAGTACGACCGGCAGTCTTGTATACAACCCCGCCATTTGTAGCTAATTGCGATATGGTCTACCTGGGTCTATTGCTAACTGGAAGAGTGCGGACGCCAACTGGCATACCGGCGATTAGAATGTCTGAAGTTCGTACTGGTGAGAAACAGACGGCCATCTGAACACACAGGCAGCAACCGTTCTCCCTTTTCTGGAAAACAGGAATCGAGACCAGAAGGGCCACCCAAATGCGCCTCGTTCGAAGACAGCCGAACGACTGTAGCATTCATGTCTCCAGCTAAAATCCCGATATCACTCCGTTTTACTTTATGTAGGAGGTCATGTAACTTTTGGTAGAAGACATATTTGATTGCGTCTGGGCTGCAATCTGTAGGGGCATAAGCCAAGACGACGAACAAACTGCATCTATCGGGACAGTGTTTGCATACTTTGCACGAACCTCTGAGTCTCACTGCACATAACCTGCTTTCAACTGGCATCCAGTCAAGCAGAATAGCCTCAGCCCTCTCACTGAGAACTACACCCACGCCAGAAAGACCAGCAGCTTTATCTTCAGGGTCCCCAGGCAAACGCAAGTGAAACTTTACAGGACTGGATGGGAGTAACAGCCGAATGACCGAGCTAGAGTCTTGGATGCGAGTCCCTTGAATACAACAGGAGCTAAACACGCCCGTTGTCCTATATGCATCAGTGTTCACACATTAAATGTGGCTAGTTTGAAAGGACGCTTGAGGCGAAGAGCATCAGGTGGTGGAAGCGGATTCGGCGAGACTTGGATATTAAATGAAGGAGCACGCAACAGAACAGGAACAGGACTTCCCTTTAGAGACACTACCGCAAGTACGGCTGACTGCAGCTCCCGAAGAATGTGAAACTGTGTCTGCGGGAATGATACATGGAATTCAAGAAATCAACCTGTGTGCACGATGTGAGTGCATCAGAAAGAGTATGTGTTTATCGAGATTAACGAGCGTGTAGTAAGAGATCCATCGGTTTCATTGTTATTGCCGTTGTGGGCTATTGTACTACTCAGTCACCCGGTCCAGAGTAGACATTCTTATTAGAGGATGCACCTCTAGGCTTCGCGCAGCTACGCGCGTCCCGCAAGGCAGCAGTGTTGGTCTAGATGAGCCCGTGACCAACTGTGTGGTTCATTCGCCCCTTCCGGGAACCTCTGGGAGCCGGTGACTGGTTGCTCAGTTCATACACCCTTCGGATGAGGTCAAACATCCTGGGTGCACAGTACAGCCCTCCTCCACGGATGCCAGTAAGCATAGTATTGTACGCTTCATACGTCACTTGTGGTTCGTTTGGAATCAGGGTTTAGCCATCTCCTCTAGACTGACTACTAGTCAGTCAACCCAGAGGAGAGCGCCGGGCGTTCGTCTTCACCCTCACACTTTCGTAAAAATACCACCGCCACGGCAAGCCAGTGAGTAGGGCTTCCTCAGCAGAAGCTATATGGGACGCGCGGTCATTTGGGAGCATTTTGAGAGGCGTTCAGGACGAGTAGCCAACTCGGAGCCTGAGACACCCACCCCCGAACATACTGAGGCATTTTAGGAGAATGCTGTGTAGCATACTCTCAAACTAGAGACGGATATGCATTGTGTTATGCAATTTTGACGTGCAGCAATCAGCCAACATGTGATTAGTACAACCTCACAAGCTAAGTTAGAGATCTAGCCAGGGCGCGGTGAATCTGCCCGACAACAGGTCAGACGAAACCGCTGTACAGTGAGGGCTTCTATGGCTTTTCAATGATGATTGAGATGCTGATAATACACGATAAGAAGTTATTTTCCAACTGTGCTAAAACAAACAGCGTAGAACCCGAATCAACACGGGAGTCAGACTGACAGGTGGATGACCAAGAACAGAATCTGATATTTTAATTACTCGTGCTGCAACTTCAATTTGAACAGATGACCAATGCTGACTACCAACAAACACTTAAAGCAAAAACGGAACAGAATTAGAGTGCATTCAAGGTTTGTTGGAGACAATTCGACACTGTTTGACTGGCTATACGATCACAACTGAAGTACATATTGGCGAAACTACTCAATGAACGACGATGGGGATAAATAAAAAATAACACATACCAGTCTATATGGGAATAAGGTCCGCTGTGAACCCGAAGGTGTGTCTACGCATACTGCTGGCTGAATGTGTTCACGGCCACTGACTTCATTCTCAACCGCTGAAACGTCTGAGTTAGGATCCTTGCTTGCAGAAGCCACAAGGCGTTGCCAAGGGGCAAGTAAACTGGCTGTAAGCTGACGCGACCGAGTAGACCATCCAGGCTTGCAAGTGGTTAACCCGATAACCGACTGGTCAGCGAGGAGATCATCCAGTTCATTCAGACCGGTTTCGTCCTCGATATCCACCTCAGACTCTGAACCGGTCCCGGTGTCCCACGTTTCGGTACCAGCCAATTTCTGTTTCAACTGGGATGAAATTTTGTCCAAAGTATCGAGAACCAACGCAGTGGTTTCCTCACTCTTCGCATCAGTCACTTTCGATGCATCCGTAGGTACTTCAGACACCGTACTGGGCCCATATGAAGTCACTGTTAAAACATCTTTGTTTTCACCTTGATCTGACTCGGTCAACGGATGCGATCCGACAGTCGGATGGGCTAATTCTGCTGTTCGAGAGTCTTTGGCTTGTGATGCAGTCAGAAACACGGTCGGTGTTAGCATAGATTCCAATTCTGTATCAGATACAGCTTCGAACTGAAGTTGACCTAAGTGTTCGTGCACAGGACGTAACTTGCTCGACATCGAGGAGGATGATGCGGAATTAGACGAGGATTGCGGATGCGACTTGTGAGGACCCGAATCGCGTCTTGCCACCCGCGGTGACCTGGACGTGCTCGATCTTTTATTACGGGAACCGGCACTGACAACGACTAAACTCGGTACCGATTCGGTCGGTGTACTCGGCTCCAAACTCGGACGGTCCTCGTTCACACTCGGGTGTCGTGCACGACGTTCCAGTTTACTCGAATCTGAATCACGCTGAAAAACCGAAAAAAAAAAATCGGAAAAAGCAAATATATATGTATACATTATTGAAATAGAGGCCAACAAATCCAATTACTGTGAATCAAAATTCAGATTAAGCCACCAAGTGAACTGAACATAAGATAAGAATTCTAACATGATTTCAGTCGTCTCAGAAATAATTTACTGCCACCCAACAACCGACCAGTACATTGATTATTTGGTGCTGTCATTGCTATCAACAATGGATTCGGGAACATCGTTAGCCAAAAACAAACGATCGTAGGGATTTACAGTGTTACTCAAACACCCTCGATATTTTCATTTCTGTTCTTTCGTACTGTTTTTCTTGCTCAGTAGTCCCCTCCCCAGATTGCAATAACCTACCTGCGAGAAAATTTGCTATAGCGAACCTCGCACCATGCAACAGCCCTCCAGAAACGAATGAGAAACACTTTTATTAGAATTTAACCTCGAGCAAGAAACATTTTCGGGTCAAATATATGAGGATTTCGATTTCAGAACAAAATTGGTAATGCATTTTTTTGTAGATACATGATACCAGTTTTCCGGATCGTTACCACATCAAACCTATTGGGACCTTATGTGGTTCTCCACTCCATACCTCAGGATCTGGTTTCCGGCCACGCCTAATAGTGCAATGGGCCTTTGAAGCTACGGGGTACGCCTCTTTTACTGCACTCATGCGCGACGATGTAATAAAATAAGTTAGAATCACAAGGCCACTCAGTTTGGTGAGTTCAAATCACGTTGACCAAGTCTTATTCGAGTCGTTCAGCTGTTTGGGACTGGGAGGGTTTACGTCTACGCTAAGACGTCGATACTGATCGTCTCTCGATGTGACCCAGACATTGATAAGATGAACAGTAATCCTGATTCTAGTAAGCCGCTTTTGAAGCAAATTTTGACGAACTTTGAGATGACGCATCGCAACGTCACGCATGTCGCTCACGAATCATACTCGATTTTTCTGAGTTATCAAGCCGACATAAGTCCTTCTGATGAGATTTATTTCGTAGAATGGTCTAAAAACGCATATTTCTAGTGAACCCCGCGTCAAAAATGATACTACTTCTGTGACTACTTCCTTCTGACTACCTCCCTTTCTGAATACATACCTCTCAGCAAGAAACAATCAGAGTTAGTGCTTCTTGATGGGGTAGGGACTATTGTATGCGCTGTAAGTACCAAACGTGATACAACAATGAAAAATACTTTTGAGTGGTAGCCCCCCCCCATATATCACGGTTATAGAGTAGCCAATAAGCCCTTCATTTAATTTTGCACGTAGCTTACTTACACACTCGGAAGCATACAGACAGATATCATCATCATCGCACAGCGTTAAACAGTAGGGTAAGCCCCACTGACCACAGCCTTTCTCACCATGTTGCACGCTGAATTAGAAAGTATGAATATACAAGATGGACAGCGAGTGGACCTACACGGGTGGGAAAAGGAAACAACGCCCTAATAGACAACACACGGAATACACAGTCTAACTGTACAAACAAACATCGATCAGTCATTCTGATTCGACAGAAAGTGACAACACGATCGCCACTGTTCACGGCTCACTACCATATCCTTCAGTGTCTCCAGCAAACTGGTAGACAGATCTTTTGGGCCCCAAACACGAAGACGTGAGGCACCTACTTTTCCTAAGTCTGCTGTACATTTTCTCATTCTTCTTTGCCAAGTCATCTGTTGACCTCCACGTGGTCTCTTCCACTCCTGAGGCGGAACGGAGAATAGGACACGGTATGGTAGACGTGCATCTGCCTTAAGTAACACATGCCCCAACCCATGGAGTCTACCAAGTTGGATACGCTGTGACAGAACGTACTCTGAATTAGTACCCAATACTCGCTTTTTGACCTCATCATTACTTACTCGGCTATTCTACCCGATCTTAGCGACACTACGTAAACACCGGTGGTCGAAAACCTCAAGACGACGAATATCTTCTGATCGCCGAATCCAAGTCTCGCAACCATACAACAAAAATGAACGCACTGCAGCACAGTATACACGACCTTTCAACTTCAGTGAAATATCAGATCGACGCCACAAGTGCTTCAGTCCAGCGTACGTCCCTCGAGCCTTGGATATCCACGTGCTCACCTCTACTACAGTGCTCCCATTCGTCGTCACGCAGCTACCGAGGTAGGTGAAGTGGTCGACAACTGACAGCACCTCCCCATCGAGCATCAAGCTCGGAATCGTTGACATCTAGTCTTGTAACATCACTTTTCCCTCTGAAGGTGCAAAGCACATGCCGAACGGAGCTACAGCTCTTGAGAGTCTATCTAGTGCACGTTGAGTATGTTCCGCGGATTCAAACAAACAGACAACGTCGTACACGTAATCCAGGTCACACAGCTTTCCATTATTCCCTAGTTCGACGCCTACATCCTGAAGATTTTGAAGCGCACTCTCCATTATTTCGTCCATGACGAAGTTGAACAGGAATGAAGACACAGGACATCCCTGTCGAACACCGCTGGTCGTTTTGAACCGACCAGATAGTTCACCGTAAACTCTAACGCGGCCAGAAGTATGAGAATACCATGACCTCAGTAGGTTCACGAACTTCTGGGGCATACTTTTTCGATGAAGAACACTGAAAAGCGCTGCTCGATCAACTGAATCGAATGTGCCTTTCAAGTCTAAGAAAACCATTATAGTCGGCCGGCGGTGCGTGTGACGCGTTTCAAGTAGTCGGCGAAGAGTAAAAATCTGGTCGATGCATCCTCGACCTGGGCGGAATCCAGCCTGCTGTTCGCAGGCATTCCTCTCGCGAGTGAGCGAAGGACGGTGCAGCAGAATCGAGGCTAATACTCTGGTGACTATCGCAATTAAGCTAATTCCACGATGATTACCACAGTCATTGCGTATTCCCTTCTTGAAGATGGGAACAATCAATGACTCACTCCATATTAACGGAATACGCTCCTCGTTCCAAATATCACGGACCAAGGCGGTAAGTGATTTTATCAACGCCTCACCACCCAGTTTGAAAAGAACTGGGAGAAGTTCGTCGGGAACTGCCACTTTCCCCCGCCTTAGTAATCGAATACATGTCTCTACTTCTACTTCTGAAGGGGCTCAAGTGATACCACCCAAGGAGTCACAGTTGTTGACACGGGAGTAACTACACTAGCGTGCTGCCAGCTAAACTGTTCCTTGAAGTACTCGGCAGATCGGTCAAGCCTTTGCTGTTTGTTATGGATGGGTTCTCCATTTCTATCGCAAATCGTTTCACTGACCTGGATGCGCCGCCCACCGGTGTCGCGAATAAGTTTGAACAGTCTCTGACATTGACCCGAAGCAGCTGCTATTTCCATTTCTTCGGCTACCTTGACCCACCAATTTTCGCGATCATTCTTAAGGCTTTTTGTAACTTGCTTTAGTGGATATCTCCATATCTCATTCATCTCCTTACAGTTAGAGAGCTGACGTTTTTGCTCCATTAGACTGACCGACTCTTGCGAGATCCAGTCTCTCTGATGGAATCGGATCTAGGAGCAACGGAAAACAGGTCACGGTATGGTAGGCGTGTTTGCCATAAGTAACACGTGCCCCATCCATCGAGCATCAAGCTCACAATCGTTGACGTCCAGTCTTGCAACATCACTTTACACTTCGAAGGTGCAAAGTGTATGCCGAATGGAGCTACAGCTATTGCGAGTCTAGCTAGTGCACGTTGAACATGTTCCGTGCATTCGAACAAGCAGATGATGTTGTCGGCCTAGTCTGGGCCACGTAGCTTCTCACTATTTCCTAGTTCGACCTCACATCATGAAGGTTTCGCAAAGCATTCTCCATTATCTCGTCTATGATGAAGTTGAACAGGAATGGAGAAACGGGACATCCCGGTCGAACATCGCTGGTCGTTTCCAATGGACTGGATAGTCCGCCGTAAACCCTTACGTAGCCGGAAGTACCAGAGTACAATGATCTCAGCAGACTGACGAACTTCCGTGGCATACCCTTTCGGTGAAGAGCACTGAATAGCGCTGTTCAGTCAACTGAATTGAAGGCGCCTTTCAAGTCGAGGCAATGCACTACTGTCGGTCGACGGTGTATGTGACGCGTCTCAAGTAAATGGCAGAGTAAAAATCTGATCGATGCATCCTCGACCTGAGCGGAATCCGGCCTGTTGCTCGTGGGCGTTCCTCTCGCCAGCCGGTGTCCGATGAAGCAGTAAAATTGAGGCTAATACCTTGGCGACTATCGGAATTATGCTAGTTTCATGATGGTTACTACAGTCATTGCGTGTTCCCTTGATAAAGATGGGAGTAATCAATGACTCACCCCATAATAACGGAATACGCTCCTCAATCCAAATGTCACGGACCAAGGTGGTAATGTAATTTTATCAAAGCATTTCCACTCAGTTTGAAAAGAACTGGGGGAAGTTCGTCGTGACCGACCACTTTTCCACGCCTTAGTAATCGAATGCATTACTCAATTCCCACTTCCGATGGGGGCTCAAATGATACTCTTTAAGGAGTCACTGTTGTCGACGTCAGAGTAACCACAGTAGCCCGGGGACAGCCAAACTGCTCTTTAAAGTATTCGGCCCAACGATCCAGTCTCCGCCCTTTGCCATGAACAGGCTTTCCATTTCTATCACATAGTTTCGCTGGCCTAGGTTCGCCGACCGCCGGTGTCGCGAATAAGTTTGAACAATCTCTGACATTGACCCGAAACAGCTGCTATTTCCATTTCTTCGGCTACCTTGACCCACCAATTTTCGCGATCATTCTTAAGGCTTTTTGTAACTTGCTTTTGTGGATATCTCCATATCCTATCCATCTCCTTACAGTTAGAGCTGATGTTTTTGCTCCATTAGACTGACCGACTCTTGCGAGATCCAGTCTCTTTGATGGAATCGGATCTAGGACCACAAGTAAGACCTGCTCTCACGTGCATCGCCAGCTGGATACGGACTCAATGCGCATCTACATTACTGTTTGTCGTAGTTCCTAGCTCTTGTGATAATTCCCGTTCATAACTGGTGCAAACTTTTGGATCACACAAACGTTGCACGACTAACCGGGTTTGCGGTTTGAGTCGATGACCATGGAGCTGGAGAGATAACCGCATTGAAACTAAAATGCACGGTCCGACTCTATATACATGAACCAGTAAGATCTACAGTTGTGAACAGAACTGTGCCACCGGTAGCTTACGGCGATATGATCGATCTGGCTCAGAGTACCTGCAGAGTTAGATCGCCATGTCGCTGTGCGATGCCAGCTGTACCCGAAATTTTTACGAGACAGGAATAACCGATTGTCTGCACAAAACTGGAGGAACCTATCCCTCAGTGGATAAAGTACAACACCCATCTAAACAAGCTTCTGACGCAATAAGTTAGCCAACCTGTGCATTGAAGTCACCTGCAAGCACTACGGTGTCAGAGTCTCTGTTGCTGCAAACGAGGGTGGTGAGTTCATCATAGAACTCATCCTTCTGCATGTCAGAATTGCAGTCCGTTGGAGTGTATGCCGAGATCACAAGCAAATTGCGCTTAACACAGCTACCCTGTCGAACGCCGACTGGCCCCCGGAGTCTTACAGCACACAAAAACGACTGTTATCAATATCCAGTCTAAAAGTGTAGCCCCAGCCTTCTCAGTCAAGACTATTTCGTCCCCACGTTGACCCGCAGCTCTAGCTGCTTCGTCTCCTGAAGTGCGCAGTAAATACGTTGGAGATACCAGGAGTGAGAAGTGGTATCCGTCGTTTGCTTTCAATTGTGAACTTAAAATGATCGTAGAAATAGCCTTATACTTGTGTAAAAATGAAGGCGTCGGTCTTTATTCAGCAAAGAACTGCTTATCTTGGAATAGGGTGGATGATGATGTGCTTCTCGGTGAAGATCCAGACACACTGCCAGTGTTTAAATGTGACCTCAGCAACAGTTAAGCAACGTTTTGGGATGCTTCAAGTGGCAAAGTGCCACCACAAGACTGGGTTGGTCTTACATCAAAACGTTTGCCACCAGGGGAATCCTAAGCTGAAATAGGCGAGTTCTGTTACCCCGGTGATGGCATCTTACATGGTGAGCGGATACCGAGTGAAGTGCCGTCACGCAAACAGAAAGCTCGTTTCGCTACTACCGATATGAGCCATGTGAGGCGTCAAAGTTTGTTCACCAAGGACAGAGTGTAAAATGCATCAGTTTGTCTTTGCGGTCGAGACACATGGTAGTTACATGTAGGGGAACACGACTATCAGTGTTTGAACATTAGTGTATTCAGTCACTGAAACAAGCGCTCAGTTTATCAAGTTACGATGGTTGAAACATGTATTACGCATGTCCACAGATAGGCTCCATTGGTGTACATTTTTCTCCGAAGCAGGTTGCAGGCGCATGATGAACTGAAAAGGCGTGAAAACTTCAACCAATGGTCTTGGTTGAGAACGTGTTAGATTTCTGGGCTGAGGTCGACAAGATCCACCTACAGGATATCCGCAGGCAATGTGACACGCATATATGCCGCAATCAGTGGCCTGGCTGCATTTAAACTCATTCTTTGTCTACATGATTTTTACTTCTGCCTTTCTTTGTAATGTACTCGTTATTTATATTTCGACTTATCTTACTTCTTATTCGATTGTGGTGCGAGGTAGTAAGAGAAATCAAAGCACGTGAGTGTGAAGTTGTGATTAAAGGAATCAAATTGATAGAACTTTGCAAGTGACTAGAGATGAATATTTTCAAATTCTGTTGATCCAACGGCACAAAGTCAACGGGCAGTGTGATCTACACTCAAATCGTGCTGCTTTTGTCAGTCATCAAATGCGAATTGAAACACGAACAGTTCGAAAGTAACTCATTTATTGTAAGCCTCACCTGTTTTCTACTCAGATCTCTGTCACGTGATCGGTGCTCTGAACGGGTTGATAGTCTTGTGGAACACTTGGACGGTGATACATGGGGTTTTTCGGCTCTCGTAATACGACGTTCAGAATCTGCAGCTCGGACAAATTCACGATGTCTGGGTTGTTCAGTTGACAGATCTCTTCGGGACTCAGGAGCTTCGGGCATCACTGTGTGCTCTGGATTTGGGAAGTTGTCATCACGAATACGTTCATGTGATCGGTAGGGTCGTGAGTGGCGACTGTCTGCGGTGGGCAGTTCGTGTCTAGGACGGCGTTCCTCTACGTGTCTGTCTCGTCTGATCGGTCTTCGGGGTGGACTTTCCCGACTGCCACGATCTGGTTCATCTCGATAGTGGCGTCGAGAATAGGTTCTACGCGGTGACAAATCACGCAGACGACTGGGCTGTTGGGGAACATCATAATCTCGACCAGAGGTCTCGGCCGTGTGTCTAGACAAACCATGACTTCGGCTATGACTTCGGCTACGACGAAATCGTGGTGGACGGGATTCGTGTGGATAATCATCATAACTACTATCTCGACCAGCACTTGGTGGACGATAGGCCACATACGTTCTTCGAGGTTGAAAATGACGTGGATCCGGAGAACGACTACGTTCTGGAGCTCGATGTCTTGGCCCACGATCTCGATACTTCTCCCGGTAGGATCGAACATCATTGCGTTTCTCTGGAATTCGATGCGATGGGGATCGGCTGTACGAAGACGAACGAGCTGAGGAGAAACGAGAGGAGTGTGACGAGTGTCGGGGCGAATCACATTGTCGATGCTCCTGTTCAGGCGAACCACGGCGCAACGAGGTGTATGATGAGTCTGTAGGTGCATGACGGCGAATTCGGTCTTCCGGATCGGTTTGAGGCACCGTGGGAATGTGAGCGTTTTGGTCAACAGATGAATTTGGTTCGAAGTCCTCCGCTTCTTTTAGAGACTTGTTTCGGTCTTTGGATCTACTGCTTGACTTGGATTTTGAACCAGAAGTCTCCGTTATGCACGTTTTATCGTTTGTGACGGAGACGTCCGTGGTAACCCCACTAGAAGTGGTAGCAATGGTCTTTTTGTTTTTTGACTTCTCCGATTTTGACGGATGATCCTTGGAACGCTTCTTTTTCTTTTTTACGGGTTCCTCTTCTCCCACGAGAGTATCTACTGGTTCCAAGTGTTTACTACCAGAAGACAATTCACATGGGGCTTGAGAATCCATTAACGGATATGCCGACATTGGTGCAGTTTTGTCCACATCGGACTTTTTATGTCGTTTTGGCTTGGTTACAGGCTCTGAATCGAAAACCTGATTCCCAGAATTATCATGTTTTGAATGTTTTTTTATCTTTTTCGAGTGTTTAGTTGATGATTGCGACTTGCCCGTCACATCGACTGGTCCATCTGATTGGACATTTCCCGGATCACGATCCTCGGGCAATGGCGAAGTGAGTGGGTGTGGCATTTGAACTACGGTTTCCTGAAAGAGAAAGGTAAAACAGATTACGTTGAAAAGCTATCAACGTGGACATTATGTTAAATAATTAAGGTGGTAAATTATATGGCTGGTGGTTGTCAGGTGGTCTAGTGCGTTTGATCACCATTGCGGAGGTCAGATGTTTGAATTCTGCCGCCACCAGTCACTTTGGTGGTTGGCAGCAACTCATTGTCTTCCAGCTTGTTACCACATCTGACCCATTGGGACTTTATGTGGTTCCCCCCAGACCAAGCATCAGGGTACGGTTGCCGGCTATACTTAAAAGTGCAGTGGATATTTGAGGTTACCGGGTACACCTCTTCCAATGTACTGACGTGCAACAACGCATTGAAGAAAAAACAGAGGAACAACGAGTCACGCTCGAGTGAGTGCTTTTGCAAAATCTACGCAGAAGACGATAGGGTATAAGACTGAAGGAATAAAGAATGAACTAAGCCCTAGAGTCCATCGTATAAGGCCGGTGGTGTAGAGAATTTGATTGCCAAATCGGAGGTCGGAGGTTTGAATCTCCGCCATCACCGGTTTCTTTGGTGGTAGCCAGTAATCCACTGTCATCCGGCTTGTTATCACACCGAACCTGCCGGGACCTTATGGTTCTCTGCCACTCCAAGTCTCAGGATTTGACTGCCGGTTATTCGTAATAGTACAGTGCACCTTTGTGGTTATGAGGTATACCCTTTCTACTGCACCCATGCGTAAGCATGTAATAAAAAAACGACTCTGATGTTGGTATGAGAGGAGGGGTGTTTGTGGGTTATTGTGTAAACGATGTCGGGTAAAAGCTGAGTCACAGTTTAGAATCAGGGATCGGTTTTCAGCAGATTCCAGGACTCTCGGTGATTCCGAAGCTTTACTCTTAAGCGCCAGATGATCAACAGAGACCGCGTCTTCATCGGGAAAAGGAAAATGGGGGCATTTTTGACCGAATTCGACCAGTTCCATTTTGCCGACTAAGGGGCCATATTTTACTAACTTCCCCGGACGACGTATCAACAGCGTCCCTGGACTACTCAACCAGGTAGGGCCATCACGACGACACTGCACCTTGAAGTGGTGTGATGGCTTGCGTGCCTCCATGACCCAAAGAGCTATACAGGAAGGCTTCCTTGAGACGGAGATGCAATCCTGCCTGACAGGTCAATGGGTAGAGGCCAGACGAAGTCCAGTCTCAGAACCAGTTGACGGGCAACATCTGGTTCTAACCACTATACCCCCAGAAAGGACACTCCAGCAAATAAACACGGAAAGAAACAGTGTACCTCCACTAGATGGACGTAGGAGTGGAGTACTTGGGGTTCCTCTCGACGGTGGGAGAAGTCATCGCACTTCATTGGGCAGCTATCGCCCAACGTCAACGTACCACTTGCTCCATTGGGTGCACGGGGCTAAGGACTGAATCCGAGAAGTGGATCGATAAGAAAGTACCAGCGAAGAAAAGACAGAACGCACGCAGTAATCGGGTGTAACGTGATAGACTAGAAGTCCCTTTACGGGTTCGTCGGTCACGTTCTCGTGCTGGGTTAACGCCCAACTGCCTTGTGGGTGAGACTTGTGAGTCAAAGGATCCGGTTAGGGTTCCCAAAGAAAAACCCTTTCTGCGGTGTGGGCAGTCGCGAAGTATGGTTCGCCCAGAAACCTTCATCCTTATTGTAAAGATCCTTACCAATTTTCCCTCTTTTAATTTAAGGTCGATGCAAAACGCCACGAGTAATTACGGCTGTAATGAAAGCAGTAGTTCAGGAAATGGGTATAAATCAGATGCACTTCTTAAGCCTAAGCCACCAAATGCCTCAGCATGATCGGGGGTGGGTGTCTCAGGCTCCGAGATGGCTACTCGTCCTGAACACCTCTCGAAATGCTCCCAAGTGACCGTGCGTCTTACACAGCCTCTGCTGAGGAAGCCCTACTCACTGCCTTCTCGTGGCGGTGTTCCAACTAAAGTGAGAGGACGAAAGCGAATGCCCGGCGCTCTCCACCGGGTTGACTGACTAATACTCATCTGTGGCGGAGGGATGTACTGGGCATCCAGGATGTTTGGCCTCATCCGAAGGGCGTACGAACTGAGCAGTCACCGGCCCTCAGAGGGTTACGATACCCTCATATCGTCCTACTGCCTTGTAGTTTATGCGTTCTGGTCAAAGGCTTGGGGTGGGACCCCCTAAGTCAACTCTCTTCTTTGATCTGGGCAACCGGGTAGTATCCAGCCCATATGCTTACATGAAATCCCCATATATGATTACTCATGTTTTTGCATGGCACCACGCCTCTGTACATTGTACCGGGTTATCGGTGAGTAAATAAGTGTTTACTTCACTTTTAACGTCCGCACACTATGTCAGATAGGGCAACAGGCTGCCCTCGCTAAAACTCTTGACACTTCCTAAATAGATGTATCTTGTGTCTCCGAAACACGCATACAAAACCCCACTTCTGTGACAACTCTTCGCACCCCGGATACAACCTCAGTCTCTCACTTCACTCTTCGCCTGCCGGGTGATTTGGTGTCTAGTGCTCGTGGTCAGGCTGGCGTTGGAATTGCCTTGAGCATGAAAACTGAGCGTGCACTGCTGAACTGGATTCCAGTTAGCAGTCGTTTGTGTGCAGTTAAGTTGGACGGTTCTGTTCGTGTCAACAACAACAAACTGAAGCCCCGATGTTTGTTCGTCGTGTCTGTGTATGCGCCGACTAACTGAAGCTCCTCTGAGGCCAAGGATGAATCCTATCAGGATTTGTCTCAGCTACTTCGAACGGCACGTTCAACGAACGTGGTGGTCATTGCTGGGGATTCCAACGCCCAAGTTGGCCGTTTGAAAGACTCCGAAAGGCTTATCGGAGGCTCATTTGCTATCCCAGTCGATCGCACCGATAACGGCGAACGTCTCATTCAGCTGTGCTCTGACCACAGATTGTTTCTGGCGAGTACGAACTTCTGCCATAAGAAGCGGCATAGACTCACATGGCATCCTCCTTCGTCTTCGCAGCGCTGGACTCAGATTGACCATATTGTGATTGGTCACCGCTGGCGTGAATCAGTTGAAGATTGTCGTTCATTTTGGTCTACGCCTGTGGACTCAGATCATGCCTTGGTACGTGCCCGCTTCTGTTTACGTCTAATATATATTATATATATATATATATATATATATATATATATATATATATATATATATATATATATATATTCACTAGAATCTAATTTGAATCGTCTGGAGTGTGAATGGATACTCTTCATTGAAGAGCCCACAAACGAATCACAACTGTGATTTCTCATAGTTATTCGTGTCTGGGTCACTGCTAACCCAACGAACAACGAGGCTGCATGTGCAAGCACTCATATTCATAGTAAGTAGTATGTTAACGTGTGGACAAAATTTCCCCGGAAGCACACGACCGGTTTCGCGGTTGTTGCCGCTCATCAGGTATGCGAACCCGGTACTCTAGTGAACATATAACATCGGAGTGTACAAGTATGAGGACGAGTGGGCAGAGGAGTACCGGGTACGCATACCTGATGAGCGGCAACAACCGCGAAACCGGTCGTGTGCTTCCGGGGAGATTTTGTCCACACGTTTACATACCACTTACTACTACTACTACTTACTAGCATATATATATATATATATATATATATCACACTTGTCTGGTTTCAGACTGTGTGCCAAACAAAACATGGTACAATGGGGAGGAGGGGTAGATAGTCCGAGTCCATGATCTGTTTGTGTGCTCCATACTGACAGGTTGCCCAAACCAAAGCAGCTGGTTTTCTTAGGAATCCACAACTGGAGCCTTTAGCTATCCAAAGCTTAACCCGCAAGGCAGCGGGACGAAACGCAGGGTCCGTAACCCACTGGAGACCGGTGACTGACTCCTCGGTTCATTCGCCCTTCGGATGAGGCTAAACATGCTGGGTGCCCTGTGCACCTCTCCGCCACAGATGCCGGTGAGCATACTGCTGTACGCCTCATACACCACCAGTGGTTGGTTTGGAATCAGGGTTTAGCAATCTCCCTTAGACTGACTATTAGCTAGCCAACCCGGTGGAGAGCACCAGGCATTCGCTTTCGTCCTCTCACTTTAGTTGGAACACCTCCGCCACGAGAAGGCAGTGAGTAGTGCTTCCTCAGCAGAGGCTGTATAAGACGCACGGTCACTTGGGAGCATTTCGAGAGGTGTTCAGGACGAGTAGCCATCTCGGAGCCTGAGACACCCACCCCCGACCATGCTGAGGCATTTGGAGGCCTGTTTACTTCTCGTCCGTGCACCCTCCAACGGAAATGCCGCCCGTCAAGCGCAGTTGCTTTTGGATGATAACCAGCAATACAATTTCCAGACGGAGCTGTCTACGTAGTTATCGATGCAGCCAGATGGTCAGTACCCTAATGAACACTGGGAACAGGTCAAGGATGTTTTGTATGTCGCTTCAAATGTCACCCAGAACTCTGGTTCAAGTCCATCTCACAAACAATGGATCTCTTCGACATCAGCTGCTCTGTTGGACCCTCGCAGATCCGTCCTTCCGGATGCCACGTTCAATGAAGCGCGTAAATCTCTGAGACGCCAACCGACTAGGAGCCTCAGGAATGACCGTGAGCAGTGGTGGATTGCGGAATGTAAAGAAATGGAAAAGGCTGCGTCCATTGGCAATGCTCAAAATCTTTTCCGTTTGATTAGAGGTACGGGTCCACGAAAGCCTGGTGCAGGTGAGTTAAATAGGAAGTCCAACGGCTCACTGATTCACTCCCAGGGAAGTCGTCAGGAAAGCTAGACGGGGAACTTTAGGAAACAATTCAGTTGGCACACTTCAACGGTGAATTTTCCAAATATACCTCCCAGTGAAACAATGCAGGTAGATATCAGTCCTCCATCAGAGATTGAGATTATTCGGGAGGTAGGTTACTTGAAGAGGTATAAAGCCGCTGGACCGGATGAGCTGTCTCCACCTTTTTTCAAGAATGGAGGCGAAGCTTTGGTTTCGCAGTTGACAAAACTCCCGCATTATTTGGGATAGTGAGTAGGTCCCTAGGGAACGGTGTAAATCCGTGATTGTGTCAATTTACAAGAAAGATGACAGGTCCTCTTGTGAAAATTACAGAGGAATTAGCTTGATAAGTATCGCATCTAAACTGCTAACCGGTCTTATTCTCCACCGATTATCCAGTGCCCGCGAAATGTGGACACGTGAGAATCAAGTCGGTGTCAGACCCGGTCGGGGTTGTATCGACCATATCTTCACTGTTCGGCAAACCTTAGAGCACAGACACGTCTTCCGCAGGCCCACAATGGGTGTCTTTCTCGATCTGAAAGCGGCGTTCGACTCAGTCGACCGCAAAGTTCTCTGGAGCTGCCTCTCATTGAAGGGTGTGCAAGAGAAGTTTATTTCTCTTCCAGTGCTTGTATGCAAACAGCCGAAGCCAAGTTCGTGCTTATGGCGATCTTTCCCCGAGTTCACCCACTAAGTGGTGTTCGTCAGGGTTGCCCTCTTTCATCCTTCCTCGTCAATTTTGTAGTTGAATTGATTCTTCAGATAGCCCTATCCTCGTGCGTGAAAAATGGCATCGACCTGTTCTTAGGCAGTAAACCGTCTGACTTAGAGTATAAAGACGATATTGTGCTCCTGAGTGAAGATCCAGGTAAGTTGCAAGCTCTTTTAGATAGCCTAACAACAGTGTAGCAGTGTTTGGGATGCGTTTTACACCTTCAAAGTGTAAAATGCTGCTGCAGGACTGGGTTGGCTCAACACCAAACCTCTTCTTCGCAGGTGAAGCTTTAGCTGAAGTGGATAAGTTTTGTTACCTAGCAGTTACATCTCACCAGGTGGACAGATACCGGATGAAGTGTCATCGCGTATACAGAAGGCGCGTTTGGCTTTTGCTAACCTCCGTCATCTGTGGTGTCGGCGTGACATCCAATTGTCTGTTAAGGGTAGAGTGTACAATGCGGTGGTTGGGCCCGTTCTTTTATACGGTTCAGAAACATCGCCGTTGAGGGTAGAATATAGGCAAACACTGTCGATGTTCGAGCACCGATGTCTCCGTAGCATTTCCCGAGTATGGCGGGAACACCGTATCAGCAATGCTGAGGTTAGGCGTAAGGTGTTTGGAACCAGAGGTCAGTCTCTGGATCAAGTGCTGAATCTAAACAGATTAAGATGGTTGGGACATGTTTTACGAATGCCCACCGATAGACTTCCTTAGCGTACGCTGTTCTCTGAGGCAGGTGGTGATTGGAAGGTAAGTCGAGGTGGTCAGTCCATGACATGGCAAAAAGGTATGAAGGCCTTGATCAAGTAGGGCGTGTTAGACTTCCAGGTTGGGGTCCACGTGACCCGCCTACTGAATAGCTGCAGACAATAAATGATATGTCTAGGTGTCGCGGTCACTGGCGTAGTTGCATTCGGATTCTCTCATTGTCCTCTTGATTTCCGCTTGATACTTTGACTTTTTTGGATCTTTATCACTATGCTTCTATTCTTTTTGCCCCTCACTGGACGATTCCGGAAGGTAGTAACGGAAGCCAGAGCACAGAAGTGCGAGGTTGTTGGCTGAATAAACCGAACTGACACCCACAATGTTGATTTAAGGTGTTGATCGAACAGTCGTTTACTTGGTCTCACTAGTTGCTGTACACAGTAGGGACTTGACAGGGTGAAGCTCATTGGGAAGGACAGTGTCACACTAGGTGTATGAGAATCGTCTTCACTGGGCTGCAAGAACAATAGGTTTTCGAAAGGTTCCACTGCATCTCTTCACTTGTCCGTCTGACTGGGGATTATAGGCAGTTGTTCTGCCAGTTACAATACCATTATGGTGAAGGAAGTTATTTAGTTGTTCAAACATGAAAGAACCCATCTGGATGGATGTAAGATGGCATGCCGGAGATCGAAAACAACTGGGAAAGGCAACGGATGACTGTGGTGGTGGATAAATAGGAGCAGGCATAAGCAAAAGGGAACCTAGATTACTCTTCTATGATCGTTAATAGGTACTGACTTTTGGATACTGAGGGAAGCGCTTTCCTAAAATCGATGTGTAACTTCTCAAGCAGTGAAATGACTTTGATCAGGTTTCTGGTAGGTAACTTGCAAAACTGTTTTCATTCGGCACAAAATGTACGAACACCGGTAGCAGAATTCACATCGTCGACTGAATACGGCAGATCCTTCGTTCTGACGGAATGAAGCATGCAGACGACACCCGGGTGGTACAGTGAGATGTGCAGCTCTTTGAATGATGCGAGTGACATAGACGCGGAGCAGAAAATTTAAGACAGTGTACCGACCGCAACATTCTCATGGCCGGGGCGGCAAATGACGTTGAAAATGTAACACGATAATTCGATTCCCCACCTTTAAAACTTATCATTTCTGATCTTGTCATGGTGTATTGAATCGAACATGAGAACGATCGATTTTTGATCCGTAATAAGTTGGGAATGTGTTCCCAACACCTATGTCTCTACTTCCGGATAGCTCCTACCATAGCGTTAGCCTCTTTTTCGATAGGATGGTGCCTTTCGCTCTGTGGTAAAGTCCGGGAAAAGGATGCAACTAGTCTGCAGTTTTTCGAGTGTGGGTAAGATAGCTATATCCGGGGCATCCGTTTCAAAGACCAGTGGTACCTCGAAGTCGACAGTGATGACGACGGCACGTTCAAGATCGTTTTTAGGTGTTTCAAATAACACTGACATCATCTGGTAGGGGAAGTACGTGGTTATGGACCAGTGAGTGGATCCTGACCGAGAAGTGGGGTATCAACCGAGGGTAGTAAGTAGACAAACTAACAGCCCGTCGTTAAGATTTCATATTTTTGGAGGAAGGAGTTCCTGAGGGAGTAGTAGTCTTTCAGGGTCGGGCTTCATCAGGCCGTGTGAGACTTTATAACCTAGAAGTTTCACTTTCTTGGTGGCAATGGCGTTTTTCTCTTCGTTTGAGGAAAGTTCGCATTTCCTCATGATATTTCACAAACTAATAAGATTCTCATTGTGATCATCTTTGTTTATGCCGCACACGGTTTTATTGTCGGTGTAAACAAAGGTTTCTTTTGGGTTTTCGTCACGAAACATTTTGTGGATAGCACGCCGAAAACAACACCATCCGTCACTCCGAACGGCATCCAGCAGAGCTGATATAAACTACCACAGGCTTCAAAGACAGTGTATGGCCGAACTTGTTATCTCAGAGATTTGATGATACGCACTTCTCAAGTAAAAACAGTGTCGCGATATTTTAGATACCATGTCATTGATTCTGGGCAGTTGTTAGGCAGCCAATAACGTATAACGATTGGCAGTTAGACAGCAATAAACTCGATCGGGGTTGCATTGATCTCAAGCAGGGCTGCATGCCACCGGGTGCATCCCCAGATCCCGGATAGGGGCACGGCCACCAAACCGGTGGTTAATCGTGGGTAGAGAGGGCTTATGCTCGATGAATCAGTTTCATATTATTAAACCATTAACCTCGCACTTCTGTGCTCTGGCTTCCGTTACTACCTTCCGGAATCGTCCAGTGAGGGGCAAAAAGAATAGAAGCATAGTGATAAAGATCCAAAAAAGTCAAAGTATCAAGCGGAAATCAAGAGGACAATGAGAGAATCCGAATGCAACTACGCCAGTGACCGCGACACCTAGACATATCATTTATTGTCTGCAGCTATTCAGTAGGCGGGTCACGTGGACCCCAACCTGGAAGTCTAACACGCCCTACTTGATCAAGGCCTTCATACCTTTTTGCCATGTCATGGACTAACCACCTCGACTTACCTTCCAATCACCACCTGCCTCAGAGAACAGCGTACGCTAAGGAAGTCTATCGGTGGGCATTCGTAAAACATGTCCCAACCATCTTAATCTGTTTAGATTCAGCACTTGATCCAGAGACTGACCTCTGGTTCCAAACACCTTACGCCTAACCTCAGCATTGCTGATACGGTGTTCCCGCCATACTCGGGAAATGCTACGGAGACATCGGTGCTCGAACATCGACAGTGTTTGCCTATATTCTACCCTCAACGGCGATGTTTCTGAACCGTATAAAAGAACGGGCCCAACCACCGCATTGTACACTCTACCCTTAACAGACAATTGGATGTCACGCCGACACCACAGATGACGGAGGTTAGCAAAAGCCAAACGCGCCTTCTGTATACGCGATGACACTTCATCCGGTATCTGTCCACCTGGTGAGATGTAACTGCTAGGTAACAAAACTTATCCACTTCAGCTAAAGCTTCACCTGCGAAGAAGAGGTTTGGTGTTGAGCCAACCCAGTCCTGCAGCAGCATTTTACACTTTGAAGGTGCAAAACGCATCCCAAACACTGCTACACTGTTGTTAGGCTATCTAAAAGAGCTTGCAACTTACCTGGATCTTCACTCAGGAGCACAATATCGTCTTTATACTCTAAGTCAGACGGTTTACTGCCTAAGAACAGGTCGATGCCATTTTTCACGCACGAGGATAGGGCTATCTGAAGAATCAATTCAACTACAAAATTGACGAGGAAGGATGAAAGAGGGCAACCCTGACGAACACCACTTAGTGGGTGAACTCGGGGAAAGATCGCCATAAGCACGAACTTGGCTTCGGCTGTTTGCATACAAGCACTGGAAGAGAAATAAACTTCTCTTGCACACCCTTCAATGAGAGGCAGCTCCAGAGAACTTTGCGGTCGACTGAGTCGAACGCCGCTTTCAGATCGAGAAAGACACCCATTGTGGGCCTGCGGAAGACGTGTCTGTGCTCTAAGGTTTGCCGAACAGTGAAGATATGGTCGATACAACCCCGACCGGGTCTGACACCGACTTGATTCTCACGTGTCCACATTTCGCGGGCACTGGATAATCGGTGGAGAATAAGACCGGTTAGCAGTTTAGATGCGATACTTATCAAGCTAATTCCTCTGTAATTTTCACAAGAGGACCTGTCATCTTTCTTGTAAATTGACACAATCACGGATTTACACCGTTCCCTAGGGACCTACTCACTATCCCAAATAATGCGAGAGTTTTGTCAACTGCGAAATCAAAGCTTCGCCTCCATTCTTGAAAAAAGATGGAGACAGCTCATCCGGTCCAGCGGCTTTATACCTCTTCAAGTAACCTACCTCCCGAATAATCTCAATCTCTGATGGAGGACTGATATTTACCTGCATTGTTTCGTTGGCAGGTATATCTAGAGCTTTTACCGCTGAAATGAGCCAACAGAATCGCCCCCCGACAAGCTGCCGTAGTCGCACAACGATATGGCCTCAGTCTTCAGTTTAGTTCAGTTCAGTTTCAGTTCAGTTCAGTTCAGTTCAGTCTGCACAGGACAGGTAATGGCCACGGCCAATCGAGCGTCCAGAATTCCTTCGATGGTATGCACACCAGTTATGCACCCACCACTGCCGAGTGTATTTCGTCGAATCCCCGCTAAAAATGAGAGGGAAACGGAAAACCTCATCGCACATCAACTGCGAGAGACATCATGCATCGTGAGCGTTCACTGAGACAGTATGCAATGAGAGAAAAAGTCTGCTAAAACATACTCCAGAAGGACCACAGTGCTACCCGTCATCCATCTAGTTGATATTCTTAAGGCTCACTACAAGGAAAGATCTCGTACCACTTGCGATCAAGGGCACCTTTGAAGGATTGGACTGTCTGCAGATCTACCATTTCACCAGGCAGACCGTTCCAACTGTTCACAACCCTGTTGCTGAAGAAGTGCGATCTAGCCATCAACCTAGATCGGGCTTTTATCAACTTCTTTTCGTGTCCCCTTGTTCTGGAGTCTACGGCCAATTGGAATAGACTATCTGGTCTGAGGCCAGAAAAGCCCTTCATTACCTTGAACGTTTCTATGAGATCTCCTCGACTTCTCCTCCTTTCCAACGAGAAGAGATTCAGGTCACAGAGTCTCTGCTCGTAAGTCTTACCCCTCTGCCCTTCAACCATCCGCGTGGCGAGACGTTGGACTTCCACTAGGCAGGCGGCGTCCTTTTTGTAGAAGGGTGACCAAGCCTGCACACTACCTTCTAAGTGAGGTCGTACTATAGCCATGTAAATAGGTACGAATACCTCCGGCTTCCGGCAAGACAAAGCCGATCGCAGTCTAAAGAGCTCCCCACGAGCCTTATGCGCAGCCGCGTTGCACTGCTCCGACCATTTGAAGTCACTTTTCATGATGATCCCCAGGTCTTTAACCCTACTGGCTGCCTCTACGGTGAACAGCCCTTGATCATGAGCGACAGTTAGGCTCTCTGCTGCCCTTGACAACAAATGGCTTTTTTGAGCGTTTAGAGGTAAGTCCCATTTGTATGCCCAGTTTAGGACGGTGCCTATTTCCCTGCCCAAGTCCGCCCTACCCTTAGATCCAACAATCTTCACATCATCCGCAAAAATAAAGCTGGGCGATTGAAGAGTGGATGCTAGGTCATTAATAAATAACAAGAATAGGACCGGGCCTAGGACGGATCCCTGAGGTACACCACTGGTGACGTTCACCAAACTGGAGCACCTGTCCCCCACTTTGACATAAAGCGTCCTGTGGGACTTGATGTGGCTAGAGCCAATCGTGTGTCCAGATAGTTGTGTTTTCAGCGCGTTTCCGTAGCTCCCAACACTGCGTGATTTTCTTTTTCTGAAAGGCAGAAATTTTGTGCAGTATCAGCCCTGGCAGAGTAAGATGGAAACAATAAGTAAATTGCATCTGACCCTAAAAGCTGCTTAACATAACTCGGGGTATACTGCACCCCAACATAGGTCTACTGCTTTCTTAAAAGCCTTCACTGATGTGGTATTTATGACCTCTTCCGGGAGCTTATTCCAATCGGGTGCCACTCTATTTGAGAAGTACTTCGCCCTAATTTGGAGCTTCGAACGCTTCCTTCGTGATCTAAGGCTATGCCCCCTTGTACCTCTCTCGGGGATCAGAGAAAAAAGGTCCTCTCGTCTTATTCCTGACAGTCCTTTCATTACGTTGAAGGTTTCTATCAAATCCCCGCGAATGCGCCGTCTTTCCATCGAGAATATGTCTAGGGCACGGAGACGCTCTGTGTAGTCAAACCCCCTTTGCCCAGCCACCATTCTAGTGGCTAGCCCTTGCACTTTCTCCAGACAGTCCATATCTTTCTGGTAGTACGGTGCCCGGGCCTGCACGCAGTACTCCATATGCGGCCTAACTATGGCCTGCTGTATCGGAACGAAAATCTCCGGATCTCTACACGGCATAATGGATCTAACTCGAAAGAGTTCTCTGCTGGCCGTATTGGCTGCTGAAGTGCACTGCTTTGACGGCTTAAAGCTGTTGTCCATTATAACTCCTAAGTCTTTGGCCTGCGAGACCACTTGCAACGAACCCACACCATTCCCACTAGCCCCTGTATTTGTGGCCAGGCATTGACACTTGGTGAGGTTTAGTGGAAGGTCCCATTTGCGTGACCAGTTTTGTACTACTAACACGTCAAGTTCTATATCTACTCCATCTATCTTGACGTCATCGGCAAACATAAAGGTGGGGTTCGTAAGCCCACGTGCTAGGTCGTTGATGAAGATGAGGAAGAGCAGAGGGCCGATAAGGGGCAGTGGGATGTCATTCCGTATGAGCCCCATCACATCGTACTCTATTGACTCGGCTGGATGTGTGTGCTCCGCCAATAAACTTTCAGAGTCTAGTCCAGTTTCCTCCCGAATAGTGTATTGGTTTCCTCTTCCACCACTTCGGTCATTGGAGCGTTCCAGAGATTGATCACTCTCCGTGACAATCGATAGATGGCCGGCAAGCCGATGGACTGCATCTTACAAAGCGTCAGGGTATGTCCTCTGGTACGATCATTATTCCTGAGTGAGTATTTCGACTGTAGTTCCCGGCCCAACTCACCACGGATTATTCGCCTGGCATAGATGAGGTCGCCTCGAAGACGTCGATAGGCAATGGGAAACATCTCGGTGACTTCTAGGCGTTCCTCAAAGCTGAACCCACGCAGTCCTGCCACGAGGCTTGTGGCAGCACGTTGCACTCGTTCCATTTTGTCTACTTCCGCTGCCGTGCACGGGTAGACAGCCGGACCGCCATATTCCAAACTAGGACGTACATGTGAGACATAAAGCAGTCGGAAAGTGTCCAGGGGTAGAGGCCCAAATGAACGGCGAATGGGACCAAGTATCTTCCACGCTGAGGCGCATGCTCTCTCAGTGTGCGCTCTTGTCGTCAGATTGTTGGTGACAACAACTCCGAGGTCCTATTCTTCCTGCGTGTGACGGAGTACGACACTCCCAAGGCAGTAGCTGGAAGTATGGTTGGGGCCACCAATCCTCATGCTCATATATTTGTCCACGTCTATCGGTAGACCACAGGTGGTCGACCGACTGACGAGAGTCTGCAGATCCTCCTGTAGTATCTCGCGATCCCCTGCCGATCGAATGGTGCGCCAGATCTTTAGGTCGTCGGCGTAGATAAGGCATTGGGATCGAATGGTCCGTAGTAGGCCGTTCACAAACGCTAGAAACAACAGGGGTCCTAGCACAGAGCCTTGTGGGAGGCCACTGCCAACTGGATAACACGCGGACTGGGACTGTGCAACTCTCACGGAAAAGGTTCTCCCGACCAAGAAATCCTCAATCCAGTGAATCATGGGTCCTGAGATGCCGATGGCCCGGAGTTTCAGCAACAGCCCATTGTAAAGAACTTTGTCAAACGCCTTACCAAAGTCCACAGAGATGACGTCCGTGACATATCCCTTGGCCTTGGTGTTTGACCAACTTTCACGGGCAGTCAACAGGTTGGACAGACATGATCTGTTCCGCCGAAAACCGTGCTGCTCTGCGCATAGCAGTTGACAGCTCTCCAGATGTTCACCTATGCGAGCAGCCACCAGCTTTTCCATCACCTTTCCAGCTACGGAAGTGAGGCTAACTGGGTGGTAGTTGGCCGAGGTGGATTTTGTCCCACCCTTGTACAGCAGAACAACGACTGCTTTTTTCCACTCCCGAGGTAGACTGCCAGTGGCCAACGATAAATTGAACAACCGCGTCAGTGGTGTAGTTTGTTGGTCCGCCAACTCCTTCAACATCAATGGATGTACGTCGTCCGGTCCCGGTGACTTATGGGTTTTGATGGATTTGAGCATCTCATTCACTTCCGGCTCCCCAAAATAATACGTAATGAGCAGCGGCAAGCTATCCACCACCGGGATTGGCGCACCTTGCTCCACAGAATAAACTGACAGATAATGCTTGGATAATGTCTCAGCCTTTCCGTCATCTGTTGCAACCACTTCGTCTTTGTTCATCAGCGCCGGGATACCCACCTTCGCTCCGATGCGGAGCTTTAAGTATGCAAACAGGCGCTTGGGCGCTCGCACTGCATCAACCTCAAGGGCCTCCTCGAACGTTACCCGCTTTACCCGTTTCTGTTCGGTGAATTGGTTAAGAACCCTGCGATAGAGATCAAACCCCTCACCTGTGGATCGGAACCGCTTCCAGGCCCGATTTCGTCGTTTGAGCAGGCATCTGAGCTCCAGATCAAACCACGACGATCCCTTCACCCGGGGTCTACTTCAGTTTAGGGGGCAGTAGGTATTCATTAGGTACAAGATACCATCAAGAATAAACGCCCAAGCTTCGTTCACATCGCGGCGGACATCTGGATCCGTGGGAAACCAGTTGACGTCTAACCCCGCTCTCCGGACATCTTCGAATGGAGTGCGCCAAGCAAACGTCCAATGTGTGGTCTAAGAGATGGACAAGAACCACTGCGCCAGTGAATTTCTAGCACCATATGGTCACTGCTTCCAAGTGGAGGGAGATTTTCAACCTTGTCGACGTCCGAGCTCCTGGGAGAAATCACCAGATCTAGAATGGAACCATGACCAGATTGCCTCCGGATTGATGCCTGAACGTGTTGGTGTAGTGCCAGTTCTTGGACCGTTGTCAGTAATTCCCGAGAGAAAGGAGCTGCCCCGGCCGCTGTCTTGCCTGATGTCTAATCAATATGCGGAGCATTGAAGTCGTCCAGGACGAGGCAGTGGCCGTTGCACGCCCATCTCCTCAATAAATTCATCATATCTGGAGGAGTGACCGCAGGTGTCAGTTAGATGACTCCAACTGTCCTAAAGCCTCCGGTGGTAAGTTTGAAGCGACACCAGATAGCCTCACCGAATCCTTGCGGATCTGAGAAAGCCTCTAACTGCTAGGTTGGGATGTCCGATCGTACGAACAATGCCACGCCTCCACCAGCTCTGATAAATTTCCTATCGACTCGGAATAGGGTGTAGCCAGGAAGGGGCACTTCGGAGTCTGGAACATTGCTACCCAGCCACGTCTCCGTCAGTGCTATCATTGTAGATGAGCTGGACTGCAGCAAGTGACCCAAGTCATCTCTTTTGTTCAGCAGACCGCGGACGTTAGACAACAGGATGACGACGCTGCCTAAGCCTGCTACCACCCCCGTTTGTTCAGGGCGTCCTAGCTTGGGGGGACTGACAGGGGCACTAGCGTCAGCGGCCTCCACCGGAAGTGAGGGCGCCGTTTCTGCACCCGAAAATCGCTAATGATCAAGTCCCTTTCTCGTTGTTCCATTCGTTCGCGTCGTTCAGTCAGCGCATTTCTATACTTCTGACGATCCGCAGGGTATAGATCTCGGCGCAGCCGCTCTTGCTCGCCTCTTAGCCGGTAGGATCTTCCTAACACAGAAGTCGCGGCTTCCTCAGAATCCAGCACTACTTTCAGTGGACGGGGCGTTCAGCGTTACTGGCTTTGCCAATTCGGAAGACCGATTTTACCAACAACTTCTCCGCAGTCTCCTCCTCCCCGGGGACAGAAAGTTTTGTTAGTATACTCCGGAGACTCGCGATATCGTAATCCAGATGTGTCTGTGCCGTGGTCTCCTTTGTCTCAGGCAAGTTCACTATTAGGAAACACTGTTTCCTCGAAGACGGCGTTCTTCCCGGACGATCCGCTGTTGTTACCCAGGCCGGTCCACTTTCATCCGCGGTGGTGCTCTGTCGGCTGGGTTTTGTCCATATGATGCCGTCCTGTGCTTCAGTGGCCACATCAGTGCCAACTGGGTCCGCATTGTGGCGGGCAGACTTAGGTAGCTTCTGAATTTGGCGGTGTTTTGTTCCGGTTGGCTCAGTGACCGATGTTGATGCCAACTCTGCATACGTGCACAGTCAGGAGTAGATATCTCGGCGGAATTTTACCCTTCTAACGGCGATGATGACGGCGAGAGTGATGATATTGGCGAAGAAAAAGATGCTGACGATGCCGCTGATTCTGCTGCTATTGGTGATGATGAACTGATTGGTGGTGCTGATGGTGATAATGACGGCGAAGTTCTTGACACTGCCGTATCTGTAACAGGACGAGCCCCTTCCGCTGCGGCCGGTGCTTTGCCGGCCACAAGGGTGTTGATAGCCCGGTGCATTTGATGCGCAGCAGCTTGAGAAACTTTGCACGGCCTTTGTCCAGGGCTTCGTGAAGATCATTACTTATTTGGGAACATTCAGGATGGACCCTGTTGAATCTGCTTTGCCTGTTTCAATCCTGCTCATTCATGAACACCAACTTATGCTACTTTTGGGCCGGTTTGACATTCCTAATTCATTTGACGTTGACTACATGATTGCACGGCTATCCGTCCACATGATTCCTCATCGCTCTCAAGTGTTGCCCGTCAGTCACACACACACACACACACGCTGAACCACCACTCGGTCGATTGACTAGATCTGGACTAGACTGCTCGATTGGGCACCGAATTCTGATCGGCTGCACCCGGCAGGCATGTTTAATCACGCACATGTACTGGCGCATGCACACAGGCACCCACACAAGACTGTGACCTGTTCGACCCGTGACTAATCATGTATTTGCGAGCCTGAGCGAAACTCTGCCCTACTCACTGGTTGGTCAGAACCACCGGTCGATTTCCGCCTGTTTGCCTTTCCGTTCGGCTATGTCCCTTATATGCGCGTTCCTTTCCTTGTCATTGTTTGTGATGGTCGTTCCGTTAGCCAACTTGGTGATTTGTGCCTCGACCAATCGGCCATAGTACGTGTTATCCTTTCTGAACTGTACGGAGAGTGAGTAAACGGTGATTCCACTGAGGACGCCAGGTTTTGAGGTTTGTACATTTACCCCTTTGATTGATTATTGTTTGTAGTACCGCTAATAAACCTCAGCCAGTTTGATTTGGTTTCTGAGGAGAGTGCGTCAATCCAACGCGGCCTGGACACCGGATACGTTTGTTCAGGAATCGGACGTACGTATCCAACAGTGCTCTAAACTGTTCTTTAACCGGGAACTTTGAGGAGAAATCGATGCCAGTGACGAGGAATACGAAGCGCCAACTGGCCGCGAGCAGACAGCTGCACTCATCCGGTGAACAGGAGGAACACAGAAACACCCACCTACCGAATCAGGCAAAAGTAGAGGACAATCTGGGTAAGCATTATTCTTCCCGTAACCCTGTGCTTGATATGGCTATTAGAGCAGATACGTTAGTTTGTAGGGTGTTAGAAACTCGGTCTTCGGCCAGTAGCAGAACTAGAATCCAGGAATTGAAAGCCGAACAGCTGCAGTTAAATATGGAACGTTTGAAGATTAGGCAGCAGCAAATATCATTAGAGCTAGAGAGCTCAGCTGGTAGCTTTCAACTGAGTGACGACGAATCGACTCCAGATGAACCTCTAGGTTTGGTTCCGTTAGACTCTGTTAGGATGTACGTTGAAGGTTGTCGAGCCTCAGTCAGTCACAGAGTTTCGGAAGACGACAAGTCGAGAACAATCACCAGTCGTCGGATCAGTTTACCGGATACAGAATTAATCAAGTTCGACGAACCACCAAAGCGATTGTGGAAATTTCTTAGCAGCTTCAAGGCAGATGCGGCCAGCGTCTTGCTGAATGATAGAGAGAGGCTACGTTATTTGATCCATTGCCGTGTTGGAGAGGCACGAGAGGCCATAGAAGATTGCGTGATGTTACCCCCTCATGAAGGATATGTGAGAACTGTTGACATCTAGGAATCACATTTTGGAAGCCCTGACCATGTCGCTAAGTGCCTCTTAACGAAATGGGTAACGGAATCAAAATTAAGCCAACCGACATTATCAGACTTAGGAAACTAGTACCACAGTTGGTAAGCAGCGAAATTTCCTTGACAGAAATAGGCTATGAATCTAGTTTGAATTGCCCTACTACTGTAAAGGGCTTTGTGCGACGCTTGCCATATTCTAAGCAGTTAAGGTGGGCAGGGAAAGCCCTAAAAAACGACGAGAAGGGACCAAACTATGGTTTCGTCCACTAGCTCGGTACCTGGAAGAAAGCCTGTCAACCTTTTCCTACTGTTACGGTCAAGGAAACAGTACATTAAGCCAATAGAAAAGGGACGTGGATACTTGTCAATCTCATGGAGTGAGAAGACGGATTAACGTGGTAGCTGGCCGCCTTGGTGAGAAGTGTCCTGTCTGCTGTGAGTACCACGGCTTAGAATCCTGCAGTCAATTCTTGTCCATGTGCTACGAGAAGAGACTGAAGGTTATCCGAGAAGCAGGGCGGTGTTTCAGGTGTCTGAAGCTTGGTCACAGGGCAGCTGCTTGTCGTACAGTAAGTCGCTGTCTTGAACTCAACTGTTACGGCCATAACAGGATCTCGCATGGCTCCAACACAAAGCTCGTTGGATAGCGACTGGATTCATTTGACGCCGGACTCTGGCTCGCTTACGAAGGCAATAACAACCACAGGGACACGGAACTTTGGAATATGCCGACAACAACAAACTCCACAACACAATTACCACTGCCAGGTCACAAACAGGATCTACCCTGGTCGGATAACATTTTGAGGAGGACGCAATTTTGCGATCGACGCACAGCGACCAGTGTGAGTCATGGAGAACGGCTTGTGCTGGCTTCGCTGTTGTGTTCGACCGCGGCGGGGGGCATGGAAAACGCCTCTCGCCACCGAAGCCGACGTACTCATCACGGGTCGAAGCCCAACTGCGTCGGCCTTCTAGGGGGAGACCTCTGTACTGCTACCAATAAAGCACTCGTTGACAAAGACTTAAAAAAATTTTTGGTTCAACAATTACCGTTTTTGGTGGCGCCACTTGCTCCGCCTGTGTAAGTCGTCTGCACGCCGTTGCGCTCCTCCAATACACACGTCGTCCCGCTCCAGCGTTTTGAGTTGTGCTTTGCGCGCTGCCGAGTATATTCGTTATCGTGTCACATACCGAGGACCACGGGCTATAGACTCTATACGGGAGCAGGTCCTGACTTAATTGAGATAAATACTAGACCAACCCGTAGCCTATTTCTGATGCATCAGAAAATAAGTGGAGTTGGGCGTCGTTTGTGCACTTGATTCCTGTTAAGCATCTTTGTATTTTGATCCCACCAAGTTGCTCCAGGCTGTGCAGCCAGTCGCGCCATCGCTTACCGTCGTCATCCTGGAGAGGTTCGTCCAAACCCGTCCCTCTTTTGGCGCATTGAGAATGTGCAGCGTCGATTTACTTAAAAACTGTCTGGGCCTTCTACGACCTTGACCTACCGACAGCGGTGTACACTCCTGCGGCTTGATCCCCGGTGGCTTAGGAGAATAAAACTCAACCTTGCATTTTTGTTTACTTTGCTCCACAAACAAGCTGCATCCTCTAGCCAAGTTCAGTTCAGTATAAACTCCACACATCAGCTGCGTAATAGGGAACACCGTATAACGATCCCTACTTCTCGGAAATCCTTAAGGCAAAACTTCTTCCTCCTGAAATATGCAACTCTGTGGAATAAACTCCCAGCTGATATCCGTTCCCCAGATTCCCTAATTATGTTTAAGTCCAGACTACACGTAACTCTGGACATCCAAAAACTGATCGCTCTTACAAATCCTTATATGTCTTTTGATAGAGCTTATGAGGAAAGCTTTGGATACTAACCAGAACCCCTGATAATCTAGAATGTGCCACACCATATACCGTAGTTGCCATCACCTAAGCGTAAACCTAGCAGTTTACAATCCCTAAACATAGTAACTCTCATGACTGAGGCCAGTGCATCAGAAGTCCTTTTTGATTATATGAAATACCACTGGAAGCATGAAATATAGTCTTTGAACATTTCCAGTGCTGATTATTATTAGGTTTTTGCCTCTGTCTCTAACCCGAGACGCAGCACCTGTCAGACTTCTCAACCTCCATCTAGTAGTCACCATCAGGCACCCACAGCTCAACTTCTGTCCCTATCACAGAACTCTAGCGTCATCCATGATTGGCCTATACAACATTTGATACTTAGCCAGCAAAACTACAAAACATCTGTGGATCGTCCCGACGAATCACGTTGTTAGTGTAGCAAGTAGTACCCCATCTTTAGGCAGACTGGCGTTTTGTTGAACATAAACCCCACTGAATAATCGTAGGCCGTGGTTGACACTAGATCCCCCTGCATTTTTTGTCCCATGTAAACGGCATGGAGGTTCTGACTTCACGGATAAGGCGAGTGTTAGCGCGGTACTTCTGCGAACATTCCTGGGCGTGATGGCCTCCCTGCACAGAGTCGACCACCAAAAAGACATGAACACCAAAAAGTAGAGATTGGCACAAAAAGTGAGAGAAAAAAATACCCCGCTGTTTTGTCTCCCAGGCACACCAGCTGTAACAGCCGGTCGTGGAAAATCCCCCTTTTTCCCTCGCGATTCAGTGTTTTTCCCAACATCACTCATTTCCTTACACTATTGACTTGTCTTTACGAACTGGTTGTTTTTCTGGACCAATTGTTGTTTGTTCGCGCCCAGAGCGCTACTTTGGCACATCCTTGTTCAGGACCTGCGTGACGCACGTGCTGTTTGCTCACACGCTGCTATTCGGTTTCTCGTTGTTGAGTCCTTGTGATCGTATTATTGAGGTTTGTATATTTTTTATGTCATTGTTCATGTAATAATCTAGTATCGTAGAATATCACGGATAATCGTCTTCTGATTTCGGGATCTGTTGCGAATTTGGCTACGCATTGCTCAAACGCTCGTTACAATACTCAACAGATCAATTTGGAACGGGGAAAAATCACGCAAAATGCCAAGAAAAGGATCAAAAGCAGTCGAATCCGGACAGGAAGTAATACGGCAAGTCTCTCTGGAGGTTTTGGGTACATATGATTCTTTCGTTAATGCTAGATCGCCTAGTCCTGTCAATGCTAGTTCATGTGTTATTGAGAGCAGTATTGATCGTAAGGATGTCGATTTATATAAGCGAAGAATACTAGACCTAGAGCAACAGGTACTATCGGCTAGACTACAGGCGCAGGAAGCAGGGAAGTGTTCACAGAAACAGCGAGAGCATGAGACCAGTGACTTCGACACTTCCGATAGATTAGGGTGCAATAAGGTAGGGAACCCCACGCCGGTCGCCGACTACAAACCACCATCGATCGATCTGACTAGAGTGAAGCTAACGGATTTCGGCGGGCGAGCTGAGCAATACTGCAAGTTTGTCAAGCAGTTCGAGACGTTCGTTGAAAATAAGGTAACCGACCCTGGGCAAAGGCTTCTTTACCTGATTCACTACTGCCGAGGCCGAGCAAGAGAGGCTATCGACGGGTGCACCATGCTCGACCCAGAACAAGGCTACACAAGGGCAGATCCTGTGGTACTAGCCATGGCCTCCCGGAATGCCCCGAGTTCGGCAACGCCACAATAGACGAACGGTGGGGAATGGCGAGGATGGCAGGGGCATGTTTTATCTGTCTCAACACCACGCACCGGGCAGCAGCCTGTAGGACAGGGAATCGATGTGGTTACGAGGGCTGCACGGGCAGACACCATCGGCTGCTGCATCAGGCGAGAGTAACCATATCCGAGGTGAGTACCAAGCCCAGCGTGATTTGTTCAACGTCACGAACTGCCAGTAAACCAGTACGTTTAGGCGTAGTGGCCGTGGGAGTAGTGACTCCGACTGGGATAGTCAAGGCGTTGGCTTTCGTTGATAGTGGATCCGACACCACTTTAGTGAAAGAGCGGTTTGCCGACAAACACCAACTGGCTAAAGGTGCGACTTCGTTAGCGGTGAGCACGGTGGGCGGAACACAGGTAATGACTGCCGGTAGATAAGGGCTGCAACTCATCTCTCTAGACACTAACGAGGAAATTGAACGAACGGAGGCATTCACGTTAGCGGATCTCCCCATGCGAGCACCAAGGTCGGTGAGCTCAATCTTGACGAGGTGGCCATACCTGCAGGATGTAACCGTTGTAGACTGGGAAGATGATGAAGTGGATCTCCTCATTGGCTGCGACGTGCCAGAGGCGCATTGGGTGCTTGACCAGAGAGTGGGCGACCGCCAGGCACCTTATGCCGTACGCACGGCTCTGGGATGGATGTTATACGGTCCAGTAGGGGTACGCGGTTCCGTGAATTACTTATCCGCCGAAACGGACCGCATAGAGTATCATCTGCAACGGCTGTATGAAAAGGAGTTTCATGACATTGGAGACGAAAGACCGACGTTGTCTCGAGAGGATCACTTCGCTCTACAAACGGTGCGGCAAGGCACTAGAGGCCTCAAAAAACAGTTCGAGGTTCCCCTCTCATGGCGCACATCGGTCAACCCGTGGACTGACAACAGAAATTATGTTCTCCAACGATTACTACGACTAAAATAACGCTTCATTCGAGACCAGAATCTGTGGGAACGATGCGCGGATTTGATGAAGCGAAACGAGGCCTTCGGTTACGTTGAAAAGGTGCCTGTTAACACCGACAGCAAAAGGGGTATCTGGTATCTACCTCACCATCCGGTTATCAACCCCAAGAAACCCAATAAACTGCGGGTGGTTTTCGACTGTGCGGCCAATTTCCAGGGCAAGTCGTTAAACGATCGCCTACTACAGGGGCCTGACTGGACCACTCCACTGATCGATGTTTTGTGCCGTTTCAGATTGGGTAAAGTGGCTTTGTCTGCTGACATTAGGGAAATGTTCCATCAGGTGAAGATTCCGGTAGGAGAACGAGATGCTTTGCGTTTCCTGTGGTGGGAAGGGAGCGACCGGGACAACGCAGTGGTGAATTATAGGATGACCGTCCACCCCTTCGGAGCCATATCGTCACCATTTTGTGCGAACTACGCCCTCCGAGAATCAGCGAACAAACATGGCGATCTAGTACATCGGACGGTGGTAGAAAGCGTCAGCAGGAACTTCTACCTTGGGTCATTCGATGATGTGGAATCAGCTCTAGAGCAGTTCAGGGGTCTGACGAGAATGCTGGAAGAGGGCGGCTTCCATCTAACTAAATAGATGTCGAACGCCTCAGAGGTGCTGCAGGTCATCCCGTATCACGAAAAGGTCGAAAGGGTAAGAGACTTGGACGGCTCTCCACTTCCTATCGAGCGCACTTTAGGGATACAATGGGACGCGGAAACGGACGATTTTGTTTTCGAACTGAACGTTCCAAAGCTGCCAATAACCCGTCGTGGCATACTATCTGCCGTCTCAAGTTTGTTCGACCCGCTCGGTTTCGTCTCACCATGGCTGCTACCCGGAAAGATCTTTCCGCAGCGGCTGTGCCGTAAGAAAGTTGATTGGGACCAGTCACTGGACCGAGGGGACCGGCTGGACTGGGGAGAATTTTTGAACACCTTGAAGAAATTAGGGGACATAATAATCCCACGATGTTTGACTCCTGGCCATACGACGCGGACTGGAGAACTACATGCCTTTTCCGATGCATCCGAAGTCGGTTATGGAGCTGTGGTGTACGGACGATGGTGCGCAGGAAATGGACAATATACCACGAGGATCCTGTTTGCCAAAGCCCGCGTTGCTCCACTGAAGTCGGTCTCAATCCCACGCCTTGAACTCGGCGCAGCCCTGTTGGCAGTCAGGGTGGTGCAAGCTGTGAAATGAGGTTTCGATCTCTACATTTGGTCGGTGAACTTCTGGACGGATTCAACGATAGTACTTTACTACATTAACAACGTACGGAGCCGGTTTAGTACTTTCGTTGCTAACCGGCTCACGATTATCCACGATGAATCAGCCACGCACCAGTGGAATCATGTCAGGTCTGGCGATAATCCGGCCGACCTGTGCTCCCGAGGTGCGAACAACTTCAGGCAACTGGATACGTGGACGAGAGGGCCAAACTTCCTGCAATTGCCCAAACAGGACTGGCCCGTGTTCGAATTAAAACCCCCTACGGAATTGGAACTGGAGATCAAAGGCGTGGTGATGGTGGCCAACTTCGTCGAAGCGTCGTCCATTCTATCGCGACTGGTCAGGTTTTCTTCCTGGATGAAGACGCTTCGTTCGCTAGTTTAGTTAACCAGGTTCAAGAGAAATTTACTAGTCATGAAAGGGCTACGGCCCTCAGGTCGGATACCGGTCGGCCCGATAGGTCCCGATGAGCTACAAGCGACAGAGTACGATATTTTCAGAATGATACAACGCGAGGCTTTCGCCCGAGAACTCAAGAGGGCGGAAGAAGTGGGGCCGACCAATAAAGACATACCATCTCCAAGAGGCGAGCTGAAGCGTTTAAACCCCAAACTCATCAACGGACTGCTGCGGGTGGATGGTAGGCTGTAGTAGAGCTAATGATTCAACACGTCCACACCATGGAGGGACATGCCGGGGAAAGTCACGTGACGAGCGTCATCCGAAAGCGTCTTTGGTTGTTTAGAGGACGAGAGACTGTAGAACGCGTAATCCGACGGTGTGTGCAATGCAGGAGACGCAATGCCACAGCAGGCAAACAACTCATGGCCCCACTACCAGAATGCAGGGTGACTACGGGCTGGTGGCCGTTCAGTGACACCGGGTTGGACTATTTCGGGCCCTTGTGGATCAAGTGCGGGAAAAGATTAGAAAAGCGATACGGATGTATCATGGCGTGCATGAAGCCACGTGCGGTACACCTAGAAGTCGCACATTCGATGACGACCGATTCGTTCCTACGGGCCTTGCAAAGATTTATCAACCGACGAGGCGTGCCGGCCGATATATACTCAGATAATGGATTGAACTTTGTGGGCGCTCACCGGGAATTGCAGCGTTGGCACAAGAACATAAACAGGGACGAACTGCAGAATCCAACCATGGCCTACGGCATACGATGGCATTTCAACCCCCCACAGGCCAGTCACCGAGGCGGCATATGGGAACGCATGATCCGGTCCGCCAGACGGATATTGCTGTTAATCAGGGAGCAGCAGCCGCCCGACGACGAGACGCTGAACACCGTCATGACTGAGGTGGAACGAATCCTGAACAACCGCCCCCTGGTTCCAGTATTGAACGGCGACCCCACCCACCTGGCGCTCACCCCAAACGACTTATTGACGTAACGGTCGAACGAGGGTTTCCAAGGGCCGGTAAACCTTCGTGGGAGCTACCTCCACGGGTGGAAGCAAGCGAACTATCTGGCCAAGGTCTTCTGGAGGCGATGGCTACGGGAGTACCTACCGGCTTTGCAGACTCGACAGAAGTGGCTGGCCAAAACAAGACCATTCAAAGTTGGGGACGTGGTTATGATCGCCGACGAACGCGCACATTTCAGCGCTTGGTCTTTGGGAGTAGTTACGGAAACCATCAAAAGCACTGACGAAATGATAAGAACGGTGAAGGTGAAGACAGCTAACGGAGTGCTCATTCGTGACATACGCAGTATTAACCTACTCGAGAGCGAAGACGGAGGAGCTGAAAACCCTGAGACCTAGTAAACCTTTTCCACACCAGTAATCGAGGTGGATAAAGAAACACCATATATACCACACGGTCTCCGTCAAACACGTTAAGGTGCTCGCGGTCTTTTCGTTGACATTACAGAAGGTTCTTTCCGATAAGTGGTGATGAATGCGATCCCATTGTACATCCCGATACATACACGCATGCACGACGCACTCTACATCCCGTAAACCCATCAAACATGTGACAGTGTTCGTTGTTTTGCTTTTTTTTGACGCTACCGAATGCCCCTTGCATATGTGGAAGTAGCGGAGCTCAGGTCACACATACATGCTACATTTTACTCGTTTTCTTGCCGCGCGGTCTTTTGTTGACATTGCAGAAAGTCCTCCTTTGATGTGTAGTCATACCTGTGATTTCATTGTAACCCCGGCACACACAAACACGCACTTACACACACTCAAGCACGTACATCCAGGACCGGACGGCCCCTTACGAGGACAACGTCTATGTGACCATTCACGCCCGCCATCGGTCATTTGGCCTTGTGGAAGATGTAGACTAGCCTCACGTCTATGTATCCAATGGATTAGTTGCGACCAGTAGTACAACGTTGACGACGAGCATTAGACGCACGCACTGACAGCAGGGCCTGGGCAGGTAGGAAGAATCAGTACCTTTATACCGAACCTTTGACTCTTCTAAGGATCCAGGAGGATTTTGGTGGGCGGTGTAACAGCCGGTCGTGGAAAATCCCCCTATTTCCCTCGCGATTCAGTGTTTTTCCCAACATCACTCATTTCCTTACACTATTGACTTGTCTTTACGAACTGGTTGTTTTTCTGGACCAATTGTTGTTTGTTCGCGCCCAGAGCGCTACTTTGGCACATCCTTGTTCAGGACCTGCGTGACGCACGTGCTGTTTGCTCACACGCTGCTATTCGGTTTCTCGTTGTTGAGTCCTTGTGATCGTATTATTGAGGTTTGTATATTTTTTATGTCATTGTTCATGTAATAATCTAGTATCGTAGAATATCACGGATAATCGTCTTCTGATTTCGGGATCCGTTGCGAATTTGGCTACGCATTGCTCAAACGTTCGTAACAGCAGCCATGGTGAGACGAAACCGAGCGGGTCGAACAAACTTGAGACGGCAGATAGTATGCCACGACGGGTTATTGGCAGCTCGGGAACGTTTAGTTCGAAAACAAAATCGTCCGTTTCCGCGTCTCATTGTATCCCTAAAGTGCGCTCGATAGGAAGTGGAGAGCCGTCCAAATCTCTTACCCTTTCGACCTTTTCGTGATACGGGATGACCTGCAGCACCTCTGAGGCGTTCGACATCTATTTAGTTAGATGGAAGCCGCCCTCTTCCAGCATTCTCGTCAGACCCCTGAACTGCTCTAGAGCTGATTCCACATCATCGAATGACCCAAGGTAGAAGTTCCTGCTGACGCTTTCTACCACCGTCCGATGTACTAGATCGCCATGTTTGTTCGCTGATTCTCGGAGGGCGTAGTTCGCACAAAATGGTGACGATATGGCTCCGAAGGGGTGGACGGTCATCCTATAATTCACCACTGCGTTGTCCCGGTCGCTCCCTTCCCACCACAGGAAACGCAAAGCATCTCGTTCTCCTACCGGAATCTTCACCTGATGGAACATTTCCCTAATGTCAGCAGACAAAGCCACTTTACCCAATCTGAAACGGCACAAAACATCGATCAGTGGAGTGGTCCAGTCAGGCCCCTGTAGTAGGCGATCGTTTAACGACTTGCCCTGGAAATTGGCCGCACAGTCGAAAACCACCCGCAGTTTATTGGGTTTCTTGGGGTTGATAACCGGATGGTGAGGTAGATACCAGATACCCCTTTTGCTGTCGGTGTTAACAGGCACCTTTTCAACGTAACCGAAGGCCTCGTTTCGCTTCATCAAATCCGCGCATCGTTCCCACAGATTCTGGTCTCGAATGAAGCGTTATTTTAGTCGTAGTAATCGTTGGAGAACATAATTTCTGTTGTCAGTCCACGGGTTGACCGATGTGCGCCATGAGAGGGGAACCTCGAACTGTTTTTTGAGGCCTCTAGTGCCTTGCCGCACCGTTTGTAGAGCGAAGTGATCCTCTCGAGACAACGTCGGTCTTTCGTCTCCAATGTCATGAAACTCCTTTTCATACAGCCGTTGCAGATGATACTCTATGCGGTCCGTTTCGGCGGATAAGTAATTCACGGAACCGCGTACCCCTACTGGACCGTATAACATCCATCCCAGAGCCGTGCGTACGGCATAAGGTGCCTGGCGGTCGCCCACTCTCTGGTCAAGCACCCAATGCGCCTCTGGCACGTCGCAGCCAATGAGGAGATCCACTTCATCATCTTCCCAGTCTACAACGGTTACATCCTGCAGGTATGGCCACCTCGTCAAGATTGAGCTCACCGACCTTGGTGCTCGCATGGGGAGATCCGCTAACGTGAATGCCTCCGTTCGTTCAATTTCCTCGTTAGTGTCTAGAGAGATGAGTTGCAGCCCTTATCTACCGGCAGTCATTACCTGTGTTCCGCCCACCGTGCTCACCGCTAACGAAGTCGCACCTTTAGCCAGTTGGTGTTTGTCGGCAAACCGCTCTTTCACTAAAGTGGTGTCGGATCCACTATCAACGAAAGCCAACGCCTTGACTATCCCAGTCGGAGTCACTACTCCCACGGCCACTACGCCTAAACGTACTGGTTTACTGGCAGTTCGTGACGTTGAACAAATCACGCTGGGCTTGGTACTCACCTCGGATATGGTTACTCTCGCCTGATGCAGCAGCCGATGGTGTCTGCCCGTGCAGCCCTCGTAACCACATCGATTCCCTGTCCTACAGGCTGCTGCCCGGTGCGTGGTGTTGAGACAGATAAAACATGCCCCTGCCATCCTCGCCATTCCCCACCGTTCGTCTATTGTGGCGTTGCCGAACTTGGGGAAATAAGCATAGCCCTAACGGTGGACACGCTGACTAGGTTATACAATCCGTATATTTCAAGGGCTCAGGCCTTTGAGGTAGGTATGGTTACTAATAAGTCGAATAACCGCTCTTAGCAACCTAGGCTCAATTAGACCCGCATAGGGTTGGCCCCACCGCTGCAGAAATTACGGAACTCAGCGGTTCATTCATACGATCTAGGACAGCAAAACAATCCCAACTTTTTACCATCAACTTCTTCCTCCTGAAATATGCAACTCTGTGGAATAAACTCCCAGCTGAAGTCCGTTCCGTAAATTCCCTAATTATGTTTAAGTCTGGACTACACGTAGCTCTGGACATCCAAAAACTGATCGCTCTTACGAATCCTTATATTTCTTTTGATAGAGCTTATGAGGAAAACGCTGGATACTAACCTGAACCCTTGATAATCTAGGATGTGCCACACCATACGCCGCAGTTGCCATCACCTAAGCGTAAACCTACCAGTTTACAATGCCTAAACAGAATAATTACCTCTAATCTATAACCACTGTCACCCCAGTAGTTCTTTCTACTTTGACTCCTCAGAAACTACTCCGTATAGAATAACCACTATACCGAAAGAGACAGTAACAGCGTAGCGCCACGCAAACAGCATGATTGTCCTACTCGCTCTGTCTGTTATTTCAAACCTATCTTATCGCCTCGTGCCAAACTGCGTTCTGCGTAAGCAAACGGTATTGAGGGTTATCATTATAACTATTCCAAACCGTGAAGCCCTAGGTCTCTCATTGTTATCTTAGCACTGCCGTGCCAACTTGCAAGTCATAATTCCTTTGGAAAGCATACACAGTTGCCAAACCGGCGTACGCAAATTCGTCAGCCTGTAACAGCATGGAGCAAGTCCATTGCGAGCCTATTTTACCCAGAATGAGGGGTAGGTGCCACTGACTGCCCAAATGAAACTAAGTCCATGCCCCAATCACATAGACCTAACCAATATATTGTTCATTGTCTTCATATATTATCATAGCCCACAGCTGGAACCACGTCCAGACTGCAATCTCCCTTTATTTCAGGTCGTTGTCTCCCACTATCTCAGTCGCCAAATTGGCTAACCAAGGAGGCCGCTTTGACTCGTACGGACAGAGACTCAAGTGGAACCTACCATGGCAACAGGGACCGAAATCCAACCACACAACAGGAGATACCCTCAATTGCTTATCAGATCGTTCAGCATTTTCTAACGCAACCAACACTAATTCCAGCTCACGCGCATGCCGCTAACATACAGCCACACTCGGCTGATTGACTGACACATACTTTGCCCTGCCAGACGAAACTTACGCATTCGATGTCGTACGTTACCAGAATAACACTGACGGCAAATGCGTCATCACATGCATATATATTTGTCATTGAAGCAGCATAACGCTGAAGTCCATGCGAAGATTTTCCCACTTTATTATCCGTTAACACAGGTTATCTTTTCTCCGAACCGTAGCCGGCTGGAATTTGACTCCCCATTTCTCGAAGACTCTCCAGTTGCGCCTTCTTATTTCTGAATAGTACATGTTACTGGCCCTGAATCTAAACTCACCTTTTTATGGACTGCTGTTTCTCCCACATCCACCGGTGTTCACTTTCACGAAACTGGCCTCATGTCCTCCTGCTTCAAATCTCATTACGTTTACAGAACTCCGGTAAATCCGTCATTCAGGGTCTGCATTGTCTTCATGGATCGCTATCCTCTTCGCATGCGTCGATTTTCCACCCTTTTTCTTCTTTTTTAAAATTTATTCCATCTGCAGAACCTTAGTTGGCCTCTGGTTTCCTGGGCTTGCATCATTATTGTTAATAATGCCTCCTTAGCACTACGCTAATGATTTTCTCGATATCTCCACCGCGCACCACTGCCTGATCCGGATTCGAAACCGGTTTAAAACTGCCGCGCAAACCATTATCAGAATGGTCCATTCAAACTTTTCCTGTCATTGGTTTTTCATCTCTAATACTCTCGACTTTCATACTTAGAATATGTGAACATTTCATCTTATTGAGTAACGTGTACACCATGATCATGCTTTAGCGCGTGCGTCTCGACCATGGCCGAGAAATATACCAATATCTATACAAACCTCAATAATACGATCACAAGGACTCAACAACGAGAAACCGGATAGCAGCGTGTGAGCAAACAGCACGTGCGTCACGCAGGTCCTGAACAAGGATGTGCCAAAGTAGCGCTCTGGGCGCGAACAAACAACAATTGGTCCAGAAAAACAACCAGTTCGTAAGGACAAGTCAACAGTGTAGGCAAATGAGTGATGTTGGGAAAAACACTGAATCGCGAGGGAAATAGGGGGATTTTCCACGACCGGCTGTTACATCGGTGTTTCCCTGCTTTGCCGTACGATAGCAACGAAAAGGATACAACCATAACCATGCAATCATATCCACATCAGATTTCCTTGCTCACACTGGAGCTTAATCTCAGTAAGATAGCACTATCGAGGAAGAGCATAGATGAACTCACGTCAATGTCTCAAGGCAAGTGACCAATAACCTCCAATGTATCACCACTGTCACCCCAATAGTTCCTTCTACTGTCAGACTCTTAAGAAACTAATCAGTATAGAATAACCACTATACCGGAAGAGACAGTAACAGCGTAGCTCTACGCAAACAGTGTGTTAGTCCTACTCGCTCATAGTGTTATTTCAAACCTATCTTTCGCCTCGTTGCCAAACTGCGTTCTGCGTAAGCAAACGGTACTGGGTGTTATCATTTTTAACCACTCTTAACCGTGAAGCCCTAGGTCTTTTATTGGTATCTGAGAATGCCATGCTCACGGGCAAACCATAAATCCTTTGGAATGCATACAGAGTTGCCAAACCAGAGTACGCAATTTCGTTAGCCTGTAGCAGTATAGCTCAAATCCACTGCGAGCCTATTTTACCTACAACGTGGAGTAGGTGCCACTGACTGCTCAAATGAAATTTCACCCATGCCCCACTCACATTGACCTAACCAATCCATTGTTTATTGTCTTCATATATTATCATAACCCACAACTGGAACCACGTCCAGACTGCAATCCCCCTTCATTCCAGGTTCGTTGTCTCCCACTATCTCAGTCGCCAAACTGGCTAACATAAGATGCCACTTTGACTCGTACGGACAGAGACTCAAGTGGAACCTACCATGGCAACTGGGACCGAAATCAAACCGCACAACAGGAAATACTCCCAATTGTTTATCAGATCGTTCACCGTTTTCAAACGCAACTAACACGAATTCCAGTTCACACGCATGCCGCTAATATACCGTCACACTCGGCCGATTGCCCGACTCATATTTTGCCCTGCCAGACGAAACTTACGCATTCGATGTCGTACGCTACCAGAAATGACGCTGAATAACGCTGAAGGCAAATGCGTCAATGCGTACATATATATTTGTCAGTGCAACAGAATAATACCTCCGAAGTCCATGCGGAGTTTTCCCACTATAGTATCCGTTACCGCGGTTTGTCTTTCCTCCGAACCGTAGCCGACTGGAAATTGACTCTCCACTTCTCGAGGACCCTCCAGTTGCGCCTCCTCATTTCTGAATAGTACATGTTACTGATCCTGAATCTAAACTAACTTTTTTATGGTCTGCTGTTTCTCCCACATTCACCAGTGTCCACCTTCACGAAATTGGTCTCATGTCCCTCTGCTTCAAAACTCATTCCGTTTATTGAACTCCTGTAAATCCGTCACTCAGGGTCTGCATTGTCTTCACGGATCGCTACCCTCCTCGCATGCGTCGATTTTCCCGAATACACTTCTTTCAAATGTTCCCCCTCTTATTCTTGTTCAAAATTTACTCCATCTGCAGAAACCTAGCGGGCCTCCGTTTTCCTTGGCTCGCATCATTCTCGTGCATATTGCGTCCTTGGCACTGCGTCAACGATTTCTCGATATTTCCACCGCGCACCACCGCCCAGCCCGGATTCGAAACTGGTTCAAAACTGCCGCGCAAACCATTATCACAATGATCCATTCAAACTGTTGCTGGCTTTGTTTATCCATCTCTGATACTCTCGACTTTCATACTTAGAATTTGTAATTATTTCATCTTATTGAGTAACGTGTTACACCATGATCATGAGCTAGCGCGTGCGTCTCGGCCGTGGCCGAGAAATATACTAATGTTATTATTATTATATTATTATTATTGAAGCCGTTGCAGCAGGCATTTTCCCGGTAAAAACCATGGCAAAACGAAACCTAGGGGGTCGTAGAGGCTTGGGACTGATGATAGGATTCCTCTCCGTGTGACTGGTCGTTTGGGTAGGTCCAGAGTAAGATGAATTCGTCACCTCTGGGTTTCCACTGAAGACCAAGCGTGTGCTCCGTTTGTGAAGAGGATCCCAAAAGCTCTCTCGTATTCTCCATTTTCCCAGACTTCGGGATAACACTGAGCACCTCCTGGCTGTTTGAAGTCCATTTAGTGAGGTTGAATCCTCCGGCCCTTAGAGTGGCGATCAGTTTGGTCATATAAAGAATAGCAGTATTTGGGTCGTCAAAGGAGCCCAGAAAATCGTCCACGTAGAAGTGGTCCATTGCTGTTCCTAGCAAACTGCTGGTGCCGCTGAAACGCTTGGGGGTTTCCCGGAGGGCAAAGTTAGCACGAAAGGGGGATGATACCGTCCAAAAGGGATGAACGGTCAGCCTGTACCCGTCAGGTGCGCGGCTTGCGTCGTTTTCAGGCCACCAGAGAAGACGGAAGGCGTCTTCATTTGTAGAAACATTCCACGTATGTCCGCGGAGACAGCTACTTTTCCTTGCCGGAAACGACATAAGACCTCGACTAGTGGTGTTGTCCAGCCTGAGCCCTGTAGTATATGGTCGTTGAGTGACACACCCTGAAATTTCGCGGCACAGTCGAAAACCTCTCTGACCTTCCCCGGTTTCTTTGGATTCACGACCGGGTGATGGGGTAGGTACCACCTCAAATTTGCGCTGATAACCGCTGTATCCACTCTTTCTATATAACCCAGGTCGATGTTATGTTGCATGGCTCGCGTGTATTCTATCCTCAATCGGGTTTCTCGAATTAGCCTGGTTTTGAGGAAACATAATATTTTGAGAGCCATTTCTCGGCTGTTTGGCATAGGTTTCATGTTGGGTCTCCACGGGACAGGAACCTCGAAACGATCTATTACATACTTGATGTCTCGGCTACCATTTTCAAAGCCGTCCTATCTTCTCGTGCTGGAGCATCTCTATCAATGGCCAGGCCAGCAAATTCGGCGTTATACAGCTGTTGAAATGCCTGTTCAATGTTCGCCGTTTCCACCGAAGTGCGGTCGAATTGGATTGTTTGCCTCATCTTCCATTTGTATTGCCATATAAAGTCCAGCCGAATATAGTATGTACTTTATAAGGTGTTTGCGGCTTCCTATTCTTTGATCCAGAGCCCAGTGCGCTTCCGGTACGTCACAACCGATCAGCTAATCAGTTTCGTTATTCTGCCACTCCTCGGCTGTAATCCCATCGAGATGCGGCGACTGAGTCAGAATCGATTGTACTGACTAAGGTGCTCTCGTCGGCAGGTCCTTTATGATGAGTGCTCCTAGAGTTTCTGCTCTATCATTGCTGAACAAAGAAAACGAGTTGTAGGTGCAGTTCGGTAGACTGGATGACTTCGGCGCCACATCGAGTCATGTGCAAACTGAACCAAACTGAACAACTGATCACTTGGGTCGAAACTACTGGGCCCGTAGTCGCACAACGAAAATTCAGTTCAGTTCAGTTCAGTTCTATTAGCGACCCCGCACGTGGCTTCTTTACTATTGCCGGGGTCGGGGCCTGAGAGCCGAGTACGGCATTCCGCTGAGCTTTTAGATTTCTCACCAGCGCCCTGGCTGGTCGAGCAAGGATACCTCTTGGGGCTAGACCACCAGGCCTTACCCTATGTTCGTCCGGCACAATCTGGTATCTGCCCTTTGTAATCTGAGCTACTACCGCTGCCCTAGCCAGCAGTCTATCCCGGGTAGCCTCATCAGCGAACTCCACCAGTATTGGTCTCGCACGAAGTTCGCCTTTGTTCCCCAGTGGTGACTTCCATGTCCCCACTCTGTGCACCCTTCTTAGAGTAGGAGGGTACGGAACACCTGCGATTCGCAGTATGTCGCAGACCCTCCTCCTGTCAATGTCTCTCCTGGCCTTCGATTCCCTTATAAAGGGTTCTTCCTGGTTTAGGATCAGAAGCCTGTGGCTTGAGACCCTGCCCATCGACAAGACCTGCCTCTGCAGGTCCTTCACCTTGTTTTCTAATACCAGAAGAGCAGTTCAGTTCAGTTCGCACAGGACAGGTAATGGCCACGGCCAATCAAGCTTCCAGAATTCCTTCGATGGTATGCACACCAGTTATGCACCCACCACTGTCGAATGTATTCCGTCGAATCCCCACTAAAAATGAGAGGGAAACGGAAAACCTCATCGCACATCAACTGCGAGAGACATTATGCATCGTGAGCTTTCACTGAGACTGTATGCAGTGAGCGAAAATACCTAATAAAAAATACTCCAGAAGGACCACAGTGCTACCCGTCACCCATCTAGTTCATATACTCAAGGCTCACTACGAGGAAATATCTCGTACCACTTGCGATCTAGGGTAACTTTGAAGGATTGGACGGTCTGCAGATCTACCATTCTACCAGGGAGACCGTTCCAGCTGTTCAAAACCCTGTTGCTGAAGAAGTGCGATCTAGCCATCGACCTAGCTCGGGCTTCTATCAGCTTCTTTTCATGTCCCCTTGTTCTGGAATCTACGGCCACCTGGAATAGACTATGTGGTCTAAGGCCAGAAAAGCCCTTCATTACCTTGAACGTTTCTATGAGATCCCCTCGACTTCTCCTCCTTTCCAACGAGAAAAGATTCAGGTCACAGAGTCTCTGCTCGTAAGTCAGTTCAGTTCAGTTCAGTCTGCACAGGACTGGTAATGGCCACGGCCAATCGAGCGTCCAGAATTCCTTCGATGGTATGCACACCAGTTATGCACCCACCACTGCCGAGTGTATTTCGTCGAATCCCCACTAAAAATGAGAGGGAAACGGAAAACCTCATCGCACATCAACTGCGAGAGACATTATGCATCGTGAGCGTTCACTGAGACAGTATGCAATGAGGGGAAAATCTGCTAAAACATACTCCAGAAGGACCACAGTGCTGCCCGTCATCCATCTAGTTGATGTTCTCAAGGCTCACTACAGGGAAAGATCTCGTCCCACCCCTCTGCCCTTCAACCATTCGCGTGGCGAGACGTTGGGCTTCCACTAGGCAGGCGGCGTCCTTTTTGCAGAAGGGTGACCAAGCCTGTACACTACCTTCTAATTGAGGTCGTACTATAGCCGCGTAAATAGGCAGGAATACCTCCGGCTGCCGGCAAGGAAAAGCCGATCGCAGTCTAAAGAGCTCCCCACGAGCCTTTTGCGCAGCAGCGTTGCACTGCTCCGACAATTTGAAGTCACTGCTCATGATGACCTCAAGGTTTTAACCTTACTGACTGCCTCTATGGCGGTACTGCGTCTGTGGACGTGATGAAGGCGGCGTCTGAGTTTGCGGGTGTGGGATGTAGCAGTTGGGTACGTGGATCTCTGGGGGACGAAATAAATGCGCTGGTGGGCTAGCGCTAGTGTGAGCGACGAGATTTCGCATGTACTGCCGTGGTGGAGGACGTGGGTGGGTAATAGGCCGGTTAGCTGGAGCGCGGGAGGTTATACGTCGACTGTCGATTAAAGATGGGAGCATGACGATGTCAGTGCTGAGGAGGCCTTGGCCATTGGGAGCAACAAGCGACGAGGGTGACGTTGTGGCAGAGGCACCAGGAGACAACGTTGCGGTTGGCTGCTCGGTGCGAGGTGGAGCGTTGGAATCCGGCGGTTTGTTGGCTGGCTTGTCAGACAGACCAGAGCGTGAATGGCTGATGGCAGAGAGGGGGGGGGGTTGTATTGCTCGGCTGCGGGTAGACGGTAGTGGAGACTGGAGTGCAACATGGAGCCCTTTTGAGGGACATTGAGGTGTCGGAGGTGAACGGGACGGATCTGGGTCCACATTTTGCGCTGGTGGACTGGTTAACGGGAGTGGTGACGAGTTGTTTACGGTGGGAAATATCTCAGGAAAATTTGGTGGCACTGGGCCAAAGGGTGGTGGGAATACTTGGTTGTCGGCTTTCGATCTGAGGACCTCCCTCTGCAGAGGGGTTTTGTCGGGAGCAATTTTTATATTTTTAAATGAAGTGGACTTTGCAATGGACTCTTTCTAACGAATTTCACGGCAGTGCTCTCTTCTAGAAATTGAAAGAGTAGATGGCACAATTTTTCGATGTGACCGTTTTCTGAGTCTTTTGCAGTAGCATCCGTGGTGTGGCATACCACAAGCAATGAGCAATGACTGTTTGACCGAGGAAAGGGGCAAAGGATCTGGTACATTAAAAACTACGGCATTTTTAGAACTTTTCATTCTTCTATGGAATTCAGATGCAACTGAGTCCAGGAAGTGGCTGGCTGAGAGACTTTCAGTGTTCGGATGTTTTAAGGGATCAACAATATATGCGAATGGCAGCAGCATGGTTAGAGCACCATCCATGGATCGTAATTGTTTCCCTAAGGACGATAAGTTCTGCTGAAGTGCATTATATCTGTTACTGGCTTCACTATATACATCGACCAGTGGTACTGAACAACGCACTGAGGAGGTAGAAAGTCAGGGGCGTTTAGTGCTTGTAGGTGGAGTTCGACTTGCCACTCGGTGAATGAGGCAATTAGAAGTCGATTTGGGCATGATATTTCAAAGTACTTTGATAGAAGTGTATCCGTAAGTCAAATGCTAACCTCAGATTTTACTGTTCAGAAAAAAACTGATTTGTTTTACCTAATGGATGTGTCTTGCAAAACTGCTTGTGAGCTACTTCCCTAGATACCTCAGTGGAAGCTATACCAATAACAGCACGCCTAGTGACGTGGTGTAGCGCAGGAGTCGATTTCGGCAAACATTACCAAGGGTAGGTACCAGACTGTGCTGGACGAGCATAGAGTAAGGCCTGGTGGTCTAGCCCCGGGAGGCAACCTTGCTCGACCAGCCAGGGCGCTGGTGAGAAATCAGGAAGTTCAGTGGAAAGCCGTACTCGGCTCTCAGGCCCCGACCCCGGTGTTAGCGCAACCAACAATCCACCCCAAAACTCCGGGGCACCTATCACTGGCCATCACCCGATGTTGCCATCTATTACAGATTACAATGCAACCGTAGATTTAGACAGTACGCCAATTTCCTCACCCAATGAGCCACCTGGCAAACGCCCCAATATCCAGAATAGCCCAAGCAAATCTCCAGACTGGAACAAGCGCCCCAACGTCCACAAAACTGATGAAGGTTCCTCCAACTCATCCACCCGCGAGCTCATGTACTCCACAAGTCTAGACGACCCCATTCCTTCTACTAGCTCCATGTCGGGTTATTTAACCATACCTAAAAATCACTGCACCATCAACCCACCTCCGTCTACACCCATGCATCCTGTTACCTCTGGCATTTTTGATAACTCAACCAGGCCCCTAAGCCCACCATCTGCACCCACCCATTTGCAACCAGAATGTGTCTGGTTACCACCTAGGCCACCACCGCTAATTAGCCCGTCAGTGCAGATTGACCCACAGAAGTTAACACCTCGTCACCAAAAGAACAAGGCCCATCAACGTAACGCACATGCAAACCATAAGGTAATGACTCAGTCACGTGAAATTCTACCAGCCCCTTATGCGGCTGGGAATCCTAGTTTTCCATCTCGGCTAACTGCCTTTTCATTTCCACCCTACTTGTACCCACCTTATCCCCCCCCCATTCACCGCTCCATTACATTACTATCCGCCACACCAACTACTCTATACCTCTACCGCTACCCAGTCACTCCCTGGGAACCATTTCCTGGTTTCACCTAGCTCCCCTCTCCCACAAGACCCATCCACGTCTCTTGGCCCAGTACTGCCATCCATCCGTGGCCGCTTTTTTCCTGCCGGCCCCCTTCGAGAATATTCCCCGCATTCAAACTACTCTCCCAAACAGCACCTCCCCATCCCTCTCCCCTCACACTATCCCCCTCCAGGCTTCAACTCATCCAATCCGTGGAACAACTGAGGTCCTCCCCCCATCCTTGCCCTATTCTTCACTGGAACTACCACCCTCATTACCACTACCGAACCCCCCACCATATCCACCACTACCGAGGCCTGTATCATCTCTCTCAGTCATACTTGTAAATGCCCGTTCATTACTGCACAAAACTAAAGCCATCCGCAGCATTGCTGAGCCCTCTGACTTTGATATTATCATTGTAACTGAAACATGGCTAACAGATTCCGTCCCGTCAGATCGAGTCTGTCTAGTTGGCTACCAAATGTTCCGAAGGAATAGGCCTTGTCGTGGGGGAGGCTGTCTAATTTATGTCAAAAACACTCTGCTGGCCATTCCACTGTCACACACAACTCTGGACGCCATTCAGGATTCACTGTGGTTAACAATTCCCTTACTTAATTCCTATCTTCATATTGGTTGCATCTATAGGCCACCCGATTCCAACGCTATGGATCTTACCAAGATTATTGACGCTTTCAACTATCTTTCATTGCTGCCCTGTTCCTCCAAACTCATAGCGGGGGACTTCAATGCACCGAGCATTTGTTGGAATACTCTATCCGCCCCAAACAACTTACTAGATTTTATGTCATGCATCCGCGTTGGGCGCTGGATCCAACATGTAACAGTCCCAACCAGAGGTAACAACATCCTTGATTTGTTGTTTACTATTGGTTTATCAGATGTTTCAGCCAGTACGCTCGACCTCTTTCCTGGAAGCGACCACAGAATGGTGTCCTGCACCTTCGTGGTTCCGCAATCTTTTGACAAATCCCACCCACCCAATCATTACTCTTCAGCAGTCAACTGGGTCAATCTTATCTGCACGCTTCAATCGCTAGACTGGGACGACTTTTTCCTGCAAAGCGACCCTCAGCTGGCTGCTAATTTACTATATTCTAACCTATCATACTTGCTGTCCAAAATCACTACTACTCGTATCACATCAAACCGAGTCCGTAGTTCAATCCTGAGCCGAATGCAAAACAAGTACCTGAAGCTCCAGAAGGTGTACCAAACCGATAATGACTTATCGTCATTCTTGCAGCTCCAACGTCTCTCGGTAGCAATCAGAATGAAGACTGATGATATGCTCAAAAAACAAGAAGTATCTGCCTTGCAATGCCATGATACTTCCTCAAAGTTGGCATACCTAATGAAGAATAGAAATCAGAGCAAACCAGTAAGTATCCCCTCTCTAATCTTAGGAAATAACGACCACATTACCTCACCTGTAGCGATAGCCGAGGCGCTTAACTCCTACTTTGCTGCATCCATGACTACGAACCCCCTTACTTTATCCCCATGCATAGACCCTGTCACCGAGCACTCACTGTCTGATTTAGAATTTACTTTAAAAGAGGTGACCAACCAGATTACCTGTGTCCGGAAGTCCTCACACCTTGGCCATGATGGTGTTCCGCCGACACTTCTACGTCTTGGAGGAACTGATGTTGCAGCCTTACTATTGAAGGTCTACAATCTATCCATCAAGTTTGGCATATTTCCCTCACAGTGGAAGACTGCGGTCATCATCCCAATCCATAAGAAGGGACCAATACATGACCCCTCAAATTACCGCCCTATCAACCACACTCCAATTGCTTCTAGGTTGATGGAACGCCTCATCAAACAGCGGATGTCCGACTTCCTGTTGTCCCATAACATCATTCATAGTGGGCAGCATGGCTTCCTAAAATCACGTTCATGCACCACCTGTCAGTACGACTTTTTTAACCTCATAACGGCGGCCGCCGACAACGCTAAATCTATCATCATCATATACCTTGATATGACAAAGGCTTTCGACCGCGTCCCTCACGCTTTGTTACTAACCAAACTCAAAGCTCATGGCTTTTCCGGTTCGCTTTTATCTTGGTTAACATCTTATTTATCGGACCGTTCACAAGTGGTTTCCATTGATGGGTGTCTCTCACAACCTGCTCCAGTCACCAGTGGAGTTATACAAGGCAGTGTACTCGGTCCTTTACTATTTCTCATCTACATAAACGACATATTTCCCACCTTGCACCATGGTACCCCATTCCTTTTTGCTGATGACGTTAAGATTGTCTATGAGTTTCCTCGTCAAAACCTCAACATCATGCTGGATGATATCTCTAGTGACCTAAAGCGACTCGGGGATTGGTGCAATTCATGGAATATGGACTTCTTGACCTCGAAGAGCTGCTACACAACATTCAGATGTCAATTGACCCCCGGAACCCTGCTTATCCACGACCTACCCATTTCGTACAGCCCTTTAGTTCGAGACCTTGGTCTCCATTATTCTTGTAGCTTTAGGTTTTCTGAGTATGTTCCACTCCAGATTGCAAAGACCAGAAGAACCACTGGTCTCATCTCCAGAACTTTTCGGCTAAATGATTGCAAACTGCTCACTTACAAGTCTCACGCCAGGACTCTCCTTGAGTACTGTCCCATTATCTTCACCAACATGACGAAATCCGACCGCATTTCTCTGGAGTCCGTGCAACGCCAATTCACCAAACAATTAGTAGGCTTTTCCTCCAGTCTGTGTTACAAGGATCGATGCATCCTACTCAATCTTGACCCTCTATGGTTGCGTCGCATGAAGCTCAATTTGTGCTTCCTGTTTAAGCTGTACCACCGCACGGCCTTTTCGTGTACCGAACCCATTCGTCTCACTCCCTCCACGAATTATGCTCTACGCCATCGGTCATTGCAGCTCTCTGTTCCTAGATCAAAACTAGCGTTAAGATCTAACTTTTTCCTTATAAAATACTCAAAGTTATGGAATAAACTCCCGCTAAACATCCGCGAAAGTCTCTCAATTTCCCAGTTCAGAGGCTCGCTGGATCACTTCTTGACTGTTCCCAATGTGATCCTTCTTACCGGCCTGACCGTCACCGAAGAGGTGGCCTACGAAAACGGGTTTGATTACTAGGATTACTGCACTAGAACTTTCATTTCTCACCCGATGACAAACGCCAGGGCAACAATTCTCTTTTACGTTATATTGCTCACAATCTATACTACTGTAGCCACAGTTTGCTGACTTTTATAACTATACCTAGTTTAATGCGTGCCGGTTCTCCTAATTTTAGACAACGTTCCTGTTCTATTGCCAACTAGTCTAAGTTTCTTAGTCTTAGATGTCTCCACAGCAAATAAGTACGTGGCTTCGGACCCTAGGACACTGAGTTCCGCCGTCTACCACTTTACTCGATCCTTTCACTCCTCTCCCGTTCATCTTGGCTACCACCACTCACCTGGGTTTTATGCCCGGCCTCAATTCGCCTTTCTTAATCACCTCATTCCAGAATCTATTATCCCAGAAGCCCACCTGCTAGTACTTACTTGGTGGCTTTTCCTCTCGTCTCACCTCTGTATCTACCATGCACCAACTACTATCATATTCTCTCTTATGCACCACACCATTTCCCATCAGCAGAGCTAAACTCATCTGCACCAGCTAGCCCGGAATGGACTCTGATGGTCTTAGGCATGGCCTGGCGCTGTATGAGACTGACACACGTATGCTAGCTTGTGCTTTACAACGTTCGTTGTCCTACTCCGTGTGTTGCATAATCCCATCCTGCATTTTCCCAGCCCATGCTAGCGAAACCCCTGAAGTCAACGGCACCCATACCATTGCGTCGTTGGAACGTGGGGAAAACAGACCACCCCCAGCAGTTGCGAAAAAAGACAAATACGCATAAAATTACAATCGGGCGGAGGGGCTATGGAAAGTTCCTATATGGGCTCAACCACCCCTCTGTTAGGAAACAAAAAAATAATAATAATAACAATAAAACTGAAAAAAGAGAACAGTGGAAACGAAAAAGACCTCATGGGATCGATTCGATCTCCAAATACCACTGACATCGGGCTGTGAAGGAATTGGGCAACCTTCATCTATGGGAAAGTATCCCATCAGCTCAGACCTGATCCTGCGAAAGGGGAAACCCCACATCGCCCTTGTTCGCTCGACAAGCTTTGGTCTTCACGCTCGAGACTGACTGGGGTGACAGCGCACTGGACTCTCCACATACGCTTTCCCATCCCCCGCTCTAAGTTTCAACCACCCCATAACCACCATAAGCGCACCTAGCATGCACGTCGACGTCAAATACAATCGCTACCACAGCCCTGACCTTCAACCCATTGACCTGGACAGAGTATCGACGTACCTGACGAAAAACGGCAACCTCGATGAAGCCCGGAAAAGGAAAAAAAGAGATAACATAGTGGAAACCGGTCATTTTTCCCCTCTATACCCCTCTATCGTCCGTCATCTTTTTTAGAAAGCGGTCTTCTCGATGTCCTAGCATCCAAGCCACGCTTAGGTTTACAACCCTACCTAACAGTAACCACTGCCTCCTGCCAACTACAATCACTACCACAGCCTGCTCACAATTAAGTTAAATCTCTGAAATGCAGACGCAGCAGCCCACCGGGTTTACGCTATCTTGCTAGCCGGTGGTAGTACTTATCAACCCCCTGCAACCCTATGTTACTTAAGCTCTCTAATTAGAACCCAGATCAAAGTACGAAATGTAACACTGACAGTCCACATAGACCCAGTCAGTTCATTATTAATTGTCGCTATTTATTATCATAACTAACAGCTGGAACCACGTCCAGACTGCTAACACCATTTATTTCAGGTTTGTCGTCGCCCACTCTCTCGGGCACCACTTTCGGTGACCAATGTCCACACTTTGACCTGTACCGACAGAGACCTTAATGGCATCTTTTATACCAAACGGGATTGCAATCGGGCCACACGACCTAAAACACCCCCAAATGCTTACAAGCAGATTGATAGACGTCTCCTAACGCAACACCTCTACTACTGATGTCACTGTTGGAGGCTTCAGAAATAACAGTTCGCAAGCAACCTTCTATTGATTGATTGACACGTCCCTTACCCCGCCTGATGAACCATACCCACGGGATGCTGCACATCACCTTGGTCTCATGTGAAACAATCCAATAACAGAGCCAGAATACGCAACACAGGAATTTTTTCTCATTAAAATTCGATACGTTATCCGAACGCGAGTCCACTTGTCCCTCACATCCTTGGTTCCCAACAATGATGCCGAAGATCACTGAGAATCAATATGTCAATATATTTGTCAGCATAACAGAACAATAAGGCGCGAGCCTACAAGGAGATTTTTCGCTCCGTTTTCTCTTCCAAGATTTCATTTTTCTTTCGATCGGTATCCAGCTTGAAATTGACTCTTCACCAGTTAAAGGCCTTCAAGTTGCGCTGCCTTTTTTTTCTGAATGATAAGGGTTATTGATCCCGAACCTAAACTCACCTTATATATGGATTGCTGTTTCCTCCACATTCATCAACGTTGCCTGTCCATTTCCACAAAGTTTCCTCATGTCCCCTCGTTTCATGATGAACTCCCTCTATTAGAATCGGGAATATCCATCATTCCGGGCCAACTTCATCTCCATAGAGAGCCGCTCGCTTCATATTCACCAAAGTTCACGGTTGTACTCCCATTCATTTCTTTAACCTCTCCATGTCCATTACTTATTCCGTGCATAGAACCCGCAATAGGCCTCAGTTACCCACATCTTGCATTATTATGACTTATAACGCATCCCTAGTGCTATATTTTCACGATATATTTTGTATTTTCACGGACCACTACCAACCAGTCGAATCCGAAACCAAACCGTATTTGCCGCGCAAACCTTTATAATTCCAGTCGACTCAAACTATCTCTAGCTATATTGTTTTGCTTCTGACGACTCCACTCGCTTTCTTGAAATTCGTGTATAGTTCATTGTTTTGAGTAACGTTGTACACCATGATCATGCGCTTGCGCATGCGTCTCGACCATGGTCGAGAAATATACCATTATTATTATTATTAATAGTCAAGAAGCCACGTGAGAGGTAGCAAATAGTTGTAATTGAAGGCGCGCTGGAAGACGAGAATTGGCAGTACTGTCCGAAGATAGATGACAGTGCGACCCCATCCAGTCTGGATGTTGTGGCAACTCCTATAGCGATGGATTGGGAGTCCCCGGAAATTCTGGATCGTCAGCCGGCTTCATGCACCCCAGTGGGGACGTCCGAAGCAAAAAAGCGTCATCATCTCAGGCTTTGCGCCGGAGAAACAGACGGGAGTGAATAACATGAGACACCTAGGCGACGGAGCAAACGCGGTGGTGTTATTTACTAACGCGTGTAGCATAAGAAACAAATGGACGGAACTCGCCAAAACCGCTGAAGAGCAGAAAGCATCAATAGTTGCCGTCACGGAAACGTGGCTTCCTGAAGAGGACCACGTGCCAGGCCTAATAAGTAACGGTTTTGCAGTCTATAGGCAGGATCGAGAACAGGATCCCCTTGGTGGTGGAGTAGCCATCCTCGTTAGGTCAGGTGCAAACCACCTTGAGTCCCAGACCAAGACGTGCACTCGCAAATCCAGTTATGCGCCGTTACGATCATCCTGCCAGGCAGAAGGGTTAACTTTTGTCTGTGTCTACAGGGCGCCAAGCACTAACCACGAAGAGGACGTTTGCTTGCTTCGGGCTTTGACTGAACTAGTTAAGGACTCACAAAAGACCCTCATAGTGGGTGACTTCAATCTCCCGCACATCGACTGGGTGGCTGAAGTCTGCGTGCCGGAATCGGAGGAGCGAACCTACTTAGAATGGCTGTATGCCAATGCGTTGCACCAGCATATTAGGGAAAATACCAGACATAGGACTGGATGCGTTCCATCCTTGCTGGATCTAGCTATAACGAACTTCCCCAACGATGTGGCTGGACTGCATTATTGTGCACCGCTGGGCAAGAGTAATCACGTGTGTGTCAAAATAGACCTATGCATACGGCAACCCAAGGCACCCTCAAGGATGGTCAGACATTTTGGTAGTATGGACATGGATAGGCTTCGTAATAGGGCGATGAGTTTGACCTGGGACAAGACAGAGGAGGCTACTGTCGAGGAGCGCTGGCAGATCATCAAGGGATTTTTGACTGCCCTACAAGAAGAGTTTGCACCCTAAAAACGAAGGAGTGGGGGGGGCAAACCCACGTGGTGGAAGGCTGCAATAGCCAAGGCCATCAGACGTAGAAACCGCAGCTGGAACCAGTACAAAGCTTCCGGCGGTCAGCTAGCCTGGAACCGCTATACAAAACTGAGAAACGAGACTGTAAGGCCTTTGAGAACTTCCGAACGGGAATTTGAGCTCAAATTGGCCCAGTGTGTAGGACAACAGCCGAAAAAATTCTACAGCTGTGTACAGTCTAAAGGCTCAACAAGAAATGTCGTAGGTCCGCTATCCACTAGAGGCTACGGTATTGTCACTGATGACCAGGGCAAAGCAAACGCCTTGGGGGAATACTTTGGTAGTGTACATGGGGTAGATAGTGGGGTACGAGTAGATCTGACTCTGGTGCATCCTTCTTCTTAGTTAAACGAGCTGAACCTCTCAGAGGAAAGCGTGCGTAAGTACCTACAGGAGTTAAACAGCCACATGTCAGCGGGCCCAGATGGCATTCATCCAGTTATCATCAAGCCGTTGGCGAGTATCATAGCTCCATCGGTATGCAGGCTGTACAGGTCCACGTTGGACCAGGGTAAGCTGCCTCAGGACTGGGAAGTCGCGGCAGTCATGGCAATACATAAGAGTGGGCCTAAGTCGGCTGTGTAGAACTACAGGCCCAACTGCGTCGGCCTTCTAGGGGGAGACCTCTGTACTGCTACCAATAAAGCACTCGTTGACAAAGACTTAAAAACATTTTTGGTTCAACAATTACCGTTTTTGGTGGCGCCACTTGCTCCGCCTGTGTAAGTCGTCTGCACGCCGTTGCGCTCCTCCAATACACACGTCGTCCCGCTCCAGCGTTTTGAGTTGTGCTTTGCGCGCTGCCGAGTATATTCGTTATCGTGTCACATACCGAGGACCACGGGCTATAGACTCTATACGGGAGCAGGTCCTGACTTAATTGAGATAAATACTAGACCAACCCGTAGCCTATTTCTGATGCATCAGAAAATAAGTGGAGTTGGGCGTCGTTTGTGCACTTGATTCCTGTTAAGCATCTTTGTATTTTGATCCCACCAAGTTGCTCCAGGCTGTGCAGCCAGTCGCGCCATCGCTTACCGTCGTCATCCTGGAGAGGTTCGTCCAAACCCGTCCCTCTTTGGCGCATTGAGAATGTGCAGCGTCGATTTACTTAAAAACTGTCTGGGCCTTCTACGACCTTGACCTACCGACAGCGGTGTACACTCCTGCGGCTTGATCCCCGGTGGCTTAGGAGAATAAAACTCAACCTTGCATTTTTGTTTACTTTGCTCCACAAACAAGCTGCATCCTCTAGCCAAGTTCAGTTCAGTATAAACTCCACACATCAGCTGCGTAATAGGGAACACCGTATAACGATCCCTACTTCTCGGAAATCCTTAAGGCAAAACTTCTTCCTCCTGAAATATGCAACTCTGTGGAATAAACTCCCAGCTGATATCCGTTCCCCAGATTCCCTAATTATGTTTAAGTCCAGACTACA